>LR991025.1:7971115-9180903 GCA_905163495.3 Cosmia trapezina
TGACGTAACTTGAGACGGATGTTTGCGGGTGGTAGCAGACACAATAAAAAGACGAGGAGTTATTAAAATAAAGATAAGAATAAATAATATTATGTGTGATGAGATGTCGCAAACGATTCAGATTAATCAATGTGTTATGTGTTAGTGGGTTATTTACGATATAAATCACAGAAATAAGTTTATGTACATAGTTAAAGTAGGTCATCATAGGCACTGGCACCGGTTTTGCTACGTAACCTGAGATATACGTCACACACTAGAACAGGAACAATACGGTTGTCTACTATGTTAGCCACAATAACGAACTACGAGCATGTGTAGGTTACTATAAGTCAGAACCATAACTGACTATTTCATGGAAGAGGAAAAGAATCTCTGTGGTCTTTTACAACACAATTTTTTATCATACAAAAAATTAAAAAGAGTTTATGACGTATAACGAAGAGAAATATAGAAAAATAGGGGTAGCGAGAGTGAGTTGCCATTCTGTGATCACTCCATCTTTTGTAACGTCTGTGTTCCAATCAATTGCATTAGCTAACCTGGAAGTGGCTGCGTAGCTGGTGGTGCATTAGACAGCGCAGGGCTGTTCTGTTGAGGTGTATAGCTGTGGGAGCCCATGCTTCGTTTAGCAGAGCCATTGAGGAGACCGTGAGCAGCTGGCGACGCCACTGGCTTGTCACTGTTCAGTATAGGTTGGGAGTCTGGAAATGAGAAAAGTTCGAGATATTATTTTTCTGAAAGTACGAACGAAATACCGTTTTCTTAACGCGACGATAAGGGACTTTTAATGATTTTTAAACCGAAGATCACGTCTTTATCTGAATATTTTAGATTATGTTTAGATATTTATGTTGTTATTGTTGTTTTTTATGTCTAACGCGGATAAAAAACTGAGAATCACGCAAAAACTATCAAACGTCTTTTTATGAAACTTTCACCATTTTACAGATAATTTAATTATTTACCTTTAAATACACGTGTTTTAATATAATACCTTTTATATTATGTGTGTAATAAATTAACAATCCGTCTAATTTGGGACAGTGCTCCTTGATGGGCAAGTCCTACTATGGACGATTATCTCGATTACCCAATCAAAGGGCTTTGTGGGATATTCCGTCCAATAATCATATGAATCATTAACTTCAAGATAACACAGAATTATGGAATGTTGCCCAACATTGCTAAGTAGTTAGTAAGCCTCATTAGTAAAACGTTTTGTTGATTAGGTTACGTAATTTGACGTATTAGCGCGAACATGCTATTATGGTCTTGACAGCTCAAAATTTATAAGATGGGCTGTTATGTCGTAATCATGGTGTTTCTCTTCGAAATTGGGCGTATCGAATGTATTAATTTTCATTTCCTGAGTTGGCTGTTATGATGATGAATACAGAAAGATGTCTTATTTTTGTTTTTGATTACACAATCTTTATCTTTTAACAGCTGTATGTACGAGAATATGATTATTTACGAGATATTTACGAGAATATGAATCGGTTTTATGCCTGGTCGAGGAACAGCAGATGCCATTTTTGCTATTCGCCAGCTGTGCGAGAAATACAGAGGTGCTCATAAAAACTTGCACATGGTATTTGTTGACCTCGAAAAGGCATACGACCGAGTGCCTCGTGAAGTTTTGTGGTGGGCACTTAAGGAGAAATGTGTGCCAGGGAAGTATGTGCAGTTGATTCGTGCGATGTACAGTCGATGCAGTACCCAAGTCCGGTCTACAGTGGGCACTACTGGCAGCTTCGATGTGGCTGTCGGTTTACACCAGGGGTCTGCACTCAGCCCTTACCTCTTCGTGCTGATAATGGATGCTCTTTCTTCGGACATCCAGGAAGAGGCTCCCTGGTGTATGCTGTTCGCCGATGACATTGTGCTGGTTGCCTAGAGCGGCCTAGAGGTCCAGAGTAGACTGGAGGTGTGGTGGAAAAGACTGGAGACCGTTGGCCTGAGAGTAAGTCGGACCAAAACGGAGTATCTGTTTTGTGATTTTGGCGGCCTCTCGGGTCCGGTGCCCATGTCTCTTGCCGGAACGCCCTTACCGATCTGCTCCGATTTTCGGTACCTCGGGTCGCTTGTCCAAGGGGATGGCGAAGTAGACCGAGACGTAACACACCGGATCAACTCAGGATGGATGAAATGGCGACAGGTTACAGGAACAACTTGCGACCCACGGATGCCCCTCAAGTTAAAGGGGAAAATTTACAAGTCCGTGATAAGGCCTGTCGTACTGTATGGATCGGAATGCTGGGCAGTGAAGAAGACGGATGAAAAAAGATTGCATGCAGCGGAGATGAGAATATTGAGATGGATGTGTGGAGTGACGAGAATGGATAAAGTAAGAAATGAGTATATAAGAGGAAGTTTGAAAGTGGCGCCAGTGACAGAAAAGTTGAAAGGAAATCGTTTGAGTTGGTATGGGCATGTGATGAGGAGAGACGAAACGCATGTGACTAAAAGAGTGATGAATATACAAGTTGATGGATGGAGAGGCAGAGGAAGGCCAAAGAAAAGATGGATGGACTGTGTGAGGAATGATATGAAAGAGAAGGGAGTGAATGAGAGCGTGACGGTTGACAGAGGAGAATGGAAGAAGAAAACGTGTTGCGCCGACCCCAAGTAACATGGGATAAGGGCAGGAAGATGATGAGCTGTATGTACGAGAATAAATCGAGGAGCTCGTGGCTAAATAATAACAGCCGCACGGGTCGATCCGTCAGGTTAAGCTACGCTTGCCGGGGTTGGTCAGTGGATGGGTGACCATCTTTACATACCGAGATTCCTCCGTGCCTCGGAAAGCACGTTAAGCCGTTGGTCCCGGCTGTTATTCGTGGATCTTTGACAGTCGTTACGGGTCGTCAGAAGCCCGAAAGTCTGACAACCAGTCTTACCAAGGGGTATCGTATTACCCAGTAACTGGGTTGTGGAGGTCAGATAGGCAGTCGCTCCATGTAAAATACTGGTATTCAGCTGCATCCGGTTAGACTGGAAGCCGACCCCAACATAGTTGGGAAAAGGCTAGGCAGATTGATGTACGAGAATAAATACTTACCTATGCCTGCTACACAACATACTTGTTTCAAACAATAAATAATCCAGACTCTATGGAACTTTTCAATATATTGCAAAACAGTCTGAACAAAAAAGACACTCACCAGGTTTACTCGGACTGGGTTCCTGCAGGATAGTAACATAACTATCAGGGAAGATCCCCGTCCTGGTGCCGTTTCTCCCCTCCCACCAGTTCTGGTCGATGCGCCTCGTCAGCACCACCACCTCTCCTTTCTTCAGAGGCAATTCCAGGTTCGTTTGAGCTGTGAAGTCAAACTTCGCTCGAGCTCGACCCTCAACGACCACGGGCTTTTTGGGGGCTTGTATTACATCACCTTTCTGTATCTGTAATGAGGTTTTAGTTGGCGTATAGTTTTCTGAACACTGGCATTTATCTTTCTGAACATTGATTTGCATTTGTTTTAGTAGAGACACAAGCTTGGTAGCTTGTATCTACTAAAACAAAGGCAAATCGTAAAAAAAATGCGTAAGTTGTAAACAGTCATCTCGATCAAATTGCTAATACCTACGATCGTTAGGTTTCAATAATATAAAGGCGCCATGTTTTTTTATTGGATATACAAGAAACTTGATTTCCCGATTTAGTACTTATACATACATACATACTTACATATATAAGGTGTATCTATTCATACACGAAATCTCTTAAGGGGTCATTGTACTCATCATTATGAACAACTTTTACTATGGGAATAAATTAAAATGCGAAAAAAAAAAATGAGCTGTTCAGTACATTTAACTATATCAAACTCGTCAAAATGTAGGGAGCAGTTGACTTTTTTTCTCGATTTCAGGTTTGGTCCCATAGTAACAGTTGTTCATAATGATGAACCCTGTTACCCCTCCCCCCCTGTGAACCCTTAAGAGTTCGTGTATGAATAGATACACCTTACATACGTACATATTCAGTCGACTTCAATGAAAACATCCTCATAATTGATAAAGAATAATGAGTATTAGAACAAAAGTAGCGCCAAAACTTGGAATTGTAAAAATGTTTTAAGTAACTATAATTACCTCAACATAATTGTAAGGGAACAGTCCTATCCTGCCATGCAGCTCTCCTTCATACCAGTTGTTATCAATCTGCCTCCTCACATGGAGGATCTCTCCTTTCCTAAAGCTCAGTTCTCTTGGAGTCTGTCCGTTGAAAGTGTACAAAGCCTTAGCAATTACTTTCTCAGCTTCATCGTATCTGTTTAGAGGCAATATATTCTTCTGTGATGGCGTGAAATTGTCCTGATGTCGACGGTTCTGCATATCCTGTAGCTCCTGTAATAAGTCAATTATTATTAGTAATTTGATTGATTCATTATCGATATGAATGCGTATGATACAAAGCTCAAGAATTTCTGGTCAATTTTGAATTTTGTTAACAAGACACGTCCGTTGCACTTTTGTGACCCACTCAGTGCAAGGGACAGTGAATTTAAAAATGAGTTAGGCCGATAAGATGTTATACAGCATGTGTATGTCTTTGGTAAATAACGAGTACAGAATAAACCCAAACAGTAGAATCTGTTAGAACAGTTTCACACACTCTCTCAAACGTCACCTTCATTGAAGCATCGAAAGCTTCTATATCAGCGGGTTGTATTTCGTTTTCCTGAAAAGGTTTATTAGATATAAAAATATTACCTCCATTACATGGTGGAACTCACTATTTTCCGATGTTGAATACATTTTTAAACTTTACATTGCCGTATTTTCTAGTCACATTAAAACATTTGCCTAGACTTCTACATCTACAACATCACTATAGAGTTTACAATCATTTCACAGAACTGATTTACGTAATTATACACTCATTGAACGTAATCGCTTTGGAAAATCATTTGCACGCATATCATGATCGTCTCTCGCGCACGTTTCGCTCACACTGGGGCGACCGGGCCAACCGTGCCATGCTCATAACAATACGAGAATACCTCTATATAACAAAAACATTAATAGTAACATTTCTTTTATAAAAAGAACCTTATTAAAAGTCATTAAGGTCGAAATTATGATAAGCAAATTGTAGTCAAAAATACTTGTGGTCAATTGGTCAACGGATTTTTCGTCGGTATGCGGAGACAAGGTCGTTTGGATTTTTTGATTATTTAATGAAACTGGTCGATATTACCATAATTGCTGGTATTAATGGTACACGCTCTACTATAGAAAAAAAAAACCTTATTCAATATTCGCTTTAAAAACCGCTTTTGATATAAGATTTGAAATAAATATTTCTTTCCCAGTCAATGTAATCAAAGTTATCGGATATTTATAGTAAAAGCGGCATTACTTGTATGTTAATAAAAACTTGAATGGTCACTATTACGTGAAGGCAAAGTAAAGATTTCTCTCCAAGGGCTCGATCAGTGGCTCGTTGATAATTTGCGGATATTCTCACCACGACAACTTTAGAGTGAAATCAGTGAAATGTTTGTCTGTGCGATAAAAGTAGGTCGTATGCAAACACTGCACGCTGCGCGTACGCATCCGGAGTAGCGGTGTCGTTTGTTCGGGATGCGTAAAAGTGCATTTGGTCACCCTGTTTACTACGTACTTCACGTACTAATTACGCGTGAGTTACGAGTGAAAGATTTTAATTTAATTTAATTAGGAAAGTGACTTGAAAATAGGTCAGAATTAAAAGATAGAATAAATATAAATAAAGAAAACGTGAGTTTTTTTTTAAATTTTATGATGTGAAGTAGGTACCTAACATTTATACTTTTCGTAAGTACATTGAGTTTACCATTTATAACACACAACACATTATCTAACAGGGTCGTTAATCACGTAATTCGCATTTTTACTCGAATCTACAAAATATACGTGATCCTAAGTAAATTGTACTAGGGAGGCATGAGAAAATAAAAGATAATAAATTATTATGTCAATAATATTCATGTAAGTTAATCAATACGGTATCTTGTGGAAACTCGGATGGAAATAAACAGAGAAACCACAATGCCATCTGCGTGTATCGTTTGTTACAAGAAGAAGTATTTTTTTTATAGAAATCTCGAGTTACATTTTTGTATAATACGTTGGATATGTTTATTCAATTTATAGCATTTGTTGTTTCTAATACACTCACACTTCATTTGTTGAAAGAAACATGTTTATTTGGACCTGCACAGATTTCAGCCGAGCTATTCTGCAAAATTCTCACCGTGAAAACTTTGTTTAAGGGGATACGAAGATAATTTTGTGTTTTTAAAATTCCAATAAAACCAAATGTTTATAATTAAATCATTTGGATTTTCCACATGTGTTAATTGACTACATTGTCTACTGCTCTACTAAAACGAAAACATGATATTACTTAAAAATTTTGTCGAGAGAAAAAAATCCATCCAATGCAGCACCGTCTATTTTCTGTTTTATACGATTATACGTAAACAGTTCCTTATTGTGCAGTAAAATTTGATTTAAATCGAAGATATTTAAATACGTTAAGAATTTATTAAGCTAAAAATTTACTTAAGTATAGCTTTTTGTCATAAATCTACGCTTCGTTTAAATTCCGGTGCGCGTGAGAGTCTTCTATCTCGCGCGTCAAACTGCTGTCTAGTTTGACGCGCGAGATAGAAGACTCTCACGCGCACCGGAATTTAAACGAAGCGTAGATTTATGACAAAAAGCTATACTTAAGTCAATTTTTAGCTTAACGAATAACGGCATTTCACTTACACACCGAGCTAAACCACGCTTGGATGTAGGGCCTTAAGTGAATTGTCAATAGTGTCACCCTAGAATCAGGTACAATGACAGCTCATTTCACACTCGCTTCACCTAAGTTTTTACGGTGAGCCTTTTACAGAATAGATCAGCAGATTATAAATGAAAGACAAAATATCTTCTAGAAAATCCGTAGGTACAAGGTAAAAAATTACACTATATTTCAGACTATGCCGCAATACTACACTAGGACCTGCCTATTAGGGCCTGTTTCACCACCTACTATTAAGTTCCTATTAACTTATTTAGCAGATCATTTCATACAAATTCTGTTCCATTTTTGAATGTATTCGGTAAGTAGTGACAGATCGGACATGGTGAAATAGGTCCTAATACTTCGTTTATTATTAAATGTTATCTTTAAGAATGGATGAATGAATAATTCTAATCCGATGATGCAAAATGATAAAAACTAATAAAAGTTAGGCAAGTTCAAGATTATTTTGAAGGTCGCATATTTTGTTATATTTTTGTTTTGATGTTATACTGAACAACATTTTTCTCAAGCTGTGGCTCCTGCGCGTGTATTTTCGAAACATTACACAGAAACGTTGAAACAAAGAGGCGTGGCCTTACACATTTGTGTATCCATACGCGATGTTTTTGTTTTCCGAGCTGCATGAAAAACATTCTCCACGCTGGGGAAGAGGGGAAGGGTTTGTTTCATTTCCAACAGCCGCCCGCACCGCGCACATCTGTTGTCAAACTGATAGCCCGTCTTCCTCGTCGGAAGTCATTACGACATCTAAGAGTGCACAAAATGTGTAACCAAAAATATTTGAATATGTAGGAAACAGCTTGTGTTGTGTATGAAAATAAATGCTAATGTGTATGTTTTTTTTTGTGTAATGTTTCGCAAAAAGGCGCGCAGGAGACACGGCTTTACAAACACACAAGACAAGAAAATATTATATTTTCTAATTTTCCATTTCCCAATATTAAATACATTTTGTAATAATGTTTTACACTTTACCATTAAAAAATGAATGTCCGATCATTTCCTGTTATTAGCCCTACATTAAATTCTAAGTAAGGCAACAAACCGCTCACTTAAATAACTTGTCAGTAATAGTATGGATATTGCAATAGAGGAACCATTAGATACGTGTTGGTACTTGGTGGGTAATTTAATGGCATAGATTAGATATAGTTTATCTACGAGAGTGCAATCAAAATAATCAATATATTGCGCAGCATGCACTTCACTATAATATTTGTTGTTTTTCTTATTTATTCAAATAAAACACATCAGTTATTTTCATAAAATTGTAATGTTACCGGGTTCCGTGAAAATATGAACAAATTATGAAAAAATACGCTATTATAAATTAAAAATAACTGAAATTTCAATAGTTTCAGAAGTCATTACGTACTTGTATCTACCCTAATTGTGTAACACACTATCAATCGGAATCGGTTTCATTTTGATAGTTCAACAACATTCATTGCATTATTTACGTTGTCGAGCCTATAAATTTTTCGAACATAGATAGATTAGCAAATTTGCTTCAAAATGATTCAGATTTCGATTGATAGCTGAGATGAGAATGCTAAGAGGGATGTGTGGTGTTACACGAATTGATAGAATAAGAAATGAGTACATAAGAGTTTGAAAGTGGCACCGGTGACTGAAAACTTGTGCGGAAATTGGTTGTCATGGTATGGGCATGTGATGCGGAGGAATGAGGAAAATGTCGTGAGGAAAGTTTTGAGTATGAATGTCGATGGCTGTAAGAGTATGGGAAGACCAAAGAAACGATGGATGGACTGAGTGAAAGATGACATGGCTAGAAAGCAGGTGACTACCGAGATGACGACTAATAGAGAAGTATGAAAAAACCGGCCAAGTGCGTGTCGGACCACGCACAATGAAGGGTTCCGTTCCGTAGTTGAAAATAATTTATCCCAAAAACAAACTTAACATTGATTGTAATCTCAAAAAAAAAAAAAATATGCGATAAAATCACAAATTACCAATTTTTGGACTTTTTCCATTACTTTTGCTGTGAGACCTTGCTTTTTGCCAAATTTCATGATTCTAGGTCAGCGGCAAGTAGTCAGGTTTTGATTTACTTGCGAGTATCAAAATATTTCGCTTTTATAGCCATATTTTTTATTGCAATGACTTAGAAGCTTGATTTTTCAGAACTTTATGGGGCCATAGATTTACATATTTAATTTTGATATTAATACGAACTTGATATCAAGTTGACATTAGCATCAAATCCACGCGTTCCTGTGATAAAGGGTCTTGACAGACAGACAGACAGACGGACAACGAGGTGTTCCTATAAGGGTTCCGTTTTTTCCTTTTGAGGTACGGAACCCTAAAAAGGGACTATTTATTGAGCCGACCCCAAATAAATTGGGATAAGGGCGAACGATGGGTGTGTTACGCAATTAAGGTTCAGGTCAATACATTCTACTTACTAAATGCACTTATATACATTCGTACAAAGTTTTTACACCTAAATTATGAAGATGAAGTATGAATAAACAGACTATTAGCGTAAGTTCTCAAGCCTCAAGTTCAATAATTTTGCATCATGATATCGATCAAACTGCAGTCGCGTGTCGGCGCCTAGTTTAACAAGATTAATCGTTAATCGCAATCGCAACAACATTGAGTGACGCGATAATCGTATTGCGATAAACCGTTTTACGTTTTTGCGCATATCGATGCTCGCTCGGTTTAAAATCGATTGTCAAGATCGCATGGAATACGATGAGAAATTGTTCTGATGGAAACGGATTGAAAGTAATGACTTTTCTTTGTTGCAAGTCGTTATGACCTACTTTATTATATTATTATAGTCTTTTTATCCGACTACGGCAAAGCCAAAAGGAAGGGTTATGATTTTAGCAGTCTATGTATGTAAGTAAGTATGTACCTATTTACGTGTGTTCCACCGTAGCGCCTAAATTACTGAACCGATTTTGATGAATGATGTATCGATAGATTCGTAATAATGGTCCGGGTGACATAGGCTACATAAATTCTTCCTAAATTTAATATGGTGGGCTTTACACGTAAATTTGTGACCTCGAAAAAAATTAAATTGAGACAATCATGACATGTTTGATATCAATAGAAAGGTCTTGACGAGCACATTACAAATAATTGTTTAAGTAAATAAATATTTTGAACTTTTAGATCAACTTTATTTTTCCGTAGTCGGGTTACAGTTTTTTAAACTTTATTCTTGTGTATTGAGAATTAGTGTGGAATATCTGTGTTTTTGTATTTGTATTTGTATTTGAATATTTGTGTAGCTTTACTTAGTGCATTTTAACAACGGCAACACAGGGTGGTCAAAAAGTCGTGGATCAAACGAAATAGGAGGATAAAGGAAGTAATTTCCAACAAAAAATCTTTCTAAAAATAAATTGCTCTTAAAATTTGGTACCCAGAGCCGCAATTAGACTAATTTAAAAAATGTGACATAAAACAATAAAACAAACGGTGTTGTATTATTACTAGATAATGTATCAGCACTACAAAATTTCTATTGCGGCTCTGGGTACTAACTTTCAAGAGCAATTAATTTTAGGGCAATAGAATTGAAATGAAATGAAATGAAATGAAATGAAATGAAATTGTTTATTCTGTAAATAGGATATCGAAATCACTTTTACACGTCATAATTTTTTTTTTTTTAAATAAGCTAGATGAAGTCGACATTTCCTATCTGACTACCCTGAGAAGAAATGGCGAAACAAACTCAGGGGTCAAAGTCTCTTTTAAAGTCCAGACATAATCTTGGTCAGATCATGTGAGGACCATGTAGATCCAGTCTGAAATGGTCTTTTGAGGAAAGAACCATAAAAATTTGAGTGGACCTGTCCAGTCAGTGCAAGCATTTGTCAACAATCGTGTAGCTCAACTCAGGATTTCAGGAGCTCAATAACTCGACGAACAATACCAAAGAAAGGACGTTTGGGTAGGTCGCATAAAGTACTCAAAAATATCAGACCATCAATAAAACTAAAAAAGAAAAAAAAAAAGATCCACATAGTGCTCACATTTACAATAATTTTAATTTTTTAACAATTTACATTAATTTTTTAACAAAGGTTTGTCATTTTATTTATTATAATGAGCTTTGGTATTATATATATTACAAAGTTGATTGAATAGCTCAAACCCAAGCTTTTTTGTCTTCTAAATAATCAGAAATTTTATAGTAGCCCTTTTTACAAAGTTTGGTTTTAATGCAGGTTTTAAATCGTTTAATGGGCAAGTTTCGAATGTCAATGGGAAGTTTGTTGTAAAAGCATATACATTGACCAATGAACGAGTTGCCTACTCTGTGGAGACGAGTGCGATGTACAGCAAGATTGTGTTTATTCCTAGTATTTAAACTATGATTATTAATTATGCAATAGGCATGCTGTACAAAGATTTTTTGTTGGAAATGATCTCCTTTATCCCCCTATTTCGTTTGATCCACGACTTTTTGACCACCCTGTATAATAGGTCTTGAATAAAAACATCACGCCTGTATTTCTCCGAGGGGTATGCAGAGGTGTGTGTGGGAGTTTGTTGCGCTACTTCTTCTTCCCAGCACGAGGAAGTAGTGAAGGGCGGGCATTTTGTAATTGTAATTTTGACGTTCGATAAGTGCTGATGCTCAGCCTAGTTTGAATAAATGACTTTTGATTTTGATTTTGTATCAATACTACCAATAGTACGGTCAGCAACAGAAGTCAGTTAACACTGCTACTTTGTGATATCATCTAAATTGACACAAAACGATACGACAACCTGTTTTTTAGCATTTAATTTATTAGTTAGGAGATAGTTTTCTTTAAAATTTACATCTCTTCCGATTTTAATGAAGTATTTTTCCCAATAATTAAGTTTTAGAAAACACGAGTGTAAATAGACTTTTTTTGCTGACTGTACATTCATATATCGCCAGTTATGTTTAACTCCCATGTAATAGGAGACGAGCCTATTGAACAAGAAATAATAAGTTTTCTAGATTTCAAAATCTGCAATTACAATCTGAATCAGAGCATTATAATAGTCCGCACTTTCTATTAGATTGCAATATCTGCTATTCTATCTTAATGCTCTCATTGTCTGTTTCATACTTGCATTGACACTACTGTGTAGTAGCACAATAAATATACAACATAAGTTTTTGTTTACACTAAACCCGAAAATGGGTCATTGTACTCATCATTTTGAACAATATTTTCTATGGGACCAACCTTGAAATTGCGAAAAAAAAATCAGCTGTTCCATACATTTGTGTTCACTTAAATCGACAAAATGTATGGAACCGCTGATTTTTTTTCGCGATTGCAAGGTTGGTCCATAGAAAAAGTTGTTCAAAATGATGAGTACAATGAACCCTGTTCGGGTTTAGGGTAAACAAAAACTAATGTTGTACATACAAACTACATACAAACGGCCGAAACGGCACACTCACACAGACGCGCGCACCGACGAAGCCACAAGCGATAGTCGCGGTGCTCTCAGTATATTTACTGTGGCTTAGGGGTCTCGCGGCTGTGTGTGTGCCGTTTCGTACTTTGTTCGTAGTTTCCCAACTGTTCATATTTATATTGTGGTAGTAGCTAGGTATTAGTACTTTTGTCAGAGGTAACTTGTTCCCCGAAGAAGTTACCATGGTACTTTTTATGCCGAAAAAGTTATTTAAACAAGCGAGCTAAGCCGTGGTTTCAGCTTGTCTAACAAAAGATAATAATACATTAGACACGTCAAAGTAGATAGAAAAATAATCTCTCAAACAAAACGCAAATAGATTTAAATAATTCAAACGTAAAAATGTCAATGTTTTTTATCGTAACTGATACAGATCAGCTGTATCTGTGATTGATCGATTACTTTTAGCATTGAAATAGACTCTATTTTTATAAAAACTTAGTTACTGACTGAGGTATCTATATCCCGTGCGCGTAAACATGGCACCTGGCTCTAAAACAAAATTGTGTCTATATGTTTAGTCACGTTTAAAGCATCTTAAAGTAGTATGTTATGAGGAACTACTCAGCGCAAATTATATGTTGATATTCAAATAACTAAAATACAACTCAAAAATTTTTTGCACTCACTTCTATAGACGTAATTCATTCGAGCCAGGTGCCATGTTAATGCGCACGGGCTATATGAACGTATTTATATGTTACCGATTTATTCCGGAAATATAAAATACGAATTGAAGCAGAACTTCGATATCATAATATTAAACTGTGTTCTGTGATTAACAAAGTACCTATCCGTTTTCTGATAAAGTTTAAATACAAATTCGTTTGTTTGCTAGAATTTAGGTTTACAATGTATGATCATAAAACTATAGTGGCCACTTTACATTATGGTGTGCAAATATTTCATTTTGTCCTGCACCTTGCTATTATTTCAATTAAATAAAAAAAAAAAGAAATAGCAACAACAAATAGGAGCTCATGCATTTAGATTTTTTATAGAACAATTAAACGATGTCAAAGTTATACCTATGCACTATGTCCGTTCAAGAGATAAAGTTTAATATAATATAAGTAGGTATACATACATGTAGCAATAACTAGCTAAAGAAATGATGTCTGTAGATCACATTCATTAGCAAACCAAAGTAATTTGTGATTCCAAACGCAGAGCTCTTTGCGAAAGTGTTTATCCCAGGAAGTCCAATCCATCCTTTACATTACACCAATTTACTTGAATGAAGTAGGTATAGTTGTTTCTTTCTATCTACCCCGAAAGCCTTGATGTGGACCACTTATAATCCTATTTCATTCTTACATACCTGTAAATACTTGTTCCTCTTCTGTTCCCTGTAGAGCCTCTTCATGTGCTCCGCCTGCTGCCTCGCCAGCTCCCTCTCGGGCACCAGCGGCAGCGGGTCGTGGCGCACCGGGCATCGGTAGTGGATGTTCACGTCACTCTCCACGTAACGGCGGGGGGATTCTATGGGGAAAGAGGAAGATGTAGTAACCACGTAACGGCGGGGGGATTGTATGGGGGAAAGAGGAAGATGTAGTAAAACGCAGGCTTTTTTGAAGACTTAAAACAAAGTTGGTGTAGAATTACATAAGTACCTACATTGAATGATGAAAGACTTATATTTACTATCGATAATATTTAAGTTTTTTAGTGGCAATTTAAAAAAATATTGTCTTGTTGCTTGTCTAATTGCTTGATTTTGATTATCGTTGCTGAAAGTAACAATATAGATAGGTAGTTAATCTTATTGCTAGAACTACTGAAACAAAGTTGATGCTTCTGCTGTTTATGTTTATGGGCACCTCAATTAATAAAGTACGTAATATCGAATCGATAAATCAGAAATATGTATCATGCTACACGAAGACTGTAAAAATACCTAGTAAAAGTAATAAAAATCGCGTTGCATTTGAACTATTCCCGGACATTTTCTAAACACGTAACATTCTAATGTAATTATATACTTTCCACCTTTCACGTAACAAGTAGGTACCTAGCTGATTGCAAATATTGCTTTTGAAAACGCTACACGCATCGTCAATAGCCAATACGGGTAAGTGGCCCTCGGGGAAACTGTGGAAAGGGCTTGGTTGTAAAATAACAGCATTTTCTATTTGATGGGCCTACACTTTAGTTGTTTGTAAAAGGAAAAGTTTTGTTAGTACTTTGTCCGTAACATTTTCTATACCTACTTATTACTTATATACTGTCTTTAAGTGAAGCCGGGCTGTGGATGATGTCTTGTAGAATTTACTTATACTTAAATATTACCTAAGTACTAAAGTTTGTAGCAATCGAAATCTTGCTAAATGTAGAGTACATACCTACTAACTAGGAATTGTACATAATTGTTCATACATTTTTTTTCAATCGTACCTATTACATAACAACACATCTTATTAGATCCGAATTAAAAACTCACGATTCACGTAAAGAACACAATACAAACAACTAAGTCAGCCCGTCAGGCGTGGCCAACCTTTTGTATAAAAATATAAAGTAATCTTTTCCAGCAAAAGTGAAAGTGTTCCGACGACGTTATGTTATGGCGGCCATCGATGTAATACTCCGTGATTGGCGATTTTCTTTAAGTGGTTATTATGCGATGACACGTAAGAACCGGTTCGAGCATTTTGTAATATATCAGCGGAAGTAAGAGGCGTGTCTCGTGTTAGAGGGAACTCTGTCTAATCTATAATTTATTTTTGTTATTTGTTACGTAAACAATTAAAAATACAGTGGGCCATACCTACTGTGTACAAAGAAGGGTTTAACATAGAAATGAGAACAATCAACAGTAACCTATCCTTAAAACAGATGTCATATAGGTTTTTTAGTTTAGTGTGTAGGTATCTGCTAAATGCTGACCAGATATTGATTAGATGTCAATCGCTTCATGTAAAATGTTTTAATAAAATATTTAGTACTGGCTTTTGTTCACGGCTTCGCTCGCGTTAATTTAGAATTTGGCAATCAATTCGGGTTGTACTCGGCTTGTAATAATGTAATTCAATCATGATTCGAAAGACACGTGGCGCCATAAATTATCATAAGAACGTTATTGTTGTTTTCCTCGGGAACAGTACTTTATTTTGGGATGAAATGTACCCCATATTCGTTTCTGTACTCCTGCAAATGTACATGCAAAATTCCAGGATGATCAGTTCAGTGGTTTAGGCGTGAAAAGGTAACAAACAAACTTACTTTCGCGTTTATAGTTAGGATCAAGACGCATCTGATACGATTGGTTATAGACAACAAAGTAGTTAGGAAAAGGTTTGGGGGAAAAATAACTATATAGTGCATAGTTTTTTTCATCAATAAATTAATATTAATTATAAAGATAGTGTTCAATTTTGTTTTACCACATCTATTTTTTGTTTTACCACATTTACCACAAGTATCTTAAAATGAATTGATACTTACTTACTGTTTTTTTAACAACAAATATGATATTACTAGATCAGAATTTATTAACAATAAAAAAACCAGACATTTTGACCTAGTAACGGAAGAGCACATTTGTATAACCAAAAACACGTGTTTTATTTTATGCTGTTATGAGATTATGCTTATAAGGTAATTAATGCTCACGCGGAGGAAATTCCGGTCAGACCGGACGTGTTTTTATTATTTGGTCGAAAAATGTGTTTAAAAGCATCAAATTAGAATTGTTTGGGTAGAACCGGACGCCTGGCATTCAAGAAGACATGTAAAATAGGTAGTGTTTGTTAAAAAAACAAATTTTCGAACGTTACATATTTTTATGAATGGAGTGTTTTGAATGTGCGGTGATCGGTTGTCATGGTATGGGCATGTGATGCGGAGGAATGAGGAAAATGTCGTGAGGGAAGTTTTGATTATGGATGTCGATGGCTATAAGAGAAGGGAAGACCAAAGAAACGATCGATGGACTCTGTGAAAAATGACTAAAAAGGGGGTGACTACCGAGATGATGACTAATAGAGAAGTATGGAAGAAAGGGACATGTTGCGCCGACCCCAAATAAATTGGGATAAGGGCAGGAGAATGATAAATGATGATGGTATCTTTATGGAAACTATCATGCAAGGCTTTTTTGTAGCAAAGTAATTTTATAATTCTAATCTTAATCTTAGACGATAAAAACAATAGAAAACGAAACATCAATCTATTTTCATATCCTACAGATATGTCGATAATTTCCATTCATACGGCAGTTTACACGTCACAAACGCACATAATGCCTACGCAAAATGCCGATCTGCCATCAAATATGTCGAATTGGACACTCGACAGAATAACTTAACAATAGTCGTCGACTTTCTACTACTACAGATAATCATGCTTGGCACGTAGTACTTACGACACGCCCAGAGTACCAACGATAAGATTACAATGCACAAATATGTATCCGTTGGATTCCGTACCTTATGGCATGAGGGAAAACTGAATTCTTAAAGCTATGCTCGCGAAGTAAAAGCAAAATGTCGTTTGCTGTTTCGACTGAGGAATTTCATTTGCACAACATTACAAGTACTTTTTAGCGTTTTTAGTACAGATTTGAGTATCAAGTGTGTTGGTTTCGCTAAGATTGAATGTGTTGCAACTAATTTGCCTAATTATCAGACCTAGATCAACCCAAGCTGTTTCGAGTCTTGCAAAGCAGTAGCTTTTGGTAATTATATTTCAAAGTATAAAAGACTACAAATATTCAGAGTTGCCGGGAGTCCTGAAGTTATTAATTGGAAAGGAACCAGAAGAAGTACTTGGTAATTATGTAAGCTTAACTACACATACATGAAATTGGATGGTACGTTAGAAAAATACTGTTTTTCGACTGATATCAATAATTTTGTGGTTTATACTAGAAGGAGACGAACAGCTGTTTCGAGAAAATGTAGAGGAAAAGCTTGAAATCATACATTCTAAGGATAATGATATAATGCTTTAATACGAAAAGTCAATAGTATCCAGAAATGATAGCAGTGAACCTATCATAGCAGTGGTGATAGTAGTGTGTAGTGTACTCAAAAAAAGAACAAAAGAAACAATACGAATCAAAACAATGAAAGTTGACAAAATCAATAATATCACAGGTCTCGTTTTGATATCATATTTACAAACAAACAGATCAATAAATAGACAATAATTACATGAACTACCTGACTGTGCAAGTGTACAAATTAACGTTCCATAGAAAAACAACAGAGCTCGTAGTAAAACAGTAGTAATTGAGATTATTGTCATTCCGCTATTGGGTAGTTATTCTCAAACTCCGCATAATCGCACATATTTGATTGACGGTATTTTACTTCTTTAATAGCATTATAATTACAAAATTTTCCTAAAGTACACCTGACATTTTTGATTGTAAGACGTTATGATGATGATTTGGCTATATTTTTTTGTGGAGTCTTAATTTCGGATGCATGTTTGTCAAACTGAAAACCGTTGGTACTATTCTTGGCATCTAGAGTAAATGTATAAGTCACTACGTACCTACAGACATATCTAAGAGCAAATTCCATTACAATTTTCTCTGAAGTCATAATGAGCTAATTACCAGTATATAGCTCGAAGTTAGATAAGTTGCATTAGAGTCAAGTACCTACTCGCATATCTACGCGGCATTTTGTAATGAGCTTCGTTTTTAATTACCGTTTCAAGTTTCAATTAGGTACGTCAGTATCTTGATACAGCTCGACCTCTCCGAATATTTCATAATTCGTCATTGAAGCAGAACTTGGTTGAAATATCTTTGATCTGAAATCCGAATAAAATCAATCCGACTAGTTGCGCAGGTGTCATTGAGAATTGCGCAAATCCCGGAAAATCAAGGCCTTAATTTATATGTTCTTTGATTTTCACAATGTCAAGTGAACTCACATAATATACAGGGTGTTTCTTTTAAGGTGTCAAGCCAGTGCGAGCTGATAGCAGAGTACCATACCTATCGATTTAAACTCCATGTAGGTATGTTCTACGATTTTTTTTAGTTTTCTAGTTATAATTTTTTTTCGATATTTTTCTTGATTCAACGAGATGATGGCTTTAAAAAATTATATCTTTTGGCTCCACTTTGAACAAGAATGTACTAAAATAGGCCATTATTTGCTGAAATCGGTCGTTGAACTGTGATTCTCATATTTTATAATTTATTATTATCTTTGCATATTTTTGTCAATCCTGATATTTACTATTCCTCTACGTTTAAGCAAAGCTCAGTTGATAATAAAAACATACATTTTATACCTTCACTATCCTTAACCACTACCATTGATATGAAATGAGGGATCCAAAATAACTCGAAAACTACAAAAAATTGTAGAACATACATGGGGGTTAAATCGATAGGTATGATACTCTGCTATCAGCTCGCACTGGCTTGACACTTTAAAAGAAACACCCTGTATATTGATTGGATATTATTTTGATCATTATCTAGTTAATTAACTATCGGCCTTTAGAAGACACATGCCTCTTCTTAACATTTAATGAACATTAATCACATCGTTATCACGTATCAAAGGTAAAATGACACAGATCAAATGTACAAGAGAATAAGAAAGTAAACACTGATTATTACGTGATTGAGATTGTATCAAACACGTATTTAACACACTTAATAAAAATGGACATAAATTATCATTTATTATTCCGTTAGTTGAACATAAACACTGATGACGAACATATATTATATTTAAGGTAATGATGATGAACAAACCATGAGTTGTCATTTTCTTAATTTGCTTGAGTATGCCCATAGTACTCTTGGAGGTACACAATCGATCACAGTACACGATAAATTCACAACACAGCACGCACTCCCAGCGTCGGGGACGACGACTGTCACCGACTGTCGGTGGCGATAGATCAGATGCACTTTCGACTCGAATCGACGCCTTAACCTCATCTCCCGCCAAACCCGCTGACTTGTACTTTCGCTTTGCACGCACGCGTTGTCAACATAGACATTATTTAACAATTTTGGAGCTGACGCTAGAGCAGCTGGTTATCTCATTTCTGGTAGCGTTTGTTTTGGTATTTTACTTGAAACACATCGTGTTTTGCTAGATGTTTACAGTTTTCTTAAATCTTATTGAATAAACTAGGAGCAGATTATTTCGAGTTCATTTTCAGGATATTGCCAATTTGGATTCGTGTGTCAAATAAAGGTACACATATTAGGGCAGTACTGCGTCCAGGGCTAAAAAAACATCGGTGTGTACATGAACTCGTGCACACACGTCCGTGTTCGTGCTGGCCACGACAGAGCTTCAGTGCCTGCCCTGTTTGTTCCATGGCCCTGTCACGTCCCGGCCCTGGGGGCCTACTCCCTAAGTCCGTCCGTCTTATCGTCCGTCCGTTCATCCGTCCGTCTGACATTACGATCCATCAAAACAAGTGTAAAAGTTAAATTTTTCGGACGGGCAAAAACACATCGGTAGTAGGGACAACTGGCAAATCATGTTGTCATTCATACTTCGTTCGGGCCCCGAACCAATCATCCATCCGTAGGTGATACGGAGTAAGAAACTCCCGTAACGAAGGCCGAAACTACGGGCTTTGTGCTTAGGGAGTAGGCCCCCTGATATGTGTGGATAGACCTTCATTGTTTTTTTATAATTTGCAACCTCTAGACATAGAGACTGAGATTAGGGAGTGAAACGTATTATAGATATTAATGTTTCTGTCTCTACTTACTTTTGAAAATAGCAGACAAATGCTAGATTGTAGTAATGAATTAATGACTTGAAGAATATTTTATGTTGTATCACAAGCTAAAAGTTAAGGTCAAGTATTTCTTATTATGAATAAGGTCGGTCAGTTTTAAATATCAGATTTCAAATGACTTGGTCACGTTAACGATGTCAAGAATTCTTTCACGTTGCTCAATGATGAGTCTGTGATATAGATAACGTAATCTTTTCCAGTAAATATGCACTTGTAAACAACACAAAAAGGTTATACTGGTCATTCATTAGAGAGTCGTTAAGATATCGATGAAAATAACAACATAGCAATTTATGATTTGATTCTATGTGACAAGCAGTTTCCGCTTTTAATATCAAATAGGTAGAATGTACTCTATATAGTAGCCTTGAAAACACAATGGCATTATTTGTAACCATAGAGACGTCTATAGAAAATTGGACTATGAAAAAAACGACAAATTTTGAATGAGTCTGTATACTCACTGTACGGCAATGGAGCATAAACATCCGGATATATATCTGTCCTGTTTCCCCAATCGGAAAATTCATGTAGCGTGTGACGATAATCATCTCTTTTTAAATTCGTTAGTTTCTGCCGATATTTAACTTGTTCTCCTATGTTAATTTCTATATCAGGTTCAATCATATTAGTTAAATTGTGCATAGAAGCAAAATTGTTTTCTGGCTGATATTTAGGTTCATTTCGAATGTCAGTAGGTTCTGAAACTATTTCAGATATTATTATACTTTGTGTGTCTGCATTATCTGAAACTGTATCATTATTATCAGAGTCATTGTACGATTTATCCTGCAACTGCATAGACTTATAGTCATCTGTTAGCTGCGTGACACTCGTAGCACCGTAGGTATTAGTAGCTGTACTTTTATTGATTACTGATTTATCTTCAACAGATTCATTGCTTCTTAAACTGTCAGAATCATATTTAGTACGAGATTCATTAGGGCTGGTTTCTTTAGAAAAGTAGGCGCTGTCACTTTCGTATTCTTCAGTTTCATCATAAAGTAAATTTTTCTTCATGTATTTGTTTAGAGCAACAAGTGATCTAGATAACGATCCTGACCCTGGTACGTCACTGAAAAATCCATCATCTTCGTAATTGACATCTTCACGGTTTGGAATACCACTGATGTGATTTTTTCCAGTGTCACTTGCAAAATTTACGCTCATTTTGGCGGTACACCGTTTAGTTAATTATTTTATCATATTAGCACTGCACACACCTAGATGGTTCACGTTAAACTGAAGCGGCGATAACACAGATAAAAGTATTATATCAGTGAGTAATACTCGATAACACTTGTCTGATACTGTTCGATATAATAAATCGAGCTAACAGTTCTGACAACATAATATTATTTAATAATTTCACAAACAACAAGCAGACCGCGTGTGATCAAGCGAATAGCCGAACTATTTACAATTGAAAAAACTGAACCGACTGGTTTTGGAAGTCCAATCCAATTGAATGACGTAAACCGCGAGAGGCTGACTGATAATCGCACGATAAAAATGTTTTTTTTTTAATTAAAACTCGTTATACATATTTAAAGCACTGATATTGTAAACTATTTTGTAATAACTAATAATGTAATCACTTCTAAATATAAATATTGTCTGATATATTGTTCGCGTCAGACTACGTGTGTTGACGGCGATGGTCAGGGGAATAAGTTAAGGCACCAATTGTTGTGAACAAAGGCTATTGTTTCTTTTTTATTCGCACATAATCTTAAAGAATATAAGCGTGTTGGCTCTCATGATGCTTACACTGAATGATTTTCGGAAGTGAACTGCGCAGAAGTGTTACCTAATGTACCAAAGTAGGTTAGATCATTTTTTTATTTGTTTTTGTGAGACGAACATCTCGAGGTAGTGTTATTTACGTATAACTTCACAAATAGTTACTAGTGTATGAGTATTGAGTGTGTACTTGCCTGTGTCTGAGTAGCTCCCGTGCGAGGCTCTGCGTGGAGGCTCCGGTGCCGAGTCGCTCTCTAATAGTGTAACAAAACATGGTAAGCGACCAAAAAGAAAAACATGGTAAAATGAAAATTGTATGCAATAAAAGAAACATTGATAGTCGTTATGTGTTAATATTGAAAGCTCAGATGAAATATTTACAATTGATATAATATAACTAAGTCTATAACCTGATAATGTATAGAAAAATTGGCAAAAATAAATCAAGTGACATTGTTAAATTTTATGCAGGACTGCAAACCATCCTTTCGTTTGCGTTCAGTAATCACGCAAAGTAAACACGCATAGCAGAAACGCGATATAGCGGAACCCATAACGTTGATCAATAAATCTTTTACGAGGGATGCAAACTTCTACAAAATTCAAATTTACTCCAAAATTAAACACTAATTAGTGTTTGCTAAATTGAGTTGTAAGAAAACTTTAGAAATTAAAGAAATTAACCTTGGAATGTGACGGTATGTCGTGATGGCGTGACGTAGGGCGAGAGCCGGTAGGGCCATGATGCGGGCGGTGGACGGGGCGGAGCACGCGGCGGTTCGTATCGGCTTACTGGCCGATGCGCCGCAGGATTAAATTCTTGCTTCGCAAACGTGTCACTTTTCAGGATAGAGCTCAATTTAATGGATTCTTTTGGTACTGTACGTTTTGTTTCTTTTTTTACAGGTGATGTTCGTCCGCGAACCAAAACATTAGGATCCTCAATCGATCTATTGTTATCACTACGTTTTGGGTAGCGATGCGCTATCCACGAGCCGGCTAAGTACGGGGCCATGTCATGTAACTCACTCACGTCAGGAGCAGAAGCGTATATCTGTCCAAGTAATGATATTGTTTCGAATCTGCGCCGAATACGATCCACTTCTCCTTGACGACATTCTAATGCGTCTTCGGCAGACCTAGATCGAGGAGTCGTGCGCCTTCGGAGAGCCGCTAATTTGGATATGATGTCAATATGGGGCATATAACGATTTGTGGTTCGTAAGGGTACTCTCGCCACGGGGAGTATTGCTCTACATTTGTCTCGACGTGACGACAGTTTTTCAAAAGACGACCAGCTGCTAAGAAATGCATTTCGTGCAAGTTCTGGATCGCTGCGATACCGCCGCAGCACGGCGCCGGCCGCCGTGGGCGAGTCGAATCGCCGGGCGAGGCGGCGCACTTCACCCGCTCGCGCCAGGTTAAGGTACGCGCGCCAATACCTCTCCGGGTCGGGTGACGGGCTCCGACTGCGCCAGATTGTCTCGTCGCTTGAACAACGTAGCGTGTCGGGCGTCCGTCTATCGGCAATGTATAACTCTGAATGAGGCGATGCTGACCTAGAATGTAGATCGGGTTTCAAAGGAAGCGAAAGAAACTTATTTCTTTCACTTTCCCCAAACAATTCCTTAAAATTTGTGCAAGATTGGGATTGCACTATTTGATTTTTCTGCGACTCATTCGTCTTTGTTTCGTTTACACATGATGTGACTTCTTTGATAGCTACTGCTGTATTTGAACTGCTCCGTTCTTGATTTTCTTTTTCATCAGAGCTTTCTCTGGCGTGGTAAACAGTTTTTGATTGTTCAGCTGTGTTTTTTACAGATTCAAAATATTGAACTTTTTTTTGTACTTCCTTACTAGGACCTCTGTATATAGCAGTTTTATTAGATAAATCTGAACTAGCAGTCTCGGTTTCACTAGCCGAAGATTGACAAGGCGTTTCATTCTTTTCATTGGTATATACGACGTATCGCTTTTGATCATTTTCAATAGTACTAATATTAGCTTGCCTAGCAATGTCCTCTGAAGTTTTCTGAGCAACTTCATCTTTACGTTCAGTCATAAGTTGGTCTTTGATTTCTGTATTTTCGATTTCTTCTTTTAAAGATAGTGGTGCATGTGTCTGATTATCGAATTTACTTATTCTATTTAAAATCTCTTTACTTAATGTTTGGGAAATCTTTCTTTTTTCGTTTTCACTGAGAGTCATTTGTATTTTATTAACATTATTTTTTAATTCTTTTACAGAAGTGATTGGGCAAGAAATCGCGGCTATAGAATCAGACTTCGCTAATTTCGCTGGATTTTCCTTCTCTGGGTTATAGGCTGATGTAATGAGTGAATTACATCTCACATGTAACGATGGATTAGCCTCAATTTTATCATTATTTACATCAATAGTATATTTCTGTTCTGGTTCTTTATTAGATTTTGATTCCAGTTCTTTGCTGTAAATGGCATTCAGCTGGTTTTTGAGAGCATTTACTTGCTCCATGGACAAACTACTCCATAAGCGACTGCCTAGACCAATCTTTTTACGAAGATCATTTAAAGAAGTTTCTTGTTGTAACGTTACAGTAGGTTTTACGATCACCCGCTGTTCTAGTCTATCATTGTCATTCTTTTTGTTAATATAGAAAGCAGTTTCTGCTACACTTGTACCGCGCCATAAAGGTTTATAACTATCCCTGGATTGTGGTTGATCTAATTCCATTGAATCATACTGGGGCATTTGCTGAAAATGATCTTTGAGATCTTCTACAGATCTTTCCTTGATTCGTAGACCTCTGTCTGTATCGTAATTCCAACGAAAATCTTTTAGATCACGAGGATAAAACAAAACATCTTTTTCAGTTTGAGCTAATTTCAACTTACGATACAGATGGTTTAATTCCTGCTCAGCTCTTTCTATTGCTCTTATTTTCTTCCAACGATCAAAGTCAATTATTTCTTCATCTTTCCTTCTATGGCGTAAATCACTAGTTGAAGTAGCTTTTTCCAATTCAGCTACTCTTTCTAAATATGTGTAATATCTGTTTAATTCCCTAAACCGTTCTGACCTCATTTTTGTGTTTTGCATGTCGCGAACGTATTCGTCATAATCTGGGTCAGCAGCATGCAAATTAGAATCACTTTTTGTTTTCATCGGATAGCTATCTAAGAGTATTTTTCTCTCAGCATCGCCAGCACTTCTGGTGCGAAACATACTTTTTGGTATAGTGTCTGCATACTGCTTACTGTGTTGTAAACGAGCACTATGTATACGACGATAAGATGGTGATCGTATGGAAACGGGCGAAGTGGAATGACTTCTGCTGACACTGGTCATTGTGTTTTTTCTTGGCATTTTTGGGGATACTGGTCTTGAAGTTTGAGAAAAAAATATTGTTGATGGATATTTCTCAGTATCAGATTTCGAATCCATAATTTCTACATGAGGCGACCGTCTGGTAATTACTGGAGAAACTGGACGAACAGTCTCAGTAAATATAATTTTAGATGGGGATGATGATTTACGTTGTACTTGTGGAGGAGACGCGTCACGTTTATGAATAACTTTAGGAGAAATGGGCCTTCTTGTCTGTGAGAAAACCAATCTTGATGGTGATATTGGGCTTCTTGTCGGAGTTTCTTTCGGTTTCTCTTTTTTGTAAAATAATACTGATGGTGACTTCGGACGAGAGGTTTGTGAAAAATACATTTTATTGCATGGTGGCTCGCTCTTACTTCTGACTGTCGCCAAAGACGAAGTTGATCCAAAATCATCACACTTAGATAAGCTGTCGAATTTACGAATTTCATCATGCATTCTGCCGGGCCAAGATACTGATCTAGGACTGTGCGCTCGTAAAGGACTGGGATATCTATCCCACATTTTAAAACGAGATAAAGAAACTGGTTTTCTATGTATCAAATAAGTATTTAAGGATTTTGGTGAAGTATTATCCTGAGGAAGAGATTGGAACATTCTTGCTTTTTGAAGCACGGTTGTATTATGTTCTAACATCGGATATACCAGGGTTGGGGTAGAAGCTCTTCCAAGAAACAGATGTTGGAAAAAGGTGTCGGACACAATAGCATCATGCGATTTTTTTATCTCCTTAGAGCTGATTCGTCTAGCACCTAAGTTTTCAAAAGATCCAAAATTAGATGTTTCATTTGAGGTGTCACCGAATTGACTGCCAGATTCAGATTCTTCATTAGGTTTCCCATTAGGCTTCTTACTACTTTTAGTTTTTAGTATTTTCTTTACATTTTTAGCATTGTCTTTAGCTTTCTTACTGCATGATTCATGACAAGGCACACTTCGAGGTCTAATAACAACGCTCTCTAACGATTTTTTCTTTCTTAAGTTTGTGACTACTGCTGTTTTTACTTGGTTCGGTTTCTTTAATCCAGATGCAATATTTGATGAAGATTTTGAAATACTTGATGCCGATTGAAGTGAACTAGGTTTTGAGACTTTCTGTTCGTTTTTAGTAGATAAACAAGGATTAGATTTAGTGTGTTGCTTTGATACCTTAAGTTTTTGTACTCTTTCAGCAGTTCTGATCATATCTCTACTCCTGTGAGTACTTGTTGGTGAAAGTGACTTTGTACTTGACGTTGCGCTTGGTCTAATACCAATAGGTTTATTTGTATTGTCTTTGGATAGAGATTTAGCTCTTACTTTTGCAACATCAATACGTTCATTTCTTTTTTCTGCACTCCATAGTTTATCTAAAGATGTGACTTTGTCAAGAATATTCGTAATAGGTGTTTTTCTGCCAGCTCCTCCTTCTATAACCACGGAGGAATGAGGTTCACCATACTTGCTGTGCATAGAGTTGGAATATTCTGTAGGCAACAGCATCCTACGTGATGAGCCGAAACTACTTGTGCCTCCTGTTCTAGCGTCACTACCCATAGTTTTCATTGAGGTTTTTAAATTAGTAGTTGAATTATATTTTCTATTGACAGCGGGAGGTGCTGATGTAGACATAATTCTTGCTTTTGGCAATTTTTGGTCAACTATTACACATCTTTTTTCCGTTGCAGAGCCTGTTTTGTTTATTATTTGAGTATTCTGACGAGAAAGTTTGTGATTTATTTTGTCTTTCAGGAAATCCACATTGGATTGAGAATACGATGTCGTTGTTCTTTTTGGTGATGTTGATACAGGTCTCGTTGAAGTCACTAACTTAAGAGTTCGGCTGTTTTTAGATGAAATCCTTCGAGGAGGCGCGGGTGGATAGTCCGATATTTTACTAGGTACATCAATGCTCAGGAAAGATGGAGCAAGTCTTTTGAATCTAACTTGCTCTCCTGTTTCTATGCTGGTTATTGGGTAGCAGATGACTTCGTGTACCTTAGGCGTTTTCTTATGAACTCTTATCTTCGTCAGTGTAGAAGAAATCGGAATGTATTCGATTTCCGATTCGTCTGTGAAATGTAACCACTTTTCAGTGATGATATTCTTTCTTTTGCACTCGTTAGATGTGATAAAAACGTGATTCCATGCTCCTGGTCTAATTGTGACTCTCGTAAGCGATGTTTGAGTTTTCTAACCGTGAAACTAAGTTTGTGCCGCTAGTAAAACTTGTAACGTGTTCAACACTATTTACGGTGCTAGTTTAATTTTGGAGTCAATTTGTGCTCATGCAAGTTGTTTACCTGATAATACAGCAGCCTGAAGACCCAGCACCTTATTATTATAGAGTAATTGAAAGCATGCAAAGGCAAAAATCTCGACTTACCTCTCGTGTATAACAGTATAGACTAGTATGTGCGCTATTGAAAAGCATCATTGTCATTAATGGCGGCCTTGAGTTGGTACATCCGACTGTATACATGTGTGTTTTCTACCATGTATAGATCTGCATTTGCCTTGACCGAGTTTATAGAAACTGTGATTTTCCATTGATTGTGTGATTTATATTATATTGGTAAAACATCTCGTATACGAGCACCATAGAGCCGACCAATAAGTCAAAGAGGTTTTTAAGCACTCAATAAGTTTAAAAAAATATTTACGCAGACACCGAAATACCCGAGTTATTTATAAAACCATGCTTTATTAGTTTTCCCGTCCGTAGGTTCGTTAGTATGTTTTATAAATTAGATAGTTAGTATCTTATATCCAAAGTAGATAGTTTTCATAAAAATAAGTAAAGCGTTTTCTTAGAATGTCCATCTAGTAGGTACTACTACTAGTTTAGCTTTAAATTAGTCTTTACTATTCTACGAGTAATTTACTTTTCGCAATCGTAAAAGTTGGCTATAAAGCTATAAGTAATGTTCAAAATCAATTAGTTGGAACTGAAGAACTCTTTCTAACCATTACAAGTAGTGACTACAACTATGCTGACCTTGTCTGGGTGGTGCCGGAGATCGGAACCCTCTGAGTGGAGGTTCGCCGCCAGCCTGCAGGTCCCTATAGGCGGCACGCCTTTCTGCTGGAGACAGGGGAGCCTCCGTGTCCTCGCGACGACGGAACACTAGCGTCGAGTCGGATTCGTACCCGGATTCCTTCAGAGCTCTAAGAAAATGACAAACAATTCAATTGAATATATCGTAGTCTTGTGACACTGAAGTTTTTAATTGTAGTCAGAGTAAAATAAGTTGAATATTTGAAAAGAAAACAGATAGAGAAACACATTTTACAGAGGAGACTGAAAAGTGTATACGAAAAACATTGCGTGAATCAAGCGTGAATCACAAAAATTTAAAAGTAGAGTGGAGCCTCCAAAAGATAACTATAAGGAGCCCCGATACTTTTTAGTAAAGTTATTGGTGAAGGTGGAAATCCAAAGCTATTTAGAGCATTGGATTTTATTCGCTGAGAGCTAATATCAATGGGATAGTATATAATCTTAGAATAATAATAATGACATTTACCTTGCCATATTCGATTTCGACAAGATCGTCGTCGTTAGATCCTTTTTATCTTTCGGCGAAGATTGTGGCAGAGATGTCGTACTTGAAATGTTTTGCTGCAAGAGAATTATAAACTTTAAATAATTTTGAACTAATTGCAATTCTGAAACAAGACAAACTGGTACAACTCACAGTATTTGGTGAGATTAATTAAAACATGCCACAAAGAATAAATAATTGACAATTCAACAAAACAAGAAATTATACATTGATATTGATGCATAAAGAAGTAAAGATTCCATTATGTTTACAAAAGTATACTTGTAACATGCTATATATAAAAATATAAGATGAAATTCCAGTAACAATTACACACGTAGATTACAAAATTAAGATAAGTCTGTATAATTTTTACGAAGTAGGTACCGAAATATTTTTCGGAATTTTAATAAAACACAATACACCAAAAACATGCAAATAAATAAAACATGGCATGACAACCATCACCAAAATGGAAATGAACCCATAAAATGTTTTGTAAACCCAGAAAATATAGATGCGGAAACCTAATATTGATTATTTTTTATGAAAATCTGTTCAAAAATAAAGATACAAAAGTAAGTAAGATACTATGCGATCAAAATAACAATAAGACTGACCATAACCGAGATATTACTTGCTTGGAAGAAAATGCAAATTTTATATAGCTTTTCTGATAAAAATCAACTAGAACAGGACGGCGAAAACGCCTAGACATGGCCAGAAGTCATTTTTGTTCTTATTTTTAAAGCATAATATAAAGGTTTCATCATAAATATCGTGCATGCAAACACAGAGGCTCACAATACACAGGCAGACATTCATGTTAAGGGCCTTACACTCTTCTGTATCGCGCGAGCTAGCAATGTGGTGTACGGGGGGAGGGGAGAGTTGTCATCTAGCCACTGTTAGTGCCACCACCACACGCACCAGACAGCGATGGAAAACATACGTTAGTGGATCATAGTACAATTTAGAAGCATAAGGCTTGGGGACATCAGTTGACGGCATATTTACATAAAGTTTAATTTTAATATCACAATTTGTTAGCTAAGCAAATTGTACAATTTCAGTAGTATTTTTTTAAAAACTAATGTTACGTTTGGTTTTGACATGAGTATTAAATAATTCGACAATTTTATTTCACATATTTCTTATGATAAAAGTAACCAATATTAAATCAACGAAAGACCAATGTTATCAATATTAATGGTTATAACAAATACACACATTAAAATAGTAAAAAAATCGTACCCCGTCAAAAATGTCCATGACCTCGTCCCACCACTAGAAAAGAAAAAAAAACACATCTTTTGCTGATTTTCGTGGATGTGGGATTCAGGCAGTTAGTCCGAATGGAGGTGATATGTGTGATAACCATGAAATGTCTCTTAATATATACGTACTAGACGCGTTTTTCCATACTATCAAGAGTTAATGTTTCGTAAATAGTTGACGACGAGATATGCTCGGTTCCTTCTTAAGGTCTGCGCTCCCCGTAGACCTTAGGAAAGAACTGAGCGTATATAAATGGACCGTTTTAGTTACTACAATATTGTAAGTTTGTGCATTATAAAGCTGGTCCTCCGGTACACGTTATATACACGGTACATCTGTCTAATTATATCTTTGGAGTATGATTTTTCCTTTTAATTCGGTTCTGTCACGACTAATCACGACAACGTACTATGATGTCTCCGTTGCCAAAATATGTTTAATTGGTTGAGGATATTTTTCTTTCAGAGACCGAAAATTAATGCTTATAGAGGCGAGTCTAGTACGTCGAATGTACAGGTGCTTTGAAATCGCGAAGTCATATAGCGCTAATGATAATTGAATAGCTCAATAAATAATGAACTATCGAAGTGGTCGATGATAATTCCTGAAGCATTTCGTGATGACACCCTTTGACTTTATGATGATGATGATGATGATATTTCAAAAGATGAACCCAAAGTGATGCAATAAGCTTGAAAATTAGATGGATACCTGTTTCGCTTCCTTGTCTATGACTGAAGACTTCCCGGGCATATAGTTCTCTATTCTTCCTGGTTGGTTTTTGTATACTTCTTGACTTGCCCTCGCTGATGCTAAAGTGCTGTATCTGGGATATAAAAATAAGTATATAATTTTATTTAAAACTGATATAACAAAATACTTCAACTTACGTAACATGCTACGTAAGAACGTGTCATGGTGAAGTGTTTCATTTATATATTTTTGATAAATTTTTGCTGTTTTTTAAAATTGCTGATTTTTTTACCTTATTAATCTTTAACTAAATAGTTTTTTCAATGATGCTTACTTTGATAATTATAAAGTTCTCTTTTATATGATACGAGATCATTGGGAGTAGCCTATGTGACTATCAATTTTTGTTGAAATTCTAGAAATATCTAAATTCCACTTACTTATTAGTACTAGGCATATACTGTGAATTAACATCACAGAACCTCCTATCCTCCTGTACCGAAGCCGTTCGTCTCCTAGGACCAGTAGTGACATCGCTGTCATAGGCGTCACTCCACGTGCTTGCACCCAGTCTACTTAGACCTCCCTCAGGTTCGCTCAGGTAACCGGAGCGGGGGTCAAAGTATGCGTACTGGGATTTGTTGCTCAGTACTCTCTCCTGAGGTTGACCTATTGAGAAATGTTTGAATTAATGACATGATGTTTTGAGCGAATAACAAAACAGAGCGGATAACAATCTTTTCTAAGAATTTTGTTTACAATATAGCAGAAACATATACATTTTGGGACTTTATGTGTATATTTATATTTTTCCAAACCAAGAAAGCATAGGAAAAGTTTAGATTTTTCCTATGCTTTCTTGGTTTTGAAAAATATAAATAATAAATATAAATATAAATAATTTTTAATCGGAGACATTGATGATTTATAACCTGCCAGTATTTACATGGCAATGCATAGTCAGTCAAGTGTGAATGTGATTTTGAGCAGGCGCAGTTAATATATTTGCTCATTCTGACGAATTGATTAATATTATTAAAAGTTTCTTTTAATTTGTTAATTATCAATAAGCTTTGAAGCCGATGTTACAATATTATTGTTATTTGTTAGAAAATAATTAAAACGAATTGTTGAAATGTTATAATCTAATGCGTTGTTGATTATTAGTTTATGCTTAAAAATAAATACGTACACAATTGACCATTTACAATATTATGTCTCAAAAAAGCAATGACGTTTATTACAATATGGCCGAAAAAAGTTATGAAATAAAGCGTTTATTAATGGCACAAAATATGCGATGTAACAGCCACCCGATGTAACAAAAATTTGGAAAAAATAATTGGGTACGAATAATCACCTCGAGAACTTTTGTACCGAATAGTCACATAATCGTCTGAAAAAGAAAATTAACAATATGGGGATCGTATATAAAAGGGTTTATTAAAATAAAAGGTAAAATTTAAATAGAACAGAAGATATTTTTTTGTACTTACCATCGTATTTGTTTTTGTGTATGGTGTCGTACATCTTTTTGTACCACCTCGAGGGGTCTTTGACTTCCTGTAATAAAAGAATGATAAAAATAAATGGTGGAAAATTTTCACAGTCTGTATTCGATTTGGAACATTCATCTTAAAATTAATTTGAAAATTGAATATCTTAAAGGCAAAAGTTTTTGAGGATGGATGGATGGATGTTTGTTACTCTTTCACGCAAAAACTACTGAACGGATTTTGATGAAATTTGGCACAAACATAGCACATAGGATACTTATTATCCGGATACTCTTACGGATTTGAGACTTACGCGGGATAAACCGCGAGCGCTGATGGTGACAAGATATATTTTATGAAAACAATTTTCAGTGTTAACATTGGACTAAAATGTACACCTGAGTCTATAATAGAATATCGTAAACAAATGGTTATATACAGAGTACGGCCCATGATGAGAATTGATAGGCTGCAGAGATTTTCAGTATCCGATAACAAGAGGTGACTGAAATAACTGCAAAGCTAAATGAAGACAGACAGGTTGTCTGTCTTCATTTAGCTTTGCAGTTGAACTTATCACGTGTTTATGGTGGGCTGGTTGCAATGAATTAAATTTAACCAGCCATTGGTCATTGTTGTGCCATGTATCATTGAATAATATTGCTGTCGTATCGTTTGTTATCTAAACTTTTAATTATGTAGGTACCTACATCTACCCTACATCTACACCCTCAGAGCAAAAACCGTTATAACTTGTCTGTCACCTTTTCAAACTGTCCTTTTCATTCATAATATTAGCAAGTGAAAATGTATGCAAAGCTCGTTCATCTTTTCTTCTTTTTTTTTCTTTTCTTTTTTCTTCAACTGTACCTACAGAGTTGTAAACTGTTTTTACGAAACAGTATTATAAATCACTAGCTGCGCCCCGTAAAGATTTACCCACGTAAACCGAGATAAAAAGTAGTCTATGTGTTAATCCAGGGTATAAGCTATCTTCATAAGAAATTTCATCCAAATCGGTCCAGCCGTTTGAGCGGTAAGAAGTAACAAACATACAGACACACACACACATTCACAAACTTTCACCTTTATAATATTATCGTGATAGTGTGATACTTACAGATCTAAGTGCGACTGGCATGCCGTCTTTGGTGATGGGTCCTATTCCTTCAACTTTTCTGTGGGCATCCGCCATCTTACGGACACCTCCGCGTTGGTAATCGCTTCTCTCAGCCTCGCCTTCGCTCGCGTATTCTTTTCGAAGCGCATGAACTGAAATACAAATAAAGAAGGCAATTAGTACAATAATTATTGTATTATTAACTATTTTAAATAATACTAATTCTTATATTTTCATTGTCAAATGCCTAATTCTTCAAATTGACTTTTCTCTAAACGGCTATGGCACGTCTCGAAGAAAAGTCACAATTTTAAGATTGTAACATCGTCACACTTTTATAGCAGTATGAGGGCCACCAGGGGCTCAATGAAAAAATTATATTTGTCGCCTGTATTCTATTTTTGCTTAGACATATCTCGCGACCCTGGGGTCCCGAACCTTTGGAAGGCGTACGAGGGGCCGAAGCCAACTCGCAGAGGCCCCTTAGGCAATTTTAAATGACCAGGAGGCACCAGCCAACGCCATTACCTTCCATACACTTGTGTTTACCATGGAAACATCATTCTCTTGCCCTTACCACAATATTTATTAGGAGTCGGCGCAGCACGTCTTCTCCTTCCATACTTCTCTATGAGCCGTCACCTCAGTAGTAACTAAATCATCGTTTATTTGGTATTCTTTACTCTTACAGTTATCCAAATTCATACTCAAAGCTTTCCTCACGACATTTTCTTCATTCCTCCGCATCACATGCACAACCATGACAGCCGACTTCCACAAAAATATTCAGTCACCGGTGTCACTTTCAGACTTCCTCTTAAATACTGATTTCTCATCATATCCATTCGCGTAACACCACACATTTTTCTTAGCATTCTCATCTCAGCTGCATGCAATTATAGTCTTTCATCATCGTGGACTAATTAATTTAATTATAATTAACTAACCTATTGGTTTACCTGGATCGCCTCTAGGTGGAGAGGGTCGGTCGCGCGGCAGTCGTGCTGCGTCTTTCTCTTGTTGGATATAGTTGGAACCACGAGGAAGATGACCTTCTGGAAACAAAAGAAAGTTGATGCGTCAATCAATGTAGTAAAAAACTCAAAATCCTTTGAAAATAGTTGCACATTTTTGACAGCGAGCGTTCTCTCATAATAAGCAACGAGCTATTTTCTTCAGTTATCTTTGGGTCGGTACACAATTAAGTCTTCATTTTCGTTACGGTGTAGATCTAAAATCACACTCTAACATTATAAAGACGAAAGTTTGTGAGTGTGTGTTTGTATGTTTGTTACTTCTTCAAACTCAAACGGCTGGACCGATTTGGATGAAATTTGGTATGTAGATAGCTCCTACCCTGGATTAACACATAAGCTACTTTTTATCTTCGTCGACGAGGATGAAACCGCGGGGCACAGCCAGTCTACCAATAATAATGTTAGTAGCATTCTCATGCTAAATTGGCACTTTGGAGAACAGTCGATCATAAGCGGATCGCTTCGTTATATTCATATTTTTTCGTATTTTAAGTTTACACTGAAAAGAAGCCTAATTTCAATCAGCACCCTAATTGCGTAGCACACTATCAGTCGGAATCTGAGTCATTTTGAAGCAGATTGCTAATCCATTGCTTCATATGTTCGAAAAATTGTCTGCTCTACAACGTAACTAACGCAATGAATGTTGTTGAACTGTCAAAATGAACCCGATTTCAGTTAAAACGCAATTAGGGTGCCGTTCTTGTATATCTTTTTCAAACCCATCTTTTATCGATCAATAAAATAATGAGCACTATTTTCCTTGGTTCTCATAGTTGCAACCTTCAGGGTGTCATCCCCACGTGTATCAAAGTTTATGACACGGCCCGACCCTCGTCACCAGATGTTATTTATAGATGACATGATATTATCTTTTTCGAATTTATACATTGGCTTCGTATAAATAAGGATGTGTCGTCTTTTGGATGGGTGACGCGGTATCTGATATGACACCGCGGATTTGTCTGACTTGAGATGAGATGGGAAAGTAATGTTGAAGTTTGAAGGATTCGTGACAGTTTGTTTAGGTGTCCTGAAATTGTTAGACGAATATGACATGTTTTTAACAGCATATGTGTGTTCTTTGGCCAAGTCGGCAAGATACGACCTTTTTAGTTTGTTTTTTTACAGAAAATGTATGGGAAATTGGGAACCACATCGTAACCAGAATCGTGCCTTTTATCTGAACTTATATCAATTCATTTTATCTTTAAGAGCATCCTTCCAGTTCTGACCAAGACTCAACAAAAGGCTTTAAGGTATTCTGGTTATCTTTTTATTTTTTAAAAAGGTAGCCTATACTGTCGGCTGTGCAAAGGCCTTGTGACCTTGAGACCAAGTCCTTCCAGGAACTCTTTTCCCGCGCCATCTCAAACAAGCCTTCACAAAACACGTTCAGGTTCATACCTTTACGTTACCTTTATTTCTTTTGGCCTAAAAATACCATGAAATACTCCCTCCTTTTGGTTTAAACGAAAAACTAAATTAGCTAAACTGTGTATTTACGTCGAAATGTTTAAATTACAACTTATTCACTGCACTACGACCTTGCACAACGCAACAAACAATATCGATTGTCGACGTCTGTTTGTATATTTGTGTAGATACATTTGATAACAGTTGGAGTATAATCATTATAAAAGATTATACATATTTCCAATCAGTTATCAAATCTAAATAATCAGTGTTCTTTTCAAATATTTCGTCTGTTATTATGTTCAAGAAGGCATGAGGCTAATTTTTACCTTAATTATTATTTATCATCAGCAGTCAACTCCTGGACTTAAGCCTCTCCCCGAGGCACGAGGCATAATTATGACTTTTTTAGCATAAAAAATTCGGGGTGTTGTCTATGCGTAAGCCATTTAATGAAAGTTTCGCGGCAATTAGCTTCCATTCCCGCCGCCCGCTCTCGGAATAAATTATAAACTCTATGGTACTTGATCCAGCTACCCCGGACTACCCCGTTCTATCTCGTAAAGTTTACTGCCGCGAAGGGAGTGTTATTGCAATTTGAATATATTTGTGTTTATCTAAATGTTTGAAGAAATTATGGCTGGGACGTTTGAGTTCAATTATAAATAAATAAATAAATAAATAAATAATCATTTATTTCAGATTCATCGCAAATTACACGATTACATCCATATTTGTTAGTACAATAGCGAGCTTACAAACTAGTGTTAGTAATAATTAATTGGCAATAAGCTTAATTATACTTTGAGTGAGAAAATTGAATTAGTTACCGAATATTTTCGAGTGTCTCAACGCGAGTTTTGTTAATAAGGAATGATTGTTAGCATCTAGAACTTTAGACGAACAATATGATGTAAAAATATACTTAACTTTAACTGAGTAAAATTACTTAAGTAACAATACCTAAAACATAGTAACACCGACTTAACCTAAAATTTGAGTGTTATCAAAATACAAGTAACACGACGTAAACACCCTCGAAAGTTGGTAAATGTTTCTGACATAAGAAAGTTAAAGTTTCATTAAAAGTACTTGAAATTTTTGGATGATCAAAATTCTGTGAGAAACAGTTCAGTAGGTCACTGGGTTACGAAAACTTCAGACTTTTTAATACGTGCTTCTTGAAAAGAAGTCTTTAGTGTAGGTACTTGTTACGGAATCTTTTATGTTAGAAAAGTGGTAACGTAAGTACGTTATAACACTATTAAAAGGGGAAAAGTTGCCCTATTACTAAAAAAATACGATATGGCTACCATTATAAGAGAGCATGATATTTCAATCTTCTATTCAATTAATTTGCCTAACCTTTTCCCAACTGTGTTGGGGTCGGCTTCCAGTTTAACCGGATGCGGCTGAATACCAGTATTTTACATGGAGCGACTGCCTATCTGACCTCCACAACCCAGTAACTGGGTAATACGATACCACTTGGTACGACTGGTTGTCAGACTTTCGGGCTTCTGACGACCCGTAACAACTGTCAACAATCCACGAATTACAGCCGGGACCAACGGCTTAACGTGCTTTCCGAGGCACGGAGAAGTTTCGGTACGTAAAGATGGACCCATTCACGGACCAACCCCGGCAAACGTAGGTTAACCTGATGGATCGACCCGTGCGGCTGTTATTACTTAGCCACTATTTCAATCTTCTATTATAACATAAAATTTATAATAGGTAATAGGGCTTGGATGCAAGTGTTCAAACACTTAACATTAATTTTATCGTACACTATAGGTGCCTGACACCGATTAAAGAAAGTGTAACATTATACTCAGTCAAGGTTTTAACAAAAAAAAAAAAAAAAATACACTGCCAGGCACAAAGTTTTGAAGAATAAATCATTAGCGTCAGGCATATTTGCTGAATCAAATAAAACAAGCTTTTCATCTTCAGCAGTGGATAGCTAGGTTGCTGGTACAGCAAACCACACATCAGTAACTAATAATAAATAATAACCACGAACGTTGTGGTGGGGCTTGCGCGCTCCTGAACTCTAGGTCTGTGCCGGTAGAATTTACTTTGCCGGAACGGCCAGACCAAGAGAAATACAAAAACCCACAGGGTAGCATGTAGCGAGCTGTTGGGCAGTAACGAACCCACGGACCCTATATTCCGGGAGAAGTCTTGTTCCCCACCTCAGGCTTGCCTTTATTGGCCGGCTAGACTGAACACTGACGTGGAAATGAGCTCCTACCTCTTTTTTGCCTTTATTGGCCGCCTTGAGTGGTGATTCGCAGGAGCAAACGTACTCGGAGGAAGGAAGTATTCTATTAAGATGTTGGTAGGGATCTTGATCATCTTCCGGGCTCTGGGATTGTTCCGATAGCCTGAAATGCCTCTCCACTACTCAATCACCTCAGGACATGTTGCCCCCGTGTCGCTACGTCACTATGTGCTAGCGACAATTTTCGGGGGCCCATTATTGAGTGTGCAAGTCACCACCGCCATTTTATCCGTGTTGTATAACATTGGTCACACAGGGGACATAGTTATTCCATAAGTCAAGGTAACGAATCCACTATAGCCACCCAAACTCATAGCCCAATTTGTTTTGTTTCCATGTTCTACAATATTCCTGCACCAACCGGGGATTATCCTTGGGTGCTCTTGCATAGTGCATACAGGGATGATCGTCGGTTGGTGCCTCATTTCATTTAAAATTGTCTAAAGGGCCTCTGCGAGTTGGCTTCGGCCCCTCGTACGCTTTCCAAAGGACCGGGACCATTATGTAAACATAGTTTAAAAAAAATAATAATAACGTTTATTTGGACTCAATCAAATATAATTCTAAAACTAGGATACAAATAATGTAAGTAAGTGAGTAGACGGCAAAAACTATATGATCTCCTGAATTCCAAACTAAGATAAAAACCTTTGTCTTGGAAATCAGTGCTCTTCCGTAGTAAATTAGGGGTAAAATGTGGTAACAATTTAACATTGACAGCGTGCCTTTAATGTCGCAGCGGTAAGGTCTAGTTTTGTAGTGCAAGAGTGTTACCACTAATGTGCGATTGACTGTAATATAATATCAGTCAACACCACCATAATGAAATGACAAGCTCTTTTCATTTTCAAATGTCACCATTTCAACATTTTGCCTCCATTTTACTTAACTAAAATATCGTAAGCTTAAGCTGGATTAATTATAGTCTTAAGACGCTTACATCAGTACCTCTAGTGAGTATTAACTGCGAACTTTTGGGTATAAAACGAGCAATATAATTTTGGGAGGCCGACATAAGGGTCCTTGGCGATTCATTAACACAACGCTAAAGGCCGTTGGGAATTCAAATTCGGAATAGTTTTGAAAGTATTGCAATGTAATTTTGATATAGAACTTGTTTTTGTAAGTCACGCTTAGATGTAGGTAGGTAAGTAGGCACTAGGGTTTCCCAGTGACATAGGGAAAGTATAATTTGCATAGAGCAATAGGTATTGAAATGACTTAGAGCAGGTGTTGATAAATACCTACAGACTGTAGGGATAAATCTTCAATAAGTAATTCTTTCAGTACCTAAATAATATTAAGCGGAATATTTTTACATGAAGATTTTTTTCAGTAGCTTCAGTATTCAGATGGAAAATCGGATTTCTTAACAATACTTATAGTTCAAAGTATTTTCAGAGCAGTTAAGGCCTTGTTTAGCTAAGCATTTAAGAACTTTATCGGGGTTCTGACGATCATATTAAAAAGATGTTATTACGGAAAGTTTCACAAGAGGATTTGGGTATAAGTACCTACACATCTGAAGAGATTAGTTTAGTTTATTATGTAGGACTTTACTTATTGGAGAATACGAGATATACAGTAAAAATAGAATGTTGCAAATTATGTTGCCTGAGTTTCGAAAATCAAGAAATTCCTGAGTTTCGAAAAAGCTCGGTTCTCCACTCACGCGCCACCCTCCCTCTGTTCTCTCCCCGATGTCGTCCGACACGGTCGCGCGTTTGCATCGATACAGTCGCGATACTGTAGCGCGTTGGCATCGCTTCTGTAGCGCGTTGCAAATGCGACTAACGCGCGTTAGTAGCGATACAGTCGCGCATTTTGTAAACGCGCGACAGCATCGCTACAAAAAGTAGCCGTGGGCGAGGGCCCTAAGGGCTACTAACGCGCGTTAGTCGCATTTGCAATGCGCTCCAGAAGCGATGCCAACGCGCTACTAACGCGCTACAGTATAACGACTGTATCGATGCAAACTCGCGACTGTGTCGGACGACATCGGGGAGAGAACGGAGGGAGGGTGGCGCGTCAGTGGAGAACCGAGCTTTCGTTGCCTACGCTTCGGCTGCTTACGTAAAAGCGGTACCAAAGACAACGTGACGTATGTTGCCTCAACGGAGTCCATCTTGCAACTGTAGCGATCGCAGGTATTTTTGTGCCGTTACTGAATCGCGTTTGCATCGCGACAGAAGCGCACCAGTATCGCGTTTGCATCGCGACTGAATCTGGACCCGTGGGCGAGGGCACACAGCTAGCGACCGCTTCGCGACTGTATCGATGCGGACGCGCGACAGCATCGCTACTGCATCGCTACAAAAAGTCGCCGTTAGCGAGGGCCCTTAGGTTGTCTCTTGATCAAAATGTGATTCGCGAAAATTAAGTAATTTACATAATTTTAACCACAAAAATCATCAATATTCTCAAGTTAGATTTCCTTCCGTCTGATTTCCGAAATCAGAACAATCCAGATGAAATCTAACTTAGAGAGATGTATTGATGATTTTTATGGTAAAAATTATGCAAATACGTATTTATTATTGTCGCGAATCATATTTTGATCAAGATACAACCTTACACTGACCTTCATATTGCAAGAAAATCAAGAAAATTTGAATTTCGCGAGCTACCAGCTAAGTACCACAGCGCAATCACCTTAAGGCTGCGCGTTGTCTCTCAATATGTTCTCAACAGTATTTTATACATGCGTTATTTGATTGCATCGAAGATATCTTACCTCGTGCTTTCTGCAGTAAAGTGACGGTGGGGTTCTGTGCCTTGGGCAAGCGGCTGCTGAGGTTCAACCCCCCCAGGGTGCTCAGGCCGGTGACTGGTGCGCTGTGCGACGTCCTCAGTCGACCCTCGCTCTCTGATCCACTGGTGCAACCGTTCTGTTCTGAATTCTGTGGAAGAATGTTGATTTTGTATGAGATGCTGGATCTTTAGGTAAGGTAATTGCATCTCTTGGTAAGGTTATAGGTCTCGAGGTAAGATATCATTCAAAATTCCGATACTATGGCTGGTTTCATAGTGACGTAGACTAGATGCAGTGTCGGCCGGGTTTGACTCAATTGTTAACCGCTTGAATATAAATCTAGCCTAAACACAATAGAATAAATAAATCACGGTCGAAATGTAATATGCCTCTTAATGTGATAACCTAACATAGGCCTGACCTGTGATAGGTTGACTGGTAGAAAATGCCTATGGCATTAGGGTAAAAGTGGGATAGTTGCCCCACCAAGTAACAAATTAAGATATTTATTTATTTATTTAATTAAGGTTCACCAACAGTTGTTACAGATATTAAACTGATAGGAACATACCTATAAGTAATTGTGTCTTATGTCTAACTGCACAACCAATTACAGGCAAACACCACATGCAAAATGCTTTGTAATTATAAATTTAGTTATAAAGACAGAATTTAGTCAGAAAGTTTAGTTTAAATTCTAGATGGTTACTTAAATTAATATCATTCTTAATTCCTTGTGTACAAGAGACCACTCGCTAGCTTTCAATATTCCCAGAAGATGATACCTACCAAAGTTTTGTGGCTTTGATGTTACTTTCTTTTTGAGCAGCGCCAAAAAAATTAAACTTGTAAAATAAAAATGTTGGTTCTGTTTACTCGAATTCAATTATTTAACTTTCTACTCAGCAGTGGTTGAAAGTGCTTTTAAACAAATTCTAAGATTTTACGGTTCCGTAATGAAATGGCAGGAAATATAGGCCATTTCTATAATGAAACTTGTTTCAAATACGAGTATTAAATATGGTTAAATGAGCATTAAAGACTTGTTACTTTTGATGTCCATGCTGTATTAAAAGTTTCATGATTACCCAAGTAATCAACGTAAATTATACAATCTAGTACCTACTTATTTGTATATATTGAGCCTATTTAAAGCTATTTTTAAAATTCAAGTTTTAAGACTAGGTACTCCTTTATACTCTCAAATACACATGGTTTTTCTGCTTAAAATTACATAAACAGCTAAAAAAATTCCAGAAGTACCCATTTACTGTAAAAGGGGAGCTTATGAAATCTACTTTCACTGACGCTTCAGGCTTTTATTCAAAGATTTATAGTTTGAGAAAAGCCTAAAGTAAATAATAAGAGCGAGAAGATATTTACTCTGTGTCGGAATTCTCAGAAAAGAGTATAACCAAATAATGTCGGCTGCTTCAACAAATATTAGCTTTCCTAATATATTTTTGGATAGAAATTGTGAATATCTATTCTCAGCATTATTTGCATTTTCTAATACAATGAAGCTTGACAAGTTCAATGATTTCCCTAGATGGTTCAGGCAAGTAGATATAATAATATTAAATTAAACAAACGTAGTCCTATCTATGTAGAGGAATTGCGCAGTTAATGGGCCCTAAATATATTTTACGAGTCACAAACACAGACGTATCTCCAGCGATCCTTGAAGGTTAAGTCAGAGATACATATATTACATGGTGACATATAATTATAGTGCGTCGATTACAGTAATGTGTCCCAAGAGAGTAAGGATACGTTATACGTTTATTGTTGGCTGCCAACGATCCAAATTAAAGGACAATACGTATCTCTCAGGTCACCTCCAAAAAACTGCAAAGGCACTTCATGTTATTTTGGCTCGTCAGCTGCTTGCTTATCTGCCGTTATTATCAAACAGCTCATGTGCTAATGAGACATTAGTTGTTGTTGTTGTATTTGTATTCTTTCACTGCTGAACCTATGTCTCCGCCAAGCACCGCCACTTCCACCGCTTCTGCGCTTCCCGCATCGAACGGATTCCTGCGGCTTTCACAAGGTCATCGGTCGACCTTGTGGGGGACATTCCAACAACGGTACGTCTTCCGGTACGCGGTCGCTACTTCAGAACCTTTCGGCCCCATCGGCCATCTGTTCTGCGAGCAATGTGCCTTATCTACAGCCACATACTTTGCGTCATCAATCTGCCTAGCCTTTTCCGAACTATGTTGGGGTCGGCTTCCAGCTAACCGGATGCAGCTGAATACCAGTATTTTACATGGAGCGACTGCCTATCTGACCTCCACAACCCTAGTAACTGTTTAATATGTATGATACCCCTTGGACTAAGGACTGGTTCTCAGACTTTCGGGCTTCTGACGACCCGTAACGACTGTCCAAGATCCACGAATGACAGCCGGGACCAACGGCTTAACGTGCTTTCCGAGTCACGGAGGAGTCTCGGTGTGTAAAGATGGTCACCCATCCACGGACCAACCCCGGCAAGCCTAGCTTAACCTGATAGATCGACCCGTGCGTCTGTTATTACTTAACCACGAGCTCCTTGCTTTGCTTCATATTTACGTACGTAAATAAACGAATTTTCTTTCTTTTCTTTTCTTAAAAACTGTAAGAGTAAACTGAAGATACGAATGCTGATCAACTGTTTCGTCTCGCGATGGATTGAAATAAATAAGCAGAGCTGACTGCCATCTTTTGTCAGCCACAAAAAGAAGAAAAATGGCAGAATACTTCATTTGTTTAGTATCTGGATTTTATGTGCTCTTTATGACTTTGTAAATATATAAATCATACCGGGAATTTACGGCGGCTGGGTGGCGTCTCTTCGAAGTGAACAGGCCTGAAGGACTTGCGCGGCGTCTGCGGCGATGCGCCCGCGCTGCCCGGCGTCCACACGGGAGGCGGGGGCGGCGGGGGCGGAGCGCCCGGGCTGCGCGCGGCGCTGCCAGCTACCGGGGGCGGCGCGCCCGGCCTCCAAATGGCTGTAAAATTAGAAATTAAGTTACGGAAAATTCAGTTCACACAATGTGCTAAAATTAAATAGTTTGACAGCCATGAGTTTTTGATTGATTTGCACACCTCTAAATACTTTAATTTTTTGTTTTCACCAACGTAGTTTTCTTTGGAGAATCATTGGCATTGGATAGAATCGTATAGTTGGCATACACTTGTAAAGATAAACGAGTATTCTTTTGCTAACTGTAAGACCTCTTTTCCAAGAGAAATGTATTCTCCAAGAAAGGAAAAGACTGTTAAAGGTTGGTACTTTGGAGCGTCTTAGTAGCGTTGTCTTATCTATACATCTATACAAATAAATAAAATTGAAGTGTCTGTTTGTATTGTCAAAATAACAGCTTTTAGATAAATGAAAATAAAATAATAATACTTATAACGGTACTTGTAACAAAAATACAATTTTTTAAATTTTTGTCTGCCTGTCTGTCTGCCGGTCTCTCTGTTTGTTCTAATCTCCGAAATGGCTCGACCAATTTTGACAGGACTTTCACAGCCAGATAGCTGATGTTATAAGGAGTAACTAAGACTACTTTTATTCCAGAAAAATAATTAGATTTACGCGCAAAAAAAAAAAAAAACCCTTGAAATTGTGAACAAATAGCGCGGGCAGGCGATGCAACGCGGCGGGTCGGGAACGAGGGAGTTTTATTAAAATGTAGCTGTTATTTTATTGTATTGTGTATCTTACGACTTCTACGCGAACGAAGTCGCGGGGCACAGCTAGTTTCACATAAACCTACATGGACACTTATGAAACGTCAGAAGCTAGGTGCACGTTCTAAATTGGTCGTTTCCTATGGAGAAGAGCCCGCAAGAAACTCCGCGGTTCCATAAGACAACAGACGTTTGAAACTGTTCCGTAAAACCTTGACTGTAGCGAGTATTTATAACTAGCACTTCCCGCGCGGCTTTGCCCGCGTGAATGTCGGATAATATCCCACGGCAACGTACTACCGCGAATTCCTTTCTTATTCCTTGTCTACGTTATAAACGGAGCCTCTGTGCAAAATTTCAGCTTTCTATGTCTAAGGGTTTGGGCTGGGCGTTGATGAGTCAGTCAATCAGTCAGTCAGTCAGGACTTCTCTTTTTATTTATACAGGGTTATTGGTAAAACACCAGTAACCTCTTAAGGGGTCATAGTACTCATCATTAGGAACAACTTTTACTATGGGACTAAACCTGAAATCGCGAAAAAAAAATCAGCTGCTCTCTACATTTTGACGAGTTTGATGTAGATAAATGTACTGAACAGCGGATTTTTTTTTCGCGATTTCAGGTTTGGTCCCATAGTAAAAGTTGTTCATAATGATGAGTACAATGACCCCTTAAGAGGTTGCTGGTGTTTTACAAATAACCCTGTATAGATAGATAGAAGATGTCTATCGAACATAAACCTTCTATTCCTCCTCAACCATACGATGCAATTCGACTCAGGTGCAGTTGCTCAGTTATTCTTAAATTAGGCGTGAGTCAGGTCCGCTCGGTTCAAAGAGTTTTAGTGCGATCATGTATATAGCTCTTGAGTTTCATTTGCAGTGCAGCCTGACCTTACATTTTATATGGACGTGGGAAGGCAGACGTCGTTTCAGTTTTTAGTTTTGTTATTGCCGTATTATGTCGTTCAGTGTTTATACTTTTTAACCCACTTCAAAAAAAGGTGGAGGTTAAGTGATATGGGTTAATGATGTGGTACAATAATGTAATAAAACACATTTCAGAGGCTCTATAGGTACTGGATGTTGGGGTCGGCTTCCAGTCTAACTGGATGCAGCTGAATACCAGTATCTTACATTGAGCGATTGCCTATCTGACCTCCACAACCCAGTTACTATACGCCTTGGTAAGACTGGCTGTCAGACTTTCGGGCTTCTGACGAAAGACTCACGCATGACAGCCGGTACCAACGGCTTACGTGCTTTCCGAGGCACGGAGGGGTCTTGGTATGTAAAGATGGTCACTCATTAACGGAGCAACCGCGGCAAGCGTAACTTTTTTAACCTGATCGATCGACCCGAGCGGCTGGTATTACTTAGCCACGAGCCCCTGGAGGGATGGTCAACATATATCATGTTAATCAATTGTTAGCACCAACGTATATTGTACTCGTATCTAGCATTAGTATTTGAATATTGTTTATTTTTTCATCTAGTAATAGAGTAATACTAATATCATAAAGAGGTAAACTTTTTTTGTAAGTTTGTTTTTAGGGAGTAATCATCGGAACTACTGATCCGATTCCAAAAATTCTTTCGCTAATGGGAAGCTACGGTATTGCCGAGTGTCCTAGGTTATATTTTATGTTAAAACAAGAAATTTTCCGCGGACGACGTCGTGGGCAGAAGCTAGTTCAAAATAATCTAATTAATACCTGCATGTCGCAAAATAGCGGTGCTATTCACCAACCATAAATATACCTAGCACAACTTTCATAAAACTATAATTAAGTACACCCATAAGACCAATGCAAGAATACCAGTAATACTATTCATTAAAGTAACAGGTATTAATAAAGACGAAGTAAAGAGCTATTTCGTGGCAATAATAAAATAGGGCTCATAAAATATTATAGCGTATTTCGCCTCGCCTCGCACTGCCAAGGTTCTCTGCCAACATGTCAATCCGAAGACGAACTAAAACAATACAGGCACAATAAAACTAAGAAGGACATACGAAGGTCGAATGATATAACCTATTAACTAATTCTACTATAGATAAAAGCTGCCAAATGAATAGCCTTAAGGGAAACTGGATAAATTCCGTTATTCGTGGCTGTAGTAAGTACATAAATATTCCAAAGTGTGAATGAAAACTCATTGGAGAATATATATTTGGATTAGGCGCACAATGCCACATTCGCAAAATGACATACATATTGTAATTTCGCAAAATGTCACATTCTCAAATTGTCATATTCTCAAAACGCCACATCGCAAAACGTCACATTAGCAAAATGCCATATTCGCAAAATGCCTTTTCGCAAAATGCCATTTTCGCGTAATGTCAAAACGAAAAAAAAAAGGAAAGTTTTGAGAATGTGTAATTTTGATAGTGTGGCAGTTTGCTACTGTGGCATTTTGAGAAACGACAATTGGCCAATGTGTCATTTTGATAGTGTGTCATATTGAGAAAAGACATTTTGCGAATGTGTCATTTTGCGTCAGTATGTCATTTTGCGAATGAGACATTGTTTTCTATGATGTCACGAAGATCTGCCATTGTCTGAAGACTGTCGAAAACAATACGACCACCATAAAATCTCGTACGAGTTCCTCCATTTGAAGGCTGGATGATATACGTACTCCATTCAATTTGGACGTTTTTACACAGAGAGCTGCATTTTACGATCTTGCAATAAATCTCGGTGGGGCGTAGAATCGACGTGTGTTTACTCGGTCGTTTTCAACAAATTGGGTTAGTGGTACCGCGCCCTGCTGTCGACGTAATCGCTTAGCCTGTTAGGACTGTGATGTGATCACGCCCAACTCGAATCTTCACATATTTACCTTCACTCACGCACTGATAGGTTCGCACACACGTTTGCTAATCAAAATTGAAATTGTTCCGGACCGAACGTCAATGTCAATATGCCTTTAATAACGTTTACTGAAATTCTATCCTCATTTCATATTAACATTGCTTTCGAACGAATTGCTTTCTATAATTAGACAGATTAAAACATGACAATAATATGCTCTGGAATCCAAATCACATGCCGCAGTCGTTTAGGATTAAAATCGTATCCGATAATTGGTTATTTATCTAAAAGCCCTGGGATCGTGCGCCGACATCAAAGTGAGAAAGTGAACGCAAATAAAATTAAAAGTGTGCTGAAAACGAATCCAATTATGGCACAATGGAGAAAAATTTTTCGTCAGTGTTGGTGTCGCTCGTCTATTGCAGTGTACACTACAGGTGAAATGTGTGTGTTGGATTTGCGAGCACGTGAGAGAGGCCACTCTTAGTTTTTTTACTGACGGTATTCGTTGCAGGTCTGCACATTGTTTACAGTTTGGCCAGTTTTTTGTTGATTGGGGCGATACAAATATGCGTCTAAATTCGCAAGCAGTCAATGTATTTTGTTCTAACGCTGATGAATGGCGGCGTCACTGTCGCAGAAAGCTCAACACAAACAACGGCCACCCACTGTTCCGCTTTGCACAGTTGTGCTGCTGATCACACAAAACCTAATATGGTAGAGTGGTTAGTTAGTATGTTTACCTACGTCATGTGCTTTCCTGAAGGTATCCTAACGTATACCTATTATAAATGTGAAAGTAAGTTTGTTTGTTATTTTTTTACGCCTAAACCAATGAACAGATAACCCTGAATTTCTGCATAGGTATACGTTGTCAGGTGTACAGAAACGGACATGGTACCTTTCATCCCGAACCAACTGTACCCGAGCAAAACAACAATAACGTTCTTATGATAATAAATGGCACCACATGTCTTTCGATCATGATTGAATTATATTATTATTACAAGTTGCGTACAACTCGAATTGATTGTCAAATTCTAAATTAACGCGAGCAAAGCCGCGGGCAAAAGCTAGTAAGGTATATATGTGGTCAAATCGTTTAAAAGCATACTATGGAATTTTTTTGGGAGAAATAACCATGATATTCCAAATAATACAGATATAGATAAACTATATGCTCACAAATTACCGCCGACTGTATTAGGGCGATCGTGAGCGAGCTTAAGCCAGTTAAGGACACGAACTGGGCAAAATTCCAACCCCGGATTATAACTGAGAGCCATCTAACAGTTCTAACAAACTCAATTACATAACCGGACCAATGATACGTAGCTTCATCCTCTTGTTTTAAAAAATAATGGCGAAAATTCCCGTACATCACGTTTCCACGTCTCACAGGAGCTTTATTTTTCCGTTTGACCATTAGGGATTCAAATCACAGCGGTGGTCGTGCCGGCGCGGCGGCTAACTTACAGCCTTTACCTCTAATTACGTTATGAACTCCTGGTACCACGCTCGTATTTTGGACAACAGATTGTTGTTTATACGGGCTTCTTTTTTTTCTGTTGTTGGTTATTTTTTGGCTGATTTCGTATTTACGGGTATTATCTGCTTAGTTGAGAGTTTTATTTAAAAAATATAAATGGTTTTATTTCTGTAAGTAGGTTTGTACAAACATTTTTACACGGCAATCATATTTTTAAATAGTATATGAGGTCTGAGTTTCCTGAGAAGAAAGATCGACAGTGAAGTGGAAGTGGAAAACATTAATTTAAAGAACACCTCCCTTAAGAATGAGCTGTCTCAATTACACCTACAACACATGGACTTAGCCGACCAGCACATTCAACTTCAACAGCTAGTGTCAACATTTCAAGAGTGTAGTGAGACCCATGAACTAGCTTTGAATCGAATTTCAGAACTTGAACGGAAATTGTGTGAAGCCCAAAAGGCACTATCTCTATCAGAGTGTATTAAAGTTAGCAAACAGGTTGCTAGGACTAGTAATCTATTTGATGAGTTGGTAGGTAGTAACCCAAAATCACTGTATGAGCCAGCTGTCATAGATTTGACTGGTGATGATACTATACCATTATCTCCTATTGTTATGAGTCACAATAAATTAAAGAAATATATTAATATAAAGAAAATAATTAAACGGTCACAGAGAGCAATTAAAAAACAAAATCTCTTAAAATTAAATCTTTCGCTTAGAAAGGAACGTGTTGTCTTATCTCAAAGTTTAATTACTTGTAATATTGAGTTAAATAAATGTAGGGAAAAATATGACACAGATATCCAGCTCCTCTATAATGATATACAACACAAGGAACACTTGCTGAAGGATATTTTTGAAAAATATGAGAATTCACAACGACAACTTAGTGACCGCTTATTTGAGGCTGGGGAACTACTGGATTTGGTGAAGTGTAATGCTGAGAGGTATGAGTCTTTAACTAATACCCTCTCTTTTAGCTGTGTCTGCTCCCAGGAGCCCCAGCCTCAACTTGTTACACCCGCACCCTTAGTGGCTCAGCCAGTAGGTAGCTGTATGGATAAAGATGTCAATATTATGAATAGTTTGACAACTTATGTTTTTTCTGACAAATTTGGTCAAGGTTTTGGTAGTATATTTAATCAGTGTTTGCAACATTATGTAATTAATAATTGTTTACCCGGTGCCAGTATTAGCCATTTAATTAAAAATATTAAATTGACCAAAATAAACCCCAGTTCCACTGTTATACTATTATATGGGGATAGCTTATCTGTAAGAAAAAAGGACATAATTGAATGTGTCCATTTGATGTTACATCTCAATGAGACCAAGAACTGTAAATTTATTTTCTGTGCATTGCCTTATTCAACATATTTGTCTGATGAGCAAAATAGTCACATTTATAATTTAAATATGTTAATTTATAATAGAACTTGTCATCATAGTGACGCTATTTTATATTTTGATTGTAATCAATTTATTACTGATTACAAACTGACTAATTATGAAATGTATTTGCCACCTAGTTGTAGGAGACTTATTGCTAATCTTTTAGCATACAATATACATAGTGACACCGGTACTTGTAGTGTACCATCGAATACTGTTAGTAGTAGTACTAATATCATTTTTGATACGCCTTGTAGTTTAAACTATTAGGTGTGACAATGGGTAGGCCGCATAAGTTGAATGTTGTACATCAAAACATGCAGGGTCTGTCCGGCAAAGAGTTAGAGTTAAGTTTATTTATGGAGAACTATGATGTTCAGGTGTTATGTTTGACTGAACACTGGTTGAAAGAACATGAAGTAGTCTTTATGAATGATGATTATTTTACTGTACAAAGTGCATTTGTGAGAAAAAGTGCTATTCGCGGTGGGTCTTTAGTTCTTGTTTCAAACAAGTTGAAATGTAAACAACGTTTAGATATAGTTAATCTTTCTATTGAGCGCATTGTTGAGTTGTCTTGTGTTGAACTCGAGCGATACTTTATAATTTGCGTTTATCGACCCCCCTCTGGGGATTTTATTCGTTTCGAGTTGGTTATGGAGGATACACTCAATAGGTTAAAATCAAGTAATAAAAACATAATTTTATGTGGAGATTTTAATATTAATATTTTAGATGTTACTCCATTAAGTATTAGACTTCTCAATCTGTTCAGGTCTTATAATTTAATTAACTTGTTTTTCGAACCTACTAGGATCACGGCAACTTCGTCAACATGTCTTGATAATATATTTAGTGATTGTGAGGTCAAAAATAAATTAGTGCTAAGTGACCTAACATCTGACCACTGTGGTTTACTAGCCAGCTTCCCTATGCCATTACATAAAAAGCCACATAAAAGAGAATGCAGGCCATATACAGCTAGTCGTTGCAACAAGTTTAAAAATAATATAGCTCGTAGAATTACACCATCTCTAGCAGAACACGAGAATCCTAATGAAATCTATGGAGCCCTTTTTGAGGTTGTGCAAAAAGAATACCAATCTACTTTTAAGACCAAAACCATTAACATTAATGGCACCTCCGTTGGCTTTAACCAATGGGCTACTCCAGGTATTTATAAAAGTAGAGCGAGACTATACGAGTTATACGGTTTAAAAAAATACAGGTTTGATACTTCTTTCCTAGAGTATGTCAAAAATTATTCAAAATTATTTAAAAACATTTGTGTTTTTGCTAAATCTAAATTTTTAAGCGATACAATTAAAAAATCCAATAATAAAGTAAAAACAACCTGGAAAATTATTAACAATGAAACGGGTAAGTCGGTGAAACAAGAAGAACAACTTGAGATTATGGTTGACAATAAATTAATTAGTAAAGCAGCTGACGTAGCTGAGGCATTTAATGAGTTTTTCGCCAATATACCTATAACTACGACTCGCTCCTTAAATTCGTCCCCATCTAAAGCTGAAAACCTTTTGCATAGTAGTGTGCCCAAATGTAGTCGCTTATTTAGCTTCGAACACGTAACACCTCGTGATGTAGTTAATGTTTTTAACACACTTAAGTCTAAAAACACTGGTGATTACTGGGGCATCTCCATTAAACTATTAAGCAATATAATACACATCGTAGCCCCCTATCTAGCTGTTACTTTTAATAAATGTGTTGATTTAGGAACTTTTCCTGACCTCATGAAAAGTAGCAAAGTCATACCATTATTTAAATCCGGTAATAAAAATGACGTTGGAAATTTCAGGCCTATTTCTATCTTACCTGCATTTAGCAAAATATTTGAAAAGTTAATACTCAAGCAGTTGCTAAAACATTTTAATTTAAACAGACTCCTTCACGATGAACAATATGGCTTCACTAAAGGTCGTTCGACTACAGATGCGGGTGTTGCTCTGCTGAAACACATATTTAACGCTTGGGAAAACTCGCAAAATGCTATTGGAGTTTTTTGTGATCTCTCCAAAGCCTTTGACTGCGTGCACCATGACACGCTTTTGCGTAAATTACGTCATTATGGTGTCCAAAACGAAGCTCTCAAAGTAATAAATTCTTATTTACATAATAGGTTCCAATGTGTAGATGTTAATGGTGTGAAATCTTCCGGGCTACCAGTTCAGTTAGGTGTACCTCAAGGCTCAATACTGGGTCCATTCTTATTCCTAGTGTATATCAATGACTTACCATTCTATTTAAAGGGTATCTGTGACGTTGTACTGTTTGCAGATGACACCTCTCTTATTTTTAAAGTAGACAGAAACAGACATGATTTTGATGACGTAAACAGTGCACTCTCAATGGTTACGGATTGGTTTACGACAAATAACTTAGTTCTCAATGCCAAGAAAACTAAATGTATAAAGTTTGCCTTACCGAATGTTAGAAATCTGGGACCCAACATCGTCTTAGATGAAGAGGTGCTTAAGACTGTAGAATCAGCAGTTTTTCTGGGTATAACAGTAGATGCTAAACTTCAGTGGGGCCCACATATATCAAGCCTAGCGGGTAGACTCAGTTCAGCCGCCTACGCCGTCAGGAAAGTAAGACAATACACTGACGTTGATACAGCTCGTTTAGTCTATTTTAGTTATTTCCATAGCGTTATGTCCTACGGTATTCTGCTATGGGGCAAAGCGGCTGATATTCAAAATATTTTTGTTCTTCAAAAACGAGCTGTTCGAGCAATTTACCAGCTAGGTGCTAGAGTTTCTCTGAGGGAATTTTTTAAGGATATTGGTATTCTCACAGTGGCATCACAGTTCATCTTCGCCAACATCTTATACATTAGGCAAAATATACATTTGTACAGTAAAAACAGTGATATTCACAATATTAACACCAGAAATAAGGACAAATTACGTGCTCCATTTCATCGGCTTCATAAGGTTCATAACTCATTTGTTGGTCTTGGTATAACTTTTTATAACAAGCTACCTTCTTCTTTGCTAGATTTGCCTTTTAATGCGTTTAAAATTAAAGTTAAATCCAATCTTTGTTCAAAGGCATACTATTCTATCAACGATTACTTAAACGATAAGAATAGTTGGTCGCTGTGATTAATTCAAGACAATGTTTATGTTATGTTCTTTCTCCAGGATCAGCTTACATAATGACAGGTTACATGAGTTAAGTACTAAAATTGTTTATTTTATTTTATTTGACAAAAATATAATTTAATGTATTGTGTTGCGTAAATTATTTTGCATAGGTACTATTGTATAGAATCTAGTTCTTCTAACTGAACAGACAGCTGTGCTGCTGGGGAGTTTGTTCCGCTACTTCTTCTTCCCAGCTAAAGCACTAGGAAGTGGTGAAGGGCGGGCGTTTTGTGGGGACTGTCTTACTGTAATTTTGACGTTCAAAAAGTGCTGATTCTCAGCCTAATTTGAATAAAGGACTTTTGATTTTGATTTTTTTTTTTGAAAACAAACTCAGAGGTCAGTCTCTTTTAAAGTCCATACATAATCTTGGTGAGATCATGTGAAGACCATGTAGATTGGTGTATTGGTTGGTTGGTTGGTTGTATGTTGTTGTTGGCGAGATGTGGGTGTACTGTAGGTAGGTAGGTAGGTACCTACACCTCTGCTTAGCCCTTCGAGGGATACAGGCGTGATCTTTTGATAGGTAAGTGCAGGCTGAATATCGGTGAGTTGGACTCACGAATAAGTCCGCTCGAGTGAGAAACTAGTGAAATATGCACGTGAGTAAAACCTGATCCTAACTAATACCGTAAGGGCTATTATATTTTGACTCTAGGGCATAACTTTGGCTCAAATGCAGATATACTAGAAAGGTTTAGGTGGTGAAAAAAAGGTAAACAATCTTGATGTGTCTTTTATCTTTTTTTTTTCAAAACCTCAGTTTAAAAATAAAATGCAACCAAAAACCAATGAAAATACAACAATAATGATTACTAAATCAATTGAATCATTAGTTTAAGCAGTAGTTTATTTGTTTATTATGTGTTTGTGTAAAAAGTCACATCAAGATTGTTTACCTTTATTTCACCACCTAAATAAACCTTTCTAATATAGATGTTGGCATAAAATCCACAGAAACTTCCGCAAGCACGCTTCTATATCACCATCTATTAGTTACCGAAGGACATACAACGTTCGGTTGTGTAGTTCTGACACTTCGGGCAGTTTAAAAGTTGTCTCGATTTAGGCCACAGTTACGCCCTAGAGTCAAAGTAACCCGCCCTTACGGTATTATAAATGTGAAAGTGAGTTCGTTTATTTGTTTGCTGGTTTGTTTGTTACGCTTTCAGGCTAAAACGCTTGAACGGATTTGGATTAAATTTAGTAAATGGGTAGACCATAACCTGGATTAGGACATAGGATAGGTACTTTTTATCCCGGTTGTATGTTCCCGTGGGATAATTTCCGACATCCACGCGGGCGAAGCCGAGGGCAAAAGCTAGTGTTTTCATAAACCAACGTAATATCTTATAGTTAACATTTCAATACACCGGAGTTCATAAAAAAATAAAACTTAGGGCCTGTTTCACCACCTACGATTAAGTTCCTATTAACTTACTTGGCAGATATTTTCATACAAATTCTGTTCCATTTTTGAATCTATTCGGTAAGTAGTGGCTATTTGGACATCGTGAAATTCGCCCTTACATAGTATACTTGAACAAGCAGCATTCATGAAAACACCTCAGTACACTTTTATTGGTACATCAGTTACGGTTAGTCAGACGGAGCTCGTGGCTAAGTAATAACAGCAGCATGACCAACATCCATCAGGTTAAGGTTGATGCGCCAGGGTAGCCCGCGAAATTCAAAATTTCTTACGTTTTTTGCAATTTGTAGGTCAGTGTGAGCTTGTATATGTTGATTAAAATATGATTCGCGGTCGTAGCTAATATGGCTTACAGAATTATAATCATTAGAATCAGCAATACAACTCCATAAGTTAGCATTTATCTCAAACCTCATGATTTCATGAAATCGCTAGATTTGAGATAAATGCTAATTGCTAACTTATGGAGTTGTATTGCTGATTCTAATTATTAGGTATAATTCTGTAAAGCCATATTAGCTACGGCCGCGAATCATATTTTAATCAACATACAAGCTCACACTGACCTACAAATTGCAAAAAACGTAAGAAATTTTGAATTTCGCGGGCTACCCTGGCGCTTTCGCCTTAAGCTACGGATAGCATGTTAAGCCGTTGGTCCCGGCTGTCATTCGTGGATTTTTGATAGTCGTTACGGGTCATCAGAAGCTCAAAGTCTGACAACCAGTCTTATAACTGAAGGGACTTTTTTTTTAGAGTAAATGTATTTAAACCTAAAATAATATCAAGAGTTTATGTTGAATACTTGAATCGCCAATGTTGATACATGTAGTCGAAAATTCGCCTCGCGGACATTTGTGGTGAACAACTTTTCAACCTTATTACTAATGCAATAAGGTTTAAAAATGGTTCACAGCAAATGTCTCACCTAGAAGCGATTTTCATTTAACCTACTTTTTACTTCTGAAAACTAGAAAACGAGGTTCTCGCGTTGGTTTTTAAATTAATTGTCTAGTTTTCATTTGCAAGACGAAACTTGCACAAAATTGAAGACAAACCGCATTAAAAAACATGGTACACAACAACTAAGTATATTATTACATTTATAATGTATCTAAGTAGCAGTTCTTTTAAACTTTTCTCGTTAAAGGATAGTCTGTTTACCATACCATTCATAGCCTTCTAGGCACTTCCGTATTTACGACGCTAACTTTGCAAATGAATAAATTAATATTAAAATATTGTTCATAAAGGAAGGCATAATTTAGTTATAGCTTTAAAATACTTACCTAAGAAACTAATTATCTACTAAACGAAAACGTGAAGACATTCCTATTTTTTTGCTCATTTTTAAATTAGTACAAATTAACAATTTTTTTATTTCAATATACTTAAAAATAAGCTAAATAAATTAAAAATATAATATCTTAAACTAAAACTAATAAAAAACTTAAATATGGCGTCGAAAAATTCAGAAAAAAAAATAAAAAAATAAATAGTTGATCAAGGTCTACGAGCTACGACCGTAGCAGTCTTGCTACGACGATGATAATAATATTTTGCTAAAAAATTATACAACGTGTCGCTTTGCATCCTCGTCAAATTTAAGGGCGTGGTATAGACCACCAAACCGAACCAATTTTTCCATGGCACCAACATCGTAATCGCTAAAAAATAATCAGCCGTCCCATATATTTGCGTCGAGTAGGTATTGAAGTTTTCTATGGGACAGTTGAAAATTTTTTCGCGAATACTATGTTGGTCCCATGGAGAAAGTTGTTCAGTTTAATGGTCTCGCTTTTCTGAACAATTATCAAAGTACGGAGAATAGCCAAGTTATACCTACTCGTAAAGTAATTTTTCATCGACATTATGCACACCGGAACACGGTTTTTCTCAAGAGGCATAATTATTTCAATCCTTTTTCCGTGTACCTAATAGGTACACTTTTTCGCAACATAAACCTTTTCGAAAAATACTTCATTACACATTCTGTCAGACAGCGACGAGACATCAATAGTGTATCCACAAAGGGCGTGGTATTTCACTACCCAAATGAGAATGGCATTAGGGAAGTATGGCAAGTTTGTAGCTTGCCACGTTGCCTGGCATCCTTGCCATTATTGAGGCAGACAATAGAAATATGACGTCACGGTGTAAAGTAAATCTTGTGTAATGTGTGTGGCTATCATTACTATTGTTGTTACTGTTGTTCTTGGCTTTGAGACAGATACTGTAATCAATTTTATAGTTATACTGCGGTTACTCGATTACACGAGATGTAGATACATTTTCGACACTGAATATACTGTAATATAACGTTATAGGTAGGTAATATTCCTGTCCGATAATGTTACTCCTTGATCATTTTTAGGGTTCCGTACCTCAAAAGGAAAAAACTGAACCGTTATAGGATCACTTCGTTGTCCGTCCGTCTGTCTGTCTGACTGTCAGTCTGTCAAGACCCTTTTTCTCAGGAACGCGTGGAGGTATCAAGTTGAAATTAATATCAAATACGTAGGCTTATGGTCCCTTAGAGTTCTAAAAAAATCAAGCTTCTATGTCGACGCAATAAAAAAATACGGCCATTTATGGGAAATATTTTGATACTTGCAAGCCAACCAAAACCTATAGGGTACCTACTTCCCGTTGGCCTAGAATAATGAAATTTGGCAAGAAGCAAGGTCTCATAGCACAATTAAAGGAAAAAGTCCGAAAATTGTTGATTTGTAATTTTATCACATGAAAAAAATATTTTTTTGGGATTACAATGTTATTAAGTTTGTTTTTGGGATAAATTATTTTCAACTACGGAACTCTTCATTGTGCGTGGTCCGATACACACTAGGCCGGTTTTTTTTTTTAAAGAAATGCTACTGTATTTATTCAACATCCACAATGTATGAAAGATGTTGCAAAAATGGCTTAAAAGCTTGTCCCGCGCGTTAATTAGCTTTACATTTCTTTGACACCTAAAATTCCACGAAAATATATTTTATCGCAACCGACAATATAGGTACCTACATAATAAATGTAAACATAACATAAGCTACCAACATTTACTGGTCGAATTCGTTTATTTAGCAAAGGGTGTGCAAATAACAGCTGTATCGAAAAAATGTGACCAAAAGTCGATATTGTGTACACAAAAGAAAAGTAATTGCGACACAATTACGTTCCCTTTGTGCCCGTATAGTTGTTGTTAATATGTGGAGCGCCCTGTACATGTAATATAGTGAGGATAAAACATTTCACGACTTCATTTAGAAGAGAGAGAATACAAAAGTCTTTGGAGAATTCTAGGAAATTCTTAAGTTAGTATTGAAGCGGCAATTTGTGAAAACGACCTGAAAGTTAAATTAACTTTTCAGAAATGGTTCAGTTTTAGGCAAGTCATTTTTATAGGCATTCATATATTTTTCAATACACTTCCTCGAAAACTGGTTCATATCGCACTACGATTAGGTTCACAATGCAATGTATTTCACACGCGTGCGATTTTTCATTTTCCCGCACGTGTGCGGGAATAAAAATTATACTTAGTCCAAATTGGTTCAATGTCTCTATTCACAACTCTCTATTCGGAGGTGAATGTTTATTTTAATCTCGGCAGAGGTATGCGTCTTTACGGCGTTAATATTTTTTGAATATTTAAATAATGTTTATAAATAGAATATCTTCAAAAACTATGATTATTACAATAACAAAAACGTTTATGAACAAATTAACATTTATTTGTGTTCTAAACTCGAAAATATTTGAATTTTCTATTTTTCTTATTAGGCTGTTTATCGGCTTTATACCTTTGCTCCTCGTGCAACCTGGCGAAAACAAAGCGCGAAAATAAAAAAAATAAAATTTAATTTAAATCATAGTTTCCTAATAATTCATGACAAAAATATGTTCCGCTATTTTATTTTATTTCTTCAAAAGTGTATTGAGAAACGTCGTTTGATACTCGTGGACATTTGTTATTGCAGTTCTCGGCTCCAAAACAACCTCGCCTACGGCTCGGGTGTTAATTCCGCCTTGAATGCAATAACAAACGTTCTCCACTTGTATCAAAATGTACTATGAATGATGGTAAACGTCTTGGAAAAGGGTGTGTTTAAAATATTGTTCATAAAATATTTTATTTTGACATTTGCGTGGGCTCTACCACAGAAAAATAAAGTACAGAAATTATTTCTCGTTCAAAAACCTATAAGTTACGTAATAACATCTAATTTTATCCTCCAGTTTCATCCCACGTTCCTCCCCGTTCCCTTACATTCAATCTCAACACTTTTCCGACAGAAGAGCGTCTTTTACTTCGCATTCTTGGACCCACATTATCCACTCAGTGATTTAATTACTCCGAGATAATCAAGGCACAATGCTTCGGCTAGAGATGGGAAAAATACCGAGAACTTAAGGTTCCGTATTTAGAGTGAAGTAAAGTTCTTTCTTAAAAATCTTTTTGCAGTCGACTGGTCTTCAAGTTCACATTGAGTTGGAAAGTCGTTAATAATATTGTAAGTAATGAAGAGAAAATCAAGTAAATGCATACCTGAATCAGTCAAAAGTACAATGTAGGTAAGTAATAAGAAACTGATGAAAAATTAAAAATGATAAAAGTTGCAGTGCTGTCACTGTCAAACTCTGATGATGATTTGTTTATAACGAACATTGACTGACATTATTAGAAACGGGTCAACTATTCTTGGAAATACTCATTGTTGCTTGCTGGAAATTAACCGAAACAGTTTGGTTCTTCGTTTTAATCAAAAACTGTTAGTCTTGGATTCAAACAGATTACAGAGGGACAGAGGTGTAGATTTAATGATACAGTAAAGCCAGCGCTAGGCATAAGCTTCAAATACGCCAATACCTATAAAGTCCTGAGGAACTCCCGTTTTGGAGGAACTGGAGTTACTCTGGACTTTCAGTGTCATCACATTTTGCATACACTTTGCCATCCCATCTTGCAAAATCTTCAAACAAGTAATCAAAATTTTTTAAGCAGAAGACCAATTACGGCACCTAAAAACGTTCAAAAGCTACTCGAAATCTCATCTCAGCTATGATAATGTCAAAATTTGCCAAAAATGTGGGTAAATTAGAGGTATTATTGACAGATTGAGAATCAGATGAGAATGCGAACGTTCTTAAAAATACGGGAATTGTCCCTTTGTCTTTATTATTTTAAACTAAGGTTCTTAATTAATTTATTTATTACTATAAATACTACAATGAATACTATAATATACTATAATTTATTAATATTTAAATCAATCAATTAATCTGCCTATAAGGCTTTTCCCAACTTTTTTGGGGTCGGCTTCCAGTCTAACTGGATGCCTAGCTCACCACCACAACCTACTTATTTACTTGGCAAGACGATAACCCTTGGCAAGACTGGTTGTCAGACTTTCGGGCTTCTGACGATCCATAAGGAGTGTCAAAGATCTACAAATGACAGCCGGGATCAAATGCTTTACGCTTTCGAGGACTCTGAACGAGACGAAATAGAAGTTTTATTGTTATGACGGCTATGGCCGTTTAGAGTCCTTGCAAGGGTTAACGTGCTTTCCGAGGTACGGAGAGGTCTCGGTATGTTATGGATGGTCACCCATATACGGACCGACCTCGGCAAGCGTTGCTTAACCTTAAAGATCAACCCGTGCTACTATTATTATTTAGCCACGTTCTTAACGCTTTGAAGAACAACGGCTATAGCAGAAATAATATTAAGGCTTGTCCGCTGTAAAAAGTGCGGTCACTTGCGGACTGCATAGAAAAGAAAGAGAAGCGCGATGACACAACGCTTGCAAAATATGAAGTAATTACCGATTTACAAAAAATCTAGGGATTGGACTAAAAAAGTAATCACATGAAAACATTCCTTATTATTTTGTAAAGAACTGTATAAATTTATGAACTAGAGTTCATAAATTTATACAGTTCTTTCTTTTCTGAATTTCTATCAAAAAGGTGCTATAGTTACTGTAAAAAATGGAAACAAAGTTACTTATTTCTCGCCGTATTTTAGGGAGGACAAGCCTTAAATAAAGTTTTAAATCAACTATTTTGATACGGAATCCTAAACCGTGGAATAAGATTAAACACTGAGAAGTATCCGACGCTCGACAATGTAATTGGGTTGCAATAATTACATTATTCACTAAAGTAGCGCGGCTGGACTTAATTGGCTAGATACTTGTAATTGTTCAACTGTAGGAGATTTGTTCAGTTGTTTACAAAAATGCAGTTGTTTCTGCTGCAAAAAATCCGTCTGCCAAGCCTTTTCCCAACTATGTTGGGGTCGGCTTCCAGTCTAACCGGATGCAGCTGATAACAGCATGGAGCGACTGCCTACCTGACCTCCACAACCCAGTGACTGGGTAATACGATACCCCTTGGTAAGACTGGTTGTCAGATTTTCGGGCTTCTGACGACCCGTAATGACTATCAAAGATCCACGAATGACAGCCGGGACCAACGGCTCAACGTGCTTTCCGAGGCACGGAGGAGTCTCGGTATGTCAAGATGGTCACTCATCTACGAACCAACCTCGGCAAGCGTAGCTTAACCTGATGGATTGACCCGTGCAGCTGTTATTACTTAGCCACGAGCAGTTGTTTCTGTTGTAATGTTAGCTAATTGATGCTTGATTGTTTGCTTGAGAACCTACGTATTTATTTGTGTATAATTCTAAGGATCAATAAACTATACAAAAGTGAAGTGTAAGGCTTCATGTACACGACGCCGCCGCCGCAGCCGCGGCACAGCCGCACCGGACCGCATGTTTGTGTATAATGCGACGTTCGCACGGACGTAAAAATATCGCGGCAGGATTTTATCGCGCACTGGATTTTCAACTCTCGGTGTCAACACCGAGAGTTGAAAATCCAGCCGAGCTTCGAGAATCCAACCTAACAACAACAAAGTGCATCCCAGCGCGTCGAAAAAACACACTGTTGGATTTTCAACTCTCGGCAGAGCGTTGAAAATCCAGTGCGCGAAAAAAAATCGCCGCGATATTTTTGCGCATAGGAGCCGCGCCAGAACCACATATACACCGCGTTGATACCGAGTTTGTGCACACGTCTACATATCAATCTTATAATTCCAGTATAAGCTGAACCTAAACAAGTGTTCTGGTTCACCAAACAAAAAGTGACTTATTGCACGCGACGATCACGTAATTGCTTTTAAATAGGACACGGCCTTAGTATATGGGTGGTACGAAATATGTAACAGCACCCCTTAATCGTATCTTCTCCTTCTTCTTCCGTCCCTGGTCTGTTATTTGAGGTCGGGTTTTCTCACTTATGTGCACCAAGTAATTCTGTATTGTGGTGTTGTCGGTTCTGGCAATTGGCCTTTCTTGAAGTCTCTTTTTATATTGGACCACCGGGTTAAGGCGGGCGGCTTCTGCCTCTCTTTTGTTCCGGCAGGTTTGGTGCAAATAGTACCACATGATCTTCATTACGTCTTTTAATGTGTCCACCGCTTAATCGTATCGAACATTTTTGTAAAATGCTACTTACTACTAAACCCATTATGATAAAAGATTTTAGTATTTTTATGAATGCTGGTTGATAGTTTAATGAATAAAGATTCAATCGATGCAAATGATTTTGATTTATTTAAATTATCCTAAAAACTACAGCAGTTCTCCCTTAGGGGTTACGACTTACGCAACCTTACCCTATGAACAAAGTCGCTTTTCGTCTGTGTGATCGCGTTGTTCTTCTAAACAATGCAGAGGATTTTGATGCGGTTTTCACCATCATTTATGGATTTTATTCCGGAAGGTTTATGTTCCTTACATTATAAACTGATACATTATAAGTCGTAAAAACCGTATAAATCAGGAGCTAACAGTAAATAAAATTAAAAGTCACTAATAACCCCAACCGAAGTCCACAGCTGTTCCTCAGTAGGCTAAAGTAGGCCTTAATATTTCTTACTGCCCAACATGTTCCCAAAACTAGGACATAAGTGGACCCAAAATCAACTTCCAATTCAGGGATCATTACCAGATGTTTGTCGAGAGCCTATCGATATCATTATATGAATTCAACCGTACATGATATTAAATCAGCTGGGGTCGGATGCCAGCATGTTTTTCGCCGCCAAATTCCGGCCCACCCATTTTCCGGCACGGGTATTCATACGATAACAATCTAGTTATCGGACGGACCGGCCGATATTAAAATCCGATGTTGTACCCTACATATCTAGGCATAATGCGTATGTTTGGAACTTCATTAAAATGAAATTTCAGTAGCCTTATCAGTAGCCCTGTCGTAAATATGCTCTCTATACACTTAGCAATATTCCGTGAGTGAAGAGTGTCCATAGAGTTTCTTACCCTTTCTTCTCCGTATGAACCTACTACGAATGGGTAACTAGCTTCATCTTTCTGACTGACCGACCCTTTGACTATTCAAAAGTGCCTGTAATTGGTTTATCCATAGGTACTCGTATAATTAAAAAGATAATAGTCCTGACTGACTCATCAACGCCCAGCCCAAATCCTTGGACCTAGAAAGCTGAAATTTTTCGCAGAGGTTCCCTTTATAATGTAGACAAGGAATAAGGAAGGAATTCCCGGTAGTACGTTTCGAACCGACACTAGTTCACACTAGGTACCAAATTTGAAGTAGGTCTCATCTCAAACTTGCAATCGTTATTTCATGAGAATGAATTTCGCTAAGTGCCTATATTGATGCTCGTGACTGTCATAGGTAGGTATTCACGAGTCACCTACTTGATGTAATTAATTAATTAGTTTGTTCGGTGACCATGGAAGGTGACATAATGGTATTAGTTTTTTTTTATACCTATAAACAGTTTGTAACTCGATCTTGTATCTTGTATAAAAAAGCTTTATCATTCGGTTAGATGGATAGTTGTTGTGATAGTTAGAGGAGCTCGTGGCTAAGTAATAACAGCCGCAAGAGTCGATCCATCAGGTTAAGCTAAGCTTGCCGGGGTTGGTCCGTGATGGGTGACCATCTTTACATACCGAGACTCCTCCGTGCCTCGGAAAGCATGTTAAGCCGTTGGTCCCCGCTGTCATTCGTGGATCTTTGACAGTCGTTACGGGTCGACAAAACAATGAAAGTGTGACAACCAGACTATCAAGGGGTATCATATTACCCAGTTAGTGCGTTGTGGAGGCAGTCACTCCATGTACAATACTGGTATTCAGCTGCATCCGGTTAGACTGGAAGCCGACCCCAACAAAGTAGGGAAAAGGCTACGCAGATGATGGGAGGTATTGTGGTCGCTTACACAATAAAATTTGTCAAACGTGGCATGGTGACCGCGCGATTAGCGAACTCTCTTACTATATGAAACTTTGGTCTTAAAATGCAGTGGAAAGACATGTGTGAAAAAGGGTAGCGTTTGCCCAACAGTGGGAAATTACGGTCTAAATAGATAGATAGGTCCTAATTTTTTAAAGGTTGAAAAGATTCTCAATATAAATTAGTACGCGCGGTTTATAAATCATAGACAATTCACAGGACAGAAAAAATCGAAAATCATGGTATATAAGTACTCATACCTTATATAAAAGAGAACATTTAAAATTCATTTTTTGCGCACTCAATTTCGCTCTCAAATCACGAATTTTAATCGCCTTTATAATGGACAAAGAAAACAAAAGAATAAGACGTATAATAAGCGAGAAACAAATGAGAGTGTCAAGAATAATTCCCCTAAAAGGAAGAAAGATGTCATCACGAATCGTTTTGCCAAAGGACTATGGAGATATTAAATTATTGTCTAAGAAATGCTAATAGGGTCATCACTTAAAAGAAGGAGCAAAAACTGAGAGCAGACTAATGCTTTATTATGCGGTGGGAGATTTGCGACAGCCCTGCGTTGGGAATTTATTATAATACCTGTGATTTTTTTAGTCCTATAATTTTATGTTAGTGCGTTATGATAATACAGTAATAGGTATGCTCTAATTAAAGTTAGTTTAGTACTCTTATATAGGGTGGATTTTGAGATGGGGCAGTAAGGGAGGTATCTTAACCATTACAATTACAGGAAAACGATGTATGGAGACCTTAACTTTTTGAGATATTTTGATCTGCATTCACAGATTTCTTACTTTGTTCATTTTCGGCCAGTCTATTTAACATAAAAAAGTAAGTTGGAGTCTCATTTCCTACGAAATGTAATATGGTATTTTTTTTTGCAATTTCTGGCTTTTCTGGTACCTACTCAAACCTCAGTTGTTCCGATAGAGTTATATGATCGTTTAAGAATCAGGATCGATTGGCAACAAAACAAGTTTTTGTGAAAATTGCCTATTTCTTGCTCACTATATATTTTTTTTAAAAATCTGTGAATGCAGATCCAAACAAAAAGCTAAGGACCATTCTAATACCATTTAACCACCAGTAGCTAGAACGTACTTACTGATCCGTCTTAAAAATCCACCCTGTTTATACTTAGGTAATTTGTTTGTCTATTTTTTTTCGTTTGTGAGGCAACGGCCTTTTATGCGCTGCCTAGCCTAGATACATAAAAGGTCGCATAAGAGAGTTTTCACCCTAAGCCTACTATTAGTAAATTAATTATTAAAAGGGTATGCTTTAATCTCTTTACTGTTTTTGTCTGGGGCTTTGGTGATATTTTACATAATGTACATAATATTTTAAATGGCCACCGGCTTAAAAACCATATATTAATATGTGAGGATTTATAACGACTTGCTTAGTTATTTATTTACCTACTGATAAATGATTTTGTTTCTGTAAGAAGACTTGTACAAACACTTTTACACGTCAATCATATTTAAAAAATGAAAACTAGATGAGGTCGGCGTTTCCTATCCGACTACTCTGAGAAGAAAGGCCGAAACAAACTCAGAGGTCACGGTCTCTTTTGAAATCCAGACATAATCTTGGTCAGGTCATGTGAGGACCATGTAGATTAGTGTCTGAAATGGTCTTTTGAGGAAAGAACCACACAGATTTGAGTGGACCTGTCCATTCAGTGCACGCATTTATCAAAAGTCTCGTAGCTCAACTCAGCTTGCCGCAAACACACATGATATACGCAATCCTATCTCCTTGCTAATATGGGTCTTTTAAAATCAGTTAAATTAAGTAAAACAGCTTGGAAAACGGATCTGTGATTGCATTTTGTGCTTTATTGCAAAGAGAAGCGAGTGCTGGACAGCCTTCTGAAGTTCAGTTCTGACATAATCCCTTAAACTCCTTGATACGAAGGACTAATTTTGCATAGAAAAGGTTTTATATTTTTCAAAAAAATCCACGTAATATACCATAACTGAAGCTAGGGGAATTAATAGGTGGAATGAATCCTAGATCCCACAGACCAGCACTGCGATACTTATATAGGAGCCTTTTGGCCTCGTATAGGACTATAATGTTTTTATTTTTATTTTTACCTAGGTATGTCTTTTTGTTTTTTTACTATGACATCCTAACAAGTTTGTTTGTTTGTTTGTTATGCTTTCACGCTAAAACGGCTGTACGGATTTGAATGAAATTTGGCACGTGGGTAGACCGTGACCTAGATTAGGACATAGAATACTTACCTACTTTTTATCAAGATAGTACGTGCCCGTGGTATAATTTTCGACCTCCACGCGGGAGTACTGCGAGAAACAGCTAGTGTTTCTATTATTGTGTTTAGGTAGTTTTAGTTTGTGCGAATCCCAATAAATACTTTTTCTTTCTTTTATTAATCTAGAAGTTCTCAATCGCTATTGCTCGTTCATGTACAAGGCTCTGGTTCAAAGATCAAATAATCTTAAATCAAAGACAACGTTCAAATCTCTGCAGACGTCTCTAGCAGACTCCAGCGTCCTACAAGCCTAACTTTAAAGATAAATCGGCTCGAAATAGTCGCCCATAATAAAGAAATTAGACACGATTCCGACTGTCTATGTGGAATTATGTTGATTAAACTGATTAATTTTGTCGAATTCAAAATGTTATCAGTGGAGTCACAGGGTTATTGATAATGTCAGCGGAGAGGTCATTTGCAACCAAATGACCCCGTATGACACCTATGTAAATGTCAGCCAATTTTGATTTTTTTAAAATTTTCAATGTTGTATACCGCAAATCTTAAAAGAAATATAAAATGTCAAATTACTCGAAAATGGTTGACATTAAATTTTGCGTAGGTGTCACACGGGGTCATTTGGTTGCAAATAACCTCTCCTACACGCCCTTAATGGATTGCCGACGTATTAACGACAATCCTGTAGGTATATACTGTGGTGGAGTATATAATAATTATTCGGTTCAAATAGTTTCAAAATAGTTATAGTGAAATTTATTGCAATCAATGAAGAAATAAAGGGAATGTTTCGTGTTGTCAGAAGCCCGAAAATACGACAACTAGTCATACCGTAAGCAGTCGCTCCATGTAAAATACTGGTATTCAGCTACATCCTGATAGTCTGGAAGCCGACCTCAACATAGCTGAGAAAGGGCTAGGCAAATAATGCAAGAAAATGTTCGAATTCTTTGCCAAAATTTAGTGTGTTATGTATAGGACACCACATTATAGAATAGAATAGAATGTAATATTTATTCATATATGTTCACATTAAATAAATTACATAGAAGTTGCTATTACATTGATGTCGTCGAAGGCTAATGAGGGATAAGCGAGATGGCAAGAACGGGGCAGCCGTGTCTAATACTATGCTGTGATCACAAATCTGTTTACTAAGTACTTATAAATAAAATATGGTAAAATGGGGTTGTGGCGGCATCTACATCGCCACATATGAACTACGCATCACAATGACATGACGTCACGCAATCCTGCATCGCGCAATTAGAGTTTACTACGCGACTAGCATATATACAACGTCCCGACATCAACCGTTGGGCAGTAGCCCACCAGACACGACACCCGTCTGGTTGGAGGATCCTCCCTTTTCTATGGAGGATGAGTGAACTTTACACCCTGTTCCTCATGTCTCTAAACTGGTGACCCCGAGCATGAACGTCAGCGCAGCCGTCGTGCAACTCCTTCAGCGTGACGTCATCAGCATCACCGATACCAAATTTTTTACCGTTGTTTATAATAATAATAATTACATCTATGTCTTTAAACCCATATTGCGAATAAATAGTTTTGACTTTAACTTTAATTAATGATGTCTATAAAAATAGGCATACGAAAGCGTACTTTCAACAGTTTGCGGGCTGAATAAAATGTAAACATGTAAGATTTAATATGAATGCAATCGACATAGTGTAGCCTGAAATGATAGTACTTTTGATATTCCCACAACTTTTATTTCCTCTGCTCCATATTTCAAAGTACTCGTCTACAGGACCGTTTTTACAAAAAAATATCCCTGTTTCTGCGGAAAAATAAACGTGGTATACCGTTTGCATCACACGTATCAAATTCCATATGCAAAGGTAAACTTGTGATATTTCACTACGTCTACCTGTTAGTATTCAAACATATCAGTTTTTAGAAACGATTTTTGGAAAACGCAATTGCGGCGAGTGTGTGGGAATCAACCATTTTTTATTTCTATGGAATCAACATTTGGATATAATTTATATATACACACATCAAAAAAAGTTTGTGATCACTAACAAAAGCTGATATATTTTTAAAAAACTTTATCAAGAAAAAGTGTTTACGTTACATACAATAAAATATACTGTGTATTTATATTTAAAAAATATATAACGTAAACACTTTTTCTTGATAAAGTTAAATTTTAAAAATATATCAACTTCTTGCTAGTGATCACAAATTTTTTTTGATGTGTGTGATTTTTTTTGATGATTATTAGACACGTATTAGAGATGATAAGCTGAGTTGATTGATTGAAATAAAATTGGAACAGGTAGGTTCTTAGAGCTAGGTCAAAAGAGATGATACTTACTTTTAAAAATATTTTGATAATGTGTGTTGTAATTTTGATAGTGTGATGATAGATACTTTTAAAAATATTTTGATAGTGTGGAATAGTGATGGCAATTAATGCAATTTAGAATAAATTTCATTAGCATGCGAATTCTTGAGTCTTAGCACGCTAAATGCTATTGCTATGCTATTTGCTAATATGACGATAATTAATAATAGTCAAGTATGTGAATTTTGTTAGTATGTGAATTAAAGAGCGCGTTCGCGGGCTAGCGTCTTAGAGCGTGTTTTAACAATTTAAAAAATAATCGCGCGCCATGCACGTGCTGCACAAAATCACAAATTATTATTAACAATACAATCATACGCATTCATTCAATATACGATCCTAAGTACGAGCTAATCGAAGATAATAATTGCTTGACAATAATTTCACTTGCGAACGAGGTCAGCATCACGTGAAACAGATAGATTTAGTAGTTCCGACTTTTCGTGGGTGCAACAGAGAGCGCGCACTGCACGCGCTGTCGACCTATGAACTATGAAGTACGAAGGGATGAATAATAATTCATTTCACATTTCACAGAAATTCGCAACTACATTTCATTTGCTAAATGTTAAATAAGCATTCGCATGCTAACAATAAATGCAAATGCTAATTAATCCATCACTAGTGTGGAAACATTGGTTCCGCACTACCAATGTTTCCACATTATCAACGTCTTTAAATTTGACTTAACTCTAAAAACCTACCTTTTCCAATTTTATTTCAATCAATCAATCAACTCAGGGTTTCGCAGTCCACTGCTGGACATAGGTCGCTCCCAAGCTGCACAACACTGCCACAACACCCTGTCCTATACAATTTTAAAATAGGGGCCACTAACAACCTCCTCCTTTTTTTCGTCGGTTAATATAACGTTCTTAAGGCGCGGTGTTAGCTTAACATTCACAAATATTGGTTTCTTGGATTATTGAGTATGACGTAACGCAATGAAACTATCCGACGCAAAAAATACAGTGGATACAGAAGGGTTTAAAGATAAAACTTTAACCGAATAGAATAGTAAAAGATACTTTAATATTCCCAGTAAAAAATTTGGAAGTTGCTCCGCAAAAATACACTTTGACGTCGAACATCTCTATATTTTCAGCGATAACGACATTCTTTTTTTTTTAAGAATTTAATAGAATTAGCATTTTTTTCAAACTTTAACCGGACAATTATTTCATTTATTGTATACATTCTAAATAATCTAAAGAAAACTGGGAAAATAAATGCACATTCGCAGCTTAGTCACATCTCGGCAACACAAATATTATTTTCAATTTTCAACCTTATTTCAAGGCAACTAATGGTGACAATAGATTACGCGGTTATGTGACGTTTAAAATCGTAGTCAGTCAGCGCCTTAAATCAGTACCTCCCTAAGATGTTCCAGTCATCACTACTAGCTAGGATAATGCATCAAAAGACCGTTTACTATTGACGGCTAAAGTTTCCCAAGATCAAGTTATAGGTATATCATGTGAAACACACACTGAGATAATACAAGAGTATTACTAAAAAAAAGCAAGCTTTTAGTGGTCTGGATAACATCTAGGACCTGCACCTTTTTTTTTGTGTATGTGAAATCTCCCGCTCTGGATGGAGTCAGACTTTTAGAGTCAGACTTTTACTGACTAAAACGCAACCGGCAGTGTTCCTTCAGTTGAGTATCTCTTTCGAACAACCCGTGACCCTGGCAGGAGGACCAGCACCCTAATTGCAACACACTATCAATCGAAATCTGAATCATTTTGAAACAAATTGCTAATCCATTGCTTCTTATGTTCGAAAAATTTGTTTGCTCGACAACGTAAATAACGCAATGAATGTTGTTGAACTGTCAAATGAAACCGATTCCGATTGATAGTGTGTTACGCAATTACCCCGCAGAGTCATTGTCAAGACGAATCAAACGAGCCCAAACTCAATAGGGTTGCGTCGTTTTATTACTGAGTTCCCATGGCCGCCTTCCGGCTCCATCATCAGATCAGCTCTCAGCTCCATGTCATAATAATATTGCATTGTCATTCGATTTATTTTATTTATTTATTTTGATAATCGGACACCGGGAAGTGGGTCAAATTTAACTTACAAGATTAGATTACAGACACACCTGGACAGGTGAAACTATATAATAACTTGTAAAAAGAGCTTTTCCTCAACAACAATACATTTTTTATGAAGAAATCCATAAAACAATATTGAATTAGAAGGATATAAAATTTCAGTGGTGAAACCAGAGATTCAAAGACATTTTTTTTTTCTGTTGCTATGGACATAATCCGACATTGGCCTTGGCTTTGCCTCTAAACTTCTTGTTGTGAAAAGCCCGTACCTACTCTAGAATGACGATCAATTTTAAGACTAGAATTAGAACTAGAACTGTCAGTTCTGACAGTCATTTGTCAGTTTTTAATCGAAATCCATCTTCGTATCTTAAAAATTTTCTGACTTACTCATTGACCTTTTACCTTCCGAATTCTCCGAAGCTTTGGCTAGAGTAGTAGTCAACTTACCTGAAACAAAAAAACAAACAAGATTTAAATAACGTGCCGCGTTCCCGTAGGGATTGGTTCGTATATTTGTGTTGAGGTTTATAATGGTTACTTAAATAGTCTGTGTTTCCTGTTTTCGCGGCTAACGCTCGTCGGTTATGCAACTTGTCACTCTGCCAAGTGTTCAGGTGTTGTGACCTCAGGAGTGACGCCTGTTTGTTGACACGTGACGTGACTCATATCCCTACGTGATGCCACGATCTCGTGCGACTGGTCTATTCCTTTTACGATTAAGGTTGCTCTACAAACAGTCGTATCTACTTGTCCCAGATTTAATATCACTCCGATCATATTAAAAAGACCGGCCAAGTGAGTGTCGGACCACGCACAGTGAAGGGTTCCGTAGTTGAAAAGAATTTATCTCAAAAATAAACTGAACATTGTAGTTGGAAAACATGTTCTCCCAAACATTTGATATACAATGTTTTACAGCTATGGGCTATGGGGCTATGGGGTCGGCTTTCAGTCTAACCGGACGCAGCTGAATACCAGTATTGTACATAGAGCTACTACCTATCAGACCCAGTAACTGGGTAATACGATACCCCTTGGTAAGATTGGTTGTCAGACTTTCGGGCTTCTGACGACCCGTAACGACTTTCAAAGATGCACGAATGACAGCCAGAACTAAAGGCTCTTTCGTGACTCGGAAAGCACGTTAGTGCTTTCTCATAATTGTGAGTATCAAAATATGTCTCATAAATGGCCGTATTTTTTTATTGTGTTGACTTAGAAGATTGATTTTTTAGAGCTTCAAAGGACCATAGACGTACGTATTTGATACTTAATTTGATAATAATTTCAACTTGATACCTTCGCACGTTCCTAAGAAAAAGGATGTTGACAGACTGTCAGTCTGTGAGTCTGACAGACAGAGGAACAACGAAGTCATCATATAAGGGTTCCGTTTTTTCCGTTTGAGGTACGGAACCCTAGAAAGAGCGTCCAATAAATATGATAATAAATGCAATCTCGTTTGTATCGAAATTTTATTCAATTTGGCATCCAGCTTACACAAAATGATTATTATTTTTGTCGGCATCCGATAAGTGATCATATTTAAATCTTGGCGAGGTTAATGTAATATGGATACTTGATAAATTGATATCATTTATATGGCTCTCGTAAAGTTTGCTGCAATTGTGACAGGGTGAATTTATTGGTCGCATTAAAGGAATCGTTAATGGGAAAATAACTGGACAGATAATGAAGTGTAATAAAAGAGGCGCACATTACAGGCTCATTTAAGTCATTTATAGGGACGACATCGCGGCGCGGTGCGATGCGGAGCGATACGGTGCGGCCAGATTACAAATATCTCGTTATGTATTCCGCGATATTGGTTGAATTGAAATGGACATGTTTTCGGTGAAATAATTTAGGCGTGTTTAACCATTCGCTAGAGTATTTACTGATATACGGTTGGAAAACCATTCTGAAAGGTAGTTTTTATTGGAATATAATTTGTATTTTTTATAGGAAAATATCTCTAGCGAGATGGAAATTATAGTGGCTCATAGGTACCTACTCATAACGATAAACAAAACATAAAAAGTTTTATTCATTGTTATTATAATCAACACAATCTAAGAAGTCCCTTTTGACGTTTCTCATTATACATGCCGCGATAACTTTTTAAGACCGTCTACCTATGAAATCGAAAAATCAAATTCATAATCCTAATTAATTACTATGTTATCCATACACTATAACAATGCGTATCATTCGTTTCATAACCACCAAGTTTCACTTAAAAATGGAAAAATGCACTCAAAGACACGAATTAATTGTTGATTAATATTCCGACAGGACGTTATTACAATGTCATGTCTTTGACTTCATTGTTGTGTTCTGACCGTTCTAAGCCGTTTTTTGACCGAGTAAAATCGATGTTTTAAAAAATCGTTACTTTTACAAACGTTAATTTAGAAAAGGGAGAAACGTATCTATAATTACTGTATTATCAAATGTTTAAATATATAAAACAAATCTGGTCACATATATTTTCAGCTTTATTTTGATATTTAATAATTACTAGGTACGCTACTGGTGCATAGTATACAATGTATTACATATTATACATAAATAAGCCTTCCGGAAGAAATCAGTATATCGGGTTTTAGTTTAATCTCTTGGTTTGGCTTTGAAACTCGCTCTTTAAACTTAGTTGGGATTTATGTAATAACTGTTAAATATTACAAACTGTTAAATATTAAAAAATAATTGTTAAATTTGTTACACGTATGTGTGACAAAACGATAGGTATGCTTCGAGAATCAGTTCTAAGCCATGTAGATAAATTGTCGATTACAAACTCTTAGTACAATACGATACGTCGATACGATAAGTCGATATGTCTCGAGAATAGGTTTTTAAAGCAACCGATTTTTTTTCCCCATCACTACACAAAGTATTTTGATAGCTGTCAAAAGGGACTTCTGGGATTGCGTTGATTGTAAGAAGGTACCTATCTACGTACGATAATATAATACTTATTTAGAGATAAAATACAAGTTGGTATAAGTTTAACGTTTGAAATAAATTGAGATAACAATGAATAGTTCATTGATCACTGTAATGGTGACAGATCAGAAGTAATTGATTTTAATTAAAATTATCTCGCCTATAAGTCTTCCAGCGACCTCATTAAACCTTTAGCGACAATTACTGACTAAGTGTTTGTGAATTCCAAAAGATTTCATCTTCTTTAATTACTTCTTTTGTTTATGTTTAACAAATGTAGTAATTGAAGACTGTAACACAATTTTCATTAAATAATAACAAAAGAGAAATGGAGGAATATTCTTTGTTTAGATTTATATTTGAGATAAAATATCGTGGATTTGCATTGCTAAATACGAGTATAATTAATATTAATATATGTGGTTACTGGTAACTCGACGCATCACAGTAGGGTTAAAATTCAACAAATTAAGCCACCAAACGTTCTACAGAAGTTCAGTAGTTTTTGACTTAGATTAAAATATTTTATGAAGTAGGTACCTACTTAATGAGAAAATTCTCGGAAAATAAAATGTTTAATTAGTGATCTTTGCCAAAGTTTTAGGCATTTTTGAACTTTTCATTATTAAAAATATCTGCTACGGTATCAGCTATGATAATAACTTAAGTTACAGTATAGTCGCACCGTAAATCATTTTTAAATTGGCTTCAAATGATTTATTCTGGGATTTTTCATAAAAAAACTAAAAGAAGATAGGGTATCTTCTTTACCTCTGCCTAACCCTTCGAGGAATACAGGCGTAATGTTACATCACACAAATAATATAAAGGCAAAAGTTTGTGAGTGTGTGTGTTTGGTTGTGACTTCTTCACGCTCAAACGGCTAGACCGACTTGGATGACATTTGGTATGTAGATAGCTTATACCCGGGATTAACACATAGGTTACTTTTTATCCCGGTCTACGCGGGTGAAACCGCGGGCCGCAGCTAGTATGACATAAATATTATTATGCCTTCTTAGTTGTAATGTATTCGTTACGATTGATAGTTTAGAAATAGTAAGTGACTGTTATCAGTAAGATAGTCGTAACTTCTAAGTTCTAATGAATACTTTAGTTCAATTACCTACATAATAAATTAATTGATAAACTTTATCGCAGGCCATTACTCATAATTAATTGAAATAGTGAAAATTTCTATTTGTAGTAAGGTTATTAAAAATATGAGTAAACTGTCTAAAAAATAATGTCTTAGAACTAACAAGTTTCATTCAATTTCCCAAACAATTTCGTCTTTAATTTTGTTTTCGTATTTCCAAAAGTTGTAGAAGAAAAGTTTTAATGATAACAACTTCTAGCTCAAAGTTTGTTAGTAGGTTTATTTTTCATACACATACAACGTGTAACGTTAAATGCGTAAAACCTCTTAAGGGGTCATTGTACTCATCATTATGACCAACTTTTACTATGGGACCAAACCTGAAATCGCGAAAAAAAAATCAGCTGTTCAGTACATTTTGACGAATTATGCGAACATAAATGTACTGAAAAGCTGGTTTTTTTTTCGTTACGTTGTATTTTACGTTGTATACAAAATAATACCTATACAAGATGTCAATATTTTTATTATTAAGTGCTGATATTTAAAATGCTGTTTGTATATTTTGCTAATTGACATGATTGGCACCTAAGGCCCGTAGTCTACGAAACTAGTCAAACAAAAGTAACCAGTTACAAACTCAAGTCACCAATGAACCAGAATGTCATCAGCACTATAATCAACGCAATCTAAGAAGTCCGTTTGGACAGCTGTCAAAATACTTTGTGTAGCATTCGGTTAAAAAACGGCTTAGAACGGTCACAACTCTACGGCCATAAACTCAAACACATGACATTGTAATAACGTCCTGTCGGAATATTAATCAACGATCAATTCCTGTTTTGAGTGCATTTTTCCAATATAAAGTAATACTTGGCGCTTACGAATGATACCCATTGTTAAAGTATATGGATAACACAGTAATTAATTAGGATTACGAATTTTATTTTTCGATTCCTTACGTAGACGTTCATACAAAGTTATTGCGGCATGTATAATTAGAAACGTCCAAACGGACTTCTTACATTGCGTTGATTATAATAGTAAGTTCAATGGCGGTCTTATAGTTTTGTGATTTAAAAAAAATGTTTTTAAACAGAGTCACATGTGACACGCGACACAAAGGCACCGCTCGTCGCGCGACACGCGGTGACTTTGTGCAGCGAGCGATTCGCGTCACGTGTCGCCTGTTTGAAGAAGCTTCAAAGCGTGAACGAATTAACTACTGGACTCAACATATAAGCGGACGTACCTTTACCGGTCTTTTCAGTAACCAGGAAATTCTAGCCTTGGTCGCTTGTTTTTACGACAGTCTCAAGCAACTTTGTCAACAAAACATCCCCAAAAATGACTAAATGTTTTGTTAAATGGTGCGAAAACTAACTTTCACTTGTAAGTACATTATTTTATTAAATTAATTGTTATTTATCACAAAATTTAATCAAATGTAATGTGGCTGAACGAGTTTTCATACGTATTTTATGTCGGGTTCAGTGGTTAATTCGTTCATGCTTCAAAGGTAGCAACATCCAGTTACCTATACCAAAAAGGTGGTAAACAATATTTTTCGTTTCATAGGAGTGCAGTTACTATTGGATATTGCTGTTTTTACTGCAAACCTATCATTTCAATTTTGTTACAAACTTATTAAGTCAAACAATGAAGCTGATTTGACATTGACATACTACATTCAAAGTTGCTACAGTTGAAAAAATGGATGTTGCTTGGCTGCCTTTGTTTTTATATGACTATACTTTTATCTCTATGAGAACACCGAGCCCTTAATTTTCGTTATGAATAATATAGACGGTCAAAATAACCCGGTGTTGACACACATCTGTGGCTCCCGAATAGACTCGCTATTTCTGTCTGTCGGTCTCGTAATGACTAGACGATGCCTAAGCGATATACATAAATATATATATTTCGTTTATTTATTATGTAAGTTGTTGGGAATTCATGATTTAGTTTTATTGTTGTTATAGTTTGTTTGTCCTGAAAAAAATATTATGTCTAGTCTTTATGATTACTGTTTATTTGTTTTCTGTTTGAGTAATGTTAGTTATGATTTTAGGGACATTTTGTGAATTGTTATTGTTACCACAGTTTTACCAATTAAATTGGTTTACTATCAGGGTTCCGTACCACAATGGTAAAAAAGGAACCCTTACCTATGGTGTGACTCAGTCTGTCTGTCTGTCTGTCTGTTACAGCTGGATATCTCAAGAACTACTAATGCTATCAACTTGAATTTGGAACAGTTTTAGATGACGTTTGCACAACTATTTTGAAAATAAGAAAGAAACAAAAATACATATATTTTTTTGCAACAGGTACTGAAAGGGGTCTCAATAATTCGAAGTGGGGTTACTAGGGCATGTGGGGTACCGTATCATATGAAAGAGCGCTGTTTGCACATTCTCAAATATTTTTTTTCTTTTTTTTTAGGCCGCTTTGTTTTCGACTTTTGATGAAAAATGATAAAAAAAATACCGTTCCTACTCCCTTATCTCCGAAGTTTGCATAGAGAAAAATCTGAAATTATTCTATGTGATAGAAGTTTATGTATAGATTACAGGGAAAATGAAACAATGTCTCTAAATAGCACAGTTTTTCCGAAATCATGAAACAAAAATTACATATAAATGAGGGTACGGAACCCTCGGTGCGCGAGTCCGACTCGCTCTTGACCGGTTTTTTTTTTGGGGAGAACTTTGTCCAGAAAAGGGACAGCAATGGATAGAAAAAAAAACATTTTTTTGTTGTATTTTATTTGTTTCATTCATAAAATTACCTATAGTCCTTTTTCGGGTGGCAGATGTGGCACAGTAACATGTGGTCAAATAATAAACGTTTCAGCTGATTGCCGTCAGTTAGTCTAAAAATAACCCGGAGCTATTTCACGTCTAAAAATACTATTTCATTCATCACCTATTTGGTGATTTCATGTGATTTTATTCGTGTAAATTTAAAGGGTGACTGGTAATTAGTGACTAATTCTTATAACACATGATTGTAGGCATTCACGATAACGAATAACTTTTACTATGGGACCAAACCTGAAATCGCAAAAAAAAATCTGCTGTTCCCTACATTTATGTTCGCATAACTCGTCAAAATGTAGAGAACAACTGATATTTTCTTCGTGATTTCAGCGTTTGTTCCATAGTAAAAGTTGTTTGTTATCATGAGAACAATCATGTGTTTAAGTATCGATCACTAATTACCCGTCACCCTACATTACGGAAATCACATTTCTCCATCTTCATAATTTAGCCATTTGATTATCAAACTGGGATAAAATGTGATACACAAAATTTTATAAATTAACAGCGATAAAATATCGTATGTGAGCATGAATTCACGAGAAAGTGAGCTTTAAGATAAGAAAAGACGTGTGAAAATCGTGTGGCAATGCTAAGGTGTAAACACATCATTGCTACACTGAGTTAAGAAAGAAAAATGTGATGAATGAACGTATAAATAATCATGTCGGCCGCGTACACTTTAATCATAGTTGTATTTTCAGTGATATATGGCAGGCTTAATACTTTTCCTCATAATTTAACGGAGAAAAGCCTTAGTTGTTTTCTGCGTTTATCATTATCAGAGATTCTTGGTCTTTGGTTATGTTACGTACTTGGCAACTTCCTCTTTTCCTCTTACACTTTTTATCCACCGCACAACGTCAACGCAAAACGAGATTATTCGAACCGAACGTGACGTCTCATTGACGTTGTGCGGTGGACACGTGACCATAGTAAATGTATCCGCGTATGTAGCCGCGTGTCCTTCGCGTACTTCGGCGCCGTTACCTCTTTCTCGTTGACGTCCCGTTGACGTGGCGGTGGACAAACGGCCTTAGTAGTCGGACGTCTTAGTTTTTTAAAGATTAAAACCAAGACGCTTGACGCTTGATTGAAGCATATAATAGTACTGTATTTTGACGAAAATTTTGGTAGGTACCTAACCTACCCACTGAATTATTTTATTTCTGACATCCTTGACGATCTGTCGAAGCTTTATAGTAGCTTATCTTAATTGTAGCTTGTTATCATTAAACTAAGATCCCAGTTTTTTTACCCCATCATCATTATTCTCCTGCCCTTATCCCAATTTATTTGGGTTCGGCACAACATGTTTTTTCTTCCATACTTTTCTATCAGTCCACATCTCGGTATTCACTCCCTTACTAGCCACATCATCTTTCACTCAGTCCATCCATCTTTTTTACTACATGGTATTTAAAATACCTACTATTATTATTCATCGATCTACATTGTATAAACCAGTTGCGGCCATAAAAATTCCTTTGTTCTTACATCAATAAGCATTTTCGGAAAACTACCAAAAATTTGAATATTCAAAAGTGCGGAATACCATTTCATTGTCCAACGGATGAATAAAACCAAAATATTGCGCGCAAACGAACTCCATTCAATATTCTACTCTGATGAATAATTAACTAGCTGACGGTTCACTAGCAGCCACAGTTTTACTACAAACTATATTAAAAGAGTTTTGGAACATAGGGAAAGAAGACCCGACTTCAAAACAGCTTTATCATTCATAATATGATCATCTTCTCCTCGCCCTTTTGTAACTGCGTGACTATTTCACAAGTGAGTTTTCAGGTCTCATTATCCATGTACCTAACAATATTTAGTCGTTCGCCTTCCACATTAGGTACTGTTTTGCCCATCTGCCTTTTTTATATCAAACTATCAGCGCTTTAACGTGGTTTACCAGATACCTGCACAAAAAGCCCTATGCGTAAAGAAAGGTCACTGATCCTAAACCTGTTCTCGCCACAAATCGATTAATTTACTTTATATGGTATCCATCTAGCGACAATGGCTTCTTCAATACATTCCATTAGACTAGACGTCAATCGTTAAACTGATTCATATAGGAAGGTAATGATATTCAGAATACTCGATACCTAGCCAAAGACTAATATTACAGTAACGCTCCATCAATCGCAAATCACAGTTTGACATCAGTTTATAATTTCATATTAATATGCCGTTCAAGGTTGTCGCTCTCAGAAAGACAATGGGCGTTCTTTTCCAAATGTTAATGTAGTGTGAAAAACGGGAAACGCTGCCAATATTTATAGTGTGTAGTGCATATGTCGGTTATAAAACGGGCTGAGCCGACGAGCGTAAGGTCGCAGGGCATCTGGCGTAGGATCGCATGTGGTTGCTATTTTTATCGCCGCCATTCAACGCTCTGATATCGCTCACTAAATTGTATACGCCTCCAAAACATAAAGAGTACAATAAACAGACAATGTCAATGAAACTGATAAGATTTTGTGCATTTCTGTGGAAATATCGGTAAATAACAGGTGTTATTTTTATATTTCAATAAAATGGAAATCTGCGTATACCTACACACTCACGTCTTTTATGATTTCTTTATAAAACGAGTCTGTATACCTATATCATTCATGTCTACTGAGATAGCCTAACACTGTTTGTCACGTCAACGAGAAAAAGATGACGGCGTCAAAGTAGCGACAGTACATTTACTATGGCCGAATAATCTCGTTTCTCGTTGATGCCCCGTTCCCGGTGCGGTGGACAAACAGCCTTAGGTATAGGTACCGGGAAACACAAATGATGTATCGGAGATATTTGTTTTAGCTTCGGATTCTGGGAAGGTCTTGAAAGTTTCCATAACACGAGGCAAACACGACCCATTAGCGTACCGTCGCCACTCTGGACTGAAAAGTTATAATATCTTTGAAAACTTACAATTCGAAGAAATATACCTCTTCAATTATAATTGTTATTGAATTCCACAGGGAAACATAACTGTAGTCAACCGAAAAGGTGTACTGACTTGATCCTCCACCATATTTGGTGAAGACTTTGTAAATTAAAACCTGTTCACACAATCGTTTTAATTTTCGCAATAAATGGTAGAAAAAGGTCAGCCCATCGATTACCGTGCTTTTAGTGGGCTCGAGCCAAACAATGCTGGTACAATAGGGCTTTTAAGGTAAACTGAGTCCTTTGTCTGCGCTCCGCAGTCGGGCGCGACAGACTTCATATGAGTGTGTTATCGACTAGGTACGCCAACACATTTGCGTTCTTGAGTTACACGAATGCAAATAAAGAGAGCATTTTATTGAGAGGGAAATATTGTAACAAGTCTTTTCCCATTTTGATTTATTTCTTTATCAGTGTTTTGTAATGCTTTACTGCTAATTGATATCCACATTCTCAACTAGCTGGAGAATATAGAGATCCGTTCCGATCGACATTTATCGTCGTTTGGAAAGTTAAATAAAGAGAAAACAATAACAATTTATAGACATGAATTTGTCAGCCTGTCATTTCATAGTCCATTAATATTTAATCAACTTATACCTCACCGTCACCACGTTTATGACAAAAGTTTTTCAGTCGCATTAAAACTCTGTTGAGTGGAGTTCTCTGGAGACTGATGTTTTTAATCATTTATGTAATCATTATTTTTAAAACTGCAGCAAAATTTAGTGACATCCGATAAGATGTAGAGAGTGACTTCAAAGAGTCCTATGTCTATCATTTAAATGTGACGAAACCGTCAGATAACTCTGACAGTTGGTAAACAAATGAAGAACCTACATACTTAATAGCACCAAATAAAAGACAAGGGCGTAAAAAAATTGTCAGTCAATCCCTCGTAATCATCGCTTACATCTCGTAACAGAGTAACTTTCATTGAGTTTCACTGAGCGCCTTTTGCGCGTCAAACACATTTTTCCTGGTGTAAAATCTGAGCGGCGTAATGGGAAAAGTTGTAACAAGTATTCCGAACATATTATGTGCCATTAATATTCTGACGAGTCTCCGACGTTGGCAACCCTATAAAAGTTCAATGAACGAACATAGCTTGTAATTTTAATATTTACGTGTTATTGCGTTCTTGCGTATACAAAGTGAGTTTTTGAGATAATATTGCAGGGCTGATAATATTGGAGGCTTAAAGAGAACTTGTCAAAAGAGTTTTTACAAAGAGAGGAAGAAATAAGTCTGCATTTTCAGATTTAATAAAAAAAGAAAAAGAGTTTTGGCACTGTGTGTGATCCTATTTCACAAAACTCAGTCTGTATAGTCGGAACTTTTATGTTGAAAGATGAACATTCGTGTAAAAGGATTTTTGTGTCGCTTTCACAAATCAATCTGAAACTTTCAGCACGTGTGACGAACGTGTTGAGGCTTTGACAAAAATGGTCGCCAGTGACGGTTCGCCCTACCAGGAATTATGGTAAAAGTTCGAGATTTTTATCAGTCACTTTATATAATTCTGAACATAAAAACACGTATTTTCCCACAATAATAAATATATTATTTGTTTATTCAATTATAAAATCAATTTGTCGGACATACTTGGGAGCCGGAAGCCGACCCCAACATATTTGGGAAAAGGCTAGGCAAATTGATTGAATTAAAAAATCAATTAGGTCATAAATAAATACAAATTTTCCACGGGCTCAATTTTCCGGTTATACTTTCGATATAAATTAAAGAATTATTGTATTTACTCAACGAAAACCTTCTTAAAGCTGTAGGTAAATAATCTGAGACACGAAGACGGTTCCCAGCTGTATTCGGAAAATAAGAGGTTCAATTTTTCACCTTTTGTGGGCAAAGAAATATAAAAAAAGGATTTCATACAAATGGAAACGTTCCCTTTTTGAGCAGTCTATTGTTTGTACAGGGCGAGGAAATGTTTTCTGGGAGAAGCAAAAACCCTTTTCTGTTCACCACTTAGCTGTGAATGGGTATAAATGGCTGGAATTTATGATTTATTCGTTGTTTAAGGATTAAGCAACTAATGTGTTATATTTAAGTGACACAGAGCTCTACCCAGTGTCATAGCGAGACGTTTGTTAGACCCTCTTCATCGTGAATACAATGACTTCTTACTACTATTATAAATGCGAAAGTTTGGATGTATCGATGGATATTTGTTACTCAATCAGGCCCGAAAGGCTGAACGAATCTGGATGAAATTTGGCCAGAGATAGATTATAGTCTGGAATAGCGCATAGGTTACTTTTTATCTCGGGAAAATGTACGGTTCCCCTCAGATAATTTTCGACATCCACGAGGTCGAAGCCGCTGGCAAAAGCTGGTATTTAAATAATCATTAGAAAATAATAATAATAATTGACAACCCTGTCAAATAAGAGATTATACAGAGTGTGAGAAAAAAGACGTCTGACGTTTTTTAGGAAGCGATTGAATAATCACCTAAATAAATAAGTTGACACTTTTACTTCTGTATCTTTTTAAATATTTAAGTGTTTGACAACTTCGACAATTACGCAGCCATTTTTAATAGCCTTTAATTCTTTAAATGTACGTAAAATGCGATGATGTAAGTGATAATTATCAAGACATGTCGAACTTACGTCTGCCATACGTATGCTAACGATTATAATAAATATCTACTGTTGTTTATGTAAGATTTGAACTGCAATACTTTAACAAATATTTTGTTATTACGTGTTTTTTATTGTTTACTAGTCGTTTCAACTTGACATTGCCAAGGACATATTAAGTACTCAACAAACTTGAGATCTGACAGCAGATTTGCTGATCAAGCATACTTAATAGGGCCATATTTCTTTATACTAATTGTTCATCATAATTTTTCTCTTGCCCTTAACCCATTTTATTTAGGGTCAGCGCAACATGTCTTTTTCTTCCATACTTCTCTATTATCGTAATCTAGGGACGGTAGACACTCTCTTTCTAGCCAAATCATCTTTCATACAGTCCATCAATAGTTTCATCGGTCTTCCCCTACTCTTATACTTAGTCAAAACCCACCCTCCGTCCCTCTGAATTTGAATGCTTTAAAAAGTAATGTAAACACTGAAAGAGTTTGTGAACACAATTATTTTTTCAACTTTTGAGCTAGAAAAGAAAAATAATAACAGGACGGTTTACTATCCAGCAAAAATCTCCGCTTACAAGAAAAAGCACAAGGAGTACAGCTACAACAACGTGAATTAATTATTATAATCATGTCTTTTCTCTCGGCTTTCATTTTAATTAGACTCGTAAGGGTTACGTTACAGGTTTCAATATACTCTAACACAATGTACGAAGGGTGTAACCGAATATTATTACACTAAGTATAAGTATTACACAGGCGATTAGATTTATGAGTTGTTTGGATATGGTATCCTTTTCGTTAAAACCTCGTAAATTCTACTATAACCTGGTTGACCAAGCTCTGCTAGGGTGAAAATAGAGAAAAATAATTTTCCCAGATAAGAGACCTAGCTAGATCGATTTTTCTCCCCCGTATTGCAAGTTTCATCGAAATTTTTAGAGCCGTTTTCGAGAACGTGATTACAAATATACTTATATGTATACAAATATTGCTCATTTAATAATGTTACGTTAGGTACCTACGTAGGTTGATATAATTATTATATAATATGCCGATTTCCGATTTCTTTCTGGCCTAGAAGCTGACCGAAAATTACTTGTAAAAGTACCACAAAACTTAAACAATACACCGTGGATGTTATGTTCGGTAGTAAATATTTGATACGTCATCATCATCTGCCGAGCCGGGTCAGCTTCGAGTCTAACAGGAAGAAGTAAATTGATTCCTACCAATATAGGTAGCATTTGCTACCTATACCTACATAATCTCTATACTCACTTATAAATATTATTTTTGAATTTCTATGTAGGGTGTAATGTACGGAACTACTTCGATTTTTTTAAATGGGATCACCCGTTTAAAAAAATCTTTAACAAGAATGCTATACTATTGCTGAGTGCCATGATTATGATAATTATGTTTAATGTTAAAACGAAACGTCAGTCGAACGTAATCGCAGCCAGATGCGGATAGTTCGCTAATTCTCTAAATAAGTATTTTTTAAACAGTATTTCCTTGAAAAAACTCCAGATCTGGATTTAATATCGTTAGCTCATAAAATAACGAGATCGAAATCTAAAACTGACCAACAAATCGCTCAGCTACGGCCAGCGGCGTGGCGCCAATAAAATAGTCATCTAAATAAATCCAATAAGCCATTTATCTCGTATTTTGCATAAATATGTAATTCCTATCCTTGATTATACAAAGTATACAACAACGAGCCTTCACCTTGAAAGGAAATACCTAACTCAAAGGTTAATTGATTCGACGACGTCATGAAGTGTCACTCATTAACAATGAATAATTTACTTCACGTAACGCGAAATGGAAACTGTACATCTGAATTGTTCGATCAAATACACAAAGTCAGGCCTTCTTCCTTTGGGTGTAGGCAAAAACTTACATAGGTACTTCTTTTGCTTCGAACAAATACTGTTTGTATACAAAATGTTTATTAGAATCCTATAAACATTTCTCCTTGAAATTAATTTGAGTATCGGTTTCGGTTTCATGGAAATTCTCCTTTTCTATGAGCCAATGTTTGTTTACACGTCCCTGAATCTTTTGAAAGTTGACTAAAGGTGCCTATTATAGATTTGCTCGACTTTTATCGATCGTTACTGTCGCATGTTAGCAATCGATGAATATTAAGGTTATAATCGAGACAGACATAGACGTCATTTGTTCATTTATCGTTCGACAAAAAATACGATGTCGCGAATTTCATCCATTTTCGCGATTTTGTTTGATCACACGTGGCCATCGTCAGAATTCGAGCAAATCCGTAAGAAAATTGGAGTGACAACAAACAACGTAGTACGTCAATTTTATACAGGAAATCTAATGGTCGTCGGCATACAGGAAAAGTTGCCGAGAAACATTAAAAAATACCAATTCAATTATTAGGCTTTTATATTTTACTGTAATATTTTCTACGGATTTTCCGGTACCGAAATCATAACCAGGAAAATTGACTCCAAAAACTTTAAGGACACGAATAAAGGACATTGCAGTTAAAATAACCTCTTAAATTTGTCATTAAATAAACAAATCACGAATAGAAGTCAGGTTAATGGTTACATTGATGATTTCATGTAAGTGGTAGTATGTCTGTCATCGCCAGAATGTGGGATGTCGTAAAACTAACTATATGTTTGTACCAGGGTTACAGAATCTCAAGGTAGTTTGAGGCTATGACTTTGTTACGTTGTGGTTGTGGACGATATTTTTGTTATGTCTACTGATTTTAGTAGATGTATACGTTTGAATGTGTCCATTATAGCACTTTAATCTAACTGGATATTTTTAGTTACGTATTTAATTAAATAACCCGCTGACAGTTGACAGTCGTTACGGGTCGTCAGAATCCCAAAAGTCTAACAACCAGTCTTACCAAGGGGTATCGTATTACCCAGTGACTGGGTTGTGGAGGTCAGATAGGCAGTCGCTCCATGTAAAATACTGGTATTCAGCTGCATCCGGTTAGACTGGAAGCCGACCCAACATAGTTGGGAAAAAGCTAGGCATGCAGATTGATTTAATTAAATTACCTATTTTTTAGTCATTATAACCCGCTGGTCAATAATGTGATTTGAATTTGGAATCTCAATTAAAAAATCGTGTGAAATCTCCTCGCTGTACTCGAGAATTCTAGTCTTAACTCCCAGCGAGGGACTCTAGTTAACTCCTGAGCGATGCGAGGGTGTTAAAACTAGAATCCTTCGTTACACTCGGGATTCAATAAAGAGCCCGTGACATAAGAGACTGCTTTCGCCTTGGTGAATAATCAATATCAACATACAAGTTTAAATGTTTTACTAACATTTTCACACTTTTATTACTGTTCATTTTCTAACATAATCATAATATTCACGGCTATTGTTTAACTATTTTATCGAAGGAAGACTATAGACAGCTAACGTGCAAAATTTAAATACGCTTAACTTAATGAAATATTATATAACAAGTAGCAACGCATATATACAGGGTTATTGGTAAAACACCAGCAACCTCTTAAGGGGTCATTGTACTCATCATTATGAACAACTTTTACTATGGTAACAAACCTGAAATCGCGAAAAAAAAATCAGCTGTTCAGTACATTTTGACGAATTATGCGAACATAAATGTACTGAACAGCTGATTTTTTTTTCGCGATTTCAGGTTTGGTCCCATAGTAAAAGTTGTTCATAATGATGAGTACAATGACCCCTTAAGAGGTTGCTGGTGTTTTACCAATAACCCTATATAAGAGCATAATTATATGTTTCTATTCTAAGACTACTGAGCCAGGAAGTGTATGGTTTTATCGTTATCACGTTGTGACGTAATATTTACACATTTTACACGTTATACGTAAGGCAGAGGCCACACGCGGCGTGTGCGCAAACTTCCAGATTACAGGGTTGTCACGCTAATGTGACGATGTCGTAACAAAATTTTATATTCATAGGAAATGTTAACGCGAACACGTTTTTACGTGACTTTCAGGAATATGAATAAAGTTTTTTATTCAGTGGAAAGTTGTGCTTTTGAGTTATCTATGATGGTAGAGGCGTCCATAATTTTGTGCTGGTTTGTGTATGAAAAGATTGGATCTACTGGTACGTCTTTTTTATGTATCTACTTGTCTACTTGTAAAATGGATATGGGATGTCATAAGAGTCGTTATAACACTCTTATATTAAATTAGATTTGATGAAAATATTTTGAATTTATTATTTATTTAAAGTTGTCGCACACAATAAGGTACAAAGGCGGACTTTATGCCTTAGGAATTCTGTACCAGTCAATCAGGGTACTGGAATTTGAAGTATATCGCGTATAAAAACAGACTCACTCATAATTAGGGTTCCGTACCAAAATGGTAAAAAAGGAACCCTTATGGTGTGACTCAGTCTGTCTGTCTGTCTGTCCGTCTGTCTGTCTGTCTGTCTGTCTGTCACAGCTGGATATCTCAAAAACTACTAATGCTATCAACTTGAAATTTGGAATAGTTTTAGATGACGTTTACTCAACTATTTTGCAAATAAGAAAGAATTAAAAATATGTATATTTTTGTTGTGAAAGGGACTGAAAGGGGTTCTTAAAAATTCAAAGTGGGGCTACTTAGGGCATGTGGGGTATCATATGAAAGAGCGCTGTTTACACATTCTCAAACATTTTTTTTTTTTTTTTAGGTCGCATAGTTTTCGACTTTTGATGAAAAATGGAAAAAAAATATACCGTTCCTCCCCCCCTTATCTCCGTAAGTCCTTAAGTTTGCAAAGATAAAAATCTGAAATTATTCTATGTGATAGAAGTTTATGTAAAAATTACAGGAAAAATAAAACGATGTCTCTAAATAGCACACTTTTTTAGAAATCGGAACGGAACCCTCGGTGCGCGAGTCCGTCTCGCTCTTGACCGGTTTTTTTTTTTGGAAAAGCGAAACTGTGATAGGCCGTCAGCTTCAACGACAGTGTCTACCTATAACAAAAGACTATAGAGAGCAACTCCGTGATCAATTAGATTTGATATATCATCTCTAATCTAACTAACTGACGTATCTGATATTTGGACTAAGCCGATAGCCGACCTAACTATAGTAATGATACATTTGATACATTTTCCAAGTCGAATCGATCTGTCTAATTGGCGTATCTGTACCTATGCCTTACGGTCGAAAAATCGAAACCGATGTACTTACAGTTTACAAAAAAAAAAAAGAAAAATAGCTTGCTCTGTAAAATGTGCTTTGAATCACTTACGTCACTTAGTTAAATTAGCGACTATGTAGTAATATCATTTAAACTAATATCATAATCGAAAAATCTTATGCGCTAATAAATATGACTGGCATAAAAGTCTCTACTACTTTAATAATAAGGATGACAACATTATGCAAATGCGTGGTCAGATATAACATTTCTATCCGCCTGTCCGAAATTCCGCATCGTCAGCGGAACCATGAAGGGACTAATGCCCGTTTTACGGCTTTCCCCTCTTTTTATGGTTATTTCGGATATGATTGTCGACACTCGTAAAAGAACTTTTCTTATAAACGTTTTCATATGGATCAGCGTTTACGTTATCCTTTCAAGGACTTTTGTATATTCTTTGAGATTATTTATTTTGAGAGAAATTGTAGTATTATATGTTTTTTTTATGAAATTCGGGATGCAGCGATCCACATTTTTTATTATCTACTTATACATAAGTATTATAAATTAAAGTTGCTTTTCGTATCTGTTGTGTGACCATGTTGTTCTTCTAAACTACACGGATAAACAACTTCGCATTTTGATGCGGGTTTTACCATAATTTTAGAGAATTTATTTATTATTTCCAAAAGGTCTGTGTGTACAAGAATTTGATATTAAACTCACATAAAATAAAGAAATCATGATATTTTATGAAGTCGTAAAAACCGTGCGAAGCAGGGGCAGGTCACTAGTTTCAAAAAGGTATAATTTACAAACATTAAATGTAGAGTGGTAGGTAATGTACAAAACGTATCTATTATGAAAATACAATATCAAGTGGTTAATTTCAAAAGAACACTTCAAACCCAAATACATTTAGTTAAGGCACACCGCACACGGCATTCCAACATCAAATTAGTATAACAAGTTTACATCAAATACATTAATACAGTTGGCTCCTATTAAATTTCCCAACAATGTTAACAAAGAAATTGTGAATTTGCCACATATTGCTAAAATATGTTTCATCGTAAAAAAAAATAAGCAATTTCACAATATAACTTAGTTTACAATGTTGTTATCTGTTGTTATATTCAATAGAAACAAACTGTGTGATGGAACACCAACAACACTGTTAACATCAACTCAATCAATACGAAAAACACTGTCAAATGGAATTCAGGTATTTCTAAAGTTTCTATCATAAGCAAGGAGAATAGTACTTAAAAACAAATACCATGCTTATAATATTTATGAAGTTTTCATAGAACATTCCAATTTGGTGTCAAAATATTCATATGCTTTGATTTGTTTCTAACATTCTAATAATATATTTCATATATCTACACATAAAAGAAATAATCATAAACCTGTTTCTGATGTTTTGTAACAAATTATGTACGTATTTAATAACATGAACATACCTACAACAGAAATTGGAAAAAGCAATTTCCATATAAGCTTTGATTTCATAGAATCCAGTTTTCCAAGTATTATAGAAAAGGGAAAGCAGCAAATGAAAACATTTTCATATTTTATTTTGTTAACAGCATTTTCATATATTTATTTTTGTTGGATTTGTTTTTATTACGGGCAAATTCTGTTTGACTGATGAAAAAATAAATGGTGTTTTCCCGTTTAGTTGAAATATGAAGCTATGTTGTCTCATTATAATTTTGTTAAGCCTATTTTAATTTTTAATCAGGATGGTCGCGAATGTTCGCACAATAATTGTATTCGTACAGACAGTCTTGACTAAAGTCTGCGCACAGTCTTATCATCAAAATATAATTGACACTAAATAGAGTTAAATCATCATTCTATTTCATTCAATCATTTGAAGTTGACGGAGACAGAATGACATTTCAAATATGTTTAGCTCTTATTTTATTTAGATGTCGTGTAAATGTCCTCATTTCACCTTAGGTAGCTTTGGGATTACTATAATATTTTTCTTAATTTCTGATAAGTTTGTCTCGTTCATTGACCTAACTTAGCTACGAAGTTGATAAACTCTAGGCTTAATAATCCAAGTTCTTAGTACTTAAGCTGAGAGCTATAGAGCTCATTTATATAGACCGAGTCGATATTGCTAGAAACTTTAGTTAGTCCGCTAAAGAAAAAAACTTTTGCACTATTAGTAGTCCGTAGAGCTTTAATGAAATTGCGCCAAATGGCAGCCATTACGAAGTTTTTACTATCTCTACTATAAATATTACTTTTTATATTTTAACTCTTTCCACCCAGGTAATGGTTAGTTATATATCTAGTTGGGTTTAGGGTAATATCAGCATTTTGCACTCATTGACTGGGTAAATATTCAGCTTTGAACAACCTTGATTATTCCAAAAATAAAACCTAAATTAAAAAGAAAGTGACAACCTTTTATTTTATTTTACATAAGATAACATCACAATTGTATTCCTCGAATAATAAAAAGTTTAAGTTGACATTACCCATGTCAACTTAAACTTTTTATTATTCGGCGATAAATAATTTAGTCAGTCGTACAAGGATTTTAAGATGACTGCCACTTGCCAGAGCTGTCCATTTGACAGCTGCAGCTTATAAACTTCACTGTTCATGTTTATGAGGCCCATATCTTTAGGGTCAACCTTTATTGTTTTCTCTTACACTATTATTCTTTTACACTATTTACACAACGCCTTACATACGACACAACAGTTGGAAACATTGCTTTACCGAAATGCTCTTATGCACTCCCTACATCAGCTATCCCCCTACTTTCAAGTCCCCTTTGAGACTTTTCGACCCTATAATATATACTGCTTTCCCTATTCACCATAAAAAACAATATATACTGCTTACCCTATATACTGCTTTCCCTATTCACCATAAAATACAATCAGAGCATATGAATGACACCAGGGCACAATAAACTAGCAGGATCAGGTCAGTTAGTCGCCGGGGACTGTAGGTACCTGGGGAGGTCGAGCGCGCCTTGAAGGTCGGTGCAATCATGACAGTCTCTGAAAATCACAATCAAATATATGAAATATTTATTTTAAACTAAGTGTGTTCTTAAATTTAAAAAGATGAGGATTAATAAGGGCCAGATTCGTTAAAAATTAAAGTTGGCCAGTGTCTTCGACAGAGAATAAATATATCGATATTTAGTTAAGGATATAACTGGGAAGCCTCTAATGGTGGCAAAGTTCGGTCTGCTATCGATTAAAAGTATTTTTGTCTCTACACAGTAGAGGTTCATTGTCACATGTTTTACGATGAACAATAAAGTAGGTAGGTACCGTTATTGGCTTGAATTTTACTTATGAAAATTCAATCGCGTTGTCTGTCACCCATTTGGGAATTTAACCCAGAAATTGGCAACGAGCTCTGACTAGGTAAGGCTCAATTTATTATGTGCGGTTAGGTAATCATTTTCTACAGTTAAATATTATTCAAATTATAATAAAATTACGATGAAACATATAGGAGAAATCCGTATAAAAATGTCCAAATGTTTCCTCATAAAGTTGTTACAATATTTATAACACAAACAACATTAAGTACTTCATTATTTATTTTCTATTGTTTCGGTTACAGCTGATTAAATACGGTGAATTGTACGCATCAATGGTATTATTGTACTCGAGACTAAAACTCACGCGAAACTAAAACTACATACCTACTAAGAACAGTAAAAGGGAATAAAACCAGTGCAGCACAATGCTTAAGGATAAAAATACTTACTCCTACGGGAAAAAACAAAATGTTGAAAAATGATGTACCTATCATAAACAAAATGGCGAATGAAAATGTTAAGGAAATGCGTGTCGTTTCAATTCATTCATTCATTAATTGCTTTAAAAAGTCAGTAAAAAAATCTTAATTCAGTGAACTAGTCTGTTAAAGAATAATTAAAGAAATGAGAAAAAAAATTCTTAAAGAAAAATATTTACAACGGAAAATAAAAAGAAGTGAAAGCATCCCCCTTAAATTTAATAAACCTACGAGTGTACGTGTAATGACTTTACAAGGGAAAGTGTTTATATGCATGTATGTAAACAAACTCAATATTATACCATCGTTATCTACAAGACTGTCGTATCTTTGCGAGCCTCGAGCAAGGCCATCCGAGTTCGGAATGTGATTGTCCGTTATCATAATATTTCATTTGTTCGTTCAATTTAACAATATGAGGTTATCTACTCAATAAAATAAGTGGAATGTAAATGAAATTGTGGAAACGATTAAGGGGATTGTAGACGATTGACTATAGACAGTCCGATCAAATTGGTGCTGACAGGTCATGCGACTTGTGAAATATATTTTAATGTACCTATATCCCACAAAACGTTTGTCCCATTCTGGGAGAGGCTTATTGACAAATTGTCATCCAATAAAATGAGAGGAATATAGTTCTAAGTAGGTATTCGGCTAAACTCTCTAGAGAGCTCACATCTCTATCCGCTTCGAAAATAGAATTTCAAATAATTTGACAGAATAGATAAATGGCACTGACAACATTGAAAGTGCTCATAAACAATATGTAACTGAATTAATGCACATTATGAAAGCAGTTTGTTCAGAATCGTTTAAGGAATTTCTAATCTTAGTAATTTTTTATCCTAAAAAATATTTTAAACTACGTAAATTACAGTCATACTTCCACTGTACCTACAGTCAAAACAAACCAACATGGACGAAGTACCTAATAGGCTAGAGTCTAGACCCTTACACGTGTGCGACTGTGTGCGTGAGTAGATTTATAATGTGACCACGATTTTCTCCTACAATCAGTATAACTAATTTAATAAATAAACAATGTTTTATACATGAGTAATAAAAATTCAGTGTATGTATTATGATTATAACATAATATTCTAACTGGGGTGTTTGGTGGTGTGTGTTAATTCCCAGACATATTGTAGAAGTGAGTAAAATAGTCGATTTCACAAAAAAGTCTGACAGGGTAATCCAAAACACATTACGAAAATCACCACTTTACAGGAATATCAAGTGTTGAGATAGCAAAAATCGGATACACACAAATCGGTGACCAAAAAAAAACGGACAACTGGGTACATCCCACTTAATAATATCAGGGTAAAAGCGAAGGATCTGGGCCAAAGCGAGAACGGTGCTAAACTAATATTGAATTAACGCGCACAGAATAATTGCAGAGAAAGTGTACCAACCATTTATCAGCTGAGACTAGCAAGTGTTTAAAATCGAGTTCATTACCATCACTTTATGTATTTAGGACGCTTTAGGTAAACGCAACGGGACCTTATAACTATTTGTATGCTTTTTGTGTTTGTCGCATAACGGCGAGACTTTGATGTTTCTACGTGTATTCTTGTTAGGGCTCCTCCTTCCTAAAATACGGCGAAACTAAGTAACTTTGTGTCCATCTTTTACAGTAACTATAGCATCTTTTTGATAGGAAAAAATACACAGCAATCTACAACACATAAGAAGTGATTTTATTTGTCCTGAAATCTATTTTACTTTGTAGAAAAAAGGAAAAAAAAACCTAAATCCAGGTCTGTTTCGGTCTATTTTTTCGAGTTGTTACCATATTACTTCTACAGTTTTCATTAAAAGTGTTCCTAAATTTATACAGTTCTTTACAAGCTAATAAGGAATGATTTCATGTCATTACTTTTTTAGTCCAATGATTTTTTGTAAATCGATAATTACTTCATATTTTGCAAGCGTTGTGTCATCGCGCTTCTCTTTCTTTTCTATGCAGTCCGACAGTGACCGCGCTTTTTACGGCTGACAAGCCTTAAGTTGTTGCTAAGGTGAAAAAGGTTCTGAGGGAGAGGTAGTCAAATTCTTGTCTGTAATAAAATACAGAGAATACCTGAAAATTTAAAGTAGAAATAACTCTTTGAGTGTTTGATCATTACATTATACCTTTTAATTTTCACCCATTACAATAAAAGGGTTTAAAAGATTTTAAACGTGGGTTGTAATTCTCAATTTATTGATTGATTGTTCACCCCCTTTCCTCCTCAGTACCGTTTACAGCATCTATTACCCTCTTACACCTTACTTTAAATAGATATGACGTACTTGTGATAACAGCTTCATCATCATACTATCCTTTTATCGAGGACGTAAGGTCGCAGACAAACCAAACGTAAATATCACTTATTTTAAGATATCGCTGAATAAAGAACCTTTTGTGGTCGAATACTTAAAACAGCTTACGTTTTCTGAAGCCTCTCCTGATAGCTGATGACCTTAAAGAGCTGACGTCAGACTACGGATTTGTAGAAATAGGGAAATGGCAGAAAGCGTAAACTACTAAATAGACACACAAATGGCAAAAGTCAATGACTTTTTGATCAAATCCTTTGTGTATTATGAAGATTTGAGAAAGACTAAAGAAATGATAGTTGGATTGTGTAAAAGATGATATGGCTAGAAAGGAGATGACAACAGTACCAGAGGGCCCAGACAAAGTGATATTCGATTAGCTATGACGCTAGTAGAAAAGTCAAAAACAGCCAAAAAATGTATGGGATTGACATAAGCTATCGAAATGTCACGTGATCATGTCAATGTCACTTTGAAGCTGTAGCGATTGTAGAAATAGAATCGCTCCGAAACGAATGGCATTTGTTTCGGAGCTCAGATATTTACGGAAAAAGCAGTCATGCTGCCCCGATCCCAGATACATTATGATAAGGGCAGGCAGATGATGATGATGATAAATAAACCGGCCAAATGCGTGTCGGACTACGCACAAGAGAATTACCCAATAGAAGAGAATTACCCAATAGAGAACAATGAAGGGTTCCGTAGTTGGGATGAATTTATCCCCAGAACAAACTTAACATTGTAGTTGCATACATTCCAACTGTAAATGTAAGTTTGTATTCACAATATTGAGAGATTTAGCATGTTATTTTAAGACCACAGACTTCTCATAGGTTTTCGTGTAATCTTCAGGTAAAGAACTTAATCTGCCTAGCCTTTTCCCAACTATGGGTCGGCTTCCAGTCTAACCGGATGCAGCTGAATACCAGTATTTTACATGGAGCGACTGCCTATCTGACCTCCACAACCCAGTAACTGGGTAATACGATACCCCTTGGTAAGACTGGTTGTCAGACTTTCAGGCTCCTGACGACCCGTAACGACTGTCAAAGATTCACAAATGACAGCCGGGACCAACGGCTTAATGTGCTTTCCGAGGCACGGAGGAGTCTCGGTCTCGGTCACCCATCCAACCTAATGGATCGACCCGTTGCGGCTGTTATTTCTTAGCCACGAGCTCCTCCTACAGGTAAAGAACTATTTTCTGTATTTCTATCAACATTTTAGTCTCAGTAGTTTCGGAGATAAGGGGGGAATGGTAAATTTTCGTCTATTTCCTCATTATCTTTGAAACAATTTATTCTAAAATTATTAAAAAAAAATATTTGAGACCCTCATTATAAGCCCTTTCATTCGATATGTTCCGTTTTTTCCTTTTGAGGTAAAAATGTACAAAATAATGACAGTACAAAGTTTTTATTAGTGTGAAGCCTTTATTTAATTGAACAATAATCATCATTCACTTTTGATGCTGACTACAGTCGGTTTAGTTACGGTTACACCTAATTCGAGGGTAGTGGAACTGTGTGAGCAAAATATGATTTGGAATGGTAAATCAGCCCACCAGTGTTGCTATTCACAGCGGTTGGTCCGTGAAATCGAATTGGCTCACTGTCAGATACGAAAATAAGCAGAATATAATATCTTGTTCGGTGAAACGCAAATCCGATACATCGCAGGTGTGTCAGTGAATCACACATTTTAAATATTTAAATAATTTTAATTACAAAAGTGTGTGTTGTGAAAACAGGCCGAGTGATGCAAATTATTCTTGAGTACATCACCTGTGTAAATTGTATGAGTTGAGGTGAAGTTATACATGAAAATATCGCTTTGAGAATCTAAGCACGCTTCGCTTGGTATAATCAAAGTATTCTACATGGAATTAAGCAGCTACACCTTTTAGCTATAAAGATAAGTTATATATTATTAATAGTCATATTAACCCACTTATCTGTCGTCTAAATACTGCTTTGGGGACATTATAGGTATCCAGAATTATAAAGGCTATGGGGCTTATAAAAAATAAAATTGAATTGTCCTTGGAATTATATACCAAGTCGCAGGTATTGTCGACGGAGATTAATAAGAGCTCAGGATTAAATCGCGATTGTAAATTATTCAATATCTTAGTCAGGATTATAGACTTCAGCTCAAGTCAGATCTCAGATCAAAAATATTAACTGAGATAAAATTAAGCCAATTTAATTAATCAGGGCACTTGACTGTTAGTTTTAACTCTTTAAATAGTTTGTATAGAGGCAATAACCTAAAATTTTAGTTTAATAGTTAAGTAGTGTTTCTTTGAGACACAAAAAAAAGTTTAAACTATGAAAAGTTACGTACGGAATTGTTTTCAAGTTTAATCTTTTTTCTTTGACAAACTGACAAATATTAAGTAGGTACCTACATATTTCAGAAAAATACAGCTGGGGTCTTTCCTTAAAAATGTACCTTTTAATACAGGTGTACGTCACGCCACTATGACAAAGAAGACAAATCAGACTCCTAACTATGACAAATCTCCCAAACTCGACACATCGGAAACTTTAAACTCCGAAAGAAAAACTTCCGTCGCTTCCACCATACCTATAGGTATATATCATTGATGTAGGAATTATTTTTATGAATCAGGGCGAGTCTCCACACCCGAGTGGTCGCCGACGCAGCTAATAGAGCCCAGATCCTGTGCAGTGTGTGAACCGGCCGCACCCATCACACACAATAAGACTACGCGTCACACGCGGACTTTACTTCCTACGTCGATCGATGAACACGCACACATACAAAGCACACACGCATACGAAATTTGAAAGAGTACTAAGGGGGATTCTGTAGCAATGTCCAGTTAGAAGTTTGTGTGCGAGTGTGTGGTCTAGCATCGAATGTTTGAAGTTGAGAATCTGAATAGAATGTGATCTGTGCCGCGCCTGTTGGCACAACAATATAACTGTCTGCGATGTAACTTGTTTTGCATGAATGACTGTTTGATAGTAAACGATAGTTGAGAATTGATTAAGTAGATATTGAATTGTGTGAAACTGTCCAAAGAGCCTTTTGAATTTTATATTATTAGGATAATATTGAGGAATGAGGATTTAGGTTGTGTCAACCCAAAATAAATTGGATGATGATGATGGTTGAGGCTCAACTGGTAATAGCAATACCTAACCGTACGATCAATTATTACTATAGGAAAACAGTATACTACAACACAAACTAAAGCTGTATCAAAAGGCAAAAAGCTACAGATAAAACTATACTCCATCGGTTTAGGTAATTAAATAAAGGTAAACAAAAAACCACGTGTCTGGTTAACCGACTAAACGTAATGCCTATGACTTCAGTCGTCTGCACACAGTTGTACCTATTCCTAAAAGCAACGTTATACAACGAATTATAAAGTTGCTAAATTGAAGAGTACAACTGTGTCGTAGCATGACATGACGACCGAAGTGACAGGTATTACATTTAGTCGGTTAACCACACACGTGTTTTTTTTTGTTTACTTTTATTTAATTACCGAAACCGATGGAGTATAGGTACCCAAGTCTCATAGACGATTCGTCCTTTCTGCCGCGCACGTAAAGAAGCAACAAATCTCCCTAGGCAATTCAACGTAATCCATACAAGACAGCTGAATCCTATTTAAATCCAAAGGAGATAGATGACCAATTTTATGATATCTAAGATAGGTATAGATTTACGTATCTACATTCTGACTGTGAATACTGACAAATTATGCGATAGAATGTTTTAGAAGAAAGGGTGAAGAAAAACGTCACACTTGCAAAAATTCTGTCGCAAAATAGATGCAAGGAAATTTAAAGAGTGGTGGTAGAATTGAGAAATAAGCTAAAGGAGAGAAGAGAGAAAGGTTGGTTAAGGATTATAAAGAAGAAATCAAACCAATAAATGATTTGATTTGATTTGAATCAAAACTGTTCTTTAGGAAGGAAGTGGCTTATTTAACCGAAATGTACGTGACAACATATATATCAATGCGTGACATAGTGTTTTTTGTCTATGGGCGCTCTCAATCTGGAGAAGTAGGTACTTATTCTATATGGCACACTATATCAGTATTCAGTTAGTAGCAGACAATAGACTTTTGTAATATCATCGATGTACGCCTAAAAGCTTTCTCTTGTATCGTGATATTTTAATTTCAGGATACATTTTTTTACCATTCCTACCTACTATTTCATCAACCACACTAGTTATAATATCGATTTATTTGTAATCCTAACTAATCACACTATTATTATAAAGTGTAAATACTAATAGTTACACTTTATAATAACACTTTATAATAGTATATACTAATTAGATAAAGTGAGTTTATTTGTTTGTTGGTTTGTTTGTTTGTTGCGCTTGCACGCTAAAACGACTAAACGGATATGCATTAAATTTGGGACATGGGTAGACCATCATCTGGAATAAGACATAGGATTCCTTTTATTCTGGTAGTACCTACCTAAGTTCCCGTGGGATAATTTCCGGCATCCACGCGGGCGGCAAGCCACGGGCAAAAGCTAGTTTCCTATAATTTCAAAAACTATGATTCGCTTTGTCTGGTTTTATATCCTCCGAGTTTAATTGATAGCAGATGTCCTAATATTTGTAGAAGTAGAATCTATGTAAGTACATTCATGAAGGTCATTCTTGTATACTCAAGTTTAAATATACCAATTCATGTATAGGTAGTTTAACATAAAGCAGATCTGCAAAGATACTAGAAATAGGATCTACTATATTACATTATTTACTACCTATTATCTTATTTGAAGGCCAACCCCATGAACTAGTATTCAACAGTCATCCAACTATATCGTACTATACTGATATAGAACAGATTACCAAAGATATGTTCTAAATATAGGGCACATACGTAAATTTCAGCTTCAAAAATACAAATATTACAACACAATTGAGTCACAACACTACGTCAGTTGACGTAATAATAGTCGGTCTAATGAATGAGCTGAATCATTACCACAAAGTGTGCTAAATTAAGGAAACAGAACAGGATGGAAAACTTTGTAATAATTTCGTAACTTTGCCAACCGCAGTTAAAACTGATCACTAATTGATGCTTTATCAGTTTTGTCTTTAAGTAACAGTGGAATTAATTCCTAATCTGTTCCTTTTAATTCCTGGAATGTAATTATATACTCTTCCGGTTTAATACTATTCTCTACTGTGGCTTATCATTTTGCTATACCTCTTATTACCTATGTGTATCCGCCAAGGGAAATAAAGTGAGTAGGTAATGCAAACAGTAATATAGAAGTAGAAATATAAAATAAAAAGATGCTTTGACTAACAAACCGCCAGTTACTGCAGAAAAGCTTATTTGAACCGAAACTGCAATGAGCAAAATAACCTTGTGGGTAAAACGGAAAAGACCTGAAGAATATGAATGCTAAAACAAAAGGCATTGTTTCCAAAATGCATTATAATTAGGTGAATCCTGGCAAAATGTTTGAATTTTTTTATAAAAAAAACCTTATAAGATCAGTTAAGGAACACAACACTTTATCCAGTCTTAGATTCCAGTGTAAGTACCTACATTAATTTGCTATCAACGGATAATCGTAATCGTAAGAATGGATAATCGTAAAAGCTAATGAAAGCTCTCAGCTGACCAAAAATGGCTGCTTTCGGGTCACGATTATCGGCTAGTTTAGCCTATCTAAATGAACATTTGTGTAGCTGTTACTAATAGCCGTAATTTATTAACATGGAGATAACCTTTCGGTACTGATATCCTTTGAACATTATTTCTTATTAAAATAAAGAGGGATTAACTCAATATTTTCTATCAACATTTATCTTTTAATATCTTTTACTGTTTTACAATCTTTGACTTCATAAGTCTTCCTTTATTCTACAGTTCCAATTACTTTATTTTTCGTAAATTGAAAAGCGTTTCCTTATTATCCAAACGATATGCTTCCGTTTCTTTAAACGAAAGTCTGACTCACCCATTAAGTTTCTTTAAACGAAAGTCTGACTCACCCATTAAGGTTACTAAGTTACACAGAATTTCACAATTAGTATGAACGTGATATTAATCTAACACCTACAAACCTAAAGTGTGTTAATGTTTGAAAATTACCACGAATTTGAATTCTATTCGAGTAAATAATCGATTATTGTAACGATTCTGTTTCATACAATTCAGGTTTGAAGAATTTATTCCTCGTAATTATTCGATATGGGATTGTAAAATAATATGCGAACGTGATGTTTGAGTATTGGGGCACTCCGGTTTTGTTGATCTTTCTTATATTTGCTGAGTATTTGCCTAACAATTATCGAGAATAGTGAACTAGTCTGAAGCATATTGCTTTCAACGATAAGTGATTGGTAAATATAAACTGCATTAGTCTATTTACGTCGAAAGAGACGACTTTTCTACGATCGTTTTCAGAAGCTACTGGCTTAAGTTAGCAATGTTTTGCTTATACACGTTCAAACTAATGATGAAATATAAAATCAGTAGAGCTACTGATTTAGCTATATATATTTATATATAGCTCTATACTTTACGTCGCTTAGTAAAGATAATGCATTTGCAAAGATTTTCGCCCAATATCTCTCCATCATCATATAATGCGTGCGTACAAAATAATATTAGCATAAGCATACCATTGAAATTGAGAGCTTTTACCAAATACGACTATTGACTTTAATGTACAGTCCCTTTCACTTTGGACCTATCATAACATCGTTAATGGCAAATTAACCTTCGGCTAAACCCTTCAATGTTCTACATTTCTACTTTAATTACACTAGAATATACAACAACTGTCATTACATGGAAATGATTATAGTCGGTTGGAATGACCCCATTTATATCTATCAGATTATAGATGATCATTTTAATGTGTTCGGATAATTACACAGATTCCCTAAGTAGTGCTTTGGAGTAATTATGGGCTAGGTATTACTCATAATGACATTCAAGCTATGTTTACTTAAAACAATAATGTTATTAGGGTCTTATTAGATATGAAAACAGTAGCGCGAAGTACGTAGTCTAGACAAATAATCTAGAAACAAGTTTTCTAGGAATAGTTACAAAAGAATTTTATGTTTTAATTTCATTTGCGGTAAAATTCAATTGTTATGATAGCAACATTGGACAGCTTTCGAATATTCACAACATCCAAAAACTAAATATCGTCATTTATCAAATTATTAGATTATAAGACGTCTCTTTGTCTATAGAGGAAGCTGTAAATAGCCATGTAAACGATACCGACGATAATAATTATGAAGACAACCATAAATTTAGAATTACTCAATACCAACAAATACAAGGTAGAAAATCTAACATTACCATGGCTTACGCCATCCATATGTGCCAGTACAAGTTTCATACATCAGGACATGTCTATGACTAAAGCCTAGTCTTGAACACCGTAAAAGGTTCCCCAAAGCCTTGTGTGGACTTACAATTTACTACAACAAGCATGGTAATTGATTGGCTAGCCAATTTATGATGTAATGTCAGCTGGTCAAAGGAGCTCTGAAGATCAATCGCTTCTATTGCCGTGAAATAAGGGCTATTGTTTGTGCAGTCACGGATAATAAGATTATAATGGGAGATTTTAGTTATGCTTTTGATCTTTGAAGGGTTTGCCTATGAGATGCTGGTAGACGAATTTTTAGTTTCCATGTTATTAAGCGCGAGGGCAATAACCTTTTCTGCTTTGTGAATCGCCTTGGATTTGTATGATGGCTACTACTCATATTATGTCTCTCCTTTAAAGTTAGTAGTAATTAATTAACTCCTGAGATGCTAAGCCAAAAGTTCAATTACATTCACTACCAAATCAGACAACAGCACCAAACTGAGTCAATTTCTAATTTTTGAATCAATTACTTCTTGAAAAGCGGCGAACCTTCATTAATAACCTTAGATTAATACCCGTTCATATTCAATTAATAGGGAGTACACCACACAATGTCCATAGTGATCAAGTGTGGACAGGGATTATCCGAGTGTGCGGCCATTATGGCTGGATGGGCGTAGTCCACGACTCCACGTGCTAAGTCCCTGACCCAAATAGTCCGTGATGGTCTTGCCTGCAACGTGTGTTTACCAAACACACCGATAATATATTTATTTTCGTCCATGGACCGTGATACAGAACTTCAATCTCTTTAATGAATGTTCGATAAGTAGGATTTCGAGTAGTTTCGTTCAGATTGGAATTTTGATTAATGAAAGATTTTATGTTTTGAGGTGGAATGTTGTATTAACATTGACGATATAAAAATTAAGGTCATGATTGCGATGACTTCTAATTCGACATCCTTAAGTAAACTTCATACGGAAAAACAAAGTTTATAGGCAAAGGATACTTCCTTCTGGAAATCTAAAATATTGATTTTACTTTCATACTAGCTTTTGCCCGCGGTTTCGCCCGCGTGGATGTCGGAAAGTATCCCACGGGAACGGGCTACCGGGAATTCCTTCCTTATTCCTTGTCTACATTATAAAGGAAACTTCTGTGCAAAATTTCAGCTTTCTAGGTCAAAGGACTAGGCGTTGATGAGTCAGTCAATCAGTCAGTCAGTCAGTCAGGACTTCTCTTTTTATTAATATAGATTATAGTATTGCTTATTTTAAATTTCTTATTTTACTAATGGCTGTTTTGGACGATATAATAATTCTTGTCCTACATTTCCAGTCAATTTCACAATAACTTAATAACTACGTACACTGCATTTCCCAAATGAACGTGAGTATGGCCACTATTTGTCCAACTAATTGTTTGTAAGGACTAATGAGTCGGTAGTGGTCATTTGTTATTTCATAAATGCACTTATGGTGCGTACCGAATAATTCCACAATGATTTCGGCAAATGAAGCTATAATTTCGTGAAATATAGCGAGAGATTTTAGCTCCGTGGGGTACATATTGTTTTATTTTTTACGTTAGAATTGTATGTTGACGTAATGATATGGCAGAAGGATATTGATGTTTATTTGGAATGTCTGTTTGACGAAAAGTAATAAAACTCTGGAATTTTAATGTTTAATAATAATTTTAGCTAAATCAGTAGGTAAGTAGACAATTGTAAAGGCCAAACGGCGGTTTTGGTTCTGTCATCTATGTAGAGGGTAGATGATCAAAAAGCAGTAAGTAATTACTCTACTTTGGCTAAAGATTTTGAGTTACTCCTTAAACTTTGCCTTCTCCAAGAGTAATAACTCTTTAGTATTATGAAAAATCACCTTCCTAATAGAATATAGCTACTATACTCAGTGCTACCAGGTAGAATAAAAAAGAACACTTAATGGAATTATTTCTATGACTATTCACTTGCTTGCAGTTAGGTACGTCACTAAATTATGGCATAACAAGTAGGCATATAAATGTCCTTTAGTCGGTCCAAGTAATGTTATGCGTATTAAAAATGTATCTGAGGTTTTTCTAGCTTGTAGAGCAACTAGTGACACATGTATGGTCTTCGTAAAACATGAGTCATTCGTACCGACTATAAATTCCAGTAACACAACAAATATAAAAATACTATGGCATAATGTTATGTAAATAACAGAGGCGTTAGCGAGTCAGGGACTACTGAGTTTCATCTATCCTATCCTAACTCATTTTATATAATTATGCGAAAGTGGGTTTGTTTGGATTGTTTGTTACGCTTTCACACTAAAACGGCTGAACGGATTTGTATGAAATTTGGCACATGGGTAGACCCTGACCGTGACCTGGGTTAGGATATTTTTTGATCTCAATATTCCCACGGGATCAAAGTCAAAAGTGAAATCATTTATTTCAAATAGGCACAAAAAAGGCACTTTTAAACGTCAAAATTTACAAAAAAAAAAAACAGAATTGATTCTAGTAGCCCCTTCCAAAAGATTTCGTATGGAGAAGAATGGGCAAGAAACTCCACCGTTAAAACTATTTTGCAATATTTTCTAGACATTCATTATATTATTATATGTGAAAATCGTCTGCACCTAGAATAAAATTACTATAACACAATAGGTAAAAATAATTAAAAATGAAACAATGACATATAAATTAATTATGTTTATCGAGACTTATGCGGGAGAAACCGGGGGGCGCAGCTAGTACATGCCTGTTATTTAAAGTCACTTTTCGTGTCTGTCTATGTGACCATGTTGCTCATCTAAATTATGCAACGGATTTTAATTCCGTTTTTCACCATCATTCAGGAAGGAATTCACAAAAGCTAACTCGATGTTTTGTCAAATCGTAAAGATCGTGTGAACGCGGGTCGCTAGTAATCATATAATTTAATAAGTAGTAATATAATTAAGCGGTTCATGCAATGCATCCTTCATTATTGACAGACCTTCGACAGTTTCATTAAAATAATGGTACTACCGTTACTCTTAAACAAATCTAACAATTCATTATAATAACCTATCCATATTATCATGAGGCGAGTTGAACTATGGTTGGATTGTAAACACTCAAATGTATTATGATAAATTTCTACTGCACTGGCCTGAGACTATCTAAAATAAACCAATTTGGGTAAAGTTAGTTAAAATTTACACAGGAGAAGACTAGATGATTGACTTTTTATTTACAAACTAAATTACCTAACTAAAAATAAAATCTTTAACTTTATTAAATAAATAATTAAATAAGTCCATCTATGGAAGAATTGATTTCATCAGTTTCCTAAAATAAATCTTAAAATTCAAATTAATTCGGATGTCACAGTTGCAAATGACGCCCACTTATCTCAATTTTCATTGACGTGGGTTGTCAAGGTAGATAATATGAAAGATAGGTATAAAGTAGCTCTATACTCTTCTAGATGGTTGATAACAACGAGTACACTACAATAGGGATGGACAAAATCAGTAAAAAAAAATTGAAACAGAAAAAAAAATGTTTTTTTTAATAAAAACAAATTATTTAATAAGTTTTTTTTTGTGTTATTTCTTAACAAGATTAATCGAATACCTACTTGCCTTTATTGACCATGTCGCTCATCGGAAATCTTCCTATTTTCCTTGAAATCATGTAAATTTTTATAAATTAAAAAAATATTGTAGTGCTACTATTTTACATTCCATTCTACTTATTCATATATTTTTTTAAGAAACTGTTCAATTTAGTAACATTTTAATTTTTTCTTTGATTTTAGTCATCATTAATATCAAAATCTTCTGATTTAAGTAAATCATTTTGATTAAAACCAGCCAACCCTGTTACTACCGAGTGCTTAACCCTGACCTGCCGGCTGTCATCATTGCTACTGATCGCCCACGACCTGCAATCTGGAGTCTGTCCAATGTATTTTCCTTTTAAGTATAATAGATGCGTGATATTGTATCTCAGGAATGTGGTATATGTTGTTTTTCTTTGAATATTGCGTGGTGCGCCATTTACTCGTAATAATGTTAAAAATAAATAATTTACATATATAATAATGTATTGTAATACTAGCTGACCCGACAGACGTTGTCCTGTCTTAGCTATGAATATTCTAATGTAAACGCGCGAAGTTCCAGAAGGCGAAAGCTGAGAACGTTTTGAATTGTGTAGGAAAACTTAATTTATATTTTAAGAATTGAACTACCTACGATTTTTTGCTGAAAAGTAAAACACCGGAAAGTAAAAAGGTTAAAATTATGAAAAATACTTAGTTTACACAACATAAATTTCTGAACGCACGCAAAAATATTGGGCAACTAATATTTATATGCCAATCCTTTTTCATTACTGACATTATTCTACATTTTTTAAATCTAAAATACGCCATTATCCGAATATTGTGGATATATCTTGTTGATTCGTAACCTTTATTTAAATACGTTCATTAATTTGAGGGGAGAGTTTACCGTATCGACGGTATGAACATTAAATGTTTTACAGTTACGAAACCCATGAACATTTTGTACTTATTGGATTTTTTTTTTATATATATATATATATATATATATATATTTTAATAGTTGCTTTGCTATTCGGGACGGAGACAAATAGGTACAACAAATCAAAAACCATGAAAATCTGTCCAGCCGTTCTCGTGTTATAGGTGTTCGAACAAACCCGACTTTGTTTTATACATATACATAGATATCGTAACACATAACATTACGCCTCAAATTCCCGAAGGGTAGGCAGAGGTGTACCCATAAAACACCCACATTTCGTTATGTTTAAGTCCCATGTAATAGGGGGAGGTACTATTGCCATAAACCGGGCACAAAGCCAGACTCCGGGTTGTTACCGAGAAACTGATAGAAAAACCTTGTAGCATTATGTTTAAGTCCCATGTTATAGGGGGAGGTAGGTACTATTGTCATAAATCGGGCACACAGCCAGACTCCGGGTTGTTACCGAGAAATTTCTGATAGAAAAACCTTGTAGCATTATGTTTAAGTCCCATGTAATGGGGGGAGGTACTATTGCCATAAACCGGGCACAAAGCCAGACTCCGGGTTGTTACCGAGAAATTTCTGATAGAAAAACCTTGTAGCATTATGTTTAAGTCCCATGTAATAGGGGGAGGTACTATTGCCATAAACCGGGCACAAAGCCAGACTCCGGGTTGTTACCGAGAAATTTCTGATAGAAAAACCTTGTAGCATTATGTTTAAGTCCCATGTAATAGGGGGAGGTAGGTACTATTGCCATAAATCGGGCACACAGCCAGACTCCGGGTTGTTACCGAGAAATTTCTGATGGAGATACCTTGTAGCATTTTGCCCAACCTGGAAATCAACCCTAGGACCTTATGTTCAGCAGGTAGCGCTGTAATGTGTATACAAGAAAGGTTTAAGTAGTAAAATAAAGGTAAACAATCTTAATGTCACTTTTTACACAAACAAATAAACTACTGCTTAAACTAATGGTTTATTGATTTAGTAATCATTATTGTTGTATTTACATTGGTTTTTAATTGCATTTTATTTTTAAACTAAGGATTGTTTACCTTTATTTCACTACCTAAACCTTTCTAGTATAGTAATGTATCTTATGTATTCTACTTGCTACTTTCCTACCAATATCATAAATGCGAAAGTTTGGATGGATGTATGTTTGTTACTCAATCAATCACGCCAGAACGGCTGAACGGATCTGGATAAAATTTGTCACGGAGATAGATTATAGTCTGGAATAGACATAGGCTACTTATTATCGGGTAGTACCTACGTTTTCCTGGATTAATTTCTGAACTCCACGCGGGTGAAATCGCTGGCGAAAGCTAGTGTATAAAAATTTTGTAAGGCTACATCCCTTTAAATTAAGAAACAATATTGTAGAGGTCTTATCAAATTTGTTAGGACAGCTGTTTTTTTGTTCTGTGATAAATAAATATTGTGATGTCCTTGAAAAAGGCATGTATGCAAAGACGGGCATGAACAATGAACATTTATGGAATATCGGTTTATCAATTTTGATTAATGCTTGTGTGAAAAGACAGCATGGTGTTTTGTACCCATTATACGTGTTAAGACAAAAGTCGTGGTCTATTAAGTAATAGCGTGACGTCCTGTTCTGAATCCCAGGTTAGGCAAAGTCAATTTGGTATTCATCTTGTATGAAAGTTTTCAGAACCGACTCAGAGTTTAGAATGTGTAAAAGGCAAAAAGCTCGCTCTCTTACTGAATTAAATTATTCATTTATTTATTACTAGCGATCCGGCCCTGCTTCGCACGATTTTTGCGACTTTATACATCACAAACTTTCCGGAACAAATTCTCTAAATGATAGTGAAAACCGACACGAAAAGCGAAGGATAAATACAAAAATAAATTAACCATTTTCTAGGGGTAAAATTTTAATATACTATTATAAACCTTAGTCACAATAAAAAAAACCGGTCAAGAGCGAGTCGGACTCGCGCACCGAGGGTTTCGTACCTACCATCATTTATATGTAATTTTTGTTGATGATTTCTGAAAAACTGTGCTATTTAAAGACATCATTTTATTTTTCCTGTAATATTTACATAAACTTCTATTACATAGAATAATTTCAGATTTTTAGCTTTGCAAACTTCGGAGATAAGGGGGGGGAACGGTATTTTTTTTACATTTTTCATCCAAAGTCGAAAACTATGCGGGCTAAAAAAAAGAAAAAATATGTTTGAGAATGTGCAAACAGCGTTCTTTCATATGATACCCCACATGCCCTAGTAGCCCCACTTTGAATTTTTAAGACCCCCTTTCAGTCCCTGTTGCAAAAAAAATATTAATATTTTTATTTCTTTCTTATTTGCAAAATAGTTGGGTAAACGTCATCTAAAACTATACTAAATTTCAAGTTGATAGCATTAGTAGTTCTCGAGATATCCAGCTGTGACAGACAGACAGACAGACTGAGTCACACCATAAGGGTTCCTTTTTTACCATTTTGTTACGGAACCCTAATAAACAAAAATAACACCATCAGCCATGTAACGTTTACGAGTGTAAAACAGTACCTACATCTGCTAACCCCTTTAAAGAATAACAGCATAACGAAGTGACTAATACATCATGTTGATACAGATGTTCTACCTCTGTGATAAATAAATAATTGTATATTTTAATTAATTCAAGCTATGTAGGTTAATGCCAACCTAGAGTTTGATTTCAATCTATTTCCATTTAAATGAATTTATTACATGTAATAAAATACAATTAAATATAACGAATGCAACAGATATGCAGTTATGATGTATAATTTATTAATAGTTGTTGTATGATTTGCATGAAAGCTCGATAAACTTTGATATTAAAGAGCTTATTAGATACAAGCTTGACCAACTAAACTTCAGTGATATTATTTTTATTAAATCTTGATTCAAATCTGTAATATTTATATTCATTTTAATCGTAATAAAACTACCCATCCATGTCATTGCTATTGACATAATATGATATTACTTACGTAATGTCATAAAGAAATAATCATAAAATTGTCCACGACTCTATCATTTCGTTGATATCCAGGGTGACATTTAAAAAGGCGTTTGATATGAAGACATATTGTTGATATACGACCTAAAATACACAATAAACCAAATAAGTATGCATACGCATTATGGGGTGGAAGCGGCGAAGAGTGTGGGGGTGACCAATATGTAGGGAGGGTGACATAAAAAGAGGACCCCACATTCTGTGAGGTTTATTAACTCTTCGTATTGTTATAAAATAGGTATTTTTTGTCTTCCATTTTGTGTCTATTACTTTCAGGGTTTTTCGAATAATTTATTACATGATTAAATCGTAAATTTCGTATCTCAATAACAGGAAATAAACAACCAAAAACTGTCAAAGCAAATAACCTTCCTAAAATAATAAAAAGTCAAGACAAACAGCATACAGATAGCGTCAGTACACAGCGATAAAAAGATAAACAAGTGAATCTGTGCGACCTTCGACACGTCGCCGTAATCCTTATCAAGATTCTTACACAATCGCGATCTAATTCATTAACAAATCCCTAAACGTACCTACTTACGTCAGTAAAAACAATATTATCCCTCGATTCAGTAATCCGATCACGTGCCACACACACGGGGCCGACACACATTAACTTATCATTAACTCAATTAACTTATAGGAATAAACACTGCTTGTTTATACACACCGTTAATTCGATATCAGGGTGACATATCCCGATGCGGCACGATACGGCGAGGGGAGCGGGTATGTGCTAACGTCCGGACGTCGCGCGGGAAAATCGGGAAACGGGAAAATGACGGCGAGCGAGCGTGCGTCGAGCGTGGCGGCCGCCGGCCAACTAAACCCACACACTGATAACGCGACGATACTCCACGGAAAATGGAAAACAATGGAAACGCGACGTGTTATGGTTATTCCCGAGATAACGGTAATGAGATTATACGTGGTTTGATTTAGTTGTTAGGTATATAATGTGATAGGAATTCCTTTCGCTGTTCCAGTTTGCATCGGATTAAGGACAGGAGTTGGGAAAGAGCTCTATAATGGAGTGGCTATCGTGTTGTAGGTTGTAGCGAACACTTGAGGCGCTTGTAACGTATGAAGTGTTTGTTGTTCGATTAACTTCTGCTAGGACTTAGTGAGGTCGATTAAAAATGCAATTCCTTTGATGTGTTTTATTGTTAATTTTATGTTCCGTATGTTAAATATTATAAAATGAACGCATACTTACAACGATAATTTTTCATTGTATTGTAAAATTGCTCGTAAGCTATAATTGGCATACCTCCATTTATTTCCATAATTTTCTTTGAGGAAAAAACCGTAACTTATTCTATGCAACACAAGAAAATGGCTACCGACCCCATCCGATCCATCTAATGCAAAACCTTACCTAATCTACGAAAACAGGTAACACTAAATTCTTGTATTTTTCGAACCTAGAAAATATTACATCGTTCTTCTTTACATCGATCCATTTAGAAGAGTTTAGCCCTTAGATTCGCACGTCATTGATCGCGACAGGAAGGCCCCAAAATAAACTGGAACAAAATATCTGGAAATAAACTCGACCGAATCCACCAAGAGTTGCTTGAGACAGTTGAGTAAACCGCAGACAAATCATGAATGAATGAGTGAATGAAGTAAATGAATTATGTTTAAGCTGTTTAATTAAATATCTTTCAAATGTTTTCGATGATTTCATGAAAAGTTTTGGGTGTGTACATCTTTTAATGTTAAAATAATAATAAATAAATACAATCTTACATAAGTTTAGCCATTACGATACTTAGTTGTTACAAAATAGTACATTTTGATACAAGTGGAGAATGTTATAATAACAAATGCCCACGTGTATCAAACGACGTTTTTCAAGAAATTTCACTTTTGAAGAAATAAAATAAAATAACGAAAAATATTTTTGTAAAAGAACTATGATTTAAATTTTACTTTTTTTCCGCGTTTTGCTTTCACCAGAAGTAAAGGCATAAAGCCGATAAACAGCCTAATATGAAAAATAGACAATTCAAATATTTTTGAGTTTATGTTGTTATTTACACGGTTCTACTCACTAATATTTAGTACCTTACTAAATACTCTCACTGTGTACGCAAGACTTTACATGTGCCTTACATCTATCTTCCATGAATTGCACTTCAAATGTAATACCGAGTTGAATTTATTCGAGTTTTCATGGTAGTAAAAATGGCTGTTCCCAATGGAAATAGCCAAAGTTGGAGGAATGAAGTCAGCTACGGGTTTGAAGTCATAACCTGAAGCTATCGTCACGTTAAATTATCAAAATTGTGTATTATGAGTAGGTATTACCTTGAACGAATGTGGTCATATTCAGTGATAAGCTTTCTGAAACTTTCTTTAATCCGTCGTTCAAACAGAAATACGATTGAAATCTGAAGGGTTGTCTACTTATCTCTATGACGGATAAGTGGTCCGTATCCTTACTTTCCTTTGGTTACAAAAAGAACAGAATACATATCCAATATGGTTTCCTGGAACCTATGTATGTGTAAAACGAGTTTTATTAGCTTTTCCTTTTAAAAAGGAAGTGTCATAAAAGCAAATTCTGCTTAAAACTACTACAAAGGTAAAAGGGAAAAAGTAATGCCATATTATCAAGATATTAATTTTATTGGTTTTAGGGTTCCGTACCAAAATGGTAAAAAGGAACCCTTATAGTGCGCGTGCGACTCAGTCTGTCTGTCTGTCTGTCACAGCTGGATATCTCGAGAACTACTAATACTATCAACTTGAAATTTTGAACAATTTTAGATGACGTTTACCCAACTATTTTGCAAATAAGAAAGAAATAAAAGTATATACATTTTTTTTCAATACACTTCCTCGAAAACTGGTTCATATCGCACTACGATTAGGTGCACAATGCAATGTATTTCACACGCGTGCGATTATTTATTTTCCCGCACGTGTGCGGGAGTAAAAATTGCCACAGATAACTTTTATACCTATACTTAGTCCAAATTGGTCCAATGCCTCTATTCACAACTCTCTATTCGGAGGTGAATGTTTTTTTTAATCTCGGCAATGGGATGAACAAATTAGGTAACATTTATTTGTGTTCTAAACTCGAAAATATTTGAATTTTCTATTTTTCATATAAGGCTGTTTATCGGCTTCATACCTTTGCTTCTCCTTCAGCCTGGCGAAAGCAAAGCGCGAAAAAAAAAAGAAAATTTAAATCATAGTTTCCTAATAATTCATGACAAAAATATTTTCCGTTATTTTATTTTATTTCTTCAAAAGTATATTGAAAAACGTCGTTTGCTCTCGGCTCAAAAACAACCTCGCCTACGGCTCAGGTGTTTACTCCGCCTCGAATGCAATAACAAACGTTCTCCACTTGTATCAAAATGTACTATTTTGCAACAGGAAAGGGAAAGGGGTCTTAAAAATTCGTAGTGAGGCTACTAGGGATATGGGGTATGATATTATTATGACAGAGCGCTGCTTGCACATTCTCAAACATTTTTGTATTTCTTTTAGGCCGCATAGTTTGCGACTTTTGATGAAAAATATAAAAAAAAATACCGTTTCCACCCCTTATCTCCGAAGTTTGCATAGAGAAAAATCTGAAATTATACTATGTGATAGAAGTTTATGTAAAGATTACAGGAAAAATAAAACGATGCCTCTAAGGCGTCGTTTTATTTTTTCTGTAATAGCACACTTTTTCAGAAATTGGAACTGAACCCTCGGTGCGCGAGTCCGACTCGCTCTTGACCGTTTTTAGGGTTCCGTACCTCAAAAGGAAAAAACGGAACCCTTATAGGATCACTCGTGTGTCTGTCTGTCTGTCCGTCTGTCACAGCCAATTTGCTCCGAATCTAATGAACCGATTAAATTGAAACTTGGTACACATATGTATTTTGGTAACCCAAACACGTACATGTAACGTAAATAAATGAATTTTGAATATGGGGGTCCCTTTTGGGGGGAAAATAAGTACAATTAAAAAAAAAGTTTTGCAAACTGTACCGTGTGATATATCATATGAAAGGTCTGTGAGGGTCTCAAATATATTTTTTTTATCATTTTAAAATAAATTGTTTTGAAGTTATTTAAGAAAATAGACGAAAATTGACCATTCCCCCCCCTTAACTCCGAAACTACGGAGCCTAAAATTTTGAAAAAAATACAGAAAATAGGTCTTTACCTATAGATTACAGGAAAACCTATAAGAAGTCTATGGTAATAAAATAACATGGTAAATCTATATTTATAAAAAAATCAAAGTCCTGACCGAGTCACTAGACTAATATATCAACGCACAGCCCAAACCGCTGGACCTGGAAACTTGAAATTTTGCACATAGATAACTTATACAGTGTAAACATCCATTAAGGAAGGATTTTTGGAAATTACATTTCGAAGGGTGTAAAATAGGGGATGAAAGTTTGTATGAAAAATCTTATCCCTTGAGTTAATAGACTTGAAACTTACCACGAATATTCATCTGAGTAAATTATAAAGTTTATCACTTTTAGTTTTCCTAAACTACCTCCTAAGGAGGGATTGGGGGTGTCAAATTTGTATGGAGGAATTTTAACACGCGGTCCGATTAACTCAAAACTCGGGTTTTATACATGAGACCAAAAATTAAGACTAACGTGTATCAGAGTTTTCCAAAAATCTACCCCCAAGGCGTGAAAAGGGGTAGTAAATTTTACAGCAGAGGATTTTATTTGTGGGCTTGATTTACTCGAAAATTGGTGTAAATAATGTTTCAGTCAAGTTATAGAAAAACCCCAGACGATTTTTGAAATTCTACCCCTGTGGGCGTGAAAACAGAGATACAGTTTTTATGAAAAATCTAATTGATTTGGTTAATGAACCTGAAATTTAGCACAGATACTTATACAGTTTGTCATTATTCGTTTTTCAAAACTACCTCTCAAAGTGGGTTTAGGGATGTTAAAATTTGTATGGAGGAATTTTAAAGCGCAGTCTGATTAACTTGAAACTCAGTATTTATACTTTTGATATAAAATAAACAATATTATGTTTTTGGGTTTTTCGACAGTCGTTTCCTGAAGGAACAAAAAGGGATACTTAAATGTTTAAAAGGAGGATTTTACTGCGTGGGTTGAATTCAAAAAATGGTATACCTACGTAATCTTTGAGTCAAGTTATGGAAACTTCCCAAACGAATTTTCACCGATTTTGACGGCAGATAGCTAATGTTATAAGGAGTAACTTAGGCTATTTTTATTTTAGAAAAATAATAATGGTTCCGCGCAAGAAAATTAAAACCCATGAAACCAGACATCCACGCGGGCGAAGCCGCAGGCAGTCTAGCTAGTCTCTCAATATTGTGCGTATGAACTTAAGCCTCCGCTGTCCGTCCGTCCGTCCGTCCGTCTGTCACTATCTCATGAACCGTAATAGGTAGACAGTTGAAATTTTCACAGATTGTGTATTTCTATTACGGCTTCAACAAACAATAACAATAAAGCAAAGATAAAAATGAATTCCCGATACAATAAACTTTTGATTAAAAAAAAAAAAAATAACCTAGCATGTGATGTCATTGTCTAGAACTCATCGAGTGGAGTACAAACATTTTTTTTTATCTTCTAAAATGAAGAAATAGGGGGCCGTAAAAGTGGTCAATTTTAGACCATTTTTGTATGAGCTCTAGCGCAACAATTCAACAAATTAGGAATTTGAAACTTCTGTATATCATGTACCATATTACTGTATTTAATCAACAAATACTAAAAACGGCGATTCATAATGTATTTTGTTTAAATGTGATTTTCTGCAACTGCAAAAAATAACCTTGTAATAATTCACAGTATCATTGAAATACAAAGTTATCTTTGCGATTGTTAAACATATAATATGGTACGGAACCCTTCGTGTGCGACTCCGACTCGCACTTGGCCGGTTTTTTTTTACTGCCTCGTTGGTCAAGTGGTCGCAAGCGCTACTGCTGAGCATGAGGTCCGGGGTCGATCCTCAGGTCGGGCAATTAGGGTTTTTCCATCAGGAATTTTTCAGTAGCAAAACGAGTCTGGATTTGTGCCCGATTGATGGCTAGAGGCTCGCCCCCCGCCCTTATTACATGGGACTTAAACTAAAACATAACTGGTGAGACATGTGAGTGTTACTATTAGTACCTACAGCTCTGCCTACCTCTTTGAGGATTACAGGCGTGATGTTAATGTGTTATTTTATCATTTATTTTGTAGAGCACTTTACCTTTTCAAATCTTTACATCACACTAATATTAATAAGGGTTAAAGTATGAAATTGCCGTTTTATTTTATTAGGTATTTCGAATTGACATACTTAGAACCTTCATGGTTTGAGATTTTTGAGTGAAACTTTTTTCACATGGTACCTATGAAGTTCTTCTTTTAAAAAATGTGCAACATTCGATTATCGACTTTCAGCTGTTTTTTTTTATTCAGCTTAGACAAGAAAGATGGAAACTTCGAAAATTTTAGTTATTTTTGAATACGAGTTCCGACGCGGAACTAACGCGGCAGAAACAGCTCGCAATATCAATGTTGCGTTTGGAGAGAGGACTGCTAATGAACGCACCGTGCGATTTTGGTTTAAACGCTTTCGTGATGGAAACTTTGATTTGCCCACACAGGTGAATAACAATAAATTGAAAGAGATGGTGGAAACTCTACAGGAGCTGCAATTAGAAACCATTCATCACCCTCCGTATTCGCCAGACCTTGCTCCAACGGACTACCATTTTTTTCGTGATTTGGACAATTTTCTTCGTGATAAAAAGATTTCTTCTCAGGAGGCAGTACAAAATGCTTTCACACAGTTTGTCGAATCTAGATCACGAGAGTTCTATCGCAAAGGCATAAAATGTATAGATAATAATGGTAATTATTTTGATTAAATAAATATGTTAAATTAAAAAAAAAATGAATTTAAATTTTTCAGTACAAATCGGCAATTTCATACTTTAACCCCTAATATAAAGGCGAAGTTTGTGGGTGTGTGTGTTTCTATGTTTGTTACTTCTTCACGCTCAAACGGCTAAACTGATTTGGATGAAATTTGGTATGTAGATAGCTTGTACCCTGGATTAACACATAGGCTACTTTTTATCACGGTCTACGCGGGTGAAACCGCGGGGCGCAGCTAGTTAAGTATAATTAAAGTTTTCAGGTATATAAAATGCAATGTCGCCATATTTCTTACTGCTCCATAAACGACTGTCAAAACGAGAGCCAGCAAAATGAATGGCGAGCTAATTAGAAATGTTCATTCATTAAACTCGTAACACGTACACAAAATGTTCAGAAATGCAACAGAGGTTAAAATAAATTGGTCTATTATTGCAGTTGCCGCTGCTAAATTAGCCACATCCCCTATATATCGATGTCAGAAACATGGCATCGCATTCGGTCACCAAATGAACTGCATTATTCATTTCAGATTCGTCTGATTTCACCAAATTGAGAGCGATTTGCTCTACTCACGATGACTTTTAATGAACCGCGTTCAGTTTTTAATCTGTGTGATTGGGAAAAGTGCATGCGTCATTTTGATTAAACACTATGATAGAAATGTTTATGGATGAATAGGTATAAAACTTAGATAATATACATCTAGATGGAGCCACCGCGTGGCCGGTCATGAGACAGCAATATAATACTTTTTCTTGGTTAAGTGGTAGGTATGAGAAATGAAGTTTAACGTAAGAAATCTTCCATAATTTAGACTAAAACCCATGTCAATACATACGAACAATGCAAAAACTGACCAAAAAAGTTAAATTAGTCGACGCAAGATAAATTTTGTAACAGTGAAAGCACTTTGTTTGGCTAACATTCTAAAGTTCGCCAAGCAAAAATACGGCACGCCGTAAGAGACAGAAGATACGATGCTTTATCTCAATTTTCCTATTAATTTCGTATATGTGCCTCACTTCTACACTTCACACTGTAATCATGGCAACGTCTAGAGGTTCAATATCTTTGTTATAAAATCTCCTGTCAATATCGCAGAATGCATTGAATCACGTCAACGTGTCACCATTTCAAGGCTTTTCTAGACATTCACTGTATTATTGAAGGCTATTTCTATTACCTATTTTATTGAATTATTACAATACCATGCAAAAAAATAGCGATCAATAATTTTGTGACATTGAAGTCCCTAGTGTCTATTGTTAATTTGGAGAAATATACAGGCCTCTTCTGTATTTTTGTCCTTGACATGACCAAAAAATTACGTCACCAGAAATAGTATAATCTTTCCGGTAACATAATATTCGTAATTCAACAGTAATTATTAACTAGTGTCAATCCCGATGACCTTGGGTCATTGCCATCTGCGAGCGTGAACTCATTCATAATCATTGAATGTTATAATGTAATTTGCATCCCAATGCGAGACGTGTCGAGCGAGCTCTGATTCTATTATAGAAACTAACTGGTACTCTCATGCTTAGCAATGGAGAGGAAATTAAAGACGACATTTAATGCATTTTAAAACTTTCGAGAATCAACTGTTTCATTCAGGGCATTTAGAGTTTTATACCCGGGTAGCACTTTTTAGAGTTAACTATATCCTATTACCATAAAGTTTGTATTTGAAGGGCTTTACGAAGATATAATAAAAACTTATATTTATTTGTGTAGCTATAAATTCTACTGGTCCTTCTATTTTTATCTCAATGAGGAAGACAACGTCATTTTAGCTATATGATGTAGGTATATATGAAATATTTTAATGAAGGTGTTGTTTAATAAGTTAAAATGGCTTATAATCCAACTGCAATTACCATCGCTCGAAATGTTGTTTTAATTTATCTGGAAACGTAATTTCAGCTGTTTTCCTTATTCCTCTTTATAATAATCATCATAATTATCTTGCCCTTGTCCAATGTTACTGGGGGTCGGCGCAACACGTTTTTTTCTACCAGAGTCAGCCATCACCAACTCTATCACTCACTCCTTTAGCTTTCATATAGGTATATCATCCCTCACATAATCCAGCCATCTTTTATTTTGTCTTCCTCTCTCTCTCCATCCATCATCATTCTTATCTCTTTCATTCATCTTCTTTATAATAATCATAGGTAATAGCTTGACTAATTAAATTAGTTCATTTAAACTTGTAATAACTAACAACACATAAACAACATAACATACAACAACATTACACAACATTCAACAACAACAACAACAACATTCATTCAACATTCTAACATTGTGGAATGCAAATAAATATATTGAGTAGGTTGTATTGAGTATTGTAACTCTACTGACTTTGTACTGATCTAGCATTTCTGCATGAAATGCTATCCGCCATCTTAGCTATGTACCCAACTCCGTCAGTATTGGTAGAAGCCTGAAAGTCGGAAACGGTCTAACTTTAGGCTACCGTATCCCGGTTTGAGTTGCGAAGATTAAATTGCTCCCGCTCCAGGTGTATATTATTAATCGTACGACGTTGATTACACTGGAAACTAACCTATCTACCTTTATCTACATAATATGCAACTGTTTTATTGTTGACCGATCGACAACGCAAATACCTACATAAAATTGGTCAATAGGTACAGTAGTACTCAACTAATATGGCTTATCGATGTACCTGCGCAGAAGATGAATTTTCAAAGCGCGGGTTGGTCAATAGCATTTGCTATTGACCAATCGGCACGCTCCACGCTTTTTCCTGTACCGCTATTGGTCGGTAGCTGCCGCCATGTTAGCGCGCGTCGCTTGACAGCCGCCATACTTGCGAGTGAGACGGAACTAACAGCTGCAGTGTATTATGAACCATATAGTAGTGATCTAAGGTTGATTGTAAGTTTTAAGTATTCTCGTTAATCTTCGGGGCCATATTTTCTTTTCTGTGCGAACGAAGATTCACGACGCGCCTTATTACTTGGGTACTACTGTAATGTCTATTATGATGGGCTTCTGGCAATTAGGGTCCAAGTTTACCGGGTTGAAGTTTGTATGCGAACCAAGTCGCGGGAAACAGCTAATTTGTAATACATGGGAAAATGGTACGACGATGATGAATAAGTAATTCTTGATGAGAGAAAGTAATAGTGGCCATTAGAGAACTTCCCATAGTGTTTGCACATCATTATTCAGTTCAAACCTTGTGTGAATGTTTAATGAACGTATCTATGTTAAACTCACATAGATGATAGGATTCCGGGTCGGTAGAATTAGCTCAATTAATTAGCTATTAAGGTTGAATGTTTATGTTCCTGGCAGTCAAAAAAAGAAACTACCTTTCTAACTCTGTTCATAGGAAAGCCACTGTGACATACACTGGGCCAAATAATGACAAGAAAAACGTACTATCAATTTCAGAAAGAAAATATTTACAGTAGGTACCTACAATATACAATATGGAGGTATCGCCGTATCATTGGTCCTAAACTAGACACAGCCATGTAATTACCTAGATGGACTGTATCCTCTTGCCGAACAATAACAAGTGACGATCAAAAATCCATCTGCTGAGGCAGACTTTCTTTTGAAACATTAACCGTCTTACTAATAAACACAGAATAAAGTTATTCCAAGTTTAAACCTATGAAAATGTATGTTCCTTTGTTATTCCTGATATAACTTTATTCCGTGTTTTATTTGTAAGAGGGTAAAAGGTTAAGGCCTTTGTACAGTATTTTTTTACTTGTGCATAAAGTTTTAATAAATAAATAAAAGGGAGGCCTTATTCTATAGTAGCAGTAGTAGTAGCAGATATAACATGATTACGGTACAATTACAGCACTCATTAGCTTGATTGAAAGATTTCTATACTACATAACTAGAGGCAGATTAGCTAAACCCCTCCATCCGTTTAAATGATCCAATTTGCCAATTGACTCCAACAACCTACGTAGAAAGATGCAAGGCTAATTCGCTATGCAGTTTGTTACAGATGCTCGCAAAAATATTGTAGTGTTCGGTGACGGGGTCACGAGTAGTGGTTTTAATAACAAAAATTATGAATATTCTGATATGGTTCTTGAGCTAAAATAAATACTTTCCATCTAAGGAATTGACCATAGGGCCGCATTCAAAGCGTTTCATATGTCTACAACAACTTTCAACAGGCTTTGACCTTTCCATCAACGCCATCGGTGATAGAATGTCACTTTGTCTAGACCTTCTTGTCCAACCTATAGATAAGAAAGGTGCAGAGGTAGACGATGATGATGATGATGAAAAAACGTTGTTAGCATCAAAGCTAGTTTCAAATTGAGGTCCTGTAATAGTCCGTTGTAGTCGTAACATTATTTCTGGTTTCGTGTACTCACTAAAAAAACGAGATAGGTAGGTATGCCATAATATAGCAGAAAAAATGGCCAATCAACAATATTGGTAGCAGAACTGATTGTCCAGAGTGCGCCAGATTTGTTCAAGCATCGTCACCCGTTGTTTTATTACAACCCATTCGTTTTATGAAACCTAGATTTAATCCCAGTCCTTAAGATCGTAATTCCTTTGTCTCAAACCATACAAACAATAGCAAAGTTAGGTTATACAACGCGGGAACACTGTCGGTCAATCACAGTAATCTTCTAAGCACATGACTAGCTTTGCAGCAGTTTCCATCATAACAAGCGAAAATAATCCCTACAATAATCCGCAGAGCACTTTCATGAACAATAATGCGATTTGATTAGCCATTGTGTAGGGTTAGTCTGAAGGCCGGTCGGGTGCGTGCTTGCCCTGTTATTAATTTAACCACAACTCTAATTAATCTTGTCCGTTGCGGATTCCCGCCGCTCTAGGACCCGAAGTGGCCGCATTTCAACCAAATTCCCACTGACATGACTTGTATTACATAAAGCCTGCCGGACGATCTGACAACCTAAATTAAATCGTGTAAATGTCATATTAAACAATGTTTAAGCTGATGGTCACATCCGTCGGCCAGTTTAAGTGGAGCTGAATACCAGTATTTTACATGGAGCAACTGGTTACTTACTGGGTAACGCGATACCCCTTGGTAAGACTGATTGTCAGACTTTTGGGATTCTGACTAACCGTAAAGACTGTTAAAGATCTACGAATGACAGCCGGGACCAACGGTTTTCCGAGGCATGGAGGGGTCACCCATCACGCGGCAAGTATAGTTTACCATTCGATCGACCCGTGCAGCTGTTATCATTTAGCCACGAGCCCCATTTTGTGTGGAATGAAGTTGGTTTATGGAAAAGTCGTGGTTAATGGTCCGTCTACAAATGGCAAGTTAAACATTGATGGCAGAAGTGATGTTGTCGATTGTTTGTCTGCCCCAGTGACCTTTATTGTTATTTGAAAGACAAAAGTTCACTGATTTTATTTTCAGCAGCTCTCTACGCTGGCAAAATGTTTTTGTCACTCCTACTATATACCTAGGTACATATAGATTCGAACCTTTCTTAGAATTTGTAGTTTCTTGTACAAACAAAATAAATCCAATTTTATCAACTTTCAGGCTTACCGCAAGAGCTTTATTGGGTTTAAACTTGAGCTTAGATATTTCTCTCTCATCTAAGCATTTAAAACACCTTCTTATAAACATATTATAAATTAAAGTCGCTTTTCGTGTCTGTCTAGTGTATGGCCACGTTGTTCTTCTAAACTACGCAACAGATTTTGATGCGGTTTTAACTGTTATTTAAAGAATTTATTCAGGAAGTTTTATGTCTTAAAACATCAATATCAAACTAACATTTGTTAAAGAAATCTTGATGTTTTGCCAAGTCGTAAAAACCGTGCGAAGCAGGGGCGGGTCGCTAGACTTCAATAAAAAGAAAACAATCAAATGTATCGACACTATCGACATTGTAGGGCATACAAACATCTAGCAGACTCCATACACAAGTCTTGCCCTACGTGTCACCTCTCGGGTGATCATCGATCGTTACTCTCAGAACATTGCACATGTTCGCTCGCCTAGATTTCTTTACATTGTAATTTTCTTCGTATTGTTTTTCCTTTTCGTCCTGTGTATAGGACGTGTCGTTTTGCATCTTCGTCAAGTTTAAGGGTGTGGTATAGACCATCAAAATGATCAATTTTTACCATGGCACCAACATCGTAATCGCGAAAAAATAATCAGGTTAATGTCAAGATATATAGATAGATAGATAGATAGATAGAATACTCTTTATTATGCACACCATAAAAATTACAGATATAAATGTTGAAATTTTACATAGGGTGACACAATGGGCGGTCTTATCGCTAAAAGCGATCTTTTACAGAAAACCTTTGGATGTTTGAATTATAATAATTATAGCAATACAACTCCATAAGTTAGCATTTACCATAAACCTCATGATTTCATGAAATCGCTAGATTTGAGGTAAATGCTAACTTATGGAGTTGTATTGCTGATTCTAATGATTATAATTCTGTAAACCCATATTAGCTACGGCCGCGAATCATATTTTAATCAACATACAAGCTCACACTGATCTACAAATTGCAAAAAACCTAAGAAATTTTGAATTTCGCGGGCTACCCTGGCGCTTTCGCCTTAAGTAAGCCGTCAGTTTCAAGTGTCAAAAGTTTTTGTTTTTGTTTTTTTAATATAGAGCCATCTAGTATAGTTTCTAACTTGCTAAAAACGATACTAGATGGCTCTGTATTAAAAAACAAAAACATTTGACACTTTCAACTTGAGCTTGAGACCGTACTAGTTATGCGAAAGGAACTTCGTTCCAACCGGCGGCGGCGGACCAATTGCATACACTATCAATCAGAATCGGTTTCAACAGTTCAACAACATTCATTGCGTTATTTACGTGGATGAGCAGACAAATTTTTCGAACATATGAAGCAATGGATTAGCAGTTTTAAAATGATTCAGATTCCGATTGATAGTGACCACCTCCACCTCCAGACTTTTTTTATTTTAACAACAGTCTGCGAAATAATCCAGCTCAGAATACTATGAAAAAAATATTTGTAAAACTCATTCCTCCCGATTGCCTACTTCAATCCTACGTGAACTATCACAGTTGCCGCAATATGAAAAAATATTACTCTCACATCCACTTTGTGAGCCGCTTTCACGGAACATTGTACATTGATTGATCCAGCAGTTGGAGCATCTGTGAGGAAGATCAAGTGTCATCGGATACACTATTAATAAATTATTGAATATTCTGCCTATGATGTATTATGTATTATCAATGTGTATGTGACCTAAAATGTAGAAATTACACACTACGAGAGAAGTATATTTTTTTAAAAACTAAACTACTATATCAGAAAGGTTTAGATGGTGAAATAAAGGTAAACAATCTTGATGCAACTTTTTACACAAATGCATATTAAACAAATAAACTACTGCTTTAATTAATGGTTCATTATTGTTGTATTTACATTGGTTTTTAGTTGCATTTTATTTTTAAACCGAGGTTTTAAAATAAATTAAGATAAAAGACACATCAAGATTATTTACCTTTTTTTCACTACCTAAACCTTTCTAGTATAGGTTACTAGATATAGTTTTTAAACGGAGTTTATCCATTCGATAGTGATTATTGGAACGATATTGTGTTTTGAACACTTTGCTATGGAAGAATTTAGCTTAAAAGTCGAGTCAATTACTATCGAGGGCTTATTTGAGTAGGTACCTCAAAAACGGCTAATTAAGCTAGTGTGAAATCATCATCATCTGCCTAGCCTTTCCCAACTATGTTGGGGTCGGCTTCCAGTCTAACCGGATGCAGCTGAATACCTGTATTTTACATGGAGCGACTATCTGACCTCCACAACCCAGTTCCTGGGTAATACGATACCCCTTGGTAAGACTGGTTGTCAGACTTTCGGACTTCTGACAACCCGTCATTCGTGGATCTTTGACAGCCGGTACTAACGGCTTAACTTGCTTTCCGAGGCACGGAGGAGTCTCGGTATGTAAAGATGGTCACCCATCCACTGACCAACCCCAACAAGCGTAGCTTAACCTGATGGATCGACCCGTGCGGCTGTTATTACTTAGCCACACGCTCCTCCAATTAAACTAGTATATAAACTGTAAGCACATTCTATGCTTGTATCAGACATCATGGCTGTTCATTCGCCTGATGTAATCCCTTTGTCATCTGCTGCGGTGTACTCGGAAGTGCTAACACCTATTTCTAGGTAGATAGACGATGTTGTATTAGGAAGCGGTTACATGTTAAACCACATAATGTATAATACATTGTCGTGAATAATTTACGTTAGTGACAGACAACTTACACCCTAAATTACTATATAACGTGTACAAAAAATCCTGTTCGATCCGATAAGAGGTCATTGTACTCATTATTATGAACAACTTTTACTTTGGGACCAAACTTGAAATCGCGAAAAAAAATTCAGCTATTTACTACATTTATGTTCCCATAACTCGTCAAAATGTAGGGAACAGCTGATTTTTTTTTTCGCGATTTCAGGTTCCCTTCAGGGTTTTCAGGGTTTTTGTTACACGATAGATTTTTGTTTCTTAGGAGTTGCAGAGATGCCTTTAGAAAAGGGGTTTTGTAACCCCATCTTTGGGGGTTGTAACATATTGTAGAAAGTCATTATGCCCAACAACTGTTTACTGTCTACCTTGACTTTGCCATGGACATCATCTAACCTGCAAAATGACTATGGTAGCCTGGTACCGAGCATTTAAAAAAGGACTGTCATAATTGTTTGCAAGCAAAGTTATTGGGGATATCAGCTAGCTAGGTACTTTGAGGTTTGAAAACTATGTAAGTACCTTTAGTCAGAGAAATTAATTGTTAAACTTTAGTACCAAGTTAAATTGTCCTTATATTTTAAATCACAACTTTAATTATCTGACAGTAATTGTATGAAATGGCAAATTGGCATAAGGGTGTCGATTTATCTTACTCTCACCTGTCGATCGGCCTCTTATAGGCCGGTAACAATACACATTTAATTGTGTTTTAAACATGACAGTTAAGGTTTAACAATTAATTTACCTAACTGTCTACATACTTATCATTAAAGCTTCTACTCAAACTGCCTAGCCTTTTCCCAACAATGTCGGGGTGGGCTTCCAGTCTAACCGGATGCAGCTGAATACCAGCATTTTATTGGAGCGACTGCCTATCTGACCTCCACAACCCAGTAACTGGGTAAACCCCTTGGTAAAAATATCCTCCAAAAAACCCACAAAATAATTAATTTTCCAAAACAAGTTACCATATAAAGCTTACTTCAGTGAGATGTTTATGGTGTGTGGAGGAGCAATATATTGCCACTACCTTCTGACGGTGATTTATATAGCTCCGGCACTTGTGACAACAATTACGACGTGCCTTGTTGATTGTGATAGCAATGACATTACCTAGAAACTCTACTACAAACTGTCCTGTGTTAAGCTCTGTGTAGCTTTTATGGGACCAAACCTGAAATCGCGAAAACAAAATCAGCTGTTCCCTACATTTATTTTCTCATAACTCGTCAAAATGTAGGGAACATCTCTGTTTTTATTTAACGTGTTATGTTGTTTTGATTACAGTAATACAACACGATGAAATACATATTATAATCACAAAAATAGAAATGTTTACCATGAATAAGGAAATAAACAAAAAATTTACGCGGTAAAAAGACCTTTTTATTAGGGACCTAATTAATTGAGTATTGCACGCACGGCTACGGATCAAGCATGTACATTTCCAGTATAAGCTGATCTCGCATTGTATAGGATTTCCTTACAATGAGGTGTCAGTGTAAACTGGAAATGTATAGCTCGATTGGTAGCCGTGTGTACTATATACTTAAAGATACAGACAATTTAAGTAAAATAATGACAATAAGTGAAGTAAGTGTAGTAAGTTTTTAAGTTCATGAAAAAATATGCCAGTCTGGTTACCTTCAGAACTATTTTTGGGTTGAATTCTAGTTAAAAATAAATATTCACTAAAAAGTTTGGTCAAAAACGAAACTCTACGTTACTTGAGACGTGTAAACGAGGCTTTATGTCTGGGTATATTACTGGAAAAGTAGGATGAGGTACTGTTAACCTGATCGTATTATAATGATGACAGAATATGTTTGATTAATGTCGTACTTTACCGCCGACGCTGGCCCGTAAAGGATAGATGTATTACTATCTACAAAAGTACCTACCGAATACAGGAATACAGGAAAAGTTTTTAAGCAGTACGCACATTTTCACAGGAATATGAACACCTTTTACTATGGGACCAAGTCTTGAAATCACGAAAAAAAATCAGCTGTTTCATACATTTTGGTCGAGTAGGTATTGAACTTTTGTATGAAACAGCAGATTTTTTTTTCGTGAATTCACAGTTAGTTCCGTAGTGAAAGTTGTTCATCGGTAGAAAACCCTGTGAAAAGCACACTGCTTAACTTTAACTTTTCCTATATGTTCAATATGAATTGAACTAAAAATAGTTCTACATTTAGTTAGTTAAAATAATTCTACATTTAGTTAGTTAAAATAATTCTACATTTAGTTAGTTTAGTTATGGCTGACGCATATTTGGGCGGGCCACACCGCATTGCAAAAATCCTCTTAAGTAGACCACATACACGCGACCATTTTGTATAAACCATCACAAACTACCAGGCAGGCCGCATCGCGCATTTTGGTTTTGAAATGCGATGCGATGCGGCCCGATGTGGCTGTAATGTGTGTTTGAGTGAGCTTTAAAATACCAAACTCTAACTGAAACTACACCGAATCAAGAGTCCTCGCGATTGAAGAAGTACGGATGTACGTCCGGCACACCTTGGGCAGTCAGACTTCTACTTGGCTAATCATCATATCATGATAGGAGCTATTTATTTATTTATTTAATACTTCAAGCACACAAAATGTACAACCAAAACCAAAAATGAGGCGGGCTTTTAGCCTTAGGCATATTCTACCTGTCAAACTTTGGGTGATGCAGAGATAAACATTGGTAGGTACAATTACGAAAAATAATAAATAGTACCTACTTGGCAGACCGAGCTCTGCTTGGGTGAGAATAGAAAAAACGAATTTTACTAGACAAGAGACCTAGATAGATCGATTTTTCGCCGCCGTAAACCCCTATATTGCAACTTTCATCGAAATCATTAGAGTCGTTTTCGAGAACGTGATTACAAATACATATACAAAGATAAAGATATATTTATTGCATAACTGTGTACATGCACAACGCACAACGTGTAGTTGTGCATACACCAGGGACCATCAAACCGAAAAACTTTTTCTATAGCACCAACAATCCATACTTACTAATATTATAAATTCGAAAGTAACTCTGTCTGTCTGTCTGTCTGTCTGTCTGTCTGTCTGTCTGTCTGTTACCTTTTCACGCCTAAACCACTGAACAGATTTCGATAAAATTTGGCAAGGCTATAGATGGTATCCTGGGGACGGACATAGGCTACTTTTTTTTCAAAAATAATCTTACAGGGGGTGATATAGGGGATGAAAGTTTGTATGGGAAACTCAGTATTTCTTAAGTTAGGGATGTGAAAATTAAAATGTATGCTTTTGATAGGAAATAAAGAAATATGCGGTTCAGCGTTTTTGAAAAATCATCCCCTAAGGGGGTAAAATAGGGGTTGATTTTAAAATTTACAAAACTGGACGGATTTCTACAAAATTTGGCAAGGCTTCATATAGCATCTTGGGGAAGGACATAGGATACTATTTTTTTCAAAAATAATACTACAGGGTGTGATATAGGGGATGAAAGTTTGTAAGGGAAACCCAGTATTTCTTATGTTAGGGATAACAAATTTATGCTATGGGTAGGAAATTAAGAACTATGCGGTTCAGCGTTTTTGAAAAATCATACCTTAAGGGTGTAAAATAGGGGTTGATTTTAAAATTTACAAAACTGCACGGATTTCGATAAAATTTGGCAAGGCTTTATAAAGCATCCTGGGGAAGGACATAGGCTACTTTTTGTCTTAAAAAATAATCCTACAGGGGCTGATATAGGGGATGAAAGTTTGTATGGGAAACTCAGTATTTCTTAAGTTAGGGATGTGAAAATTTAAATGTATGCTTTTGATAGGAAATAAAGAAATATGCGGTTCAGCGTTTTTGAAAAATCATCCCCTAAGGGGGTAAAATAGGGGTTGATTTTAAAATTTACAAAACTGGACGGATTTCTACAAAATTTGGCAAGGCTTCATATAGCATCTTGGGGAAGGACATAGGATACTATTTTTTTCAAAAATAATACTACAGGGTGTGATATAGGGGATGAAAGTTTGTAAGGGAAACCCAGTATTTCTTATGTTAGGGATAACAAATTTATGCTATGGGTAGGAAATTAAGAACTATGCGGTTCAGCGTTTTTGAAAAATCATACCTTAAGGGTGTAAAATAGGGGTTGATTTTAAAATTTACAAAACTGCACGGATTTCGATAAAATTTGGCAAGGCTTTAAATGATAAATGATAAATGATTTATTTCTGTAAGTAGGTTTGTACAAACACTTTTACACGTCAAACATATTTTTTTTTAAACTAGATGAGTTCGACGTTTCCTATCTGACTACTCTGAGAAGAAACGCCGAAACAAACTCAGAGGTCACAGTCTCTTTTAAAGTCCAGACATAATCTTGGTCAGATCATGTGAAGACCATGTAGATTGCAGTCTGAAATGGTCTTTTGATGAAAGAACCACACAGATTGAGTGGACCTGTCCAGTCAGTGCACGCATTTGTCAGTAATCGTGCAGCTCAACTCAAAACTTAAGGAGCTTAACGATTCGACGAACAATACCAAAGAAAAGACATTTGGGTAGGCCGCATAAATTACTCAAACTGTCAGACTGTAACTAAAACTGAGAAAAGGATAAAATAAATAAAAAACAATGATCCACGTAGTCTTCACATTCACAATAATTAAAAATAGTATAAGTAATACTTTACAAAGTAAATATTCATGTCATTGTATAGAATATGTAAAAAGGTATTTAAATCAACATTAATAGTGTAAATTTATTGGAGCAGCTCAATCCCAAGCCTTTTTGTCCTCAATATAGTCTTTGACAGTATAAAAGGCTTTCTGACAAAGTTTCCGCTTTATACAATTTTTGAATTTATTAAGGCTTAGTTCTTGAATGTGGCTAGGTAGTTTATTATAAAAACGTATACACTGGCAACTAAACGAACCACTTATTTTCTTAAGCCTGGTTGTAGGAACAACAAATTTGTGTTTGTTTCTAGTATTCACATTATGGACGTCACTGTATTTTTTAAACAAATTGATATTTTTATGAGCATACAAAAGATTTTCATAGATATACTGAGAAGGCACAGTCATTATATTAATTTCTTTAAATTTATCTCTGAGGGAGTGTCTGGGACTTAATTTGTAAATTGAACGAATAGCCCTTTTTTGTAAAACAAAAATTGTCTGAATATCGGCGGCATTTCCCCACAACAGAATACCGTACGACATCACACTATGAAAATAACTAAAGTAAACTAAACGGGCTGTCTCTGAACAAGTTAAATCACGAATTTTCCTAACGGCGTATGCTTTATAAAGCATCCTGGGGAAGGACATAGGCTACTTTTTGTCTTAAAAAATAATCCTACAGGGGCTGATATAGGGGATGAAAGTTTGTAAGGGAAACCCAGTATTTCTTAAGTTAGGGATAACTTTATGGTATTGGTAGGAAATTAAGAAATATGCGGTTCAGCGTTTTTGAAAAATCATCCCCTAAGGGGGTAAAATAGGGGTTGATTTTAAAATTTACAAAACAGCACGGATTTCGACAAAATTTGGCAAGGCTTTATATAGCATCCTGGGAAAGGACATAGGATACTTTAAAAACAATACTACGGGGGGTGATATAGGGGATGAAATTTTGTAAGGGAAACCCAGTATTTCTTAAGTTAGGGATAACTGTATGCTATTGGTAGGAAATTAAGAAATATGCGGTTCAGCGTTTTTGAAAAATCATCCCCTAAGGGGGTAAAATAGGGGTTGATTTTAAAATTTACAAAACTGCACGGATTTCTACAAAATTTGGCAAGGCTTTATTATAGCATCCTGGGGAAGGACATAGGATACTATTTTTTCAAAAATAATATTACAGGGGGTGATATAGGTGATGAAAGTTTGTAAGGGAAACCCAGTATTTCTTAAGTTAGGGATAACTTTATGCTATTGGTAGGAAATTAAGAAATATGCGGTTCAGCGTTTTTAAAAATCATCCCCTAAGTGGGTAAAATAGGGGTTTATTTTAAAATTTACAAAACTGCACGGATTTCGATAAAATTTGGCAAGGCTATAAGTTAGCATCCTGGGAAAGGACATGGGCTACTTTTGTCTTAAAACATAATCCTACAAGGGGTGATTTTAGGGATTAAAGTTTGTATGGGAAACCCAGCATTTCTTAAGTTAGGGGTATGAAAATTCAAAATGCTTTTGGTAGGAAATAAAGAAGTATATGGTACAGCGTTTTTTAAAAATCGTCCCCTAAGGGGTACAATAGGGGTTGACAAATGTTTGTGTACCTACCTCCACGCGAGCGAAGCCGCGGGCAAAAGCTAGTAGACTTATAAAAAAAAAACCGGTCAAGTGCGAGTCGGACTCGCGCACGAAGGGTTCCGTACCATATTATATGTTTAACAATCGCAAAGATAACTTTTTACTTATTTTATAATGATACTGTGAATTACAAGGTTATTTTTGCAGTTGCAAAAAATCACCCATGTTTAAACAAAATACCTTATGAATCGCCGTTTTCAGTATTGTTGCTTAAATACAGTATTTATGTTACCTACATGGTATAAAGAAGTTTCAAATTCCTAATTTGTTGAATTGTTGCGCTAGAGCTCGTACAAAAATGGTCTAAAATTTACAACTTTTGCGGCCCCCTATTTCTTAATTTTAGAAGATAAAAAAATATATTTGTACTCTACTCAATGAGTTCTAGACGATGACACCCCACATGCTAGATTTTTTTTTTTCAAAATGAAAAGTTTATTGTATGGGGACCGACCCCTTAAATTTTTAACTTTGCTTTATTTTTATTATTTGTTGTTATAGCCGTAATAGAGAGCAGAGGCTTAGTAAGTTTGTACTGGACTGTACGTGGTTGTCTGATTTCATGGATTTTAATTTTCTTGCGCGGAACCCTAATTATTTTTCTAAAATAAAAATAGCACTAGTTACTCCTTAAAACATCAGCTATATGCCGTCAAAATCGGTGAAAATTCGTTTGGCAAGTTTCCTAACTTGACTCAAAGTACCATTTTTTTAATCGGACTGCGCTTTAAAATTCTTCTATACAAACTTTGACACTCCCAATCCCTCATTAGGGGGTAGTTTAGGAAAACTCAAAATGATAAACTTTATAATTTACTTAGATGAATATTCGTGCTAAGTTTCAAGTCTATTAACTCAAGGGATAGGATTTTTCATACAAACCTTCATCCCCTATTTTACCCCCTTAGGGATGTAATTTCCAAAAATCCTTCCTTAGTGGATGTTCACACTATATAAGGTATCTATGTGCAAAATTTCAAGTCTCTAGGTCCATTGGTTTGGGCTGTACGTTGATATATTAGTCAGTGACTCAGTCAGGACTTTGATTTTTTTATATATATAGATTTACCATGTTATTTTAAGACCACAGACTTCTTATAGGTTTTCCTGTAATCTACAGGTATAGAACTATTTTCTATTTTTTTTTCAAAATTTTAGGCTCAGTAGTTTCGGAGATAAGGGGGGGGGAATGGTCAATTTTCGTCTATTTTCTTAAATAACTTTAAAACAATATATTTTAAAATTATAAAAAAATAGATTTGAGACCCTCATAGTAAGCCCTTTCATTTGATATGTCACACGGTACAGTTTACAAAACTTTTTTTTTTAATTTTCTTATTTTCCCCCTAAAAGTAACTCTCATATTCAAAATTTATATATTTATTTTAGCTGTACGTGTTTGGGTCACAGAAATCTGTATGTGTACCAAATTTTAACTTAATCGGTCCATTAGATTCGGAGCAAATTGGCTGTGACAGACGGACAGACAGACACACGAGTGATCCTATAAGGGTTCCGTTTTTTCCTTTTGAGGTACGGAACCCTAAAAATGGACTCCGCGCCACGCATATCGAAAGTGAAGCATGCCGGACCGTTTGTACAAACACGCCTCACGCACACATTTATATAGTAGTCGGTATTGAAGTTATAGTATGCCGACCGGCCGCCATTACGTGACACGAGCGACGCCGTCTTTGCAGGTACTCAGATCATGCTCACATAGATCAGTACGGTGCTTCACTTTCGATATGCGTGGCGCGGAGTCCACCTTTTTTTATAAGTCTATGGCACCAACATTATAATTGCGAAAAAATAATCAGCCGTCCCATACATTTGCGTCGAGTAGGTATTGAAGTTTTCTTTGGGGCAGTTGAAATTTTTTTCGCGAATACGACGTTGGTCCCGTGGAGAAAGTTATTCGGTTTGATGTTCTGTACCACACCCTGATGTTTATAGGGTGACTGGTAATTAGTGAACACATAATTATACTCATGATAACAAATAAGTTTTACTATTTGTTATCATGAATTTTCTATCGATCATTAGGAAAGTGGGCAGTTCACATTTTCCTTGCGTCTGCCGTGCCTACGGAGATTTAACTAGTCAGAACTTTCTAAGTACAGAAAGTTTATGAGCTATTGAAAATACGTGCTGAATTCTTACAAGACATAGGTCAGTACGTATACATCATCGTCGTTTGCTAATTGCTCCGTACAAATTATTTTAAAGTATTAGAAATGTCGGGCAAATCGTTGGAAACTACAATTGGCGAGCTTACTAAAACTGTGCACTCATTGGGAAACAGAATAGTTTCGCTGGAAAAGATCGTATTCGACCAAACACAATTAATACGAAAACTTATTGGCATTAGTGATGATTCGAGTTCAGCGGCGGTAACCGCAAAAATCGGAGCAAAAGTGGGTAAGAGCACCGTCAGCGTTGTGCAGCAGACCCAACGGCCAGTGCGAGAAGCCCGTGCTCGGGCCGAGACGGCGCTTTCCGTGGGCGCTCGTAAAACAAAGGGAGCGCGCAGCGTATCACCTGTCTCGCTCACGGGCCGACTGGAAGCGATTGAGCCGAATGTGTCAACGTGCCTCAGTGGACCTCCTACTCCGACTCCATCGCTGACGTCAGAAACGTCACAACTTCGCATCGTAAACACAATAGCGCCGCCCGCGCCGGTGAATCTTGCGCAGCTAAATGATAACAGCAATGATTCGGACTGGGTTGAAGTCAAACGGCAAAGATCGCGCCGTGCACCTAATAATGTGACTCGTGGAACGGCTGCCCCGGGTTCGGCTAAATGTGTATTAGCCGCGGCGGAGAGGAAATCGTATTTGCATTTGTACTACGTCCAAACTGGTACCACAGCTGATCAAGTGAATACTCACCTACGAAACATTTGTGTTGATGATAACTGTTCAGTGGAAATATTAAAGTCGCGAGGTGATTATGCATCATTTAAGTTAACTGTGCCAACAAAACATGTTGAGACTTATCTGAAACCTGAAAATTGGGCCGAAGATGTTCATATTAAACCATGGAGAAGTGGATTTCGAAAGTCACAGTAACATGAGGGTTAGTAAACATCAGAAGACATACATTTTTTTTTATCAGAATGTTCGTGGTCTGCGCTCAAAGCTGGACATTTGTAAAAAGGCCATATTAGTTGAATCAGCTGATTTATATGCATTTACGGAGACTTTTTTGACTAGTAGTGTATGTGATGCTGAGTTGTTTCCCACGGGATATACTGTCTTGCGTCAGGACCGTGCTGGCGATGCAGGATGGGGTGGTGTACTGCTCGCGGTACGTAATCAGTATAAAGTGCAGCAAGTAGTCGATATTGACGGCTACTCGAGCGACATTGAGGTGGTGATCGGAATTATAACACTAAAGTTTAATAAAATCATATGTTGTGTCGTGTACATACCTCCTAGTTCGAGTGATAGCAAGTACATTGATACCTTTTGTGTGTTAGAGAATGTTGTTGCAAAATTCGATAAATTTGACGTGTTAATATTAGGAGATTTTAATTTAAACTCTTGTAGCGAAAATGTTATTATGCATTATAATTATTTGTTATCTTTCTGTAAATTAAAGCAACACAATTCCATTTGCAATAAATTTGGTAAGATGTTAGATTTGGTGCTGAGCAGTTTGGACGTTGAGACGATTGATGTAAGTGGAGACGTAGAGCCAGTGGTCCCGGCTGACGCTTATCACCCGCCACTATCAGTGAGTGTGCGAAATAAGTGTTGTGTGCCCCCGCGAGGTCGCACGGCGAGCGCGCGTCACTATCCTGTGTGTGACGATGATAAGCTGTCAGAATGGAATTTCCGTAAAGTTGATTTCCAATCTTTATATGGTGACTTGTACTTAATAAAATGGGACGATATATTTTCACAAACTGACGTTGACGAAGCTGTCGCATTACTTTACAGCAAGTTACATGAAGTTTTTGATAAACATGTACCAAAAAAAAATAAAAAACATCAGAATTCGAAGTACCAGTATCCGGTGTGGTTTACACCTGTCATAATTCAAACTTTAAAAGATAAATATTTTCACTTAAAAAAATTTAAGCAGTTTAAATTAGAGTTCAATCAGGAATTATACAAATATTACAGACAGCGAGCTAAAGAGCTAATCGATCAGACATATAACGAATATATCCAGCGGACAGAGGCGGATATAAAGAGGGATCCTAAAAGTTTTTGGAATTTTGTAAAAGGGCAGCAGGCTTCTAGACAAACGAGCACTGAGTTCGAATATGATGGACGGATCGTAGTTGGGGTAGACGCAGCAAATGCGTTTGCTGAGTACTTCAGTTCAGTGTTTCTACCGTGTGACTCTGTTCTATCAGCAGCCAATGCTGAGCTGGTAGCAACAGACCCACTGTGCTCCTCGCGGATCGCTATAGATGTAATTGACTCAGCCGACATATCAGTAGCAATTCGCCGCCTAAAAGCCCATTCATCTGCAGGGCCTGATGGCATTCCACCCTTCATTCTTAAAGACTGCTTAGAAATATTTAAAGAACCACTTCTATTTGTCTATAACTTAGCCCTACAAACAGCTTCTTATCCTGCTGAGTGGAAAATTTCACGGGTTACCCCTGTGCCCAAGGGTGGTGCCAGGTCAAATTTGACCAACTACAGGCCTATTGCGGTTCTGTCAGCCTTCGGCAAGGTCTTTGAGTCTATACTTAATCGGTACATCACCAGGCAGATCAAGGCCCAACTAGCTGAGTGTCAGCATGGTTTTAGAGCTGGTAAATCCACTGTGACAAACCACATTAATTTTGTAGACTTTGCTGTCACCGAAATGGATAAAAATAAGCAAGTCGACGTAGCTTATTTTGATTTTAAAAAAGCGTTCGATCGTGTTCAAAATGACGTCATACTTAAAAAATTATCTGCAATAGGATTTACCCCCAAGTTGCTTCAACTCTTTTCGAGCTATTTCACTGACCGTTTTCAGTATGTTCAAATCTCTGGACATAAATCTGCACCTTACATAACTTGCTCTGGTGTAAGCCAGGGTAGCACCGTGGGGCCTACGCAGTTTATTGTTATGGCCAATGACTTGCCGAAGGTCGTCAGGACTGCACGATGTCTCATGTTTGCGGATGACCTAAAGTTATTCTTGGGTATTAATAGCGAGCATGACTGTGAGGCGCTGCAGAGGGATATTGATATGGTAGTAAAATGGAGTGAAGCCAATCACTTAGAATTTAACACTTCTAAGTGCAAGACTATTTCTTTTACCCGTTCGCGTGCGCCCATTCAGCATAACTACCACATATCGGGTGTCCCTCTGGAGCGCGTCAACGAAATAAAAGATCTTGGACTGACCTTAGATGTGAATATGACCTTTAATCAGCACATTAATAATATCTGTGGCAAGGCTTTCCAATCTCTTGGGTTTGTTATGAGACAGGCAAGTAGGTTTAAAGACAGGAATGCTATACTCACTCTTTATTATTCGTTTGTACGTAGCAAACTTGAATACAATGCGCTGGTATGGGATCCGCATGAGCAAAAGTATAAGCTCATGATAGAAAGGGTCCAACGAAAATTTGCTCGCTACCTATATAAAAAAATATATGGGTATTATCCCTATTTGTATCCGTCTCTGTTTGTTGCGGGAATGGTAGGCATCAACACGTTGGAGCTGCGACGCAAATGTGCGCTTTTGATGCACTACTACTTATTGCTAAATAATAAGATCGATGACGCGACTACTCTAGCTCGCTGTTCATTGTTTGCTCCGGACCGGCTGCGGCAGTCGCGCGCCTGTGCCTCGCGGAGCCTGTTCGCGGCTCCGCCAGCGCGTACCCATACTGCTCGATATGCCCCCACAACACAGGCGATCAATCTGCTGAACGCCCTGATTGCTCAGGAGCCGGATGTTGACATATTTAATTACAGCAGCAAATCTATGTATAATGTCTGCATGAGGTTTTTTAGTTGAATGCCATAGCATACAACTAAAAAACTTCATGCAACAACATATTGTTGGCTTGCTGCACGCTTTGGTGTACACTGTAAGTGCAGCAAGCAATTGTTACATAAATAAATAAATAAATAAATAAATACATAATTATATATCTACAAGAATAACATTGCCCTCCATAATGCTTTGTAGTGAGAGTAGAAACAGAAATTTACTTTGTTTTTGGGCTAGGTCTGCCGTTTTGAGTAGAAACCAGTATGTTAAAGACCCACGTAATAAAGATCAAAATGCCTCCTACGTTTAATAAGTAAAAACGGCAATGATTGACCATAAGGTCCAACAAAAAATGACCAAGCCTCTTAGTGTAAATTGGGATCTCCAGAGAAGTTTGTTTCTAAGTCACGTAGGTCCCTTGAAATTAGTTTTGCTTTACACTTCTGTACCTACATTCCTACACCGCGACGACCCACAACGCTGTTACAAATCTCGCCCAGACTTTGGTAAATTATTCTGTAGACCGTGCAAATATTTGACCAATATTTAAATCGAATTTATAAGCTGCTGTAGGTATTTATAGAAAGACACATACTAGGCATTAAACCTGTGGATGACTGCCCTTGGAGCTCTGGGCCGAATCCTGCGCAGGATGCGGGACGAAATTTGCTACCGCCGACTGTGTCAAGTGTCTACTAACTTGTATGCAGTTGTTCAAACTGGAGCGGACTTCCTAAGTATTCAAAAATATAGTATTAGTATTAGTCAGTTTGATTAAAAAAACTTTTTACAAAAAAATACAACCAACTTCTAAAAAAAACACTACAAAGTTCTGCATTTTCATACATTATGAAATCCAATTTAAACCTACAACAATCCATTCAATTATATTCGTTTGATCTTCAAACGAATGAACTCTGATTGATGTACTTTCATCTACCTACATATTGCACATAAGCTCTGGTGTTGTTGACCTCTCAACCTTTCTCCCAGTCTTCACACAAAGGTATCCTAGGAGACAAAGGACTTGAAACTACATGCCTGCTATCATATCGCATAAATCTGTCTGTTCATCTGATTCGAGTGCTACATATTGTACGAAGTGTGGAATTTATACTGACAATTGCAAGAGATTGTATATCGTAAATTGTGAATAGTCTGCTATCCCTGGACATAAGCGTGTCTCATGTTAAAATCATTAGGTATCAAAAGGCGAGATAAGCGACTTTTAATGATTTGAAACTAAAGTAAACGTCCAAACGATTAGTGTTAATGAATGATGGAAAAAAATATACTTACTTATGTTAGTTAATTAGAAGATTTTCTTAATTAATAACTTAATATGTAAATATTTTAGATTATGTTTATACTACATTGTGTAGCGCGGATAAAAAACTGAGAATCACGCAGAAACTATCAAAGCATATTGCTATGAAACTTTCTCTATTTTAAAGATAATTTAAGTATTTCTCTTTTAGTATACGTGTTTTAATTTAATATCTTTTGTTCTATGTGTAATAAATTAATAATGCGTCTAATTTGGGACAGTGCTCCTTGATGGGCGAATCCTATATTAAGTACTGGATGGACGTTGCGTGAGCTCAGCATAGAGCACTCAAGTTAATCCGCGAAAAAAATGCACGAAATGAGAGTTTGACTTCGACGAATCAGAATTCTGTTCTACTTCGCAATTAGAAATATGGCTATTTAATTTTGACGGTTTATCTTTTAATGAAAAGTGTTTTAATGACTTGACCTGTTTATCGCTTTTTAATCTTAATTAAACATGGATTAGGTAAAAATTTGATGTTATTACTTACTTAGTTGTGCATTTTCAATTTAACTGGAGAATGGAATAGGAATCTTTTTAATTCTCAACTATGTCGGAAAAGCTATGGAAGTTCATTTATTTGCAGTAACTGTAGGTACAGTTCGCGAGACGTAAGATGAGCTTTGCATTTGTGTGGGTGCAAATAGATAGTTTAGGTGTGACGTCCGGCATTGAGCGCGACGCGTTCTTTATTTGGTTTAAAACCGGTTTATACTGCTTTTTGGCAATCGGCTTTTGTCCTTTTAGTAAGCGAGGCCATGACTAAAAGCATGTCGCATCGTTGTAAAACGATAAGTCAAAAATTTTGGTCATGGGCTCTCGTACCATTTTGGTGATCATTCACATAAATGCAAAGCTCATCTTACGCCTCACGGACTGTACCTACATATTTTATTTTCAAACGTTAAGGCAAAATGATACAATATCAATAGGCATAGCAATAGCTACATACATTTATCGAAAAAATAGAGATACTTTTGACAGTTTTAACTTTTTTAGGTAGGTAGGTTAATTATTTTACGGTCATGTTAGTTTGCTGTGGACCGTATCCCGAATCCTCATTTTGCTATAGCCTGGGGTCAAACTGTGTCCGATAGTGTAATGTAGTCAATCGCTCCCCTATCACGTTGTAATTAAAATAGTAATCAACGATAGATGTGTTCGTTAATATACCTATGGTGTACAAAAAGTTAAAGCTTATTAGAATATAGCTAATGAAAGCTAAAAGGTTATTTTCATGAAACACTAGCTGTTGCCCGCAACTTCACTCGCGTGGTTGTCAATACTTCCTTATTTCGATCGGATTTTATTCACACATAAATGAAATCACTTCATAAATGTATTGTAGATTACTGTGTATTTTTTCCTATCAAAAAGATGCTGTAGTTACTGTAAAAGATGGACACAAAGTTACTTAGTTTCGCCGTATTTTAGGGAGGATTAGCCTTAAAATCTAACAAAAGTACCTACCCAATTAAAGTTGTAGATACATACAGGATACAAACAAATATTATCCATGTATTTGTTCACACTACCGCATAGATACCGGGTGCTAATTCTTTCATCGAGAGTTCATTCCCATCTTCAAACTTTTTGAATCATACTGTTTTTTTTTTTTTATTTATATTTGTGGGAGGAAATAAATAAATTTTATTATTATTATTATTTTATTATTTACCACTTCGTTGTCTTGTGTGATGGAACAGACTTCAGCGAATACTTTGTAAACTGTTCCTTTTCCCTGTTTACAAGACACTGCTCGCATTTCATAGTTACAAGGTTCCAAATTATTACTGTTTATTATTTTGTAGTTTATTCATTCGTATGAGACGTTTGACTACTATCTCAGGTACGAGAATTGGCCATCTGATCTATTGCTCAATGATTAACATTTAGTGTTATTTCTTTGAACAATGAATTATCGCCTCAGTTATTTTTATTTTATCGATGCTCTTTGAACGCTGTGCAAAATAATAATTAAAATCAATTACATAAAGATAGATAGGTAGGTACAAAGTTAGAATAGCAACTGTGTTTTCGGTAGGAACATGCCTAAATAACGATGCATTATTTAGTTCTGGCAAATTATTGTCACATCACAGTCACAGAAGAGTAAAAATAACTTGACCTGATTTCTATTTCAATAAAGTTGAGGCATTATTATCTGAAAAGTTCCAATACAAATCGAGATTGAATAGACATCTTGCGGAGAAACACCGAACTTATTACTTTAGTTCCAGGCTCAATACATAGATGGCGCTGATACAAGAAAGTTTTAAATGAAAAAGTTTTGGACGGACGGAAGGAAGCTTTCAGCATCATGACATGACCTAATATTCATAAGAAAAAATGTTTCAGTGCAAAGACTTTTGCGAGAAATAATGAGGTAGGTTGAGTAACCGAAAATAAATATAATTTTACAATGAGTGTGCCAAATGTGTCTTTCTTATTATTATTTTAGTTATTGTGTAAGTAATGCTTTTTGCATAAAAAGCAGGCAGGTTTTTTGTTATAATTAACAAGCAATGTGTATTCCTGTTAGCTCCTCTTACTAAGGGTTTGATAGGTTCACTTCAGTAGTATCTCTACAACTGTTGAGGATCGAACTCACGACCTCTCACCTTACCCGTTGCACTATTGCCGATTCAGGGGGTCTACTCCCTAAGCACGAAGTCCGTAGTTTCGGCCTTCGTTACGGGCGTTTCCTACTCCGTATCACCTACGGACGTATGATTGGTTCGGAGCCCGAACGAAGTATGAATGGCAACACGATACGACAGTTGTCCCTACTCCCGATGTGTTTTAGCTCGTCCGAAAAATTTAACTTTTACACTTGTTTCAGTCGGACGGATAAACGGACGGACGGATGAACGGACGGACTTAGGGAGTAGGCCCCCAGTTCATCACACTAATATATTTTAAAGGCCAACATTTTTGAATGTGTGTGTGTGTGTGGGGTGTTTGTATGTTTATTACTTCTTCACGCTCAAACGGCTGGACCGATTTGGATGAAATTTGGTATGTAGATAGCTTATAGGTACCCTGGATTAACACATAGGCTACTTTTTATTCCGGTCTATGCGGGTAAAACCGCGGGGCGCAGCTAGTACTTACAAGATTCCAATTGTTTGATATGTATATTAGATTGTTATCTCAATACCTAAAACTAATACTTACCAAGCAAGCTAAGGATTACCTATTTACATAATTTTAACACGAACCAATCCCGTAGGTACAAAAAAGCCGATTTGTAAGTGTGACACATCATTTATCAACAAAATAATGACCTTATGACATTTATACCTCGCAAACGAATCAAAAGTCAATGTCAATAAAAATAACTTGCACAAAGAGTATATACAGGGTGTTACAGAATTGCTTCCAGTTGCGCGTTTTAATTTGTTATAGGTGTGTGCATAGACTTATAAAAAAAGATGGACTCCGCGCTGCGCATATCGAAAGTGAAGCACAGTAAGTATGCCGGGTCCGTTTGTACAAACACGCCTCGCGCACACATTTATATCATAGTATGCCGACCGGCCGCCATTACGTGACACGAGCGACGGCGTCTTTGCAGGTACTCAAATCACGCACACATAGATCGGTAGGGTGCTTCACTTTCGATATTCGTGGCGCGGAGTCCATCTTTTTTTATAAGTCTATGGGTGTGTGTATCATTTATTTTTTAACGCTTTGCATTTTTGAAAACGTAGTAAACTTTAGTAGGTTAAACAAAGCGACATGACAGCGACAGCGACGGTTTTTTTTGCCTGTTTACAGTTTTTCGAGGCTCTTAAAAATTATCAATGAGAAATATTTAATCTTTGTCGTAGACGTTTATAAATGAAAGGGACCTGCCCTTTATACTTTTATGTTTACCAAGTGCTTCTCATTGTTTCTGTTAATAATTATAAATACTACCATTTGTCCGCTGCTTAGCCTGCGTAGAGGACGGAAAATATCTCACGGGAACATACTACCGGGATAAAAACTTACCTACGTCCTACCTAACCCAGGGAATGATCTACCTGTATGCCAAATTTCATCGAAATCCAATCAGCCGTTAAGGCGTGAAAATGTAACAGACATTCGCATTTATAATGAGAAGTATTGATGAATTATTTTACTTCGCGAGCTCTACTACACATAACCACCTTTCCAAAGAACTTGGAACGCAAGGGGTGGGTCCGTAACTCTGCACACAAAATTTCAAAAAAATAAAAAAGCAAGAGCCGGAACGCACGCGCTGTCACCCGTTCCGGGTATGTATGGGGACAATGTATACAATCGAGGTTTTTCGTTCCGGGTGAGTTTGGGGCATTCATCGTTGTAGTGGATAGCTAAAAAAAATATGCGGAATTAGTGAGTGACATCGACTGCATAAAAAAAATATCACAAATTCCGAATCATCCTGTAAGTAAATGCGTGTGTGTGCGTCGCGAGCCCCCCAGTGACGTCACTTCCGCAGTCAAATCGCTTCCGGCGCGCCTGCGGGCGCTTTGACGTTCTCTCTTTGTTAGGACCCTGACACGTAAAATTATCTCCTGGATGACTCGTGTGATTAGCCACGTGGAAAATGTACCCATCGTCATTTAGCCTCCAAACAGAGAAACTAAGTTGTAGTGGGGTTAGAAGTGTGATTTATTTTGGAGCATAATAATGTTGGGTTTTGTCCTGATCAGATACATCTTCTGTATATATAAAAATGAATCCCTATTTCCCTTGGTCATCGCATCACGCGTGAACGGATGCAACAATTTCGCTAATTCTTTTTTTGTTGTGTTTATTATTGTCAGGAGAAGGTTCTTATGACAGAAAAAATTAACAAAATTTCGCGGAAAATTCGAAAATTTCAGAAAACTTAACGACTATTTTAACTTCGCGCGTTTACATTCAAATATGCATAGTCAAGACAGGACAACGACGTCTGTCGGGTCAGCTAGTGTATAATAATACAAACTAGTGAACGGTTCAAGGACACTGCGTCTTTTTATAGAATGTCATTCACAACAACACCTTCCGTAGAAACAGCACAACACTCCGGGACGCCACACCGTTCGCAAATCCACAAGAAAAGCTGTTTTTAATCAAATCTAACAACATAATTATTAGTAGAATTGTAGTTTCAATCCGTCATTTAGAAGGGTAACTAACTCTTTTAATAGGTATAATAGTAGTTTTTATTTCTGAGTCGTTACAACATGAATATTATTATGAACTAGCTCTTGCCCGCGGCTTCGCCCGCGTGGATGTCGGAAAATATCCCACGGGAACAAAAATCCTTCCTTATTCCTTGCCAACATTATAAACGGAACCTCTGTGCAAAATTTCAGCATTATAAGTCCAAGTGTTTGGGCTGGGCGTTGATGAGTCAGTCAGTCAGTCAGTCAGTCAGGACTTTTCTTTTTATATATTGACATTGAGATAGCTTCTTTCTACCCGTGACTTCATCCTCGTGAAATTTCTTGTTCCCCCGACCCACCCCAGAAAAAGCAATTTTAAAGTGTGATGGCACTTCCCCCCTTCACCCCCCTCCCCTTCCCAACCCCTCTCACTCTCCCATATCATCAACCTCACCACCACCCTCCCACCCTCCCCATCCTTCTCACACCTCTCAACACATCCCTTTCCCGCTAACCTCCCCTTCACCCTCTCAACCTCTCTCATACCCCCTTCACTGGTTTCCCGTCCCCTCTATCACCACCACCTCCTGCCCTACGCCTCTTCCCTACCCCTCTTCCCTTCTCCACAACTTCACTACGCCCTCCTATCCCTCTCCCCCCCCTCCCTCCATCATCAACCCCTGTCCCTCCTCACCACCCAAACCCCCTCCCTCTCACCACACCCTCCCCTTTCCCTCCTTACCATCCCCCCTTCCCCCTCCCCCTCTGCAAACTTTATTACTTGCTTAGGAAAATATTTGTGCCAAGTAAATGAAAAAGATTTTTCATGTAAGTTAACTATATTCTCTGTTTTCACCCCCACAGGGATGGCATTTTAAAAAATCGTTTGGGATATTTCCGTAACTTCACTGACAGATTATTTACACCAATTTTCGAGTTCATCAAGCCCCGCAGTAAAACCTGCCCTGTAAAATTGACAACCCCTTATACCCCTTAGGGGTAGATTTTCGAAAAACCCTGACACACGTCATTCTTAATTTTTGGTCTCCCGTATTAATACTGAGTTTCGAGTTAATCGGACCGCGCGTTAAAATTCCTCCATACAAACTTTGACACCCCCAATCCCTCCTGAGGGGGTAGTTTAAGAAAACTAAAAATGTCAACCTTTATAATTTATTTAGATAAATATTCATGCCAAGTTTCAAGTCTATTAACTCAAGGCCATAGACTTATAAAAAAAGATGGACTCCGCGCCACGCATATCGAAAGTGAAGCACCCTACCGATCTATGTGTGCGTGATTTGAGTACCTGCAAAGACGCCGTCGCTCGTGTCACGTAATGGCGGCCGGTCGGCATACTATGATGTAAATGTGTGCGCGAGGCGTGTTTGTACAAACGGACCCGGCATACTTACTGTGCTTCACTTTCGATATGCGCAGCGCGGAGTCCATCTTTTTTTATAAGTCTATGCTCAAGGCATAAGATTTTTCATACAAACTTCCATCCCTTATTTTACGCCTTTAGGGATGAAATTTCCAAAAATCCTTCCTTAGTGGTTGCCTACACTCTATAAGGTATCTATGTGCAAAATTTCAAGTCTCTAGGTCCAGCGGTTTCGGCTGTGCGTTGATATATCAGTCAGTCAGTCAATCAATCAGTCAGTCAGGACTTTGAATTTTATATATATAGATTATCTTATATGCAAAGCCGGTAGAAACATTATTATACCTACATATTTATTTAATTTACCTAAAATAGCATTGTAGTAGTGATTCATAAAAATTTAGCAGTGTCGGAGTCTGCAGGAGTTCAAAATGTCAAGCGGGACAAAAAAGAGTTAAGCAAGATAAACAAAAACCCAGTACCTACATATTTAAGAATTATATACAGCATGTATCAAAAAGGTGTGGGTATATTTAAGAGTGTGGTACAGACCATCAAACTGAACTTTCTTCTTGGGACTAACATCGTAATCGCGAAAAAATTATCAACTGTCCCATACAAAACAAAGGTAGTAAAATAAAGGTAAACAATCTTGATGTGACTTTTTACATAAACGCATATTAGGCAAATAAACTACTGCTTAAACTAATCGTTCAATTGATTTAGTAATCATTACTGTTGTATTTGCTTTGGTTTTTAGTTGCATTTTATTTTTAAACTGAGGTTTTTTAATAAAAAAGATAAAAGACACATCAAGATTGTTTAACTTTATTTCACTACCTAAACCTTTCTAATATAGTATACAGGGTGGAATACATCGCCGCGCAAACGGTTACCACGTATTAAGTACATCATTCTGAGCCCCCCTCTATAGAAATTTTTCATCGGTTATTGAAAAAAAAATCTGCTCTTCCATACATTTGACCGTGAGGGTAGGTATTGCACTATTGTAGGAAACTGCAGATTTTTGTTTTAAGAGCCGATAAAAAATTTCTATATAGGGGGGGCTCAGAATGATGTACTTACTGAATACGTGGTAACCGTTTGTGCGTACTCGACCCGGCTGATTATTTTTTCTCGATTACGATTGTACAGTGCAAGCACAGCACAGTTTTCATGCCAATATGTCAGCATTTTACCTGCGCCGCGCCGGGCCGACTAATTTAGTACACGAATATCATTCATACCGCGTGCACTCATTTATCATGCAATCATACTTTTATCAATAAATATTAAGCAATCAGTAATCAGTGTATCAATCAGCATCAACTCAAGGTGTAAGGTCCATAACCATACAACGATGTTGGTCACATGAAGAAAGTTGTTCAGTTTAGTGGTCTGTATCACAACCTTTAATATGACCACACCTTTCTGATACCTACATACTGGATACACAGAAAATATTACCAACAAACTTAATTAAAAACGAAAATGGAAATGTTAAGATAGGAAATTTTTTCGCCATTATTCCATAACTAGCTGCGCCCCGCGGTTTCACCCGCGTAGACCGGGATAAGAAGTAGCCAATGTGTTAATCCCGGGTTTAAGCTACACACAGCATACTAAATTTCATCCAAATCGGTCCAGCCGTTTGAGCGTGAAGAAGTAACAAACATACACACACCCTCACATACCTTTATAATATTGGTGTGATGTGATATACCACGAAGCTAAACGAAACTCATTGAACATGTAATTTACGAACACGAAACCGTATTTTGTTCTGCAGTATGAGTAAAAGTTTATTGTTGGATGCTGAACAAGTTCACTTAGCTAATAGTTCTCGATTACGTAAGCTGTACAGCTTCATACGTCATTCATGTTAAGATGGAAGGCGTGTTTGTTAGTTTCCAGATATTTTAGGAAACTCATCGGAAAGTGATGCGGTGTGTATCGGTAGTTTTGTTAGCTACATTGATGATTAATGTCAAACAAAGTTTGTAAGTATCTTTTTGATAACAAAGTTTGTTAGTTTGTTATGTACAAAGTTTCTTAGTTTGCTATACAGGGTGGAAGGGACATCGACGCGCAAACGGTTACCACGTATTCAGTACATCATTCTGAGCCCCCCCTATATAGAAATGTTTCATCGGTTATTGAAAAAAAATCTGCAGTTTCCTACAATATAGTGCAATACCTACACGGTCAAAATGTATGGACGAGCGGATTTTTTTTTTCAAAAACCGATGAAAAATTTATATATGGGGGGGCTCAGAATGATGTACTGGATACGTGGTAACCGTTTGCGCGTCGATGTCCCTTCCACCCTGTATAATATGTCATCGTCTTCTACATTCTACTCGGTGGTAAGGGATGCGCTGGACAAAAACAGGTGGAGGCGGATCATCCGCTCCAGCTGCAACTCCGAAGCTGACCACGATCCTCACACATGAGAGACCGACTACAGAGAGAGAGTTTGTTATGAACTACATACATTATGGGTACTTAAGCAAAAAAAAATCCGCTTAGCCTTTTCCCAGCTATGTTTGGGTTGCGGTCGGCTTCCAGTGTAACCGGATGCAGCTGAATACCAGTATTTTACATGGAGCTACTGCCTATCTGACCTCCACAAGCCAGTTACTGGGTAATACGGTACCCCTTGGTAAGACTGGTTGTCAGACTTTCGGGCTACTGACAACCCGTAACGACTGTGAAAGATCCACGAATGACACCCTTGACCAACGGCTTAACATGCTTTCCGAGGCACGGAAGAGTCTCAGTAAGTAAAGATGGTCACCCACCCATCCACAGTCCAACCCCGGCAAGCGTACCTAGCTTTAACCTGATCGATCTATCCTTGCGGCTGTTATTACTTAGCCACGAGCTCCTCCTAAAGCTTTATTTACAACATTGTTTTATATCCCTGTCAAAAGACATTAGGGCGAGAATACACATGCCTCTAATTTGCACAAAAGTATGCAAGGAGCTGGTATGCCGTATGCCATAACAACTATTATGATTGGTGAAAATCACAATGGTATGCCATCTACTTTCATAGTTTTATACAAGCTTCAGGCATGTGTAATGTGTATTCGCGCCCTTATGTCCAGATCGAAGATCGAAAGTATTTTTAACCCAGACTATGTCTATGTCCCAGACCATGTCAGAGATCGAAAGTATTTTTAACCCAGACTATGTCTAGGAATATACAACGAGTCGTTTTGTATCCTCGTCAAATTGAAGGGTGTGATTTAAACCATCCAACCGAACAACTTTTTCCATGGCACCAACATCGTAATCGCGAAAAAATAATCAGCCAATACAATACATTTGCGTATGGGCAGTTGAAAATTTTTTCGCGAATACGATGTTGGTCCCATGAAGAAAGTTGTTCGGTTTGATGTTCTGTACCACACCCTGAAATTTGACGAGGATGCAAAGCGACACGTTGTATAGTCAAATATTTTTCTAGAAAAAACAACCAAAGTGTAGGATGATAAAAAGTGAATGTTTAAAAATGCAAGCAAAATACGCAGCCAGCTGGTGTTTTACTTACATTTTGGTTGGCAATATAAATAAAATGTGATGTATTTGACGTAAACGGATGCAAAATAATATGCGATTCGCTCACGTGTTTGTTTTACTGCAGCGTCTACAGGGAAAAACATCACGCGTATTTCTGTCCACGTCTTCGCAATACATTTACTAAACTATCGTGTCGAATTCATAGCGACTGAAGTTTTATTTTCACAGCAAAACACACGACCATAATGTGACAAATGTTATTTTAGTCCGACCACTCAAACATCCCCATAAAAGAAAATTCCTTGTGCTCGACGCAAATCCAATTTCGAAACAAATCGATTACAGAAACTATAATCGAATCGATTGCCAAACATGTTCTGGAATGCTAAACGTTCTCGTGCTCGAATTATAGGTACTAATGTGAAGTCAGCATGTGGACAGGGATAAGTTGATTAAATTATTGGATAAATATAGCAGCCGGTGATGGTAATTGAAATGCCATCGTTATGGCCCTCGCCCCTGAGCGTTCGTTATTGGATAATTTAATTGACGCTGATTGATAATTTAGATAGAGATTATTACTGAACCCTCACTGACATTAGAGGGGCTCGTGGCTAAGTAATAACAGCCGCACGGGTCGATCGATCAGGTTAAACTACGCTGGCCTCGGTCGGTCTGTGGATGGGAAAGTAAGTTTTAAGCTGTTGGTCCCGACTGTCATTCGTGGATCATCAACTGTGGTCACGGGTCGTCAGAAGCCCAAAAGTCTGACAACCAGTCTTATCAAAGGGTATCGTATTATCCAGTTACTGTGTTGTGGAGGTCAGATAGGCAGTCGCTCCGTGTAAAATACTGGTATAGCTGAGCATCCGGTTAGACTGGAAGCCGACCCCAATGTAGTTGGGAAAAGGCTAGGCTGATGATGACTGATGTTGACTCCGACGATTCATTATTGATTTAAACATACTTACTTACGTATTTTAATAGCCGACTTCAACACAGTTGCCATGCAAAATATAGGTAAACATAATAGAATAGTTTCAGTTCTAAAACAAAGAAAATACGATTGTGTAGAAGAAGAAAATAATTGTTACTCGTAATTGCAGTGCATTGCGGAATAAATTGAAGCTATAAAGTACTTTAACAGTATTATACGATACGACTAAGGGATTCAATTAAGCAGATAAGTTTAGCGGCTTTAACATACGGTGTGTAGAAATGTAGACTACTAGTCTATACGTATAGCTACATGAACATAATGAAAATCAATACACGAACAAATTACTAGTAGGTACTCGTAAATCTATCTCAGATTTATTTCTGTAAACTCAAGTTTCAACTGATAATAATGTAGGTATTATGAATACAGTCGTAACAAAGTTTAACATAAATAATTATGAACCTTGTTTATGTATTCTCTGAAAACTCTTTAATGGACTATTACATTTATATTTAAAGGCAGTGCAAATAACAAGGTATGCGTTAGCGACTTTGAGTCACCAAAGGCCATTTAGCACAGATTTAGACGATCCAAATATTTTCACGGACGACGCTCTTGCCTCACTCGGCAAGCAAATTATTCTCGTCTGATATAGCGAAATTTGTACACGACACAGTTATTTGCTTACATGTAGATTAATTCTTTGAAATAGCTTGTTACTGTTTCTTTTGAAACCTTCTATAGAATCAAATTATCATATTCCAGTGTGTCCAAATCAATAAATAAACTGATAAAGATAATATGATCATTTGCAACAAACATGTTTAATACGTGTATAATATAATAATTACGCACGACCGATATTATTTGGTCTCGATCTAATTATCATGTTAGTGATTGTATGCATTCGTGATAAGACTTATCTAGTGACCGCTGTCCGTAGTGGCGCTGAATAACAAACAGCTGTCTGTCACCTGTTCCGCTTTTGTTACTACACCGTGAAATTGTAATATTAAAATGTAGACGTTCTGACTACAATACATGTTAGTAACAATGCATGTCATGAACGTACATAAATAAAGACAAATATACAGGAATAATGTGTAATCTGTATCTGCGTCAGACCAATACAGCAGGCCAGTCAGACCAAGGCATTATTAGAATCGTAAAACGAAAATACTGGAGTAATTTGAAACAGATCCAAAATGAAAATTCATTCATGCTCTCATTAAATTTTGATTTGGTTTTGGTAATTATTATACCGGGTTATATTGGGTGTTTGCATATTAGAAATGAAATTTACAAGCGTTGATTTGATAGGTCACCTTTAATTTATTTCGTTTATAAAATGAGTAAAAATAAGGATAAGTCTAACCAGAGATTATCAAAATGAAAATACCTAATAATATATGATGATTGTGTTATTTTAAACAAGTAGTAGTTTAAATTCATTGGATACATTTTAAATAACACAATATGCATACCTATGCGTTCGTAAAATGAACTGACTCATTCAGAATATTTCCATTTAGCAAATGGAACGTATTATAATGATACTTAATCTAAAAAGTGTAGAGGGCATTATGTTTGACATGTAAAGCATAATAATTTATTATGTAAATAACTTACCTGTATATTATAATATGTTGATGTAATATAATGTCTCTGAAGTGTCCAGTAACTAGATTAATGATAAGACTAAAATAAATAATTTGTTACAATTTTTGTTTAACATTTCATGCAATGCTACACACAACAATACACACTAAAGCATTCGAATTATTTAGGGCATCAGTCACAATGTACATGTTATGTTAGTCGTCATTTGTTTCGTAACAATCGCAAAAAGTATTTGCCAACTGCTATCACAATTATAATCACTGCACACAAAATCACAAGATGCGGGGATGCTGGTCCAGTGTTGGACTCACCGGAGCTGCTCCTGCTTTGTTCACTGTCTTTGGCCGTAAACCGAACAAATTCTTGCAAATGACTCGGCAACTTTTTAACGTCCTTTTCTTCACCACCTTCAATCACTTTAATTTTATGTTCTATCACTTTAGGTTCTTTATACACATTATTAGCAGATTCTCGTTCGTCTTCGGTTTCAGGATCTTTGATACCTAACTTGTCCCACCGTTCCCTAGCTTTCGATATGAACTCCTTCTCAATTCTATTGTTGACCTTCCCATCAAGAACGTCAATAGTTGGCATACTTTTGGAAATAGTTATGTGATTTGTTGACGCTGGAGCATTTGTAATTTTAATGACTTTGTGTTGCTTCCTTTCTTCACGTTCTGCCATTTGAGATACGTATTCCGAATACATTTTATCACGAAGTAATTCTTCCTGGCTACTGCTGAATGCTGATAACTTTGCTTTTCTAGTTTCAGATCCCTGTGAGCTCATAACCACATCTTTTTTACGGGATGTGCAATAATTATTCGAATCTCTCATTCTTTCATTAATTACTTCTTTTTCCGAAACGAATGGTGCTCTGGGTCCTTGCCTTTGCATTTGAGGTATATTGTGTTTTAAAGCTTCAAGACGTTGAATTTCAGCTTCTACTTCTTTTTCTTTTTGACGGATATATTCCATTTGCTGTTCACACAAATCTTTAGGGAGTGAAGGTCTTCTCGGAGATTTGTAGTCACTTATCTCATCTCTAGTGTCGGTAAAGTAGCGATGCATGTTTTGTATTGAAGAAATGTCACTCTCAATTTGTTTATTTAGGTTTCCAGTAGAGTAATGGAAGAATTTCCTCTCACTTTTCATTGAACGCATAGAACTATCCGTAAAATCAGAACTTTCATCACTTTCATAAAATGAAGATGAGTATTTTTTTGGTCTCGGTGGAGGAATCGGTTTAAATGAAAAATCTCGACTTGGGAACCGGTCATGATTACTTTTCGGAAATGTTGTAGTTGTGCGCTGTTTCTGAATTTCGTCTGAACTAATATTTAACCGTTGGTTCAAAGAGTTAATAGTATTGGTTAGTGTTGGATCACGAATCAAAGCAAGCAACCGACTTCCAGTCTGGGATTTAAATGGTATTATTGGAGTAGTATCGACTTCATTTTCTTCTCGCTCCTTTTGGTTTTTATATTGTTCATTGTAGCCCCTGCGATCCACATATTTTCTATGCATGTCAACTAGGTGACTAGCGTCATCTTTTGTTATGACAGTGTTTGTTTTCTCCATCAGCATTTTTTGAGAAGGTGATAGACAAACGTACACAGGCTCAGATTTGGTTGGTATACCAGTCCAGTGCTCGTCCTCCTGTGATGATTTTCTGTTCAAAGATGAACGACGAGGTTTAATCGGTGGTGGATCCTTTGCTTTCGTTGGTATAGATATCGTCTCAATTGATGAAACATCAGGTAACCGGTAATGTGGCATATTTTCAACGTTTTCTTGTTTATTATCGACTGTCGTTGAAGATGTGCCATAAAGTGCAATGTGTTGCAAACGTTCAGATACAGATGCTAGTTCTTCAAGTATCTTCTTACCATAAGGCAATGTTGCTATGTTTCTGACACATAAATCTCTCAATTTTAAGGGTTCTTTTGTGTCATCATCTAATTTAGCCTTATTTTGGGCAGTAGTTCCTGTAACACATTCAAATACATCTTTGACATGGCTAGTTGAAGATAATTGTTCTGAATTTATCTTATTATTCACACTAGTTTCATCATGCGTCATGTTAGATATGTCATTCAGGGATGAATAATTGGGGTTATATTTTGCCGTGCACTGGGAGGAATCCACACTGCTTGAAGAGTCTTGACGTGAAAATGTGTCTTTTAAATTGTCGTTGGTTTCTTCCGATTCAGAAGCAACTTCTTTTATCAAGTTATTTATTGCATCATTAAATTCACATTTTATTACTTTTGATTCTAAATCAAATTTACTTTGTTGCGTTTGCGTTTTATTATCATCTTTATTTACAGGTTCATCAATATCTTTGACGTACAAATTGGTTTTAAAGTTATCTGTCGATAAAACAACAATTTCATGAGGATTTTGACTAGAAACGTTTTCTACATCACTTTTATTTTCTTCAGACCTTTTTTCACACTCAATATTTATAATGTGCTCATTTTTATTATCTTTGGGTTTGCCAGTAGGAGGTAGACTGGACTTCTCTATTCCACCGTGATCACATGCAAACTTTACAATATGTTCACTATTGCTGGTCTCATTACGAACTAAGTTATGTGAGCTGTTTTTATTTTCTATGTCTTGAATTACTTCAACAATTCTTTCAGTGCCTGCTATTATAGGCACAGATTCTACAATAGTAGACCGTTGGTCGTCTTCTAGTTCCACTTTAATAATATGCTCAGAATTAATATTTTGAATATTTAGTCCTTCGGGGATTTTCTCAGAAACATTAATATTTTCAGCATTATCATCGAGTTTGCCATGTTTAGTTTGTTGGCATAAACAAGACATATTAATGTCTTGTTTATTGTCTTCAGCATTTGAAATAAATGTTTTCTTGAGGAAATTTTCCGTGTCTGTAACTTCTATAGTTGGTGTGATCATACGCACTGATACGTCAGTATCAACACCATCATCTTCATCTTCAATTTCATGAAGAGAACTAGTACTGCTAGAAGTATCTGTTAAGTAAACTACCTCAGCACCCGTCATTTTTTCAACGGTTTTCATAGTCCAATCACCCCTGGCTTCAGAAACTTCTGGTTCTTTTATTTTTGCACCAACTAGAACACATTCTTGGGGAACTAACTGCCCATAACTTTTTTTGTGGACTGCAATAGACATCATTTTCTTTTGCTTTGTTAATGATTTAGTCTTGTCTTCAAACACATCGTCATCCAAGTCTTCAAAATCACTTTTTTTGTCACTGAGATAAGACTGACGGCGTGATGTCATAGATGATCCACTTCCACTGCCTTCCTCGTCTATTACGTCTAACATTCTTGGAGGACCATGTCTATGCAAGAAAAAGTCATCTGCCGACGCTTTTTTGCGTAACCTTTGTTTAATCTCTTGGTTTATGATTTCCTCAATTTCCGTTTTCATTTCAATAGAGTTTAAGCCCTCCGGTTGTGTTGCTAAATTAAGAGTATTCAAATAAGTTCTTAGAGATTTTTCTTCATCAGGTGTCAATGACTTGGTTTGGTCACATTGCGCTACATTAAGTGGGATCGTGGTAACTGATAAAGTCCCAGTAGCAACTTCTTGTGGTTTTGTTACATCAATTTCATTAAGGTCGACGGCACTTTCCCACTCTACATCGGATTCAACATGAGTAACTACAACATTTTGACTGTCTATTAAAGCCAGCGCATTTTCATTTCCTGGCTCAGGTGTATCGTCCTCAATAATTTCAGTAATTTTTGTAACGTCATCATCATCTAAACTTTTGCTTTTTACTTTGCTTTTTAGCTTTGCTTTACATTGACGGGATTGCTCAGGAGCTTCTACAACGTAAGCTACAGTATCTACGGTATCAAGCACAGTATCTTGGCATTTTTCAACAGGTATAGTCAACGTATCGGCAGCAATTTGATTGCTGTTATTATTTAGATCACCGTTCAAATTAACTACATCGCTAGAAGTACTACTTGCCGTGTTTTCATTATCTATTGAAGGTTGCAAAATTTCAACTTCTATTTCCTTTGTTTTAGTAACCTCACTTTCTGCGCACTCCACCTCGTTGTCATTTTGAGTGTTACACGATTCACTGTTGTCTAATTTTGTTTCGTCACAATTATTTTTATTCGCGTCAGGTCTATTGTTTTTATTTTTATTACGTTTGTTTTTATTATTTTTACGACGCTTCGGTCTTTCAGGCATGGTTAAAGATCGCTACACTGTTATCACTAGCACAACATAATCATATTATTATCACAAACACACGCGGTCGATTCACAGACGGTCCACGCGTCTCGCGGCACCGGTATCTATTGCGTAGGAGTGACGATTCGTCGAGGTTCGTCTAAGCGTATTTTAGGGTTTTCGCGTCGTTTGTTGAACAAGGGCCGGGTGTACAGGGACACGAGATTCGGGTTCGAGGTTAGCAATTGTGATTTTCTTTTAGGCGAGCGGTCGCCGGCCGCGGCAGTCATGCACTCGCGCGGCGATTTACTGATAATTATAAATGGGTTGAAGTGCGAGAGCGCGGGCTGTGGACTTTATTTTTACGCGGAGACGTGTACCGTGGACGCCTGTGTTGCGCGCGCGCCGGCACACAACGAAGGGAGCGCGCGCGCCGCCCGCTACCAATAGGTACTGTCCGACTGTATTATCATCGGGCGCACTTCAAATCGTATATATTGCTAATTAATATTGCACACACGCATCTTAACCATTTTAGGGAGGAATAACGGGGAAGGAACTCGAAAACACAATGGCTTATATTACTTATTAGGAATTGGATAGGACGCAAACAAAATTCTAAGTTTAATTTGCTAAACAATAAAACTCTTAGGTACGTTTGGAAGTAGTTGTTTGTGATGATTCAGTGTATTTAATTGTATTGTGTTGTGGTTATAAAATATTGCGTTGTTTTTATGTGAGAAATACTACTACTCTACTGAAAATAATATTTATTCAGGTGTAGGCTTTCTTCTAATAAATTTTATTTCAGACGTGATAGTGCTGTATTGTTTGTATTATATACTGTGTCACGACGAATCACAGAAGTTCACATAAAATCCTACAATAGGTATAACAACTTTGGAAAAACATTTATTGTATGTAAAAGAGGAAATCACGACCTTCGTTCGTGACATTTTGTGTAAGTATTGTAACTGAAACCTGTATTTATATGTAAAGTACGGTTTTCAATTTGATAAACATCAATGATTATGAAAAGTAATCGATGGCACCAATTTTATCTCATTTACCTTGAGATCACAATAAAAATTAAGCAACAAAGTTTTTATTTCGATTTACAAGAATCTTAACTGTTAATGTGTATTAAAATAATTAAGTATAGTTCTAGCAAATATAATTCAAAATACATTATTATATTTAAAACCGACTAGCGGGTAAGTAGTAAATAGGTACTTAACGAATCTGAATAAATAGTAAAAGTTAAATAATCAACTAAGTTCGTCCAAAACTTGCTAAAAACATGGTGCTGTTATCACTAAAGATAATTTATTTAGCAAATAATCTTATCGATAACTCATTACGGAAATATGTTATAAAGACTAAAATTGTGCCTATCATCAAATCTTTTACCAAATTTTTTATTTGAAGTTATGCCTGAAACTGTTTCTATGTGCCTTCATTTCAGTTTTAAAGACCAGTTTAGATGACATTGATCAGAGTAAATGGGTTGCAACGATAGTTTACGGAACTTCCTGAGTTAAAATCTAGTTGGTTCCTACTTAGAAAAAAACAAATGACAAATGCAGTCGAGTGTAACCAAGCAAAGAGCTACCTCTACAAAAACTCCTGTAATCTTCTCAATAAATAAGACCTTGCTTTGTAAAAACAATTGCGCTTTACATGAAACTATTTTTTTGGGAAAGTTGACCTAATTATTGAAGCTGAAGTACTTACTGAAAAATTCGGAATAACTAAACAACCTAGCCTACTTTTAATCAATCTGCCTAGCCTTTTCCTTTTGTTGGGGTCGGCTTCCAGTCTAACCGGATGCAGCTAAATACCAGTATTTTACATGGAGCGACTGCCTATCTGACCTCCACAACCCAGTAACTGGGTAATACGATACCCCTTGGTAAGACTGGTTGTCAGACTTTCGGGCTTCTGACGACCGGTAACGACTGTCAAAGACTAACGAATGACACGTGCTTTCCGAGGCACGGAGGAGTCTCGGTATGTAAGATGGTCACCAATCCACGGACCAACCCCGGCAAGCGTAGCTTAACCTTGATGGATCGCCCCTGAGGCTGTTATTACTTAGCCACGAGCTTCTCAAAATCTAGCCTACTTTTAATGCCCATGCAATATGCATACCAATCTTCACGATGTAGGAAGCAACAGAACCTCCAACTATTACCTAACACATAACTAACGACTATCTCAAGACATTGGACACTATCAAAGTTTCCAACTTGCACCATGTACACAGGTAAAATTTAGTCCTGTATTAATAGCATACGTTTTAGAACATAATACCTACAAGATTGCATCCTATTACTTACGTACCTACTACCCACGTCAGCAAAACGCGACCCGATTTAATTTCCTTTAAAAATCTGTGTACGTAACTGCATAACAAGTCAAGACGGGATATTACGCGTTAGGTAATAGATTAGGTAGACTAGCCTGGATCTAGACTATCTAGAATCTAGACTTGCAGGTCATGTGGACTGATTGACCACTTCCACCGGCGCAGCGCTGTTATAACCAATAGAATATGCTAGCTACTTCTACGGCTGTTTCATATACTCGTATGCGGGTTTTTCATTAAGCTAATGTAAATTCCAATGAGAACCGATATTGATATTTTAATTTATGTAGGTACATTTTAGATTGGCACAGGAGCGCGGAGATTGGTACAAGAAAAGATAGGGCTATGCCCAGCAGTGGCTGAACTCGGGCTGTAGATGATGAGGAGTATTTTAGACGAGGCTGGAACAGGCTGCTAAAAGAGAGAAGACTCTGAAATCGATATGTATTGAGTACCGAATCTACAAACTCAAGCAAATAAAAAAAAACCTTAACTTACAAATGAAGGTAAATCTAACATAAAGAATAACTCAAAACAGGTAGCTTTTCACAGAAAAATTCTCAGAACAACTTTGACTCTCAATATAAAACCTTACCAAGTATTCAATGGATATAATGTTTTCTTTTACGGAAACCTCGCTGCGGTTTCAAAGAAGCACGTAAGTATAGAAAATGCAATGGCTTGCAAAGATATAGAATAAAAGATGTAATAAAGAAAAGTATAGTATAGAATACTAACGTGTTGATTGCGAGCTGCACAAACATACAAAGTAAAAATATAAAGTGTTGTATATAAATAAGAATTGAGCAAATAATAGTGCAGACATTGACGTAGATATTTACTTTATTCGATGAGTTTTGTCGGATTTAAAAGATAAGATTTAATGTTTACTTATAGATCAAGTAGTTTTAGGAGCACTGGTGGCCCAGTGGTAACGGCCGCGACATACCGGGTTGTAGGTCGTTGGTTCGAACCCTGAGAGGTACTTTACTTTGTGTAAATTATTTCATCACCACTGCTCTCCAAACGGTGAAGAAAAATATCGTGAGGAAACCGGCATGTCCTAGAACCAAAAATTTGAAGACATGTGACATCTACCAACCCGCACTGGGCCCGCTTGGTGGATTACGGCCCACTCCCTCTCACAGAGAGGAGGCCTGTATCTCAGCAGTGGGGACATTATAGGCTGATTATGAAGAAGTTTTAAGATCTCTGTACACAAACAGGAATTTTGTGTGCTGTGCTCTTAAAGTCATAATACTCATAATGTATCGTTTAATAGTTTTGCACTTTGTAGTCATTCTAACTTATGAATGTTCTGTGAAATAAATATCCCTAAAATACAAATATCTATAGTAATAATATTACCTACCAGAAGTAATTTAAAACATTTTCGTGGCAGTGATACGAAGAAGTACATATTACCTTATACTTATTTTAAAACCCAATATTTTTCACAGTGTACATACCTATTAAGTTAGTTTTCATACTTAACTTGATGATTAATACATTATGTAGGTATATATATAGGTATAATATATATATATATCTACATTATTAATTGATCATGCTTGCAATATCTGCGTAGTTCAACATTGTTTTTCTCATGTTTCATTCCTAACGAGCTAAATTAACTTAAAGACTAGCTCCTAGAGTATGTTATCAGCACTGACGTCACTTTATGCCCGAATCAATAAATTGCCCGATAGGTACCTACTTTTATAAAAAAAAGAGAGGCTTGATTGGCCAGGCCATTAGTCGTTAGTGATTATATTTCCTTGGCTTTTGAATAACCCAACATCTTTAAAATCAGTCTACTTAAATTTTTCCAAAGGTTGAAAATCATGAACTTCATTCGAATCGTGTCTAATATTTTCTTATTATCTGACTGACGGACTAAATATAATTTCTTTTATTCTACCCAGGCATCATCCTCATTTGGAGCAATTTTCCTCAGAAGTTGTAAAACTGCACATTTTTTGTCTAAACTCAACGTCATAGCGGATATAATTGGTTAAAGAAGCTTGTGCGGGTTGTTGGCTTGAAAAAATCGGGAGTAACAGTCTTAATTCATCAATAAATAATATATTACATAAGAGTAAATCTCTAACCTAGGTAATTTTCCCAAAATAGCGGCCAAGTGTTCCACTGAGCCGTATCTTTCGATGCCGAATCACCTAACACCCGAGGTGAGGTAACTCTCTATAATAGTTTTTAATAATACGTGGTTAGAGACTATTATACCTACAAACTATCTGGAACAAATATTCACATTTTGACGATGACATAAGTACCTAAATTCTGAACTAAAAGAAAATTCTTACGTGAAAGAATTTACGTTGTGTGTCATCATATGTTTGAAATAGAGTGTAATTATAATAAAATTCACAATAGTTTTGGGTTTTAGTAGTATTTTACATTTGTTAGACTTTATATTATTGAGTAAGAAACAGGTTTAAGATCCAAACAAAAGCCAGGATTTATTATAGAAAGAGAGTGAAGTTTTTCCATAGAAAAGATTAAAAGATTTCACAAAGTCACGTACATACACAGATATAATTATATTACTCGCTTATTTAGCATGCTTAGATACTGTTGTAATAATGACTGAACTCATAGTTCCAAGTCATGATTTATAATTTTCATGTGATATGATAGGTCAAAACGATTTTCAAAATATTATTCGGATTTTAAAAACAGGTCTCTCACAAGGAAATACTTAAGAAAGTTACGCCTGTATAAGTTCTTTCGATTCTAATTTCTAATTCTCAAAAGAAAATTGTAACAGCATGAATAATGTTACAACTCAAATATATTTAAACATCAAATTACACGAAACCGAACGTCATAAAGAAAAACACATCCGTGCAAATAGGTCAACACGTTCACTCTTATATTAAACCTGTTTAAATCGGGATTTCACTCTCATTCAAACCACTCGGTTATTTTCAGAGGCACAATCTAGACCAGCTGACGTGTTCAAGTTTAGCTGTCTCAGATCAAATCAATCAATACAGATTATTGGTGAGCAGTGCCGGATATTGGTTGGTGTTGCAAAAACAGAGCGTCTTCTTGTATTGTTATGTAAAACACAACGTCACTTATTCTGTTTTTTTGGTGCATTTGTCTTGTCTTGTTGATGGTGATAATTCATGCGTGCCTAATTAGAGGGCGACCGTTTGTCAATTTTTAGGGTTCCGTACCTCAAAAGGAAAAAACGGAACCCTTATAGGATCACTTCGTTGTCCGTTTGTTTTTGTAATACTTTTATTCAGGATTAAAATAATAATATTTACATGAATAATAACTTATACATCATTAATTAATTCGTTCAAATACCAAAATTATGTCCTGACTTAATTTAATTATTCACAAAACAAAAGTCGACAGCGATGCGGATGAATTTTTAAACACCATATTTTATATGGTGTCGAAAAATTCATCCGCATCGCTGTCCAGTGTCCAGTGATTAGTGATCTCTCTCCAGTCGTGTCGGATTGCCGTCCCATCGGACTATGAGAGTGAGGGAAGAGAGAGTGCACATGTGTCTACGCACACACTTGTGCACTACAATATCTCCCGCGCCGAAGGCTGGTCTCCGCTGAGATTAGTCGCCATGGCCGAAATTCTGGAGGATTATTATTATTACTTTACATAAGTGCTGACTTGAGGTATAACTAATATTTGGTGTAAGTAAGTGGTGCTCCCGCAACCAGCCGTTTAGTAATGCAGGGACAAATCAAGAGAAACTGAAATCTTTAGACCGTCATTTCTAGAATGCAGTTATAAACATCGTGGGTGAGACAAATATGCGAACTGCAATTGGCAACAAAACTGCGATGCAATGACCTTCCAAGTTCCAGAAATATAACTGACCGTCCTCTGCTTTCTCCACGATAAAGCGCCATTCCGATATTTGTTTGTGAGAACGAAATAACAAAATGTGCGATCACGATGCATGACATAATCGCCACATAGATCCGTGCCACTGTGCCAAATCAGCGCAGCCGCTAACGGCGGCGCCGCTTTTTTGGCTCCAAGTCAAAGGGTTATAAGGTGAATGTGTCGAGACCCAACGTGTATTATTGTTACATTTAAAAATACATTTAGACTCGTCTTCGGTAGGTACATGCTAACAAATTCTAATTAGGCCGGTATTTACTAGCGAACGAGGAGAGAGCAAACTGAACTGAAACTCGCACTGTAAGAAGGGTAAATTATGTTTGTGCAGTAATGAACATGTGTTTGCTCGTGTATTGTAAAAACAGCTGGATATGCACCTTGTCTTTCATTGCTGCGTATTTTCAGCCTATTTCCAATGTGTACAGTGCAACTGTGTGTGTTTATTAGCGTTTGATCGGCTCATCAATTACTGTTGCGAATTACTGGTTTTGGCGCTGAACAGTCGTGTTCAATCTATAGACTTTATGAATCTCTGACTTATTAAACATTTGCTTTGATACTTAATTTATCAGCGCCAAAACCCGCTTAATTAAACGCTTAATTTATAAGAGACGTTTACACCACAGGAAATATTTCATAATCTGCTTTTAAATTAAAGATAAGTAGGTCTCTTCTCTAAGTTCTTCTAACTGAACAGACAGCTGTGCTGCTGGGGAGTTTGTTGCGACACTTCTTCCCAGCTAAAGCACTAGGAAGTGGTGAAGGGCAGGCGTTTTGTGGGACTGTTATGTAATTTTGACGTTCAGAAAGTGCTGATTCTCAGCCTAAGTTGAATAAATGACTTTTGATTTGATTTGATTTTGATTTGACTTCATCAAAACTAGTGTTGAATAAACATATAAAAATGATGATTGATATTTTTATGCCGTTTAAAGATAACCATACTTTTTTTAGTAAGTACCATTTTCTTTTACAGTTTTTAGTATGATAATATTTATTTGTAACAAAAGCCAAATAATATTCAACAATATTTTAGGGATGCATGCATCCAAAACAGGGGCAAGTAAGTTAGGTCGCCGCATGACAATAGTGTAATTTTACTTGCTAATATGCGCTGGTCAGAGTGACCAGCGTAATACAATGTATCCTGTTATCTTGTACCTCGCCATGTTTATGTTGTATCTCGATAAAGACTAGTTCTTGAACAATGTACTATTCGCCCATAATATGCTAGAGATACCCTTAGATACAGATAATTTTGCTGTCATAGATTTACAAAATGTTTTATTTTTATTATATTGTTGGTTGGTAAATCAGGAGGAGTAAATTAGAGGAGATACTTGATGGTAAGTAAGTGGTCATCTCCGACTGTCTCTGAAATGGCAATAACCAATAATTACCTACCTATCGTAGGTAATACTTATTGCCATTTCAGAAACCAAGCTCAAATGCCTCATGTGCCTATTTTTTATTGTACAATACATTACGAGTATCCATTAACATTTTCTGGACATCAAAATGGGAATTATTTGGGGTTCGATTAAATTGAAAACTTACATGCTATTTTAAGGTAAAAGGAGCCCTTATGGTGCGACTCAGTCTGTCTGTCTGTCCGTCTGTCAACTTGAAATTTGGAACAATTTTAGATGACGTTTGCAAAAAAGAAATATGATAAGTATATTTGTTTCTTATTTGCAAAATAGTTGAATTTTGCAAATAAGAAACAAATATACTTATCATATTTTTTTTTTTGTAACAGGGATTGAAAGGGTGTCTTAAAAATTCAAAGTGGGGCTACAAGGACATGTGTGGTATTATATGAAAGAGCGCTGTTGGTACCTTCTCAAATATTTTTTTTCTTGGTTTTAGGCCGCATAGTTTTTGACTTTTGATGAAAAATGTAAAATACTGATACTCCCCCTTATCTCCGAAGTTTGCAAAGAGAAAAATCTGAAATTATTCTATGTGATAGAAGTTTACATAAAGATCACAGTAAAAATAAAACGATGTTTCTAAATAGCACACTTTTTCAGAAATGATCAACAAAAATACGTATCTGATGTTACGGAACCCGCGGTGCAGAAGTCCGACTCTCGTCCGGCTCTTGACCGGTTTTTTATTACGCTGACATTCATATACCTTAGAAATTATATGAATCAACATAATGTTGCTGCATTCTGGTGGCATAAGTAGGTACTGCAGTATAAGTCGACGTTCGCACGAACGTAAAAATATCGCGGCGACTTTCTTTCGCGGACTGGATTTTCAACGCTCTTTTCGACGTGCTAGAATGCACTCTGTTATTGTTAACTTGGATTCTCAACGCTCAGGTCAACAACGAGAGTTGAAAATCCATTGCGCGATAAAATCCCGCCGCGATATTTTTACGTCCGTGCGTACCTCGGCCTATGGTTATACCAAAGATTACTGAAGCACGTGTATTTCCCTGATAAAGTTCTTCCAAAAGAGCTCTACTATGGAGTATTTGCGGGCAGTTTGACAGGCATACTTAAATGTCTAAGGCGCGGAACACACAGAAGACGCAGTCCGCGGCCCGTCTGCGTCTTACGTCTTTTCTGGTGTTCTTTTCAACCGCGCGGCCATGGCGTTAAAAAAAAAATTATATGCCAACATTTTGTAACAATTTGTAAAAGTTGACTCCCAAAACCACAAATTTGTCAAAGCTATGGTTAAAAAGTTAGAAGGGTTTGAACGTGGTCGCGCCATCGAAACGCGGAGAACCGCGCTGCCACGGAGATATCAGAAACTAAGCATTGCACAGACCTGAAATTTTGGTAAATAACAGATTCAATTTGTAAATAATTTGTAAAAATGCAACAAATCCTAGGTTTGTATTTCAGGAGCTGTAAGACTAGAACCTCATGGCCGAGCCATCGAAACGGTGAAAAATACGTTATCACCGATATCTCGCTGAAAAAGCATCGCAGAGGTCTGAAGTTTTTTGTAAAACCTAGATTTGAATTTGTCAAAATTTGTAAAAATACAACAAAAATCCTAGGTTTATATTTCAGGAGCCGCGCCATTGAAACGGTAAAAACACGTAATCGCCGATATCTCGCTGAAAAAGCATCGCAGAGGTCTGAAGTTTTTTGTAAAACCTAGATTTGAATTTGTCAACATTTACAAAAATACAGGTTTATATTCCAGGTTTATATAATACGGTATCGCGCAGAAATAAGTCATGAACGTGATTAACTGTCAAAGAAAGTAAGTATTAGCGAGATATTTTTTAATGAACAACACCTATTAATACGTATTATTATGTAGAAATAACTAAAATAGACAAAAACATCAAATTTTGACAAATTCAAATCTAGGTTTTACAAAAACTTCAGATCTCTGCGATGTTTTTTCAGTGAGCTATCAGCGATAACGTGTTTTTCACCGTTTCAATGAAGTGGCTCCTGAAATATAAACCTAGGATTTTTGTTGTATTTTACAAATTTTGACAAATTCAAATCTAGGTTTTACAAAAAACTTCAGACCTCTGCGATACTTTTTCAGCGAGATATCGGTGATAACGTATTTTTCACCGTTTCGATTGCGCGGCTATGAGGTTCTAGTCTTACAGCTCCTGAAATATAAACCTAGGATTTTTTGGTGCATTTTTGTAAGTTTTGACAAATTCAAATCTGGGTTTTACAAAAAACTCTAGACGTCTGCGATGCTTTTTCAGCGAGATATCGGTGATAACGTATTTTTCACCGTTTCGATAGCGCGGCTATGAGGTTCTAGTCTTACAGCTCCTGAAATATAAACCTAGGATTTTTAGGTGCATTTTTGTAAGTTTTGACAAATTCAAATCTGGGTTTTACAAAAAACTCTAGACGTCTGCGATGCTTTTTCAGCGAGATATCGGCTATCACGTTTTTGTCACCGTTTCGATGGCGCGGCCACGGGGTTTTAGTCTCACAGCTCCTTAAATATTAACCTAGGATTTTTTTCTATATTTTTACAAATTGTTTACAAATTGAATCTGTTATTTACCAAAATTTCAGGTCTGTGCAACGCTTAGTTTCTGAGATCTCCGTGGCCGCGCGGTTCTCCGCGTTTCGATGGCGCGGCCACGTTCGAACACTTCTAACTTTTTAACCATAGCTTTGACAAATTTGTGGTTTTGGGAATCAACTTTTACAAATTGTTACAAAATGTTGGCATAGTTTTTTTTTAACGTCATGGCCGCGCGGTTGAAATGAACACCTTTTCTGTGTGTCCCGCGCCTTACAGTTCACTAGGTTAATGATGTTGAGGTACAAGATATATATAGTCAACAAAAGACGAAGTTAAATATTGTTGATATAGTACGATGATGTGTTGTGACTGTAAAATTGTAATGCAGAATATCTCTGAGATTGATAACAGATATGATATTGCAGTAGTATGTTATGTAAGGTCATCAGTTGCGTCACTTGCGTCAAGATATGTGTGGTAATGATTAGTGATATCTTGAAAATGGATGTTATAGTTGATAACATTTAAATTTATGTAATCTTCAATACCTACATCTGCATAATCTTGTCTTCCAAAATGATACTATCTGAGCTTTTAAAAATTTGGTCAATGTCAGTGAAATTAATTGTTTAACTTTATCCTTTGACACACTACACAAACTTGCCGGCCGGGTTAGTGTCGTTGCGGAGCGGAGACGTGCAGGAATCGACCAATCATAATGGTTGAAATCCTCATAGCGGCTCATGTCTCGTCTGTGATTGGACGATTCCTGCACATCTCCGCTCCGCGTCAATGGAAAAGCACCTTAAGGTAATTGCGCTGTGTAGTCCGCGAAATTCAATTTTTTTTTGCGTTTTTTGCAATTTGCAGGTCCATGTCAGGTGTATCTTGATCAAACATTATGTATTTACATAATTTTAACATAAAAATCATCAATACATCTCTCTAAGTTAGATTTCGTGCAGATTCGTCAAACGAACGAAATCTAACGAATCTGCACTTAGAGAGACGTATCGATCATTTTTATGGTTATAATCATATAAATATATATGTTTTATTGCCGCATATCATACTTTGATCAAGATCACGGACCTGCAAATTGCAAAAAACCCAAAAAAAAAATTGAATTTTGTAGGCTACCACTGCGCATCATCCTTAAAGCCATTTCATACAACTGTCAAACAATGACAGTTACATACGGATAATTACGATTGGTAGTTAATTTGCTAAACAAATAATTTCCCAAACTTTGTCTACCTTTTTGCCGTTTTCGATAGTGTAGGTGTTAGGTTCACACTTTTTTGCGTTTCAAAACAAAAATAACTCAATGTTTAGGTCGTGTGTTGTTCCAAAGTTTCAGGTTACGTAAAAACAATGGGATTTTTTGTTGAAAACAACGGGCCATTTAGTACAAAAGGTTTGTACTCACGTTTCGGTGACGGGCTCGGCGCTGTTGGCGTGTTCGGTGACTTCACAGCCTGGTATGGGACCTCGTGCGCCTTCGTCTCCGCTATAAATAAAAAGATCACATTACTAATGATTTTCTTTTATAACACTTTCAGTTATAATGAGACTTTGAAATTCAGTATCAAAAGCTGGTTTCCTTGTACTTAAACAAAGATTGCCTACGCTTTCTTCTTGTTTCAAGTGAGCCTATTAATATCCTGGTGATTATTTTGTAGATTTTAGAATACAATCACAATGATTATAAATTATTGTTTTGCTGCCAATGACTAAGTGATCTAAGTCAGCTTTAAAATATCTCAAAGTGGGTTTCGTAAATATATAGTGTGGTATATTGCCTACTAACTTTTGTACACGGCTATGCCCGTGTGGAGTTCGGAAATTATCCCACGGAAACATACTACCCGGATTAAAGTACCGTATGTCCTAGTCCAGGTCATAGTTTACTCATGTGTCAAATTTCATTCAAATCTGTTCAGCCGTTTTAGCGTAAAAGCGTAACAAACAAATAAACAAAATCACTTTCGCATTTATAATGTTAGTTAGGATAGGTACTTTATACAACCATTTGTAAACAACTTATAATTTTCTTGTATTTTTTACTCAACAGGATAAAAGTCATAGCAAAAACCAAAACGGATCCTTCAATCCCTAATACAGAATAACCTTGAAGGTACAATGTACCTAAGCTAAAATATTTGCGATTATATCCCAACAACACATCAAAAGAGTTTAGTCATATTTATTTAAACAGGAAAGCATCAGTGGGCAAACTCGTAATCGCACAAAGTGTTTGAATAAGCGCTGTCACAAAGGACGGCACTATAAAATAAGACGGAGAAGGAAAAATAAAAGCAAATATGAGGATTGAGGATGCGTCTTTGGAAAAGATAAATTATTCGAAAGCAAAAGAAGGTTGTGCTCACTTTGTTTATATTTGTCTGACAACCCTAAGACTTTGTCCCGATATTACCGCGCACTATTTGAGTAAGAAAGGATTTTACCGGAAAATTTGTATTAAAGATGAAAAGGGTAAATAATATTTCCTGATGACTGTTTCAAGAATCAGGCTTAGAACTACTTATTGTTTAAAAAGAAAATGAAAAACATTTCTTTGTGAATTAATGGACGAACATCAACCAACTAGGCACAAAGGGAGATGTAACGTGTGACGTATCATATAGGATGAAAAATTATAAGTGACTTCAGTATTCATGTAAGCTCGAGGAACAACTTACCGTTTGTAACCGTAAAAGAGAGAGATTGATAGTTTTAAATTAATACATGAATTAATCGTATGACACGTACGTGTATCTCAAATATTGTGCACTTTATAATTATATTTCTAGCGTGATGATATTATTATCTTGGACGTCCGAAGGATAGGCGTTGACGTCCACAATAACTTGACGTGTAGAATTATAAAAGCGCATGTTTACTTTTAAAAGAAATGAAGATAATAAAACAAATCAATCTGCCTAGCCTTTTCCCAACTATGTTGGGGTCGGCTTCCAGTCTAACCGGATGCAGCTGAATACCAGTATTATACATAGAGCGACTGCCTATCTAACCTCCACAAACCAGTAACTGGGTAATACGATACCCCTTTGTAAGACTGGTTGTCAGACTTTAGAGCTTCTGACGACCCATAACGACTGTCAAAGATCCACGAATCACAACCGGGACCAACGGCCTAACGTGCTTTCCGAAGCACGAAGGAGTCTCGGTATGTAAAGATGGTCACCCATCCACGGACCATCCCCGGCAAGCGTATCTTAACCTGATGGATCAACCCGTGCGGCCGTTATTACTTAGCCTCAAAAAAAATATAAGAAAACAAAACACGCCACCCAAAATTCAAACAAATCCTTAACATTATGTATGTAAATGAATCTTAAAATGAATTTCACAGGCAAGTCGTTAACATAAATATCCACCCACATATGACGAGAAACAGTAGTCCACTTACCATAATATCGAATCAAGTAAAACGATACGATTAGGAATTGTCATTCGAACAATGTAGCAGCCGTGCCGAAGATGTTACTCACGTAGTTACTTCTGATACATCTACTTTAATGAGCACAGCTGGATTAATTTTCGGTACGGTTCCGATAATTCTAAAATTAGGCACGGTACACTGTTATTTATAAGGGGTGTTGTTGTAACGAAACCACAGCACTTCCCGGCAGTGCGTTGCGATTAGCTGACCACTAACTACAGAGTTTAAACTATATGCGATGCGCGTCGACTGCGGCTCTGTTTAGAATCTGTACCAGGAAGTGCATGTGATGTGATCGGAGCATTTGGCACCGAGCTCTGCCCCAACAACCTATTGAGGCGATAGGTACTTTAAATAAATCACTTGTTTTGATCACAGGTGTGTCCTAATAAGAAAATGAGCACCTAAAACCTGAAGAACTAAATCTAAAATTTCTTTGAAATACTCACAAGATTTGTTTTTTTTTTATTATTTGTACTAGCTTTTGCCCGCGGCTTCGCCCGCGTGGATGTCGGAAAATATCCCATGGGAACGTTCATGTGTGTTCATAGGGCATATCCCTAACTTAAGAAATGCTGGGTTTCCCATACAAACTTTCATGCCTTTTATCACCCCTTGTAGGATTATGATTTAAGACAAAAAGTAGCCCATGTCCTTTCCCAGGATGCTATCTATAGCCTTGCCAAATTTTATCGAAATCCGTGCAGTTTTGTAAATTTTAAAATCAACCCCTATTTTACCCCCTTAGCTTAAGAAATACTGGGTTTCCCTTACAAACTTTCATCCCCTATATCACCCCATGTAGTATTATTTTTGAAAAAAATAGTATTCTACGTCCTTTCCCAGGATGCTATATAACGCCTTGCCAAATTTTGTCAAAATCCGTGCAGTTTTGTAAATTTTAAAATCAACACCGATTTCACCCCCTTAGGGGATGATTTTTCAAAAATACTGAACCGCATATTTCTTAATTTCCTACCAATAGCATAAATTTGTTATTCCTAACTTAAGAAATACTGGGTTTCCCTTAAAAACTTTCATCCCCTATATCACCCCCTGTAGTATTGTTTTTGAAAGTATCCTATGTCCTTTTCCAGGATGCTATATAAAGCCTTGCCAAATTTTGTCGAAATCCGTGCAGTTTTGTAAATTTTAAAATCAACACCAATTTTACCCCCTTAGGGGATGATTTTTCAAAAACGCTGAACCGCATATGTCTTTATTTCCTATCAAAAGCATACATTTTAATTTTCACATCCCTAACTTAACAAAAACCCTGAGTTTCCCATACAAACTGTCATCCCCTATATCACCCCCTGTAGGATTATTTTTTTAGACCAAAAGTAGCCTGTGTCCTTCCCCAGGATGCTATATAAAGCCTTGCCAAATTTTATCGAAATCCGTGCAGTTTTGTAAATTTTAAAATCAACCCCTATTTTACCCCCTTAGGATATGATTTTTCAAAAACGCTGAACCGCATATTTCTTAATTTTCTACCAATAGCATAAATTTGTTATCCCTAACTTAAGAAATACTGGGTTTCTCTTACAAACTTTCATCCCCTATATCACCCCCTGTAGTATTATTTTTGAAAAAAATTGTATCCTATGGCCTTCCCCAGGATGCTATATAAAGCCTTGCCAAATTTTGTCGAAATCCATGCAGTTTTGTAAATTTTAAAATGAACCCCTATTTTACCCCCTTAGGGGATGATTTTTCAAAAACGCTGAACCGCATATTTCTTTATTTCCTATCAAAAGCATACATTTTAATTTTCACATCCCTAACTTAAGAAATACTGAGTTTCCCATACAAACTTTCATCCCCTATATCACCCCCTGTAGGATTATTTTTGAAAAAAAAAGTAGCCTATGTCCGTCCCCAGGATACCATCTATAGCCTTGCCAAATTTTATCGAAATCCGTTCGGTGGTTTAGGCGTGAAAAGGTAACAGACAGACAGACAGACCGACAGACAGACAGACAGAGCTACTTTCGAATTTATAATATTAGTATGGATTGTTTATATCTATACGTAGAAGGACTTGTGGCTAAGTAATAACAGCCGCACGGGTTGCTGTGGTTGATCCGTGGATGGGTGACCATCTTTACATACCAAGACCGGGAGTCGTAGCCAGGAATTCTCTTCTGGGGGGTTAGGGTTGCCAACTTTTCAGAAGAAATAAAGAATTTCTGATTTAAGATAATTAGGTAATTAGAGAGTACAGATTTATAACAGAATTTTTGTTCTTTTTGCGGATTATATATTTTTTAAACCTTCTAATTTAGAGTTCAAATTGACGAAGAGCTTAAGTATTTCAATAAAGCTCTGTTTCTCTCTTCCCGCCACTTTCCAATCATGACCAAAAACTGAGGCCGCTATGGAGAATGTAGGATGCAAAAGCGAGCGAAGCGAGCTCGCAAATTTTAGCACACCGCTTCGAATATGTTAGATTTTCTTTGGCCGTTCATACAGAAATAAAAGTAACTTTGTCGACTTAAAAATGTTTGCATCCCGCCTGCGGTAGGTTAGACTCGGAGACTGCTGAAATTGCAGGAATTTATTTTAATAAATGAATGAATTAAATAATAAATAATTAATTTATTTTAATAATGAATTTATTCATAGTCAGAGTCAATAAAAATAGAGTAGGTACTTATTGCTTTGTTGTTTTTAAAGTAGGTAGGTACGTCTGAGTAAAATTCTCTATATTATAGGACGGAATAGGTACAGTCAGCAACAAAATTCGATTAGCATTCGAGTTTTCTAAATCTTAATTATTTAAAAAAATACTTAATTAAAATCGGAACAGATGTAAATGTAAAGAAAATTAACTCTTGTCTAATAAATGAAATGCTAAAAAGCAGGTTATCGTATAATTTTGTGTTAATTTCGATGATGTCAAAAAGTAGCAGTGTTAACCGACTTCTGTTGCTGACCGTACCCTAGGGGCGGTCGAACTCTGGACCAGGGACAATAAGGAACAACTTAGTTTTAAAAGAAGCAGATAAAGGTATTATTATTATGTAATTTTACTTATAAATAAACTTATTGAATTAAAAGGCAACCGACGTGGATGGCCATCAGAAATAAAACGCGTGACAACGATCTCTGAAAGCCCTTTTTGTTTTTGTATATAGGTATGTATAGTAGGTTAGTTATTTATTTAATTTAGTTCCTGGTGTAAATAATTAGATAGTTGTATACTAATATACCATATCCGACTACGGCAAAGCCAAAAGGAAGGGTTATGTTTTTAATGTTTTTATTCCTTATATTTGATTATTGCCAAATTGGCCTGCTGACCTCGAAACGATTTAAAAATAAAATAGGTTATAAAAATACAATGTCGCCGTGTTAATTTTACTTCTGCGTACTTATCTATTACTTCGTAACTTAATAAAAATAAGTGAAAATAAAATCAAAACATTAGTCTTCTTTTTATTAGGCACCATTTTCTATTGCGGCGCTACAAAATTAGGTCGAGACTTGGCGCTTAGTGCCACAAAGCACTTTATCTTTCTTAAAATAAAACCTTATTTAAACGGATATTTCAAGAAGTTAAGGAAACTTCATTATTTGCGTAGGTTTGAATGATGCTTCATCACTGAGTTTAAGATAAAAGACGAGATCGATTGCGATTTAACCGTCTTATTCTGGGAATCAATCAAACCTTTACAAAATGCTGAAATAAATAACAAGTAAATCGTAATTTATATAGCATGCAAACGACTAATACCTTAACAAGTATTTTAAGAACGTAACCATGAAAGGAAAACATGAAAGGAATGATACGTAATGTTATTCAGATATGGAACGATACGACATGGAAGAGAATTTGTTTATAAAATTTTCATGGTTCAACAGTTAAGATTATTGTAAACTCGCCCGCGGCTTCGCCCGCGTGGTATTTCGATAAAAAGTAGCCTATGACCTTTTCCTCATGTCATTGTCTATCCGTGTACCAAATTTCATCCAAATCTGTTCAGCCGTTTTAGCGTGAAAGCCTTACAATCAAACAAAGTCACTTTCGCATTTATAATATTAGTTTGGTTAGTAGAAATTGGTGTTCAAAATTGTTTTACTATTTTCTTTAAGTGAGTGGAAAAAGGGAAGATATAGGCTTTTGCCCTGCATGGGGACTACACAGGTTGTTTATTATTATTTAAAGTGTCTTTGACATATCTCGGGACCCTGGGGTCCCGGACCTTTGGAAGGCGTACGAGGGGCTGAAGTCAACTCGCAAAAGCCCGTTAGACGCTTTTAATGAAATGAGGCACCAACCAACGAATGTCTTTTTTTCTTTCTTTTAATGTTATCATCAGTGGGCATCAACTGGGTACTTACTTACGCCATTTGTATTAAAATTGTAATACAACTGGGGTACCCAATTGATGCAGCCCACCTTTTTATTTTTTTTTTATTTTTTTTTTGAGCGTGGGAAATCATCAAATAACTTCTCCCGCTCTGGGTGGAGCGGAAGGGCGTGTCAGACTTTTACTGACTAAAACCCACCCGTGTTCCTTCAGTTGCCTATGCCAGGGCCGCGGTATCTTCTTCAAACTACCCGCGACATGCAGCCCACCCTACACCCATAATTATTTTAGCAGTAATACGTTTCCTAAATGGTGTGTATCAATGTTGAATGAGGTTGAATGTATATGCTGTTGGTGTTCTATAATAAATAAATCAAAATAAAATAAACTATCCCTCTACGCATATATGCAAGTGCATCCAAGGACAACCCCCGGTTGGTGTAGAACTATTGCAGGCTATGGAAACAAAGATATTGGTCTAAGTGTTTGGATGGCTAAAGTTGCCTGGTAAATAACTGTGAAAGGACTATGGCACCTGTCTGTATTATTACATGTTGTTGGTCTTGGTATAACTTTTTATAACAAGCTACCTTCTTCTTTGCTAGATTTGCCTTTTAATGCGTTTAAAATTAAAGTTAAATCCAATCTTTGTTCAAAGGCATACTATTCTATCAACGATTACTTAAACGATAAGAATAGTTGGTCGCTGTGATTAACTCAAGACAATGTTTATGTTATGTTCTTTCTCCAGGATCAGCTTACATAATGACAGGTTACATGAGTTAAGTACTTACTAAAATTGTTTATTTTATTTTATTTGACAAAAATATAATTTAATGTATTGTGTTGCGTAAATTATTTTGCATAGGTACTATTGTATAGAATCTAGTTCTTCTAACTGATCAGACAGCTGTGCTGCTGGGGAGTTTGTTCCGCTACTTCTTCTTCCCAGCTAAAGCACTAGGAAGTGGTGAAGGGCGGGCGTTTTGTGGGGACTGTCTTACTGTAATTTTGACGTTCAAAAAGTGCTGATTCTCAGCCTAATTTGAATAAAGGACTTTTGATTTTGATTTTTGATTTTGATTATTATTTTCGCTTCATGGCCGTATATAACGGGCTTACAACTCTATTATAAAAATAGGCGAATAATATTGAATACACAAAGTTAGAATACCCACACTTTAGTTCAACTACAGATCATCTTTGAAAGTTAATAATGCCCGTAATCAATTTCGATTGTATCATCATTCATTCTCTTGCCCATATCCCAATTTAATCGGTCGGCGCAACATGTCCCATTCTTTCATACTCTTTATTAGTGGTCATATCGGTAGTCACCCCCTTTCTGGCCATATCATCTTTCACACAGTCCATCCATCGTTTCTTTTGTCTTCCCCTACTCTTATAGCCATCGACATTCTTACTCAAAACTTTCCTCTCGATATTTTCCTCATTCCTCCGCATCACATGTCCATAACATGACAACCGATTTCCGCACAACTTTTCAGTCACCGCCGGTGCCACATTCAGACTTCCTCTTATGTTCTCATTTCTTATTCTATCCATTCGTGTAACACCTCACATATCCCTCTTGTAATAAGTAAATATTAAACGATTCTCTTCACTTCAGTTGATTTTAACATTAATATCGTTTTGGGTCTGTTTATTATACTTAGAGCAAAGATTTTGAAATGCTGTTTTAGCTAAAGAAACATTATTAATTCAGATGCTTAGCTAAGATTTTATACCCAATCATAAAGATTTCCTTAAAATCTCGTTAGCGAATATTTAACTTAGCATGTTGAAAGTGGCCCAATTAGTGCTAAAAATATAAAGTACGTATACATACCTACCTGTTACTCAACAGCCAATTAAACTCTGTATATTTGTGTACAGCTATTAATTTTATCTCATCACGGTTATGAAACTGGTGTACTCTAGTTACACGTATTTCATATACTTTAGCCTCCCACAGCTGGCATTACGCACATAACCGCAGAAGCTTTTAATTAAAACAACAAAATATAAACAAAACTTACATAAACAGAACTCCAATCACATGTATTCGTACGTCACTTACAAAAACATGCGCGAAAAAGAATCACAACACCAGAGAGATGGACGATAGACTACAGAACACGACGAGTCTTGTGTCCAAATTAACGTGGGTCTAAATAGACCTAATATGACTGCGGTCTACTAGACCACGCTGGCCTACGGAGGCCAGAGGGCAACTGTGACAGGGCGCGCACTCACAATGGACACTTTCTGTATGTAAATCACAATAAAATACCAGCTTTGTACTCTGATTGCGACACGCTAAACTAAACACCGAACGTCATCTATGGTACAGTTGGTTTTTATAAGCGAATATTGACTCTATTTGGTGCAATATACGGTCACAGGTTTGCATTGGTGGCAGGAATAAGGGGGAATCAAAAATTGAATGACAGTGAGGTAGAGGGAATTGAAAATGAAGCACTGGACATTGTACAAATGCACCACATCTATACGGTAACAATATTCAATGAATTGCAACAGGTTACAAAGGTACAGACCTATCTATTGAAGCATAGTAAATAGGAAAAAAAAGAGAGACCAACAAATAGCCCAATGATAACAAGGAAAAAAAGATGGTAATACTGAAGCAACTATTCAACCAAACAGAATAACGTAGGCCATAGTTGACGTAGACATAGGAAAACAAGACCAAAACACAGCTATATCACCTATTTCCAATATCAATGAACAAAACACAAGGGAGATATAGATCAGGTTCTGCGCATAAACGGTGCTTACAGAATGTAACCGATACTTAACAAAGCGATACCATCAGATTCAAGACTATAGGAGCCACACAAACGCCTAACTAAAGAGCCGTTTTGTAATTTAAAGGATACGATACGATAACAGAACTGCACTGTAAAATAGTTTGTTAAAATAGGATGCTTTTAGTTTTTATTACAGACGCTTTTAACGTGCACGTCTTTCTAAATTGTTCTCACATTATAGAAGCTCCTACTGTAGAAATATTGTTCTGGGTCTCATGAAAGCGAACTGTTATGAGTAGATTCAACAGCATCCTATTATCAACCAATGACAGCATTGTGATTACAAATTCCGTCTAGGTACAAAGCAGGTCATTGGTAGGATCGTGTTCAGCAATGAACACTTAAGTATAATTACAATAGCCAGCTTCTATCGTATCGTTATCGTCTCGTGTCACATAAAGACCATCGTCCACAAACCGAATGCACAATTCTGTGCGTGTTCGCAGTGATTGACATACAATATTATTGTCCGATGGCAAGGTGTGGTGGATTGTCAGCCTAATTGTGCGAGACCAAAGTTTAGTTAGGACCATCCATCACTTTGATACATCATGTCTGGCCTATTCAACGCCAACCAAAAACTGGGACACGGAAACGCGAAATAATTTGTCATTGTATACTTGTTTATTAATTGTCTGTGGTCTGTGGACGTCTACGATTATGTCAGTTTGATTGATATTAAGAGAAGCCTGAAGTTCTTTAACTTTTAATAAAGAATTGAGATGATTTTTTGCGAGCTTATTTTAACAAAGGAAGGCAGATGGTTTACTACTCTATAACAGTTCCAGTATTAGGTCATATCCTTAGGATACTTTATGGATCGTTGCGGAACAAAAATCTAAATTTAAAGCATTGTAATTCCGGGGCCACATTATACGGGATGTGCCGTTGATTATCGCTTTGAAGGGCGTTAGCCGTAGGTGTAGCCACCACTTACCGCGATAATTTGACCGAATCTTGACCGAATTTAATTACCGCGATGTTCATGGGGTTTATGGGCATTGACGTTAATGTGGCCCCGGCATAAAGAGTTAAGCAGATTATAGCTTTGTAAGTTTGTTAAGCAATTTGTATTGCAACTTAAATTGTCCGTATATTCGAATCATAAGTGTATCACACTGGCGGTTGTATGAAAAAGTGTTATGGGCTGCCGCGTCCTACATACAAGTATCCATGGTATGCCATACGGTGCGTTCCGGCATCGCACCGCGCGTAGGTACTGTCACGGACATTTGCGGTGAACCACTTTTCGACCTTATTGCTAACGTAATAAGGTTGAAAAGTTTCACCGCAAATGTCCGCGATGGTACATGCCAACCCGCAAGACGAGGCGGGGAGGTGGGTATACGTACGCGTTGCAATGCTGGAGCAGCACCGCTCATTTGTTTGTGCGGCAAAAGAAAGGGAAAGAAATCCTTGCAGTGCGGCGCCGCCGCCGCTGCGGCGTAACAACGTTACGGCAACAGAAGGAACACGCAACAGAATACGCACGCACGGAACAGCAATGCTATTTTGTAATCATCTCACCGTGAAAACTTAAGTGAAGTGAGCGTGGAGTGAGCTGTCAGTGTCATTCCACAAAAAATATTATTAAAATCTCGATTATGCTTGTAAAGATGTGCTTGGTCCATCCAAGCACATCTTTACAAGCATAATCGAGATTTTAATAATATTTTTTGTGATAATTTTATATTATTTCAAAGCTAGTATTTAAGTGTCTAAACATTAGGTACTATTTAGGGGTTGTTAAATAAAATAGCAAAATAAAATTGAGTTTTGTCTGAATTTCTATTTGACTATTTTATTTTAAAACCCCGAAATAATAATGTTTAGACACCCTACTAGCTTACAAATAATATAAAATGATTATGTTGTAAAATTAGGATAAAAATATAATTGAAATCTCGATTATGATTGTAAATATAATTTGGTCAATCCGTAGCATCCGTGGGATGACACTGACAGCTCACTCCACGCAAGTTTTCACGGTTATGTCACTTGTGTACATGATATATATATTAGTATTTAATATTTAACTAATAATATTTTTTGTGTTTGTTTCAGTGTACTAATACCTGTCAACAAGTCTCACATTAAATTCAATCTAGAATTATTATTATTTTATTTTTTTATTTTTTTTTTATTTTTTTTTACACGCACGTTTTCTCATAACACATCTGACATTGGCAGAATTGTCGACATCGGCACCATTGCCATAGTGAAAAATAGATAGATAGAGATTTTTACAGAATCGACCAGCTGGCAACTGAAGGAACACGGGTGGGTTTTAGTCAGTAAAAGTCTGACACGCCCTCCCGCTCCATCCAGAGCTGTAGCTGGAGCTGTGTAGTCATTTGATGATTTCCCATCCAGAAAAAAAAACTGGTCAAGTGCGTGTCAGACCACGCACAATGAAGGGTTCCGTAGTTGAAAAGAATGTATACCAAAAACAAACTTAACATTGTAATCCCAAAAAATATTTTTTTATGTACTTAATAAAATTACAAATTAACATTTTTCGGACTTTTTCCTTTAATTGTAGTGTGAGACCTTGTTTCTTGCCAAACATGATTCTAGGACAACGGGAAGTACCTAGGTTTTGATTTACTTGCGAATATCAAAAAATGTCGCATAAATGGCCGTATTATTTTATTGCGTTGTATTAGAAGCTTTATTGTTTTAGAACTCCAAGGGACCATAGACCTACGTTTTTCATATTAATTTCAAGTTGATATCTCCACGCGTTCCTCAGAAATAGGGTCTTGACAGACAGATAGACAGACGGTCAACGAAGTGATCCTATAGGTAAGGATTCCGTTTTTTCCTTTTGAGGTACGGAACCCTAAAAAAGAAAAACGGAACCGCAACTGAAACTGCGCATCTGGCTGTTGAAATCTTTGGCGTAAAAGTGTAAAAAATTTAGCGCACGGTGTCAGTTTAACAATTAATTTCCCTAACTGTACCTAAAGAAAGATATTATAATCCTTTTCAACCAAAAAAGTATACAGCTGTCACGATGATCTGAGCTGCAGGCACAGCTTGTACTAAATAGGTACTGAACAATTTATGTAATGTACAAACAAATAAATCGTGTCATTATCCTCAATGAAACCAAGTACCTCATCGGTTCTCGTTTACCCCTAATAAAATACCCGGAACGTGCTAATAAAATCATACTTCGATCACTAATCCGTGGTGGTTATGGCAACACTCCCTTGAGGGAGTTCGCTATTAGTTAAGGGTAGAATGGGAGTACCTATAATATTCGTTAAATAGATATTGGATAGCTGGATATTGAAATGTCGATATAAAATTATTCAATTTGTTTATAAACACAATTTGTAGATTCATAGGTACCTATTGTTTTATGTATAGGTATAGTTAAGCTTCTAATTACCACTATTGACAACAATTCCTAGTAAAATGAAACTTTACTAAGGTTGAAATTATCTGACTGTCACATAGATAAATAGAGCTTGTTGTTTTGACTCTTTTTTCAGCAGCAAATAAGACCTAGGGATTTACTCTAGCGCACTTCCATTATTTTTCGGCATCTACGTGTTAGCAGAGATTAGGACGAGGGTCACTCAGATGTCCCACGATCTAGTTTCATTTAACTAAACAAGAATCAAGACAACAAAAACTAGATACCTACACCCTTTATTCATTTCCAAGCCCGTTAAACTCTAAAATTATCCCACTCCATGTATAGTTTGCAAAGCGTCCATACACTTACAAATCATTTAACAAAGCCAACGGGGGGCAATAAAATAGAGCTTATTATCACAGATTGTAAACATTCAATATACTATATTCTAGTCCCAATTACATCACGGCAATTCAAACGGCGTGGGAAGGCACGTCCGCAACGTCCTTTCGATAGCTTTCATCCAGTTTACAACACCAACATAATATGACCTACGCAAAACAACCACACCAATCGATCTATTGACTTTAAGCAGCTCTATTTAAACTGGTCAACTTTATTTGCGCGGGAAAATCTTCAATAGCATAGTTATGCAAGCGATGTAAATGTACGGTATCAGTGGACCGTGTCGAGTCAAGCATTTGGCCAATCAAAAGGGCGGAACTATGGGTATCACAGTAACGCAATGCGTGGGCGCACCCTTATGTTAGGATGAACGAAAACGTATTGTACTCCATCCGGTAGTTACATAAAGTTTACGGGTATTATGTTTTTCGTAACTAATATAGTTGTATATCAACTGATGAAATGATGTTGTGTACAGGCAATGGGCCAGAAACCTGTCACTGCGCACACCGGAGAGAATTTAAAACTCAATTCGTTACTGTTTGTGCTTTCAAGCGCCGTATGTCCTGAACAATAATTCAGCGCTAAAATCGCTGGACTTCCTACTTAGCGAAAACGCAAAGATAAAAAATAATAATCAACTTCAGTTGCTATACATAACTCTCTCTGCCTATGTATATGGAACCCGGAACAAGAATATCTAGTCTCATTCAAGAATTTCAAGATTTTATCAGGAATGACTTCACTGTAATAAATAGAAGAGCAATCTTTTCCCCTTATCTTTATAACCTTGACCTACCACGATAAGAGACTGCTACAATATTCCCTAGGAAATTGTTATTCAAGCCTAGCTGAGATAAGATAGCATTCGCCATCTTTGAATGTGAGGCCACGAAGTACAGTAAGGCTCGTATTTATAATCAAAGTAATTACTTGAGTAATTACTTGCCACTAAGTAATTTCATACTTGAGGGTAGAATTCTTAAGTAAAGAAAATGGTGACTATTACTTGGCTAAGAATTCTAAGCTTTGACAGTTCTAACATCAAGCAATTACTAAACTATAGAAAGAAAATCTTTGCTTGAGCAATTACTTTTACTGAAGTAATTACTTTGACTTGACTATAAATACAAGTGTAAGAGTGGAGTGATAATGTAAGCACACACAATAAGCGTATGCGCAAGTACCGTCAATAGGAAATAAGCCATCATGGCGCGACAAGACAATCATAACTATTTAATTATTCCTGGTGACTACGATTTCTATTTTATTTTGAGGAAGCTTTAAAGTTTAGTATCGACTAGCTTTTGCCTGCGGCTTCGCCCGCGTGGTGTCGGAAATTATCCCACGGGAACGCACTACCGGGAATTCCTTCCTTATTCCTTGTCTACATTATAAAGGGAAATTAGTGCGAAATTTCAGCTTTCTAGGTCCAAGGGTTTTGGCTGGGCGTTGATGAGTCAGTCAATCAGTTAGTCAGGACTTCTCTTTTTATTTATAAAGACAGATAGATAGATTTAAAAGTGTCGTTGCACTTAAATCGATACTAAACTTAAAGCTTCCTCAAAAGATTACTCTTGATCATTTTAGCAGCTAGCTCAAGTAATGCAAAGTGGAGAAGAAAACACTGCCACGATATGTGTTAAAAGATAAACCTCCACTTGACCTCCATAAACAGCAAATTCTGCTGAAGTAGCTTTTATTACCAAGTATTTAAACAAGATGGAATAAAAAACACGTGAATTTCGAGGTTGCAACTTAAGCGGCCTTATTACAAAACGAGGTTTTTCTTCTGTCATGGTTTAAATTAAACCGTCGGGCCAGTTTTCGTAATAAGAACCTGCTGTGATAGAAATACAGTTCTTTATACAAAACTGACAACTTAGTACCGGACTAAGTTGTCAGTTTTGTAAAACTGATAACTGAATGTGTCGGAATAAAGTTCTAAATTCAAAAAAGGGTCCATGGTTTAAACCTGGGTTTGGAGATGAACCCTGTTTTGTAATAAGACGGAATGGGTTTTGAAGTCAGAGATCAATCAGTGAATAAAGGATATTAGGACCAAAAGATGACACGAATATGACCACTCCATATTTGCATACTCTATGCCACCACCTACACAACACAGATAGGAATGTACCTACAACTTACAAGGTATTTACAGTTAATATGAGCCACATGGTGCCATGCGAAGCGATGTAAACAGAGAAATTTGTTTAGCATTATATGGGCCACTGAAACAAACTTCCTGCATAACGTTTATTAAGGACTGAACATCAGGAATGTTATGTTCTATGAAATACATTACATCAACTAGCTACTTACTCGTAGGAATATGGAATTATAGAACTTTGTAATTGGAATTTAAAGAACTTTTTTGAATAAACAACAAGTTCTCATTTGTAATTTGTTATGAAAAGTTATGATGTAGATTTGTACAAGATACCATAAAGATAATAGGGATCATGACAATTTTTTTTTGTCCCTAGAGTTTTAAAAGTATTGGACACATATTTATAGTTTTTTTTTTACATAATCAAAAGATTACGGGAAACATTGAGTGAAAATGTGGCATGACGTCACTCCTTGCTAGATTTTATACGTAGCTGGTTATAGTTGTGACGACATAGCGAGCCCCCACTCCCCTAAATGCGTTTTATTTACGTCATTTTTTATTAATATTATAAAGCAAAAAATACGTGTCTAATATTTTTTTATTATCTGACTGACGATGACGAATTGAATAGATTTTTTTTACCCAGGCAACATCCATTCTATCTATCAAATACCTCGTAATTTCGTGATCAAATGGTACAGTTTAGAATGTTTATTCTAAGTCAATCAATCTGCCTAGCCTTTTCCCAACTTAACTTAACTTAAACTATGTTGGGGTCGGCTTCCAGTCTAACCAGATGCAGCTGAATACCACTAACTGGATAACACAATACCTCTTGGTAAGACTGGTTATCAGACTTTCGGGCTTCTGACGACCCGTAACGACTGTCAAAGATCCAAGAATGACAGCCGGGACCAACGGCTTATCGTGCTTTCCGAGGCATCTAGATAATTAAGTGAAGCCCAATATTTTTTGGAGATAGTCCAAAATGTTGTTCCTGAGATTGAAAATATTAAGGATGTAATATCGAGGAAACTTAGATCTATATGTCGCAGGTATATGACAAAATCAGTTTTTGGTCACCTAGGCTTTTGACCAAGAACCAGAAGAAGACGGTCGACGTCAGGGGCACCACGAGGTTCGGTTAGGTTAGGTTCCTTTAAACCCTGCTGACAGAAATAGAAGGCCCGCCCAGCGGGGCTCCGTCGACCGGTTCTTGATCAAAAGCCTAGGTTTTTGATCAAAAACCTGATTTTGTCATAACATATACACCGTAAAGACTACTCTTGCTTGCAGCACTCTACTGCTATAGTAGTAATGCTTGCTAACAGATTTGGTCATCGAGTGCACGGGATTTTGTTTTGAAATTGGACAGATACAGTAAGTTTCCAGCTAATGCAGTAGTAGAGCATTAATTTTAAAATTGATGATGATGACAAGAAATTTCCGCAAAATGACTGCCTTATACAGTGTTATTGGTAAAACACCAGCAACCTCTTAAGGTGTCATTATACTCATCATTATGAGCAACTTTTATTATGGGACCAAACCTGAAATCGCGAAAAAAAAACAGCTGCTCCCTACATTTTGACGAGTTTGACGTAGATAAATGTACTGAACAGCTGACTCATAATGATGAGTACAATGACCCCTTAAGAGGTTGCTGGTGTTTTATTAATAACCCTGTATTATTTCATTGCAAAATAGACTTAACAACTAATAATAATTGATTGGCATAGCTACAGAATGTAACTATGCGTTGCCTATTTCGGGCAAACGCACAGCCATAACTGGTCAAATGGCCGGGAATGGCCGGTAATGGCCGGGACTGACCGGGAATGTCCGAAGCGAACCATGTGCATTTCTGTGCAACATAGTGAGAGTGCGTTGACCCAATACAAATAAATAGCAGCCCGTATTACCAATGCGTGTTTCCGATCATTCACGGAAACATTACGAGTAGGTACATTGTATATCCTTGGCCATATTAATAAAGTAATTGGAGTCACGGCTGGGAATAGGTATCGGTGTAATTAAAAGATTTGTAGTTATTTGGCGAATATTCAAAAACTATTTGTGTATAAATGTCATGATGTTTTATACATAAAAATGCTCGCCCTTCACAACTTCCTAATGATGTAACTGAGAAGAAGTGGCGTAACAAACTCCTTAGCAGCACAGCTGTCTGTTAAGGCGACGATAACCGACTTTTACCGTCTTGTCTTGAAACAAGGTTCATCTTCAAACCCAGCTTTAAACCATGGACCCTTTTTTAAATTTCGAACTTTATTCCGACACATTAAGATGTCAGTTTTACAAAACTGACAACTTAGTACCGGACTAAGTTGTCAGTTTTGTATAAAGAACTGTATTTCTATCACAGCTAGGTTCTTATTACAAAAACTGGCTCGATGGTTTAAACCATGACAGAAGAAAAACCTCGTTTTGTAAAAAAACCGTTAATGATTTTAAACTGAAGATCACACGTCTAACCGAGTAGTGTTAAAGATTTGGAAAAAATATAGTGTTAAATTAGAGCATGTGAGCTTAATAATGTGAATATTTAAGATTATGTTTTTAGACACAGGGTCGGTTTCACCACCTACGATTAAGTTCCTATTAATTTACTTGGCAAATAATTTCATACAAATTCTGATTCGGACATCGTGAAATAGGCCCTTTGTGGCATAGAGCAAGATTAGAAGAAACAAAAATCTGCACTAGCAATTTTTTTTTTACTTGCAACCAGTCTTACCGAGGGATATCGTATTACCCAGTAAATCGTACCTCCCAGTGCAAAGCATCCGGTTAGACTGGAAGCCGACCCCAATATTGTTGGAAAAGGGTTAGGCAGATAATGACTAGGTATTGAATTATTTCCTGCACATTGCTGGTAGACAATGCTGCTGAAATTTCTTCAAGAATCGAGAGGTCTTATAAACAAAGTTGGTTCTTTAAAATCAAGGATAAAGTTAGAGTAACAGAGAGAGAAGGATTAGAAATATCTGGGTCAATTATATGTACCTACTTCCTTTTCCTATTTGTATGATTTTAATCCTATCGCTGGTCGTTTAACAGAAGGACTCGGCGTGTTATACAAACAGAGAAAATAACGCTAGCTCTATATTTTTGAGACCTTTTCTTGTGTCACTATGTAGCAAGAATACAAGATTCAAATTTAATAGATTCACTTTGATTAAAAGTTCCAGAAATAAGAGGACATTAAGCACCCAGTTTTATTCCTCCTCTCTCCTACTTGATCTATGCTGTGCCCGACAGGGTTCATAATTGTGACTAATGTAACAATTTCCCTACATTATGGTACGCAATAAAGAATTAGGAATTGAACTGCCAACATTGAACGATTCACTTGAATCTTTACGGATTTGGTTTTTAGAGTTCCGAACCTCAAAAGGAAAAAAAACGGAACCTATATAGGATCACTCGAGTGTCTGTCTGTTCGTCTTTTTTTTGAGGGTGGGAAATCATCAAATAACTTCTCCCGCTCTGGGTGGAGCGGAAGGGCGTGTCAGACTTTTACTGACTAAAACCTACCCGTGTTCCTTCAGTTGCCTATGCCAGGGCCGCGGTATCTTCTTAAAACTACCCGCGACCCCAGCGGCGTCGGCCCTATTGGACCCCATCATTTGCTGACATCTCTTTGAGGCGCGCGTGGAACACAACGCGCCGTCGACTCGGGCCTGGTCCTTACCGGACGCGACTGAGGGCGTGACGCTGCCTCTCCCTCACGCGTTCCGCCTCCTCCTTCGCGAGCATTACTGCTTCGCAGAAGGAGGTGACGGCCTCCTATGCACTCTCGCTCCACACCATGGCCTCCGTGAGAACACGGCGGTACTCTGCCCAAGCCGGGCAGACCTCCACTGTATGCTCCACCGTGTCCTCCGGGCGATCCACACAATGGTGACGTCACAGCCAATTTGCTCCGAATCTAATGGACCAATTAAGTTTAAATTTGGTACACCTATGAATTTCTGTGACCCAATTTACACGGACAAGTAAAGTAAATAAATGAATTTTAAATATGGGGGTCACTTTTGGGAGGCAAATAATAGTAGATTATGCACCGAGGGGCTAAAGTTGTGTCTTATGTCACGGGCGTCATATTGAATCTCGAGTGCAATGAAGGATTCGGGATTTAACTCCTGAGCGTAGTGAGGGAGTTAAGAGTTTAACTCACGAGCGAAGCGAGGGAGTTAATACAAGAATCCTGAATGCAGCGAGGGATTCAAGCTAGCCCAAGGCAAAGACACCTTTAGCCCAGAGGAGGATACTCTACTTTTTACACCTACTGTGAGAAAATAATAGCCATAGTACGAAAAACAAAGTATTTATTAAATAAACAAACAGTAAGAATAACATATTTAGAACTAGTTAGTTATATGCACTTACATATTAATGGAAGTTAACGGTAACATTTGAGACATTAGTCCAGTTGTGCAAAGATAAAGTTAAGTTTTTATTTGGTACGTTTATAGATGTTGATGTGGAATTAAAAAAAAAAAATAAACAAAAAAAAAATGGTTCGTAGTTATCTAATTAAAAAAAAAGAAAGAAAGAAAAAATGTTTATTTGCGGTAAACATGACGCAAACTACAACAGAGTAAAATAATTATTTAAAAACAATTTGGGGGAAAATATGCGTCACATCTACGCAAAACGGCCACCGCTCAGCATAATGCCGCGAGCCCATGCAAAATGGAGCCCCAGCGCTGGTTTTCAGCGATAGCCGGCGTTGACGCAATAACGTCGACCGGTGCAGCATGTAACAAATAATAATTAATAATTTAATTATTCTTACAATATTATGTCTTCGAAAACATGGCAACGATATGAAGAAGCAGTCGTTATGATTTTGTAGGAAATCGAGAATATCATCCACGCGTAGGTAAGGGTTTCGAGAATAGCTTTCCTCTTTCTGGCACCAAAGGGTGTTTGTTAGTACTATACTGCCAATTTAGCTGAGCATGTGAGATTCCAAATTCAAATCACATTATTGACCAGCGGGTCATAATGACATCCAGTACAACATTATTGACCGGCTGTGCCCCCGGCCACTAATGACTCACTTTAGGTTAAGGTTGCTTGACATATAATTTGACATTTTCGAGCAGGTGGTGTGAAAAAATTTTTTTTTTTTTGCAAACTACACCGTGTGATATATCAAATGAAAGGGCCTTACTATGAGAGTCTCAAACATATTTTTTTTATTATTTTAAAATATATTGTTTCAAAGTTATTTAAGAAAATAGACCAAAATTTACCATTCCCCCCACTTATCTCCGAAACTACTCAGTCTAAAATTAAAAAAAAAATACATAAAATAGTTCTTTACCTGCAGTTTACAGGAAAACCTATAAGAAGTCTGTGGTCTTAAAATAACATGGTAAATCTCTCAATATTGTGAGTACAAACTTACATTTACAGTTGGAATTTATGGGAGTGCATGTTTTTCAACTACAATGTTAAGTTTGTCCTTGGGATAAATTCATCCCAACTACGGAACGCTTCATTGTGCGTGGTCCGACACGCACTTGGCCAGTTTTTTGCATTATCGGAGAACTAAGTCAAGCAAAGGGTGAACTCGAAGAGCGAATTGATACAATTAAGTATTCAACAGATTTACCAGACTGGTGATACCTATAATTATTTCTTGTTATTAGCAGATTCAACAAAAAATGCTCCTAAAAACAAAACCACATGTTTTCAATAACATAGATAATAAAGACTACATTCGCGACATTAAATCGATTCCATCTGTGTGTCTGTAGTAAGGATGTTTTCGCCAAATTGCTAGAATTATTTGAGCCAAAACAAATCATATCTTTGCCAAAATCAGCTGTTGGACCGGAACGTAGATATTTAACAACGGCGTCATGTGAACACAGATCTAGGTCATCTTACGTGAGCTATTTCCGAGAATTATGAAGCATTACTAATGTCAATGTTTCCAGACCTAAGGGGTTCGTGGCAAAATAATAACAGCCGCATGGGTCGATCGAAGGTTAAGCCACGCTTGCCGCGGTCGGTTCCTGGATGGGTGACCATCCATTACACATCGAGACCCTTCTGTAACTCGGAAAGCAGGTTAGACCGTTGCGCGTTGGTACTAGCTGTCATTCGTAGATCTTTGACAGTCGTTACGGGTAGTCTGAAGCCTAAAAGTATGATAATCGTCTTACCAAGGGGTAACGTGTTACCCAGTAACTGGAAGTATTAGGCGTACAATGCCACATTCGCAAAATTACATATTGGAATTTCGCAAAATGTCACATTCTCAAATTGTCATATTATTATGCTTAAAACGCCACATCGCAAAACGTCACATTAGCAAAATGCCGCTATCGCAAAATGCCTTTTCGCAAAATGCCATTTTCGCATAATGTCAAAACGAAAAAAAACTAAAATTTTGAGAATGTGTCATTTTGATAGTGTGGCATTTTGCTAGTGTGGCATTTTGCTAGTGTGGCATTTTGAGAAAAGAGTTTGCGAATGTGTCATTTTGATAGTGTGGCATTTTGCTAGTGTTGCATTTTGAGAAAAGAATTTGCGAATGTGTTATTTTGCGTCAGTATGTCATTTTGCGAATGTGGCATTGTGCGCCTAATCCAACTGGAATTGTGGAATTCAGATGGCAGTCGGTCCATGTAAAATACTGGTATTAAGCGGCATGAGGCTGCATCCGATTAAACTGAAGCCGACCCCAACATAGTTGGGAAAGGCTAGGTAGATTTTGAACACGAGCTGTTTACAAGAGTTCTGAACAGCTCTCTCAGTTGTAAACTGTAGCTACTGCATGCGACGAAAGCATTATTTTCTATTACAGAGAGAATACGCAGAATATAAAGGCTCTCAACGAGAACTGTTACAATGTAGCTCCACATAGATTTAACAATCTGGAATCTCAAACGACCACTAAGCAAGCTTGGTGATAAAAGTTCACTCCTTGTGCAGACAAGAAGAGACCTTTTCCTAGTTAAAACCTAGGTATACGTTATTTTTATTATTTTAATACGAGCAGTGCCCATTCCCATCAACAAAGATGACGATTTTCAACACACTTTCATTCTTTAGGAGATTAATTTTTAGAAATCGTTCTAATGTGCCTCACATTAGGATACTCTTGGTCGAAATTTCATGCTTCTAGATCGGCTGTGCGTTTTTGTCAGTAGGTAAGTGAAAAGATTTTTATTAAGAAGATTGCATCCCACGATAGCTTATTTAAGTATCTTTAAGAATCAAAATGAATGGCTAAATGTGTTGCTAAACTTGAGAACGGCTGGACCAAGTCGACAATTTTTTATTAAATATTCGTTGAAGTTCGAGGAAGGCGCTTATTTTCCTGTGTACCCTTGATGGTACAGTGGAAGATCAATTTTAACCGCTGTACTAAGGTTCTTAAAAAGAGAAAAATTGGAAAAGTTGCCGGGAAAATTGTAAAAATCGGGTCTCTAAAAATAAAAATGAATGGCTAAACGTGTTGCTACTACGCTCAAAACTCGAGAACGGATGAACCAATTCAGCAATTTTGTTTTTAAAGTCTTCGTTATAGTCCGAGGAAGGTTTTTATGAGGAGAAAAATTGGAAAAGTTGCCGGGAAAATTGGAAAATTCGGGAAAACTAAAAGTGCATTTTTTAGGGGAACTTTGTATGAATTATTGAAATTTGGACAGAACAACGCGTCTGTCGGGTCAGCTAGTAGATATATAAGTCTGAAGTCACCAACCCGTCTTGAGCAAGCGATGGTGATTAATGCTCGTGTCTTCTCTGTTCGAGAACAGGCCTTTGCCCTGCCGTGTTACAATAATAGGCTGGTATTATTTCTGTCGACGATCAAAGACCTGACTATCCATCCTACCAAGACCTACTTATTACTAAAGTAAGTGATCCCCTTCTACTTCCTAGACTCCTAGTGTTATCCAAGCCTATTAGAGGCTCACAACATAATAATATAATCGTTAAATTCCGAAACTTCTGTCTAATACTGTGTAACACACAGTTTCCTGAACCCTTTCATTAAACTCGATTGTTTAAAACAAACTCTTCGTGTGGTTTATGATCACCGCTGTATTATGCCGTATCTTGTAATTATTGTAACGTTTAAACGGGAAACGTTTAGTCTGTACTTCTACATGAGTATATACATATTCTACAATGCTTAGATACCTATATGCAAGACGTCTCGCAAACGCTTTCAACAACAGCATGTAAATGAAGTAAGTATAGTATAGTGAACAGGATGAAAAAGTGGTTGTAATATTTATTATGAGTGTGCTATTGGGCGCGTTACTGCTCAGTAACGCGCAGATATCGCGTTCTATTCCCAGCCAAGTACAATGTTATTGCTTTTGGTCCCTGGGCACCACCTCTTGAATAAGTAACCTATTCATTTTTTTTTATTTAGTTTTTTTTTTTTTGCGAAGGTTTTGTTGTCCTTATTACGATTACGTATACAGCAGGCTAAAGTTTAAACAATCTAAGAAGTCTGATTTGACATGAGGGTGTCCCTCTTTGTCCCGCTATGTTTGTCTCTCTTTGGCATATGAAACGATATGGGCTGTCAAAATGGACCTATTATTTTGTAACAACTTTGTTACTCAATTTTAAAAACTATTACGATGTCTACGAAAAGGTTGAAAATGGAAGTATGGCTTGTGCACTCTGAAATGACGTGCCCGACTACTTAAATTTGTATAGGTACGTACACTACGGTAAATGCGGTAGTGGGGCGCGTCATTTCAAAGTAGACAAGCTATACCTAATCCCATGACAAGTATTTCAGACCAAATACTTAACGTACTTGGCTAATAACAGTGCAATTTTATGAAACCTGATCTCTGATGCATATCATCTCATATGTTACTCGTAAAATCACTTATTTATTTGTCACTAAAGCCCCATCCAGTCTCATCTAAATAATGCCATCACACTAAAGTTTCATGCAAAGCAATTTGAGCTTTGTAACGCGTTAGCTGAAGCACTAAAGTCGTTTGAAACAATAAAGATGATTGGCTGGGGTGTCATGTATCGTTTCAGGGCCGGATTTAGGGGAGGGCAACCGGGGCGAAAGCCCCGGGGCCTCCACAAGCAGGGGGCCTCCACAATAGAGACTTCGGAAAAAAAAAATTCTTTCAAATTTCAACTAGTAAACCTAGTAAACATCTTTTCCTTTGATATTTTTTTTTTGCTTTTACCTTTACCTACAGCCTAAAGTACTTTATACATACATGATTATTTGATTATATTAATCTTAAATATTAACAGAAATCATTGATCTATATTTGTTCACTCCAATCAGGCAATCAGTGAAATGTCAAAATCTCAAATGGCCCTGATAAGCACTTCCAATTTACTACCCATCTTGAGGGAGTACCCCAATGGCTCAATGGCTCAGTGGGGTGGTACTTGCCCGCAACCTCGGAGGTTGGGTATTCGATTCCGTGTCCCATTTAAAATATATATATATATATATATATATACGTATAAATTAATTGCAGTATGTGAACAATTGGTGTTCTTCAATTCTTAAACAAAAACAAATCAATTATTATTGACTAATTGGTAATTTTTTTTCATATTTTTTTATGCAGTTTGATAGGCAAATAATTATTATTGTGACACAATTAAATGCCATCAATTATTCACGAACTTTACTGCATGCAAATCATCAACGATTTTTCGGCAAAAAAAGCTCGAAAGGTTCCGTTCGTTAACACTAAAATTTAATTTCAGATAATTCTTGTTTCCGATTATATTTATATGTGTTTGTTAAATACTAAGAGAATCTACTTGGTTTCACAATAAATTATTTATTGAAAAACTCGACTGAAAAAAATTGTTCATTTTATTTGGAAAATAATTTAGGGCAAGGGGGCCTCCACTCCTTTGTTGCCCCGAGGCCTCTGGACCCCTAAATCCGGCCCTGTATCGTTTGATTAGTATTACAGTTTAATCAGCGAGTCAATAAGGTATTTGACCAAAGGGAAAATTGACACTCATGTTTTTGTTCGAAAAAAGTGAAGTATTTGCAAAGGTTTGTTAAGTAGGTACTTTTAAACGGCCAGTGGAATTTGTCGAATCGTTTAGTACCTAACCGTGTTTACTTTCTTGTGTTTTTTAAAGAAGTTCTTTTAAACACGGATTATTTATGAGTAAATATTTTACGTGCTCAGACAGGAAAACAAATTCGTCTTCAATTCTCAAGTCGAAAAAACTTTTTCCAAAAAAAAACCGACTTAAAAAAATACATTAAAAAAAATAACTTTATGTGTCGACTTGAGAACTTCCTCCATTTTGTTTTCGTCGGTTAAAACCCTACTTTAGGATATGATTTGTAGATAAATCATGGAAAATAAAACCAACATTATTTTTTTCTGCAGAACATTGACTTCCTACTTTACAAATATAGACGTAAGTACCTACAAATAAAATTAGGTAAATTAAACTTCACAAAAATTAGGTAACCCATACAAATACCTAACTCTTATTTATTCGTAAAAACTGCAAAAATGTGTCCTGCATTTATTTTCATCCGTGGCGAAAATATGACCCTCTTCGTTGCGAAAAATGGAAAATCTAAATCATGATAGCAGTGCCGGCAGTGTATTAAAGAGCGCAAATTATTTATAGGAAGTAGGTCACAATAAAACCTAAGTAGCACCACAGAGTACAATATAGTACAGTAGCACTTAAGTAGTTTAAAAATGTACTTGTAGCTATTACTTTCCTGTCGGACAAGATAATTAATAGAGTGCCTATTAGAAGGTAAGTTATTTATCAGGATGAAAAAAGTTATAATAATCTTGAAACTGTGCTCAGCTGGGTAAAGTGCTTGGGTACTGAAGGTAATCTGTATTTACCAATTTTAATAAAACATTGCCTGGAGTGACCGACCAGACATACTCAATCTGCCTAGCCTTTTCCCTACTATGTTGGGGTCGGCTTCCAGTCTAACCGGATGCAGCTGGATACCAGTATTTTACATGGAGCGACTGCCTATCTGACCTCTACAACCCAGTGACTGGGTAATACAATACCTCTTGGGAAGACTGGTTGTCAGACTTTCGGGCTTCTGATAACGATTGTCAATGATCCATGAATGACAGCCGGGAGTAACGGCTTAACGTGCTTTCCGAGGCACGGAGGAGTCTCGGTGTGTAAAGATGGTTTCTTACTCTGGTATTTTGGGTTGGTATCAGAATGACTGGATCGCAAATTGACCACGTCGCTCTTAGTCCAAATCTCAAAATGTCTAAATTTCAAAATACCTAAGTCGCAAAATGACTACATCGCAAAAAGTCCGAACAGTTGTGTAGGCACCTATACAGGGTTGATATCAGAAGGACTGGATACATCATCATTCATCATTATCATCTGCCTAGCCTTTTCCCAGCTATGTTGGGGTCGGCTTCCAGTCTAATCGGATGCAGCTAAATACCAGTATTCTACATGGAGCGACCGACTCTCTAACCTCCAGAAACCAGTTTCTGGGTAACACGATAACCCTTGGTAAGACTGTTTGTCAGACTTACGGGCTTCTAACGACCCGTAACGACTGTCAAAGATCCACGAATGACAGCCGGGACCAACGGCTTCATATGCTTTCCGAGGCACGGAGGGGTGTTGGTATGTAAAGATTATGGTCACGCATCCACGGACCAACCGCGGCAAAGGCCTTTTTTTTTTAAGTAAGTATAAGTAATACATAATTATATTACCCAAAATAGGTGATTTTAACATTTTTGTCTGTTTATAGGTTTGTCTGTTTGTTCAATCATCAAAATGAACCGATTTGGTTCATATATATAAGCACATAGTCTAGCGAAAGTAAGAAAAAAAATCGCATTAGGAACCAAAGAGATTAATGTATATATATAGTCATTTTGCGAGTTAGGTATTTTGAGATTTAGACATTATAAGATGTGGACTAAAAGCGATGTAGTCATTTTGCGACTTAGGTATTTAGAGATTTACACATTTTGAGATTTGGACTAAGAGCGACGTGGTCAATTTGCGATCCAGTCATTCTGATACCAGCCCCAGTAAAGAAGGATTTATCCAAAATCAACCCCTAAGGGACTAAGTAACTACACTTCTTCCAGCAATGTAATACAATGCAGTTTTTTATGGAGATGCGTAAGTATTCAGCTCAATTCGTACTTATTCAAGTGTAGTTAGTCCCAAAGAGCGCAGTGATGAACTGGTAAGCAACAAGAATAATGTACCCATGATTTTGTAATATTTATCTTGACAAAAGATTACTCGTGGAGTTTCTTGGCCGTTCTTCTCCATAAAGATCTACCAAGGTTTTGAAATGGGCTACTTAGCTTTAACTTTCTGACTAATTGACCGACTCTTCGACTATTCAAAAGTGCCTGTAATTGGTTTAATTGAAATAAATGTTTTGAGTTTGAGTTTGCACCAAAAACTAGTAAGACAATATGACAGAGGTTTCAAAATCTACTTAGTCTATTGTGTTAAAGGGGGATGCGCAGCCCGCGAAATTTCAAATTTTCTTGCGTTTTATGCAATTTGCAGGTCCGTGTCAGGTTGTATCTTGATCAAAATATGATATGCGACGTATTTAATTGAGTACGTAATTTTAACCATAAAAATCATCAACACATCTCTCTAAGTTAGATTTCGTGCAATCGTTAGATTTCGTTCGTTCGACGAATCTGCACGAAATCTAACTTAGATGTATTGATGGTTTTTCTGGTTAAAATTATGTAAATAAATATGTTTTACTATCGCGTATCATATTTTTATCAAGATACAACCTGACGCGGACCTGCAAATTGCAAAAAAAAAACAAAAATATTGAATTTCGCGGTCTGCGCATCCCCCTTAAGTATAAGCTATCTATTATGGTAGGTACTAACCCTTAACCCCCGTTGGTGTTGGTGCTGCAACTTTCTTCGACTTCTTATTAATTTTAATATTACAAGTCAACTTCTCAATAGCCTTCAGTATCTTAATGCTGACTTTGTTAATCGTTCTAAGCTTCGGATCGGTGTACTTCGTTCGTGCACCATCGCCGACAGTTTTCTCTCGGCCCGAGTCCACACTATTCTCCGATTCAGTCGCCGAAGTGTCCGATACGGGGTGAAATATATACGGGCTGCCCGTAAAACACGGCGAGTTCATTTTGGCTTGAAATTCACTGGCTATAGAATCACACGAGGGAACTAAGCATGTTAGATTTTTAATGAAGCTTCTTCCAAACGACTGTACACTGCGAGTCTAGAAGAACGTTGTGCAAAGTCGGCGACGGAACTGTTTGAGGTTTATGATGTTCTATCCAGGAGGGCCGTAGACCGTGACACCGCTCCTTAAGACAAGCCTCTGGGACCTTGGCCCGACTTATTACGACGTTGCAATTAATCTGAATTAGGCTCCGTATGACTGTTCAATGGCAAATAGCATGGAAACGTCTCGTAATCAGACTGAGACTGAAGTAATAGACTGTAAATGGCTGAATTGAGTTTACTCAGGCTTTGTTTTTGTTGCTTTGTTCAGCAATCGTTTTATTTTTATTAAAGTAACTCTAGCCGACATGTTTTTTTGTAACATCTCCGAGTTACCTAGGTAACACGGACACCTACCTACTTATTGTTACAACATACATATCTGAACATTCTCGAAAGAGCTTTTTTGGTTTGGTTAAATTAAATAAGATAATGAGCCATATTTTAGCGGTTCAGATAGGTACCCCTTAATATATCAATATCATTAAATTGATTAAGTATAACGATATGAAGCCATACCTTTACAATATAAAATTACTGGTACATATCAATGTTTTCTACTAAACTGATACAGCAATTAATGAAGCAAACATTCAGCTAAATTAATAGTAAGACGAAATTGATAAACAGCTAAAAAGACCTATTAAATACCTAATTAGGTACATAATTTATCTCAGATCAAAGCAATTTTTTCCAAGCGTGCTATTAAGTTTCCTCGTGGGAAGCCCAATTTCCGTTACCTACCTACAATGGGTACGCTCATACAAAAACTACAACTGCTAAGGCAACCAAGAGATAATCGTTTGAATGTCAAAAAATAGGTCAAATGTCTATTTCCGTCACACCGTTCAAGAACTTGTACACAAATGATGAGGAGTCTTTAAAAATAGAGAACTGTAAGCGCCTACTCAAAAATTCATAGCAACACAATCTAGCAGCAAAACGCGTTGCTATTACATTTCTGTTAGGTCAAATCAAATAAAAGTAGCGGCACATTTTAAACATTTACAGTAATTAGATTACATTATACCCACGGTATTTAAAATTTTTCTTTTGTTTTAATTATTTTTAAACATTTACAGTAATTAGATTACATTAAACTTACGATATTTAAAAATTTACTTTTGTGATAATTATTTCTTCGCATTCTACTTTAAACGTGATCAGCATTTAGCAAGACTTTTAATTAAGTATCTAAGTCTACCTAGTAAATATTTTTCTCATAGTAATTAACCCCAGTTTTAAGCTTCCTTGACCTTGCTTAAGAAATGTCCAAGAAAATATTCTATTATTCTGACACTTAGCACTGCAGCATCTCATAATAGGACTAGAGAGAATCGGGATGTAATATGTACAAGTGCACAAAAAGTATTGGACATTTGCTGCCCCTTCTACCAATTTTTGTAAAAGAAAATAATTACTTAAGTATCATCTTTCTCAAAATTTTGTTGGGGTCAGGTTATGCACATGACCTTGTCGGTCAGAAGTCAACAACTAGATAGGTATCACTTCACTAGAAAAGCGGAATATATCGGTCCTTGGACGTAAGACCGGTTGACATTCTAAAACTATCTTTACTGTCTCCGTAAAACAGTCGGGTCGAATAGCTTAACGTGTTTTCCGAAGCACTTGTCGTATACCAACGTTAAACATAAAATAAATAGGTCCAGTACCAGTTCAATAGGACTTCGCAGCTAATAAATAATTCAGAGAAAATCTATTATAGCAGCGTACTTAATATGTATTTTACTTTACTGTGTACATCCTAACTAATATTGTAAATGCGAAAGTAAGTTAGATTATTTCTTTGTTACCTTTTCATGCCTAAACCACTGAGCCGATCATCCTGAAGTTTTGCATATACGTTGTCAGGTGCATAGAAACGGACATAGGGTACATTTCATCCCGAAAAAAGTACTCTTCCCGAGGAAAACAACAATAACGTTCTTATGATACAGATTACAAGCAGAGCGAATTGATTGCCAAATTCTAAATTAACGCGAGGGAAGCCGCGGGCAAAAGCTAGTAAATAATAAAATAAATAAATAATAACATTAACTTATTTTTTTAGAACTCCAAAGGACCTTATAATTACGTATTTGATATTAATTTCAACTTAATAACTCCAGGCGTTCCTGAGAAAAAGAGTCTTGACAGACTGACAGGCAGACAGACAGACGGACACCGAAGTGTCAAGTGATCCTATAAAGGTTCCGTTTTTTTCCTTTTAAGGCATGGAACCCTAAAAACGATACTTAAACAAACTGAAAATTTTCCTGAAATTTTTTCCGGAGGTATATCATTCAAAATAAGGAGCTGATTGCAGCCTGTTAGTTTTCGGAGGACTTTCTCTTACACCCCGTATGTTACTGTATTTGTAAGTATTTAACTAATTTAATTGGAGTTGGCCGTTTTATATTAATTTAAAAAAAATACTAAGGTCCTTTAAGAGCCTTATCCTCGAAATCACACAGCACAGCATCGGTACTGATGCGACGGCAGAATAAGACCTCGCATTTTAAACATCAAAGCCGTTCAGAGATTATTCTTTAAAAATATTGATAGCTCTTTCAATAAGACCAAGACGGTTCCTTCTAGCAACTTGGAAATTTTGAACTTAGGTAAAATGGTTCCCGACAGTTAATGACGTTGAGTTTAGAACTTAGAGAATTTAATCAAGAATTGGTGAAAGACCGTACGTACGACAATTGGTGTTAGTCAAGCTCATTGGGATATGTCTAGCTAGTGCAAAGTGAAGTGCAACATAGTCTTACTTTTCCTACTTCATACAAAATTACAACTGATTTGCTGTTAAGCATTTTGCAGACATGTTAATGTTGGTAATTTTTCGATTTTAACTACTAGTACTTACGCAATAAAGATAAAAAAATACTTTCATGGTTTCAAAATTACAGGCATCATAAATTCATTCATATTGAAATACCCAAGATCTGAAAAAGAGCAGTGGTAGTCCAGTGGTAACGGACTTACGAGTTCTTGGGCGTGGGTTCAATTCAAACCCAGGCGCTTTACTTTGTATATATAATTTCATCACCACCACTCTCCCGACTGGCTGTCACAAGATGTAGAAGCACACTATTCCAGAACAACTGTTATAATATGTCTGTCAAAATATATAACCAAATACCTAAACAGATCAGAGAGCTACCATTAAATTCTTTTAAGATAAAACTTAAGAAATGGCTTGTGTTCTACACACAAGTGAATTTTTAAATTATAAGCTAAGTATAAAATAATTAAGCTAACTTAACTAGGTATATTCAAAATTCAAATTCATCAATTTATGATCTCACTATTCTCATTTGTAATTTTTAACCGACTTCCAAAAGGAGGAGGTGCTCAATTCGTCGGAACCTTTTTTTTTTTTTTTTTAATTTTTTTTTTTTATGTACCTATGTTCCCCGATTACTCGAAAATGGCTAGACCGATTTGAATTTTCCTTTTTTTGTTCAAATGGGTATACTTCCCAAGTGGTCCCATGATCATCAAGTCAGGATCTGATGATGGGATCTCATGGAAATCGAGGGAAACCCTCAAATTTTATGGGCACACCTGTATCGATTTCGGTATTTTTTATAATAACTCGTGCATTTAGTATCGGAAAGTACCATTCGGTGAACTGGAACTGATGATGAAGACCACAGAGGCCCATCGGAAATACTCAATTATATCTAAGTATATAACAGGTTGCGATTCGATTACTTTAATATGGTTTATGCTCGTCAAAATAATAGTAATGGTGACTGCACCATGAGCTCCATTTCTCCTGGTTCTTACTAGGAGAACTCCTCAACAATTAACGTCCCTGCATCGGGAAAAGCAACATTTTGTAAAACGTGATGAGCAGTTGACATTGGGTTATTGTAACTTAGATAAATTACAAACTGAACCACTAAAAAGTGAAAAATAAAAACTTTTTTACAAAAACAAAAACCGACTTCCAAAAAAAAACACTACTAAGTGAAAATAACTTTAATTTCGGAAGTCGGTGGCAAAAAACTAAAATACAGATCCAAAGACACCGACTTCCGAAATTAAAGTTATTTTTCACTTTGTAGTGTTTTTTTTGGAAGTCGTTTTTTGTTTTTGTAAAAAAGTTTTTTATAACTTAATATTTTTAAATATTTTCTTGTTCACATGATCTCAGTAGGCTAGTAATAAGTGTTTTTGTTTATATTTTTATTTTTAAGGTGTTTTTTGCATGCTGAAATAAGTAAGCAAAATATGTGGAACTAATTTTATATTTAAGACCTTTTATGTTCCATATTTTATGCAAAATAAAGATATTCTATTCTATTCTAATCTCAAAACGGTGAAAGAAAACATCGTGAGGAAACCGGCATGTCCTAGAACCAAAAATTCGAAGACATGTGACATCTATCAACCCGCACTGGGCCCGCGTGGTAGGTTACAGCCCACTCCCTCTCGAAGAGAGGAGGCCTGTGTCCCAGCAGTGGGAACATTACAGGCTGATTATGCTGCTCTGAGAAACATGTCTACAATATTTTACATCTATAATTCTTCTGTACGTAACTCCTACTACCAGATAGGAAACGTCGAACTCATCTAGTTTAAAAAAAAATATGTTTGACGTGTAAAAGTGTTTGTACAAACCTACTTACAGAAAATAAATCATTTATCATTTACTAAACGGCTGCACTGATTCAGATGAAATTCTGTGTGTTTATTTCAATGGGTTCCTGGATGATTTGAAAATACAATTGGACCCGGTAGGTAGCGCTGCAGTCGGGTTCTAGGATCGTTCAGACAGGACAATGTCTGTCGGGTCCTCGTATAAAATCACAAAATTAATACCACCCTTCCGTGTCACATCAAGGAACACTGGATTTCTTCCGAGCATCACAACATAACACACTACTTAATATTTTTACGTTAAACTTGTATCATTTTATTTAACCTTATAATAACGTTAACGTGAGTTCGGGACATGTTTTTGTCACACAAATTAAGCTTATTTTCTGAATATATGAGCTTCACTGAAAATAGCCGTAAACCTTTATTACCTACGCTAGGGATAAACAAAAACAATTTTGGTGGCCTAGCTTCGTTTAATTTATTCTGCCTAGTGATTTTACATAAAATATAACCCTTGTGCTTATTTTCTGAAGGGCAGAGCAGAGGTGAATGTACCTTAACTATAAATCCGTGTTTGCTATTGGAAAAGCTTAAGTACCTGTTTACCGACCAAAAGTTATTTATGTTAGGGTTAAATTAGCTACCGCAACTGCGTATCGATATCAAAACATGATAAAGCAAAAAAAAATATCAATTTTTTTTTATTTTCTCGTGTTTAGTTATCAATACCCATTTTTTTTTTTTTTTGTGGATGGGAAATCATCAAATGACTTCTCCCGCTCTGGGTGGAGCGGAAGGGCATGTCAGACTTTTACTGACTAAAACCCACCCGTGTTCCTTCAGTTGCCTATGCTAGGGCCACGGTATCTTTTCCAAACAACCCGCGACCCCAGCGGCACAACCCGCAACCCGCGAAAAAAAAATCTGCTGTTCAGTACATTTTCACGAGTTTGATGTAAGTAGATAAATGTACTGAACAGCTGATTTTCTTTTCGCGATTTCAGGTTTGATCCAATAGTAAAAGTTGTTCAAAATGATGAGTACAATGGCTCCTTAAGAGGTTTAGTGTAAACAAAAAATTATGTTGTATATTCCTAGAGCTTAGGTCCTATGGTACAGTTGTTTTATCTCACGAAAGCGGGCGAGCCATACTTGTATGTGTAAATGTTACATGTAAATTGTCTTTGTGTGCGTAAGCTCGGGAGCGCGCTACCTGCAGGTACGCACACAAGGGCACGTGTCTATACGCATTACATCTACAAGTATGGCTCACCCGCTTTCGTGAGATAAAACAACTATACTTACAATATTTTCTAAAGTGACTCGAAAGAAAATGGACTTGGTATATCTAGTACCGAAACCATAAACTGAGAAAAAAGCAGCTGAATTATCACATTTTTAATAAAGAAGAACAAATAATAATGTTTAGTAGATACATACACATTGAAGTTTGCTCACGGGAACGTGCCTTCGAAACTCATCTCCTGAAACTTGTGTTCGAATCGAAATAAGCTGCTCTAACGATCCGCGCTCTACTTGGTATTTATGTAAGACTCTGAGAGTTGAGTATGCTCTGTGCTTTACAACAACTATTTCTACTCATTATCTATATTCTATCTCATCATATGCCTAGCCTTTTCCCAACTATGTTGGATGTGCTGAATACCAGCACTTTATGTGGGGCGATCTGACCTCTACAACCCAGTTACTGGGTAATACGATACCTCTTGATAAGACTGTCTTGTCAGACTTCCGGGCTTTTGACGTCCCGTAACGACTGTCAAAGATTCACAAATGACAGACGGGACCAACAGCTTAACGTGCTTTCCGAGGCACGGAGGGGTCTTGCTTGGTATGTGAAGATGGTCACCAATCCACGGACCAATCCCGGCAAGCGTAGCTTAACCTGATCAATCAACCCGTGCGGCTGTTATTACTTAGCCACAAGCCCCTCTCTCATTGTCTATTACTAATAATAAACGTGAAGAGTTTGTTTGTTTGAACGCGCTAATCTCTGAAAGTATCAGTCGGATTTGAAAAAAATATTTTTGCATTTGATATACCAATTTTTGAGGAAGGCTATAAGCAACTCAACATCACGCTGGTTTGTATGAAAAAAAAGGTGTAAAAAATGTTGGTTAAAAATACGGTGAACTTCAAAACTTTTGACAGAATAGGCAGATTGACGTTTAGTTGTTCAGTTTCTTACACTGTTATTATTAAAAAAAAAAAAATAGTTCGTTGTTTTGGTTGTTTTGTGAAAAAGTTTAAAAAAAGTTGTAGAACGTTATATATTTATATATAACGTTCTACAACTAAAACAGCAGGTATACCTGCTGTTTTAAAAAATACCAGCAATAGTAGTTTATAGAACTCAGTGTGTTATCGTTGTATACATACAACAATGAAAATAACCAAGACTGAAGGCAATTAAGTGATAGATATATCACTTAATTGCCTTCAGTCTTGGTTAATTTAACTGTCAAGAAAATACCACCAGTGAAGCGTCAAAATATCGGAAAGAAAAATTGGAAAAGTTGCCGGCAAAATTGGAAAATTCGGAAAAACTGAAAGTGCATGTTCTAGAATTTTGTTTGAATTATTGAAATTTGGAAAGGACAACGTCTGTCTACGTCTGTGAGAACTGACCTAAGTTTAATATTTGTACATGCTTATCTAAACACTTACCTGATCTGTTTTCTTCGTATGCTGACTCATACGCCCCAGTTGTGGAACGACAGTCCCTTTCATCTTGATTGAATGTACTGTAATAGTCATTCCGTTCCTGTATCGGAGTGGCTCGCTGACGTTCGTTCCTCAGTGATTGATGAGACAATAAACTGACGTTCTTTGCATGTGTGCGAGGAGCCTCAGAACCGTTCATACCACTTTTGTTCGTTGAACGTGGTTCAGTTTTAAAACTACGTTCCCCACTATCCACTGGATCGTCACATCCATTCAGTACTATCTTCTTTATAGTCTTCACTTCTTCGACTTCGCTTATCTTGTGTTCAGAGATCGTCGAACGTTTTGTAATTTCCTCTTTCGAATGGAAATTACTGTCGCTGATGGAGTTCGACATAGTCTTACTTTCATATTCACATTTGCCATTCAACTTGCTATCTGGTCGCAAATATTTTTCAAAAGGGTCACTATTTCTTTTCGTTTCAAAAGGATTCTTAGTGTTACTTTGTGCGTTGCTTGGAAGACTTTGATTTTGAAACTGATCTATATTATTTCTATGACAGAAGTCAGATTTTTCGTTGGCAGTGGTTGTCGGTGTATAAGTATGATATCCATTTGTATTTTCGTTGTGATAAGAATATGGAAGACTGCTAGGGCCAGAGTCGTATGTTTGCGTAAAAAATGTAGGAGATTTCAAGTCTGAGCTGTAGTCAATATTTGACGAACTGTCTCTGAATTTATTTCTATCTAAGCTGGAGATCGACGCCCTACCATTTGGTACTGGTAGTTTAGACGTACTTGAATAATTCGACGGTAAAGTCGTAAAAAATGGATTCGTTGGATGGAATCTAAGTGGTTCTTCGTTTTGTGCCACTGACTTAACGAGTGGGGTAGAGTTAAGCGCCGCTGGTAGAGAATTTAAGGAAGCCCGAATAGACGATGGTGAAGGCCGATTTTGTGGTGATTGAGCCGGTCGGATGGTAGCGTACACGGGAGCCTGGGGAGTTGCCCTGCCACCTTGCACTTCAGCCATCATTTGGGCATGTCCTGAAAGAGCAAAAAAAACAGGTTACCACCAGGTAGGTAAATAAAACTTAAAGTCTAACTACAAAACTGAAAACGAACATCGCGGCATGAAGTTCAGCCTGTCAATACATTTAAACGAAGTTCTGGCGCTCGACATTGAACTTTAGCAGCGCAAACATAAAGTTGAGTTAGTGATGTAGTGCCTTTCAACATTTCCTGGCAAGCTGAGGAGCGATAAAGTCCCCGCTTCGCAATGGGGCTCTGCATATGCAGACGTGCGATAAAGTAATACATGTCTACTACACAAAAGGAATATTCCAGACTGAGAGAAGTATTCCACCTTCCTTGATTTATACGCAAGCTCATATTTTGTCTACTAAACAAGTTATATTGCTTTAGTCTTGCGTGAATGTAGATTTTGCTTATCTTTTCTTTGGATTAGCATACGAGGACAGCATGATTATCATATGGTTAATGGGGTAACTGTGAGATGTTGTAATGATTCTTAGGATGCTCACTTCTAAATTTTATGAAATGTGAATATGCGGAAACACGTGCAACCACTTAGCCGAACCGTTATGAACGAGCATGAGAGAAAATAGGCAAGCGGAAGTATTGATAAACTTACAATTTGGTGCTGCTTATAAAGTGCTTCCGAATAAATGAGCGTATCATAATACGAGTTATTGGTAATAAATATCGGCAATACATGGGGATAAGGAGTGTTTGGTGTTTGGTGCTTAGGGGTTATGAAGGGGTCACTTGGTTGCAAATGACCCCTCATCAACCCTACGCAAAAGTCAACCATTTTCGAATAATTTGACATTTTATGTATAAAAATAAAAACGGCCAAGTCCGTGTTGGACCTCGCACAATGAAGGGTTCCGTAGTCGAAGTTGAAGAATTTATCCCAAAAACAAACTTAACATTGTACCAAAAAAAATTGTTTAATGTGATAAAATTACAAATTAACAATTTTCGTACTTTTCCTTTACTTGTGCTATGAGACCATGCTTCTTGCCAAATTTCATGATTCTCTATAGGTTTTGATTTACTTGCGAGTATTAAAATGTGTCGCATAAATGGCCATATTTTTTATTAATTTATTTATTTTATTTTATTTATTTATTTATTTAACAATTTATTTAATTTAATTTAATTTAACCTTTATTTATCAGACTACAATGTGGTCTACAGTGTTAGTAACAAAATAGCTTAGCCTATGTTAGTACTTAATAACTAAAACAGATCGGGTACGAATTGCAAGCGCCCACACTAGCGGGCTATCAGCCCGGGCGGCTATCGTTTTATGTACACACAAATAAACACACATACTAATTCACTTTTTTTTTTGACAGACTTTTTATTTTTACTTGATGACTTAGATTAGCTTTTTATTAGCTTCACCTGTAATTTTTGTATGTAAATCTATGAACTCGATTTTTACCAAGTTTAAATGGTCAGATTAATTAGAAATTTGCCGTAAAATTATTATTTGATTAAATATTTAAATAAGTAAAGTACTCAAAAAACTTCCATTCTTCCTTAATTTCGTTTAAAAGGACCGACCGCGCTACTAGCAATATAATACAGAATTGTGTGGAAAAGGGAGAGGTAGGCCTTTGCCCTGCAGAATGACAATACAGGCTAGATAGATAGGATTTTGGACTATTTTGGGTTCAGATTTACAACAACAAAAAACTCTGTGACCGCAATTGCAAATAAACACCAAACGCTAAACAGTCACCACTCTTACTTATGCCGAACACATTCGCACAGTAAATAATGAAACCGCTATGAATACATAAACAAAACAAAATGAGCTTTAAATACAAATCGATAGTGAACGGTGAACGGTGAAATACACAAATATTGCAGAGTTTTCCTATTTAAGCTTGCGATGTCGTCTGATAATCCAGTGGACGAACCGAGCTTTGATGCACTCGAAAGTTTAGGCGCTCAGAAAGATGGCACAGAAGGTTAACAGTGCTCCAAGGATCTGCTGGCACTTTAATGACATTGACAAGTGGGCATTCCTGGTAAATAAGGCTCCTACAAACAGGCGCGACACGCGATGCGAATCGCACGTGACATAAACGCACGACTGTGTGTCGCGTGTCGCGCCTGTTTGAAGAAGCCGGATTTACGTTACGAAACTAGTGACATGAAATTATTTTCTTGACATTCGTTTCATTAAGTTTCAAGTGTAAACTTCTAATTTCATTATGCATGCATTACATAATCAGCCTATAATGTTCCCACTGCTGGGACACAGGCCTCCTCTCGGTGAGAGGGAGTGGGCCGTCGTAACCCACCACGCGGGCCCAGTGCGGGTTGGTAGATGTCACATGTCTTCGAATTTTTGGTTCTAGGACATGCCGGTTTCCTCACGATGTTTTCCTTCACCGTTTTGAGAGCAGCGGTGATGAAAAAATTTACACAAAGTAAAGCGCCTGCCGGGGTTCGAACCTACGACCTACAACTCGTAAGTCGCGGCCAATACTGGGCCACCATTGCTCTCCATGCATGCATTAATTTCATGAAATCTAAATACTTTCGAATCAAGCGCGATTTTTGAAAAAGTAATGTCACGCAATTAATTTCACTGTCAAATGCGATGTGGAACGAGTGTCACGAAAGCACATTTGTCCGACATTGCAAAATAAATCTTTCGATGCTGACGGGGCCATGATTTCGGTGATACTGAAGATGTTCTATGTTAGAGGATTTGCTTTCCGCACTTAGTCCTTCAGGTGGACCATTGTGTGTGGGCTCACCTCCCTCCAGAAGTTGATCAAGTCTCCTGCAGTGCTATTCTGTACAAATCTCACCGTGAAAACCTAGGTGAAGTGAGTTGTCATTCTACGAGTATAACTGTATTGCTATTCTGTAAACATTTTACCGTGATAACTTAGGTGAAGTGAGCGTGATGTGAGTCGTCATTCCACCTGCAGTGCGATTCTGTAACCATCTCATCGTGAAAACTTAGGTGTAGTGAGCGTGGAGTGAGCTGTCAATAGTGTCAATTCCTAGCAAAAACAAACTCACTTCACCTAAGTTTTCACGGTGAGATTTTTACAGAATCGACGGGCTGGTCTGTTAAGAACATCTGTGAAAGATCTGAGTGTTCCGGGGGATTCTGTTCTAACCTGGATGACGCCTGTGTGTAGATTTCACGACACAAATTATTATACGAAACAAGTTGCACTGTATTGAAACTAGTTAAGTGAAATAAATTTTATAATGTAAATCCCGATTTACGAAAGTGTTTTGCGAAATTGTATTGAAAAAAGTCGGGAGGTGTCGTGGGACACCCGGTTGAAACGATGTTTATCGCTTGAAACAATCGCTTTCGCTTAGCATTACAAAACAAACAAGAATAAAGTTTAAAAAACTGTAACCCGACTACGGAAAGATAAAATTGATCTAAAAAGTTCAAAATATTTATTTACTTAAACAATAATGACATAGGTATATACATATTTGTAATGTGCTCGTCAAGACCTTTCTTTTAATACCAAACATGTCATGATTATCTCAATTTAATTTTTTTCGAGGTCAGAAATTTACGAGTTAAGTCCACCATATGAAATTTAGGGAGAATTTATATAGCCTATGTCACGCGGACCATTATTTCGAATCTACTGATACCTCATTCATCAAAATCGGTTCAGTAATTTAGGCGCTACGGTGGAACACACGTAAATACATACTTATATACATACATACACAAGTATACTGCTAAAATCATAATCCTTCCTTTTGGTTTTGCCGTAGTCAGGTAAAAATACATACTTATATACATACTTACATACATACGTACATACATACATAGACTGCTAAAATCATAACCCTTCCTTTTGGCTTTGCCGTAGTCGAGTAAAATAAGGTGCCGACCTTATTTTATTGTTTTTACCCGACTACGGCAAAACCAAAAGGAAAGGTTATGATTTTAGCAGTCTACTTGTGTATGTATGTATGTATAATAAGTATGTATTTACGTGTGTTCTACCGTAGCGCCTAAATTACTGAACCGATTTTGATGAATGAGGTATCAGTAGATTCGAAATAATGGTCCGGGTGACATTAGTAATTAGCTTTATTTTTATATCCCTTACAGTTGTTCTTATCTACTATTTCTTGTTGTGTACTTATTTATTTATCTGTTAGTAATGTTAGTTTTGTACTTAATTAAGGTTAGTATTGTTAGGTGTAAGGGCCGCCTATTGCGGTAAAAGCCTCCTCCAAACCGTTCCAGGTGGCTCTATCCTTTGCCAGTCTTGGCCATAAGTTGCCGGCTATTTGTACAACGTCGTCACTCCATCTTTTAAATGGTCTACCCTTCCTTCTTTTTTTATATATTGGATACCAATTTGTAATTATTTTTGACCATCTTTCGTCCTTAGCTCTCTGAATATGGCCTGACCATTTCCATTTTAGTGTCAGGACCTGTTTGACCGCATCTCTCGCCTTTGTTCTTTTCCTTATCAGTGAACTTTTGACTTTATCTCTCAATTTGATGTTCATGTAACTTCGTTCTATTCCCCTTTGACAACTCCTTATTTTATTTAAGAGTGACTTTTTGAGAGACCAGGTCTGGCATGCGTAGGTAAGGACCGGCGTTAGGCAGATGTTCATCGCTTTCGTTTTCAGTTTTGTGGGTATGGGACCTTTGAAAATTTCCTTCATAGACCAGTATTTGTTCCACGTATTCTTCACTCTGCGATCGATTTCTTTCTCTGTACAGGATTTTATCGAAATTAGATGTCCGAGGTAAACGTACTCTGCGACATACTCTACAGGTTTAGACTGTATGGATATAGGTATTTCTGCACGATTAGTCATAATTTTCGTTTTGTCCCAGTTGATTTGTAGCCCAACGGTCTCGCTGTGCTGACTAAGAGACTCTATCATGTGGTTCAGTTTATGTGAGTCTTCCGACATCAGTACTATGTCGTCCGCAAACCTGAGATGAGAGAGGTACTTGCCATTGATTTTTATTCCCATATCACTCCAATCGAGGTTTCGGAAAATGGATTCTAGGACTGCGATGAAAAGCTTTGGGGAAAGTGGATCGCCTTGTTTTACCCCCCTCTCGACTTGAAATGTTGGTCCTCTTGAGTCTAGGCGTACTCTTGTTGTGCTTCTTAAGTAGATCGCTTTGATAAGTTCTATGTAGTCGTGGTCTAATCCTTGCTGTGTTAAAGCCTGCCATATAGATTCATGTGAAATTGAATCGAAAGCTTTCGAGTAATCTATAAAAGCAACGTATAAGGGGAGGTCATATTCCATATACCGTTCGATTATTACTTTCAGTGTATGTATGTGGTCATTGGTAGAGAAATTTTTCATGAATCCCGCTTGCTCCAAAGGCTGGTTCTCGTCAATAATTGTTGTTATGCGTCTTAGTAGGGTCGATGCAAATACTTTATACAGGCAGGATATAAGACTGATGGGTCTGTAATTAGAAATCAGTTTGGGGTCTCCTTTTTTGTACAGTAGAACTATTTCAGAGCATGTCCATGTTTCTGGTAGATCTTTTGTTATTAAAATACGGTTAAAGAGCTTAGTGAGTGGTTTTATTAGTTTCTCTTTCGCAGCTTTTATCATTTCGTTTGTCACTCCGTCAGGTCCTGGGCTCTTTCCTGCTTTTAGTTTTACTATAGACATCTCTATCTCGCTTTCTAAAAAAGGTATTACTGTTTCTTGGGCTGGTTTATAAGTTTTAGACATTGGTTTCTCATGATTTTTATTTGCACATGTGTAGAGGTTCTTATAAAACTGTGTAGCTATCGTCATTAGGTCTTTCCTATGTGTGACGGTGATTCCTGAGGCATTCTGGAGTTGTGTCATAACATGTTTAGTAGTTTCTAATTTTTTATAAGCCTTTTTTACTCCGCCTGTTTCTTCTATGAATTTGCTAATTGTATCGAGTCTCTTCTTTTTAAGGTTTTGTTTAATTTTTTTATGTATTGTCCTGTATAGTTTGCTCAAACTTGTCTTTTCTTGCTTAGTTTTGTTTTTCTTGTTTTTTAATACGTGTTTTTCATGTTTCAGAGTTTCTATTTCTTCTGTTATAATTTCTTTATTTCTCTTTTCAGTTGTGTCTTCAGTTTGTTTTTGTAACCTTTTAGTAGAAATGTCTCTATTTTCTTGTTGAATTGGTGCACACTGTCATTTTCGCAGTCAGACAAGGATGGTAGATCTTCATTTACAATTTTATTTTCTGCATATGCTTTGCCTCGGTAGTGAGCTCGGGATTTTTTGTTTTCCTCTAAATTTAAAGTAATTCTAATCATTCTATGGTCACTAGGGTGTTGCAATTTGCTCAACACATTTATGTTCTGTATATTTTTTGTGACATTTGTAGCTATAAAGTCGATTTCGTTCTTTGATTTTCCATCCGGTGTTCTCCAGGTCCACCGAAGCTTATTAGATTTTTTGAAAATTGTATTTGAAATTTTTAAGTTGTACTGAAGGCAGAATTTTAAGAACATTTCTCCTCTGTCGTTTCTTTTTCCGTAGCCATACCTTCCCATTACTAATTCCTCGTTTTCTTTAGGGCATCCTATTTTTGCGTTCATGTCTCCCAAAAATATTATATTTCGTGTGCATTTATTCATAGCCCTGTCAAGATCGATGTAGAATTTTTCTATTTCTTCTTTAGTGGCTCTTTTAGTAGGTGCATATGCTTGGATTATAGAGAATTTCTTTCCATTTATATCTACTTGTAATACAGCAGCTCTTTCGGATATCGCGATGAAATCTTGTACTTCTGTGTTGTGTTGTTTTTTTACTAGGAATCCAATACCTTTCTCTCCTTTTGTTTCCCCATAGTAGTAAAGGAGATATTTACCCCTGTCTTCAATTTTATAGCCTTGTCTTCTCACTTCCGATATACCAATAATGTCCCAATTAATTTGCGATATCGCGTATTCCAATTCAATTACTCTTGCTTCATTTGATAATGATCTGAGATTGAATGTAGATATGTAGTATTTTTTTAGGTTTGGAGGGTGGTCGTCTTCAACCCCCGCGGTGACGAGCCGTTCTGGGGGAGGATTTGCAGGTTTCGTGTTTGTTTTTAAAAGATTCGGTTTGTTTTTTATTTTAGAGGGTGCAGTGTTTTCATTTTTTTGGAGTGACAGTCTTAATTGCTATTCATCTGAATCGTTTGAAGAGTAGAGAATTTCCCCATCCCCAGGTTTTTTATTTGAACTGACGTTTTGTTTAGTAAAGAAATTTTCCATAGAACTCTGATTTTTTCCCATTTTATATATTTGAGTTTTATTTTTTTTTATTGTTGGTTGCTGTGCAGGATTTTTCTTTAAATCTACTATCTGGTGGGGAGGGGTTATTTCTAACTCCCTCTTTTTCCTAGTTTTCTCTGTTTCAGTTTTGTTTGTCCTTTCCTCTTCTGTTTTGCTGCTGTCTTTTTTGAATGGTTCCCGAACTATAAGTTTGTCGTATCTCAGGTAGGCTATTTTTCCGGCTTCCTTCTCTTTTTTAACTGTTCTTGTAATTCTTTCCTCGTTTCTAGAATTTGAGGTGGGAAATCTTCTTTCATGTAAATAGTTTTTGTTTGTATATATTTCTTGTTTTTTAAAATTGTGATCTTCCTGCCATACGTTGTAAAAGTTACAACGATAGGTCTCACTTTATCTTTTAGGTATTTTCCCATTCTGCGGACCATCTCTAATTCCTTTCTGTCACATTCCAGCTTTAGCTCGTCTTTAATAGTTTGTAAAACGGTTTCTTCCAACTCCTGATATGATTTTTCGCCTTCTTCTACTCCAAAGAATATGATATTCCTTTGCCTAATATGTTTTTCTATGGCGCTAATTCTTTTGTCATGTTTGGAGTTAGTTTCCTTAATTTGTTCGAGTTCCCCTTGTAATAAGTTAAAATTTTGGTCTATTTTATCATTTATTTTGCTCGTGATACTTTTCTCTAAACTCAGCAGTGATTTTTCAGTGTCTAATTTAATATCTAATCTTAGTTCTTTTAGAAGTCTTTCTATTTCCGACATGGTGGCGCCCTCTGTTAACTAAACACCGTACTAAAGCTCTGTGAGTCGGGTGCTGTTCAATGTGCACTGATGCACCTCTTTGTGTAATTATGCTTTGGAAGTAATTCGCCTAAGCGGAGATATATGTCACTCTTCCTTGCTACTTCTTAATATTTAGTATGTTCGCTAGATGTCATCACCAGCCGAGTTATTCATCGATTTTTGTGCTAAGGAGAATAATTTGGTTTTGTAGATTAAGTTTGCTATTTTTCAATTTTTCCGGGTGACATAGGCTATATAAATTCTCCCTAAATTTAATATGATGGGCTTAACACGTAAATTTCTGACCTCAAAAGAAATTAAATTGAGATAATCATGACATGTTTGGTATTAAAAGAAAGGTCTTGACGAGCACATTACAAATATGTATGTACACACACCAAAAGAATTAAGTAACCAGACACGCACACTACAAAACTATATCCTACTGTACGTACTGCTCACAATGACAGCCTCGCACACATCCCATTCATAGAGTGAGTGCGCTGACGTCTTTTAAATGATAGTGTAACATAATTTCGCAATGTAGGATAGTTGCTCTCGTGGCGCAACAGGTAAGCATTCAACCTACAGTGACAGAATGATCTGAGTTCGAGCCTCGAGTTTACTAAAATATTATTTTTGAGATTTTGTAATTTAAAATGAATATACTAACTGAATAAAGCGATATTCTGACCAGTTTGAGAATCTACCACAAGTTTCTCGCCTACTTAAAATTATTTCCCAGTTTAGAAGCTAACTACCCGCTTTAAAAATATATTCCTGCCTTTAATTGTGAACTTATGTAGTCAGTCTGCATTAGCAACTACACATTATACTCTTTCTTTTGCACTTGAAGTTTGTGATTGTGATATATTGATTAATTTAGACCATGCATCATTTAACAAGATTTCAAAAAGCTCAGATTATTGTTTTGCATGAGAAAAAAAATATTTCTATTAGTGAAATCGCAAGGCGCCCAATGCTATCGGTGAGTGAAATTATTATTAGAATGTATTAATTTATTATGTCACCGTGATCCCACCCAGTAATTTTATTATGATTGTCTGTTGTATCTCATTTAACGAATTGTGGATATGAATAGTTGAATCTAATAGGAAATGACACCGGAATAGTTGAATTTAGTATAATGAGTGGCTATGCAGTTAACAAATAAATACAATTTTTGTTAACTGCATAGCCACTCATTATATCGATAATTATTTAATCATTTCCATTATTGGTTTACACAGTATTATAGTAATAGTTTTTTATCTGTGTTTTGTAATAAAATATTCAAAAATAATGAATATGTTTGTAAATGATTAGATAATAATAATAAAATACAATTTTAAAAGATTTCATTTTTTATCTAAAATATTTAAAAATGTAAATTGCATGTATGGTAATTAAACAAAGGATTTCTATTCTAAATAAAGTATAATAATATTGTTTAATACTTTTTAGAAAAAATAAAAAATCATCATTATATTATATTATTTGTTGTTTGTTTTTTTTATTTGTGTCATTATTATATTATATTATTTTTTATTTTTTATAAGTATGATATTATGTATTTCCTAGGTCACTCGCCCTGCCTTTTTATTTCCATTTTATCGTATTATAATTTTTATTATTACTGACCACTAGCCTTATATATCAATTGTATTTAAGTATATAAATATATATTCTCTGCATTGTATTTATATTGTGTAACTTTTATTTCTTAATTTATAATTTGGGAGGTGTATGTTTAGACCTAATATTTTCACTTTTTTTTTTGTAGAGAAAAACCGTTTGACTGTGGGTGCATTGTCACTGAGACAAGCGAAATAACCGTCGCCTGCCTGGACCGACACCATTGGCTTACACAAATGTTTCGCCTCGGCATCGTGCGTGAGATTGTTGCCACCCATACATCAGATCAATTCGCTTAGACCAGCATAACAGCAGCAGCACACAACGTCATTATGCAAACTGTACGGAACCACCTGCAAGCAGACGGTTTGACATGTTGCAAACCGACGCGTAAAATTTTGTTATATACCGTGCACCGTCAAAATCGCGGAATATCGGCACTTCGATTGACAAAACAATGTCGTCATAATTACTGATGAAAAATGTCTTCGTCGAAAATCACCACCGACTTATCGTAACATACATATTATATACTACCTTTAAATTTCAGACATTTTAACGTTTTTAAATCTATTATTTTCCTAGAAATAATTAATAATGGTTGGTAATAATTATAATACCTACTGTTCCCGATACAGGTGGTAAATGTTTTTATTTTAATTTTAATTTTCAAAAATGTAGGTAATTCATATCTGTATATAACTGAACTAGCGACCCGGCCCTGATTCGCACGGTTTTTACGACTTGTTAAAACATGAAGGTTTCTATAATATATAAGTTAAATATTTATCATGATAGTGAAAACCGCATCAAAATCTGTGGCGTTAGAAGAACAACGCGGCTACACAGACAGACATGAAAAGCGACTTTATTTTATAATAGATACCTAAACGAAATACTTAATACTTTCACAGCATATTTAGCCATAATAAATTAAGTCGGCGGTACTGTGTAGGTAGGAGTGTGTGAGTGATGTTATTGTTACTGGATCAGATTATATTTGTTATCTATGTGACATGTTTATTCACTCCGCCCATTGTTGTATACATATTATATAATGGTATAAAAAGATGTAATAGCATGTTCTAAACATATTGTTGTATTTATAATAAAACATGTTCACTTTTGATGTTCTTTTTTTTAAATAAAGATATTTATTAAAAATGGTTTTATTTATTTAAGCAATTTTAAATAAATAAAACATTTTCTTAACAAAAATTGTTCTAATTGCTTTAGCTTAAAATAATAAATCGCAAAAAGAATCATCACTTCAGAGATTTGAACTCACACCGTAGTACTCAGAAGTATAATGCCTTATTCGTTGGGCTACGAACGCTTAAGTTTTCAACGCGAAATTATGTTATACTATAATTGAGAAGACATTAGCGCACTCACTCGCACATGAACGCGATCTGTGCGTGAGGGCATTGTGTGCTGTACGTAATGAATCGTTTTAACAGTAGCAATACAGTTTTGTAGTGTCACGCACACTACAACACTGGTTACTTATCTCTGTTGCAGACTGTACCTATGTCACTTTTGTTTAAGTAAATAAATGTTTTGAACTTTTTAGATCAATTTTATTTTTCCGTAGTCGGGTTACAGTTTTTTAAACTTTATTCTTGTTTTGTTTTGAAATGCTAAGCGAAAGCGGATTTTGAACACAAATTGAGTACGCGCGGTAGTGGTAATGAATATTACATGTTATTGGACCGGGTGAGTCCGGGTGTGTGTACCTATATTACGTTAATGTCTGGGCATTTTCCTGTTGTTTATAATATTTTTAACCGACGATAAAAAAGGAAGAGGTTCTCAATTCTACACATACTTATATATATTTTTTTTATGTATGATTGATTACGCATAACTTTTAATATAGTAGTCCGATTTGAATTTTTTTTTGTTTTTTTCGAGAGGGTATATTATACCCACTCAAAGTTGGTCCCATAAAAATTTATTTACTTTGCTTGGGTAGTTTTTGAGTTAGCTTCAATACGTATTGTTTCCTCACTTTTTATGTGGATAATGTTCTAGTTGCTTTTGAAGGTAGTGGTGTCTATCAACAATTCTGCCAAAAAACATTTTAAGAATGCAAAGCATTTTATTTACTAAATATACCTTTGTGTAAAAAAATAATTATTTGACTACCCACTCGTAACAGCGTCCTTAAATTAATATAATATCTTCGTTATGTAAAGATACTATACTTACAACAAACTCATAAGTTTTAGTTTGGACGTCGTGTGACACCATACTATTGAATAAAAAAGGTTCTCCTAGTAATTTTATTTAGTTTTACTATTAATTTTACTCAAACAAATCTTCTGAAAACTACTATTTCGTCAAAGGAATACAACACAGACTGTAATTTACAAAAATGCAACCTTTTTTGCGTTACCTACAAACAAACAAACACCTAATTTTTGTCATCGCTTGTATAAAGCTAAAATGTCTAGAGAAGTAATAAAGAAAGTTTAAACTCACAATTTTATCCTTGAATAATTGTGGATCTTGCATCTATTAGATTAGAGAAACAGTTGATTAACGACTAAACAATTTGTATTATAACTTAAGACATTGATTACCGACATAAAAATGCATTGTCCTTCTGAAACTCCCCCTATGGCACTCTCCTCTCATTAGGACTAGCTCAGAAACATATCAACTCAGTGTGGGATTCATTAGACTCGACGAAAAAAAACATTCGCACGACTAGATTTTTTGCTAATCTATGCTCTCCTTAGTTGCTCTCATCGATTTAATCTCAATTAATATTCCCACTGATGGGACACAGTAACATGCCTTCTCTCTGTGACAGCGCAGGTCCGTAATTCGTAAAGTGCAGGGTTATTTAGTCGGTGGATTAAAATCTCGATCTACGAAAAGAAAGACTTCAAACTCACAATTTGGTTGAGCACATCGCATATCGCGTCGAACTCTCGCTGTCCGTACTCCGTGTGCAGAATTTAAGAAACGGAGTTTTATTATAAGTTATAAAAAATAACACTGAGTTACAGAGCAGCGACAGTTTTCAAGATTTCGAATGCCGCACGACAAATAAAAGAAAAAAGTTTAAAATTAAGGAAAATTGATCCACACGTCATTTTAGAGAACTAAACTTTGTTACTACATAAAACTATAACATCAAGACTCAGATAATTTTTGTAAAGAAAGAGGAAAACAGATCAAAATATCTTCTTAACCCTTCACGCGTCGCTTTGTACTAGTTTATAAACCGAAAACCCCAGGGTTGGGAGGGGTCTGGGGTAGTTGCGAACCCCATAGGTTCACAACTACTGATGATGATTGGTGTTCCATCGGATGATGTTTTTTTACGCTTATATAATATGTGATATAAGCTTATATACCTATTATGTAAAGGTTTTTCCTTATGCACACCAGTGTGTAGGTTTAAGGCTTGTACGCCGTAAAGAGCGCGGTCACTGTCGGAATGCATAGAAAAGAAAGAGAAGTGCGATGACACAACGCTTGTAAAATATGATGTAATTGCCGATTTACAAAAAATCTAGGGATTGCACTAAAAAAGTAATCACATGAAATCATTCCTTATTATTTTGTAAAGAACTGTATAAATTTATGAACACTTTTAATGAAAACTGTAGGAGTAATATGGTAAAAACTCGAAAAATAGACAGAAATAGACCTGGGTTAAGCCTTTTTTTTCTTTAATTCTACAAACTAAAATAGATTATCGTGTATTTTTTTTCTATCAAAAAGGTGCTATAATTACTGTACAAAATGGAAACGAAGTTACCTATTTTCGTCGTATTTTAGGGAGGACAAGCCTTAATGATAATTCACAAAAACTGCAGAAACATTTAAACCCGACCCCACTCTCGAAGATTTTTAGTACTTATGTTAATCAGGAAATAACTGTACCAATTTTCAAAACTACACCAATTATCCGGTATATTTGCCTATTTTGACACTTTCTCTACGTTTCAATAAGTCAAAGTTGTCGAAGTTTTTCAGTATCTCTAGTTTCTTAGTACCTATATAAGAACGCTAAAGTTGGCCAATTTACGCAAAAATCAAGGTCGAAATGTAATATAATTAAGATTATTTATATTTATTATTTATTTATATTAATTAATAATTAAGATTTTTATATTTATATTAATTAATTAATTTCATCTATTATTCAATTATATTTATTATTTATTTATATTAATTAATTAATTTCATACTTGAGGGTAGAATATTCTTAAGTAAAGAAAATGGTGACTATTACTTGGCCAAGAATTCTAAGCTTTGACAGTTCTAACATCAAGCAATATTTTACTAAACTAGAGAAAGAAAATCATTGCTTGAGCAATTACTTATTATACTCAAGTAATTACTTTTACTCGTCTATAAATACGAGTGTAAGAAATGTTTTGTTCTTTCTCGCAAATGTGTTGAAAAACATTGTATGACACACGTGAGGAAATTGGTATTTACAAACTTACCGCACTATTATCATAAATACTAAAAAAAAAAAACGCGTTAAAATTACTCTTTTCAGATCGTACTGCACTACGTTTGAAGGCTCTTACAGACAGAGGCGATATCGCGTCGCGACGCGATATTTTTCTACGGATATAATATCGAAATATCGCGTCGCGACCGCGATATCGCCTCTGTCTGTAAGAGCCTTTACACGAGCAGCCAGTGGGCTACTTATACTCAAAAATCGTACAGTGCCCTCCGCGTGCAATACAACAACGCATTCAGGGTACTGTTGAGGCTGCCCCGCTACTGTAGCGCATCAGGGATGTTCGCGGACGCACATGTGGATTGTTTCTTTGTCACAATGCGTAAGCGCTGTGCGTCCCTGGTGCGTGGGGTGTGGGGCAGTAGCAACAGTATCCTGTCTTTAGTTTCGAGTAAGCTGGACTGTCCTTAAGTGAATCGCTGCTGCGCCATTTCCCATGGAATGGTGGAGCCGCGGTGAAGCGTCGGACAGCACTGCCGACGTGTATTAAATAGGTATTTGTAAATTGTCTTAATTACTAACATAGGATAAGTTGTTTACTAACAAATGAGTCTGTTACTTTCTTAAATAAATTGAATTGAATTGAATTGAATAAATAACTATTACTGTTTTTCTGGACAAAAACGAGATGAGATTTTTTTTTTGTAATTTTCGATTATGGTAAAATAATAATAACACCAGCTATATACTGTCCCACAGCTGGGCAAAGGCTTCTCCTCATACAGAGAAGGCACGAGCATTGATCACCACGCTTGCTCAAGACGGGCGATTTCAGACTTCTAACACACTAGTATTATAAAGGCGAAAGTTTGTGAGTGTGTGTGTGTATGTTTGTTACTTCTTCACGCTCAAAACGGCTGGACTGATTTGAATGAAATTTGGTATGAAGATAGCTTATACCCACACATACACACACACATAGGTTACTTTTTATCTCGGTCTATGCGGGTGAAACCACGGGGCGCAGCTAGTTGACTATAAACCCCCGTTTCCACGAGCGTAATAAAATCGCGGCGGGATTTTATCGCGCACTGGATTTTCAACTCTAGTTGTTGAGCCGAGCGTTGACAATCCAACCTAACAAAAACAGAGTGCATCCCAGCGCGACGAAATACACACTGTTGTATTTTCAACTCCCGGCGCTAAGCAGAGAGTTGAAAATCCAGTGCGCGATAAAATCCCGCCGCGATTTTATCGCGCACTGGATTTTCAACTCTCGTTGTTGAGCCGAGCGTTGAGAATCCAACCTAACAAAAACAGAGTGCATCCCAGCGCGACGAAAACCACACTGTTGGATTTTCAACTCCCGGCGCTAAGCAGAGAATCCAGTGCGCGATAAAATCCCGCTGCGATTTTATTACGCTCGTGCGAACGCCGACTAAGTGTAGGTTTTTTCACGATGTTTTCCATCACCGATGTCAGTAATGTCTAAGATAAACTCAGAAAGCTACTTATATAAAATATGAATTGAAAAAGTCAAAGTCATTGGTACTTGCCCGGATTTGAACCCACAACCTCGTGAGTCGTGCGTGCGAGACGAGGCAACCAACCAATAACCAATTGGTGGTTGGTTGGTTGGCAATTGGTGGTTAACCAATAAGCCACCACGAAGCTAAGGTAAAAGGTGAGCGAAAATTATTTTTATCATTGTTTCAAATTCAATGCAAGCTAAAGATAAATTTTATGAAAAATGCACTCTCTGAACGAAAAACGAAGAAAAATAATGTAGCGAACGAGGTTATAGTGTTCCTTTGATATTATTTCAACATCCATTAAAATATTTTCTAGTCTTCTAGGTCCCTTTATGTTCCGCGAAGCACTTTTGTGTGAAACACCGATCGAAAAGTATACTGTAGCAGGCGTTATTTTAAGAATTAGTTATTTAAGAAAATATATGAAAATTGAGCATTCCCCCTTCCTTATCTCCGAAACTATTGAGCCTAAATTTAGAAAAAAAATTAGAAAATAGTTATATACTTATAGATTACAGGAAAACCTGTAATAAGTCTATGGTCTTGTGGCAGCATCTACATCGCCACATACGAACTACCCATCACAATGACATGACGTCACGAAAATCCTGCATCGCGCAATCAGAGTTTACCGCGCGACTAGCATACAACGTCCCGACATCAACCGTCGGGCAGTTGCCCACCAGACACAACACCAGTCTGGTCGGAGGATCCTCCCTTTTCTATGGAGGATGAGTGAACTTTACAACCTGTTCCTCATGCCTCTATACTCTTAAAATAACATGGTGAATCTCCCAATGTTGCGCTGTGTAGCCCGCGAAATTCATTTTTTTTTGGGTTTTTTTCAATTTGCAGCTCCGTGTCAGGTTGTATCTTGATCAAAGTATGATACGCGGCAGTAAAACATATGTATTTATATAACTTTTACCATAAAAATCATCAATACATCTCTCCAAGTTAGATTTCGTGCAGAGTCGTTGCGCACAAACTTTTATTTGCAGTTGAAATGTATTTATTTTGTATGTGTTTATTCTTGGGATAAGTTCATATATCCCAACTGGGACTTCATCATCCCAATCCCTTCATTGTGCGTGGTCCGGGTTTTTAATACATTTCACAAAACGATTGCACAAAATGTTTATGAACAACTTTTACTATGGGACCAAACCAGAAATCGCGAAAAAAAAATCTGCTGTTCCACATTTTGATGAGTTATGCCGACATAAATGTAAGCGAATGATTTTTTTTCGCGATTTCAGTTTTGGTGGTTAGTAAAAGATGTTCATAATGACGGGTACAATGACCCCTTATGAGGATAACGGTGATTAAAATATACATAAATGTATGTATATATAAATGTATTTCACCATGACAATGAATCACCATTATCAATTCGCAATCCATCGCATCCTTATCAAGAGTCCTATAAAGTACCTACACATGGCATATTATGTAAGTACCACATAAGTAGTGAAAAGTAGGTACGTCATGTATCTACTTAAAACTTACTTTTCAACTCGGAGCCTTTGCCAATAGATCTTCTTCTCGGTGACACCTCCCTGTCTCTGTCGACAAGAAAACTTAGATTAAAACTTGAGAATAAGGTAAAAACTTTAACAAATAATATAACTTAGTATTACTTTTTAGGTTTCCTAGAAATGCTGTGTCAAGAAATAGGAAACTTGACAAGCGTCTTGCGTTAATCTTCGTTTTGCGTAGCGCAAGTGTCGGGGTTAACAAAACTTTTGTAGCTTTGTAATGTATTTACATTACAAAGCTACAAAAGTACCATCAACTCTTTCCTGGGATTTTGATCAGTTATAATTAGGCCAGATTAATTCACCTATATTATCCTACCGGTAGAAAAACGATGTGAAAAAAATCTGCTAGTTCATACAAAAGTGCAATAACTACCTAGAATACCTAAACCGTCAAAATGTATGGAACAGCTGATTTTTAGGGTTCCGTACCTCAAAAGGAAAAAGCGGAATCCTTATAGAATCACTTCGTTGTCCGTCTGTCTGTCTTTCACAGGAACGCGTAGAGGTATCAAGTTGAAATTAATATCAAATACGTATGTCTATGACCCTTTTAAGTTCTTAAAAAATCAAGCTTCTAAGTCAAAGCAAAAAAAAAAAAATACGGCTATTTATGCGACATATTTTGATACTTGCGAATATCAAAATATGTCGCATAAATGGCCGTATTTTTTTTTAAATCAAAATCAAAATCTTTAGGATACTTCCCGTTGACCTACAATCATGCAATTTGGCAATAAGCAAGGTCTAACAGCACAAGTAAACGAAAAAGTCGGAAAATTGTTAATTTGTAATTTTATCACGTAAAAAAAATTTTTTTTAGGACTACAATGTTAACTTTGTTTTTGGGATAAATTCTGCTGGACTACGAAACCCCTCAACGCGCGTGGTCCGACACGCACTTAGCCGGTTTTTTAAATCAGTATATTCTGTAAAAATCTCACCGTGAAAACTACTAGAATGACAGCTCACTTCACCTAGAAGTGAGCTGTCATTCTACCATGCTAGGGATTGACACTACTGACAGCTTACTGAATTCATATAACAGTTTTGGCGTCGATGGCTCTTACACCGTGTGTATCTATTAAAAATGCATAGTCATACATATTCGTAGCAATCGTAGCAAGTAAAAGCATCATCAATAATTTTTCGGTTGTAAGCAGAACATAAAGGATGCTACGCCATAAGCTCGTAGCATGTGCTACGCTAAAGTTATATTTACGTAGCCACTTTATTATTTCACTTTGTCTTGTTTTTATGTGCTTATTATTTAACAAGTTTCAGTAATATAAGCCCAGTATCTCATTTTATTTACACATAAAAATCACATGAATATACATTCCAAAACATCGGAATATGATCTCTTTCACTACTTCCTTTCTTCGACTACGTAAAAAAAACTGAATAATCAATATGCATTCAGTTACCCAAATAGAAAGATTGAGTTTGCTCCAACAGACGCAATGTATTCCTACAGTGCTTTACTGTCAGACAAATTAAACCTGTCAATGTCCTGAGAGATTAGAAGTACAGACTTCTGACGTACCGGCTCCGAACCCATTTTGCGAGTCTATATGAGAAACGTAAGTGGTCCAATTTATGTCATGACTAATCTACAGACGACCCACTGTTCGATCCTCGTGTGAAACGCCGAACAGTGATCGGATTAAAAGTGGACTGCAGAAGTGCAGAATCGAAACCCATGCGTCTGAGAATCGGAGATGCCAGCGGAAATTTGAGTGGAGCCACGTTAATGGTGAGAGCTCGGATATTTGGGAATGTTTGCTTTCTTTGTAGCAATTTGGAGAGTTACTAAGAATTTTACACTAAACTAGTGATAACAGAAATAACTAGTTCGTAAATTAGTCTAAGATCAATGGAAATATTACTGTAAGCAACCTTCAGGACTTACTTTTCCTAAGGTGATATGTAAAAAGCGAACTGGGCGGAATAAGAAAGTGACAGAGTCAATTACTTCCACATTCGAAAAAAAGAGAGCGCAATTATATCGAGGAAAAACCGAATTGTGTTTTCCTTCAGTCAGAGTATTTTATACATATATATCCAAAAATTAAATCCATATACATGCTGCAATAGTGAACTAAATGGTTACGAAAAATACCCCAAGTTATTTTGGTAACCAAAAAATTACTTGAATAAATCCTATATTGTTTTGATAACTTCCAAATTTCCCAGTGTGACTTCCAAAAAACTTCCTTTCTTAGACCCCGGAATCTTAATACCTACAAAGGAATAAGGTATAGATTTAGATCCTTACTCGTTCAATCCAAGCCGCAGTACGGGGCCAGCCGACCGGAGCATGGCGTGAGCATCAGCGTTGCTCATGCTCTTGGTAGGCCGACCATTGATGGAGGATATCACATCACCCTCCCTGATGCCGCTCAGTGAAGCCTTACGTCCAGGATTCACCTGGAACGAGAGAAAAGAATGTTAAAGTTACTCTGTAAGATTTAATAAGATTTGGGTAAGAGTTGCGCATGACACAAAATGGAGGCCATATACTCAGCAGCGGGAGTAACAAGGTTGTCAATGATGATGACTGTGTTAAATGTATCATGTGTACAAACACTTACAAGTACGCGAGGTTTAAACAGAGCTTTGCATTTGTGTGAGTGCACATAGATAGTGTAGGTGTGACGTCCGGCATTGAGCGCGATTCGCCCTTTGCTTGGTTTGAAACCGGTTTATACTGCTTTTTGGCAATCGGCTTTTGTTCTTTTAGTACGAGAGGCCATGAGCAAAACCATGTAGCATCGTTCTAAAACGTAAAACGATAAGACGATTGTACATTTTGTCTTACGTAAAACGATAAGACAATTTAGGTCATGGGCTCTCGTATCATTTTGGTGATCACTCACACAAATGCAAAGCTCATCTTAGGGCTCGCGGACTGTATGTATTTCTTCAGTGGAAATTATAGACGGGCTTGTGCATTTATTATGCAACTTGTGAGGTACCTACGTATCGGAAGTGCGACCGGATTTTACACATCATGCTTTAGCAAGTAATTAGCGTATTCGTGCAGATATTATTCAGTTATGACTCATAAGAATGGCTGCCTGCCACTAGTAAAGTTCTTGAGAGCATAAATGAGATGGGTGACCCTTTAGGCGAGTATAGCCGCTATTAGCGCCACGATTGAGAAAAAAAAATTTCCTTTGCACACATTTTTAGTCAGATGTTGTAGAATTTGTTTTTGACGATAACTGCTATAACTCAATCTAACCTAGAAGGTTTAGTGTTGATTTTACTTATACAAAAAATTCTATGCAAAATGTTCCACATATATTTTTTTTTGTATAAATTTCAGTTATTAGTTGTCGTGAGGAAAGTTTTGAGAACGAATGAAGATGGTGATAAGAGTAGAGAAAGTCCAAAGAAACAATGGATTGTTTGAAAGATTATATGACTAGAAAAGTCGTGACTACTGAGATGATGACTAATAGTGGTGAGTGGAAGAAGAAGAGAATGCTGCCCCAAACATAAGTGGGATACAGGTAGGATGATGATGTCATAAGTTTACAAAGGCCAGTTTTCCAATACCGCTCTCAATTTTGCTTTAGGACCCATAACAAACTTGAAAACCCTATACAATTATTATACGCTTTCACAATTGGCTTGTCAATAACACAAAGGGGCTTGTGGTTTCCTATATTATGGGTACTATATAACATCTAAAGCAATTTCTTGTTCAACAGTATCTGAATGCATATTAGCGCCTGCCAGAATCTAAATAAGATTGATTAATACTGCATATCGTCGTTGCGCTTGCCAAAACCTTGCTAATACCTCTATGTGTACTTAGTTAAATTTTCAGAGGAGACAATAAACTATTTCATTTAATGATTGATGGACTTGTCAATTAAGGCTTGTCCGCCGTTAAAAGCGCGGTCACTGTCGGACTGCATAGAAAAGAAAGAGAACCGCGATGACACAACGCTTGCATAATATGAAGTAATTACCGATTTACAAAAAATCTAGGGATTGGACTAAAAAGTAATCACATGTAATCATTCCTTATTATTTTGTAAAGAACTGTATAAAATGAACACTATTAATGAAAACTGTAGGAGTAATACCTGGTAGTTTGAAGAAGATACCGCGGCCTTGGCATAGGCAACTGAAGGAACACGGGTGGGTTTTAGGCAGTAAAAGTCTGACACGCCCTTCCGCTCCACCCAGAGCGGGAGAAGTTATTTGATGATTTCCCACCCTCAAAAAAAAAAAAAAAAAAGGAGTAATCCTAAGGAGTAGTAGGTACCTATGGTAAAAACTCGAAAAAATAGACAGAAATATACCTGGGTTTAGCCTTTTTTTCTTTAGTTCTACGAACTAAAATAGATTTCAGCACACATAAAGTTACTTCTTATGTATTCTAGATTATTGTGTATTTTTTTCTATCAAAAAATGGAAACAAAGTTACTTATTTTCGCCGTATTTTAGGGAGGACAAGCCTTAAAAATGCAGTTTAATTACAAACAGCTTATGTAATTAGATCGAATGCTGATTTTTTTTAGGGGCATCAGTTGCTTCTATGTTTTACAATTAGGACGGGGTATGCAACTGTTCATTGCAAAAAATTTTGTATGAAAACATCTGCCATACTAGTTACCTAACACGACTAATACATGACTGGGCATTTATTTAAATGTAGGGAGGTATGTGTTTTACTTAACATTGCTCTTGTAAATGTCAAATATTAAATCGAAGAAGGGTGAAGACCGCTAAACATCAATACAAACGAAGGACCCATAGAACACCGTCTGAAGAGCGAGTGAGACAGAGAGTTAGCTTGTAAACAAAACCTTTCCATGTTTGATTTTACGTAACCTCCACATAATTTGATTGGTAAGTACTGAACAAGGCAAGGTAAAGTTACAAACCGCATTGGGCTCCCTCCTCCTAGCCGCCGGTGAACAGAACTTCAACATTTCCTGAGGGGACCTACCCTTCGCACACACAACAAACCCGGGGTCACAAAAACACTTAATACACCTACACACGCGACTTTACGTTGAGAAAGGTCATTGTTACAACGTTTTCCTGCAACACGACACAAAAAAACAATCACTAGATTAATCAAATTAACAATATAGGTACATATAACTAGCTCAAATTATTTATAGCGATAATACACAAAACAAGGTCAATACTTTGGCCAAAACCGAGACATGCCCGAAGAAAGTCGTGAACGATACTAAAGCAAAGGAGGTAGCACGCGAACTAACCAATTCTATAGAAACATTATATGGGCATTATAGAAAATGCATGCGCGTTGGTCACACACCCATTGTTATGTTGGCCATCACTCGCTTCGAATATTAATCTTGTGGAAGGCGCGACGGAGGCGTAAGACCGCCTTCAGTCATGCGATCGTGCTAAAGGATTCTGATTCCCGATAGGACAATGAACTGTGGACTCACATTGTATGGAAATAATATGAGATTAGGATACAGGCGAATATTTCAAATTACTGTATTTATGATGTTACGGTAAGGATTGTCATTTAGAGGTTCTCACGCCTATGTCGTACTTACTACAGTATACTTTTCTTTATTTTAAAAAGGAGTCTTGAACTCAACGAATTAAGAGCTTGAACTCCAAAGAAAAGATTGTATCAAGAAGTACAACAGTCGTCTTTAGGAGAAACAAAACATTTTAGAACTCGAACGCTTTTGCATCAAACAATACCCAAGGGTGTGAAATTTTGCGCGTACATGATACTCATTTACCTACACTAGCAGCAATATTCTCTGGTGCTCTACTAACAACAAACTACGATCACCAATTCAATTTCCAAACTGAATTATGGCAATATGTCCACACACTCGCTAATTGTCGCGGTCTGTTAGTTCACCCGGCCCTTTACGGGCTGATAATGACATTTCTATATTAATTACCCCAAAAGCTCTTACTAAAACTGTTATAGAAAATAACATCACCCCCCCTGTATTCTCGGAAGGGTTGGGCAGAGGTGCACCTATATATACGAGATACACAGATTCACCTATATTACACCCTCATTTTGTCAGTTTTGTTTAAGACACTTTCGGTGCCATATGCATCTTTTTGTCACATATTACATATTATTGTCTGGGCATTGTGTATCCAAAAGTATACACATCTTTCTTCTTGGTAAACTGTCTATTTTTAAGACACACGTTTTCTATACATTTAATACGCAAATAAATTAAAGCCCTGGCCTGTCGCATTTTTTCAGTATAAATGGTCTGGGAATCAGTTCTGCCGCTGAGGGTGTTAAGTCCCATGAAGTAGGGGGCGAGACTATTGCCATTAACCGGGAACCAATCCAGAGTCCTGGATGCTGCTGAGAAATTCCACATGGAAAAACCTTATTGGTTGTTATAACATAGACATATAGATTCTATACTAAACAAAATAAATCTAAAAAAGACGAGCCACAAGAACAGTGCAGTCATCCGATGAATATGGAAAAGAAAAGGCGGTTGCTCGTGTAAGGGAAATTCAAATTGCAAGTGCAAGCCATTGTTTCAAGCCCATGTAAGTCGACGAACAAAGAGCTTAACCATGTAGCAAACGTTCGAGCTTAGTTACAGATTAATGGCGTTTCTTCGAAACGGTAAGAGTTTCCTCAATATATGGAAATTGCAGATCGCGGTGTCAATAATTTTATTTACGGGTGAAGTTTGTTATATGTATGTTCGGAGTTTTGTTAGGAAGTTTACGTAGATAAGAAGCTTATATCATTCCTGATGTTACTAAAATTTGATTGAGAGAGGGTTTTGTTTTTTATGAATGATTGTTAGTATTATCGACACCTGAACATACGACTCTATTTTCCTACAAGATCACCACCTCGAATTGTATCACTAAGCAACACACTTTAGAACTGTCGATGTCGCTAGGGGCTTATTTCTCACCACGTTTCGCAAATGGATAGACGCCGTGTTCATGAATTGGTTACTAGGGCAAATAAGGATCCCGTTTCACAACCATTTTATCAACTGTAAGCCTACCACGTTCAATAACATATAAAACTCTGGCGTTTCTAAATTGGCCAAAGATGTAAACAAAAATGGCCGCTCGAAATTTAGTATTTCTTTAGATATACCGCATTGCTGCCATTATTTCAAATCTAAATATCCGTATATTCCTTTTAAGTAGAACATGAATGTTTCGTAACTAGATGTGTCCCCAAAACTGCGTGAAACACTGGTGAACACAGAACATGTTGGAGGCAAAACTCCTCACCAGAAGCGTTACCGCCTTGCAGATTGTTATAATTAAATGCACAACTTGCGAACGGTCTCTTGTTAGTGCAATTAAATCAAGAGTCGCACTAGCTACTGCAACTTTATTCGTTTTAAACTTAGATTTGTGTGGAGTATTCAAATTTATGTGGAATTGAGTTATTGTGGATCCATAAGAATGTGTTACAGACCACTGTATGGCAGTAGTAGTGCCCCCGCCAAGACGAGCCAAGCGAAGCGCAATGGCACTACCTACCTTTTCTCGAAGCACTTCGTCGTATTTTTGAACCTTCTTAACTTGGGTTTGGATTATACCAGATAAACAAAATTTTCGGAATATGATGTCAGTAGTTGACTTATTAAACCTATAAAGTTTCAATTGCATAGCTCTTATACTTTAGATTTTATTGATATTCAAAAAAAAATACCCCGATTTCGTCACTGACTCACTGATGATCATAAAAGTTCTTAGGATACTTCCTGAAGTCCTAGAAAGCTGAAATTTGGTATGTAAGCTACAAAAACAACTGTAAGTACACAAACAACAAAAAAAATCTAAAACTTGGAACTTTTCCGCCCAACCCCTTAAACTAGGGGATGGAAATTTGTATGAGACTTCCGCAAATAATAAGTACTTATACTTACGAATAATATTAATACACTTGTATATACTTCGATAAGTGTTTATTAATCTCCTACCTATCAACCTATACATATCATAAGCAACTTACAAAAAGAAATGAAATCCCACCAAAAACATTTTCATGTAAAATGTCGCCAAGACGAGACCACATATAGCTCGCACTGACAAAAAGCTATCAGATCTCATGTAGAGCCAAGCTTCTAACTCTACACACCCTAACTCTCCAAGCCCTAACTTCACAAACTCTACACCTTAGTCAAAATATGTGGCTTGGCCGTTTCGCTACCATCACATGGGTGCAAGGTGAAAAATGTATTCACTGTTCATTACTTTTCTGTTCTTGTAGTAACGAAACGGCCAAGCCTCATATTTTGACTAAGGTGTAGTTTGTGAAGTTAGGGCTTGGAGAGTTAGGGCGTGTAGAGTTAGAAGCTTGGCTCTGTATGAGATCTGATAGCTTTTTGTCAGCGTTAGCTATATGTGGTCTCGTCTTGGCAACATTTTACATGAAAATGTTTTTGGTGGGATTAATTTTATGGAAAACACTCGTGGAATTCACCGACCGCTCCGATCACTCAGCCGTCCAGTACAACAAACAAATGAATGACAATAAAACAAATGACTTCTAACCATAATACAATTTAGCCATCAAATCAGCTAAAACAATACGCTCACTATAAAGGATATGCTGCAGGCTCAGGGTACAAGAAGACAAGACCAGGCACCAATTCAATTGAACCTCAATCTTCGACTAAACCAGTAGTATTGTCCACAAAAAACGAATAACTGGTAAACCTATAGAGGGTCTACCGTTATTGGGCAGTTACTTAACTCCGGAGTCGAATGCAAGGCACGTGTCCCTCGTGACTCCACGACGCACGTGCGTGGCTTCACGATCGCACACTCAACATACTACTCGAATCCTAAGCCCAATTTATCCTACTTATTTCGGTATATTCTGTGCACTTTTATCATGTTTTGTACCTTTGTATTCGACGGAAAAACGCTACCGGTATAAATCAATACAATCTAATGGATTCCTGGTAAACGGAATGCTTCCCGACTTTCTTGAAAGAAATGCCAGACTGAGTTTTTCTTAGAATTTGCGATAGTTTAGAAGAAGTTCTTTTAGAAATAAATAATAAAACGAGCAACAGTTTAGTGAGTTATTCTTTGAAAAACAAATCTATTTAGAAAATAGACGGTGGTGTGGGACGCAACTTGTGTTGACACCCTTGCGACATCTCATGATGTTCCAAGCAGGGCATGCTGTGCTGATGCCTCGGCTGCGGCTGCTGAGACCCTCAAGCGGTGCATGCCTGCCTGCGGTGCCTTATTGGTAACTACAGTTTTGAGCCGTTTGGGGTCGAAAAACTTAGGTCATGTGGCCCGAGTGCGCGTCTCGCTGACTGGTCGACACTTTACGTGACCAGAGCGCTGGGTCGTTCTTTAACCAAAGAATTAGCGTTGCCATTCAACGTGGCTTTACAATGTAGACAATGAATAAGGAAGGATTTCCTGGTAGTATGTTCCAGTGGGATATTTTCCGACATCCACGCGGGCGAAGCAGCGGGCAAAAACTAGTAATCTATATAAATAAAAAGAGAAGTCCTGACTGATTGACTGACTCATCAACGCCCAACCCAAAACCCTTGGACCTAGAAAGCTGAAATTTTGCACAGATGTTCTCTTTATAATGTAGACAAGGAATAAGGAAGTACTACGTTCCCGAGTAATATTTTCTGGCAAAAGCTAATCCTTAATAAAAATGACCTTTAGCCGTTTAAGTTTAGGTATAAAATGTAACTTCCCTGAAATTAAACAACAGGACCCATTTTAACAGTTAAGTACAGTACTCCTTAATTATTAATTCAGACTCCAAAACACCTTAAACAACCCTTCACCGCTCCGTTTTACACCTTACGCGATAAAGCGCGTAAACGTAAAAGTTGCTTGACGATTTTCTAAATGAGCACGTGTAATTGTTGCGCGTAAGTATAATTTACGCGCGAACAAACGACAAAGCGTTGTGAGCGTCGCAATCTCTGCGTAATGACGCTTACCCTTTGACTTTTAGCGTCACCCTGTGGACTGGGGATCAGGGGTGGTGAGGGGTCACACGCCTGGCTGAAAACTACACAGGTAGATTATTTAGTGACAGCACCTACCTTAATGACTCCTATGTGTCGTTTTTGATTGAAGTATAGACGAGCTCAAAAGTGTGCAAGCTCAATAGGGGGAAGTGCATTATGTGATCATTTAAGTTTTTTACCCTAACTATTAATTTAGTTATGTGTACCAAGGTACTTGAAAACGTTTTGTCGGTGTTTATAGTGGGGTTATTGGTTCCATTCTTTGATCGCAGTTTGTAACTTCTCTATTTGGGTCCGGATAAACTGCAGTAAGCAAATAAGAGTGTTTTTAACAAAAATCATACGGTATTGTACCTTCGCCTGATGGCTGATATGAAAATACTAGACCAATCGATTGGGTTTTTAAGCAATAAACCATTCCTTCTGTCGGACGAAAATCGAAGTTTCGACATAACTTTCGACGTTTGCGAAGCATAATCCTCGCCTAACGTCGACACAACTATGCTAGTTAGCATAGTTGTGTTCTATATAATTATTATACCTACTCTGTCTATGTTCATGTGACGTGTACCCAGTCAGATGTCATCGCTGACTGGAATTAAATCGAGCTTTGATCTATAATTCGAAACATTATCTTGCATCATATTAAGGTTTAATGATGTGAATAATTCTACTAACCTATTATTAGATAAATCTCCTAATCTGTCAATCGCATAATCTGTCAATAATATTGTAGTGCATTGTTAATTTATTTATTATTGAAATAAAAATAATTTGTGGAGAAATGAGAAACCTATATAATTTTATATAAGTACCTTGGTATTGATCATAGGCCATCAAAAAATTCGTCTGCATCGCTGTCAACAGGAAAAGTGCCCAAAAGGAAAACTTTCCATTCGTCGCGCCTGGCAAAGATTTATTAGGGGATAGCAAGAAATCACAGGAAAAGGTGAACAAATAAATATATCAATAAACTTAGGAACACAGTGCTGCGCTCCAAAATACAAATCGCCGACGTCATCCAAAAAACAGCCAAGCTGAAGTAGGCCGGACACGTTTACCGTGTGTCGAACGAGTCATGCGCCAAATATACCACCACGTGGGTCCCAGAAAACGTCTGTCCACATAGAGGCAGACTCAGGAGAAGATGGTGAGACGATTTTGGCGCCTACAGACAGGATTGGTCCACACTAGTTCAAGACAGAGAGGAGTGGAAAAGAGAAAGGGAGGCCTTTGCCCCACAAAGGGGGCAACACAGACTAAAAATAAATAAATTAATTAATAAATAGAGGAAAGTTATAGACGATTAAACGGAAAAAATCAAGACAGAATGCTGAGCTTATAACCACCGTAGACGAAATATCAAAGAGGGCAGAACGTTGAGACATGTGGTCAGACAATGTACATTAGATGATTGGACTGTATCCCCATAACATAATACAAATGCACATTATAACTCTGAAATTAAAATGTCCCTATGGTTAATGGCTACCGTTTTAAACACAACCACAACCTACTCCGTTGACTTTCCGCGTCTATTAATTTTAATATACAAACTCTTGTTAAACTTCTAAATTCCGGGAGTTTCAAATAATTCAGGAACATTTGAACACAATTCATTTTCAACTTTTCAACCTACATTTAGGTATGTTTCGTTACGTAAAGGATACTCTAATTAAAAATAGGAAAAAATTCGTGAAAGAGTTCAATATGCCATCATTAATTCTACGTATTTTATCAAGTTACTGGTAGGTACCATAATTTACTTTGAATTTTATGTTTGATTTATTTCAGTAACGAAAAAATTCATGGCATTGTTTAAACGTAGACTAAGGTTCCTTTAAATCAATTTTATTTTTTTTTTTGTCAAAAATAGATAATAATTATGGTTGTTGTTTTTTTGGTCAACTCTAAAAACCGCTCAAGGAGATTTGATAGCAGTTTTTCTGTAGACTACGTAGACTAGAGGCTTTCAGAAACTTTAGATTCTAGCCCCAAAGTCAAGTCTCGAGTCACGATGCCGTGTCACCAACACTGTATTTTAGATTAAATTCATAAGTGCTGAAACAGCAATCTTATGCACAATTTCTTGGAGAACACGTCCTTATTCTAGTTCGCAATTTTGTTTTCTAAAATGACAAAAAATGTGCGTAATATTGTGTCTGGTTCACTGCAGTGAACGTCTCTTTTCTGTAGAAATTCCTGCTTCATCAAGACTACGTAAGAATACGTTTTATGCTGATGAAACATATTTCTTTTAAAATTTTCCCATATATTGAAAATTCTGAATATTGATATTTTTGTCCCAGTGTCCCAAAAATGTAGAGAGATCCTGTTTTGTTTCAGAGTTGCGACAGTACCTAAAGGTCACGAAGTCGAAATTCCGTGACTTATATGCTTCTACCCAATATCTGGTCGAACGCACACCGTGTTAGGCTGTAAAATCATTATATTTTCTTGTCCTTGAATAACCGACGGATGCTTTAGCCATTCAACAATACCTGTTCATAAAGATAATCAGCGTATTTGTGCCAAATGTAATAATTGCGGTCTTACATTTATGCAGTTCGCTAAAAGTCAGTAATAGGAAGTAGGTACCGAGATATAGCAGGCAATTGCAAGTTTGTGGTAAAACTGTATTTTTTATAGTAGTTCGTCTTCATCATCATCTGCCTAGCCTTTTCCAATTATGTTTGGATCGGCTTCCAGTCAAACCGGTTGCAGCTGAATACTAGTATTTTACATGAAGCGATTGCCTAATAACTTCCACAACCCAGTTACTGGGTAATACGATAACCCTTGGCAAGACTGGTTGCCAGACTTTCGGGCTTCTGACGACTTCTGCAGTATTTATAGAGGTACTTTTTAGAATTAATTGTTGAACTTTTCATTTTATATCCTGTTAGTTGTGTGGCTTATACCTATTATAAATTATATATCGCTACCTATCATATTTGTAAAACTACAAATATTTCAGGCGTCATGAAAAAATTTAGAAAAAAGTTCATCTCTGATTTTTACAAAAAATTGGTCCGAAATTCTTGCATCTTCATTGTTTGTGACTTTTCAGAAAACATTGCATATACAGGGCTATTTTTAAATGACCAGCTAAATTTTCACAGGGTGTTCTACCCATGAATATGAACAACTTTCACTAAGGGACCAACTTTGAAATCGCGAAAAAAAAACCAGCGGTTTCCTACAAAAGTTCAATACCTACTCGATCAAAATGTATGAAACAGCTGATATTTTTTTTGCGATTTCAAAGTTGGTCCCATAGTGAAAGTTGTTCATATTCATGGGTAGAACACCCTGTGAAAATTTAGCTAGACATTTAAAAATAGCCCTGTATACCACTACCGTTAGGTAGGGCATATCCCTAACAATCCTCTCAAGTACCGCACAGTACAGTTTGCATATCAACTGGACGGCTGAAATGGGTACCACGACATTAAAAAAGATTAACGACGTCACTGGCCTGCTAACGAGCCTGGCTAACCGATAAGTTTGTCTCTGGCTCGCGAATATGTCAACGAAACGGTTCGTTGATTAACTGATTCGTTATATTAAATTTGGAAGTATATTCTGTATTAGATGTTGAGTTACTGAGGATGGACAAAATTGTTTGAGAAAATCTAAATATTATCAAGGGAATACCTTCGATTTAGTCTTCGTTTGATGCTTTGTTCGTCTTAATTTAGTGCATTTTAATGATAGGTACTAAACTTTTGCAAAACATTGCTGATAAAATGACACGGTTCCTTATTGATCCTCCAGAACCAAAGCAACAGTATTTTTTTTGCCAAAATGGATGAACGGATAGATTTATTGAGGGTTTGTTGTTGTTAGGTTTTTGGTTTTTTTTTTATAATTATGTCTATAAGTAATCGAGTCATTTAAAAAATCCTTACCCATTTTGAATGTAATGGTAGATAGGTAATTAATTTTATAATAATTATAATTTTATATCCAATTTTAGATACTTACTTAATTTTATTTTATAATTTATTTAATAAAAACTTAAAAGTGTATAGTGTAGGTAATAATAAAGTAAAGCTAAAATGTTGTTATAGTACAGGTGCAATGAATGATGGTTCGGAATCTAATATTGAATAATCTAAACTTATTTCATTTTAAAATAAATGATCGATTCCCAATTGAGGGTTGTATTATAGTTTCTCTCATATTTCTCTATCTTCTCACATTGAAAATAAAATCAGGGCCATCATGAATGACCAAGATATACAGGGCACTCAGAAAACGCTCGTAAAAGCGCTTGACGCAAACACGGAGATCTCTCAAAGGGTTTTAGCTCTTGTCTTAGGAGATCTAGTGCATACAAAGACTAGTTAAGCGTCTCCAAATCTCCATGGTATGGTTCTTAGTCCGTGTCGCTTTCGCATCTTCAACAGCTTAATCTAAAGTAATTTATTGAGTGAGAAATTATAATCGACTAGCTGCGCCCCGCAGTTTCACCCGCGTAGATCGAGATAAAAAGTAACCTATGAGTTAATCCAGGGTATAAGCTATCTGTATACTAAATTTCATCCAAATCAGTCCAGCCGTTTGAACGTGAAGAAGTAACAAACACACACACTCACAAACTTTCGCCTTTATAATAGGTATTAGTGTGATGAGATACTCGATCTCTGTCAAACTTTTCATCACGTCCTTGCTTAGGGCCAACAGAATATTTCAAGTCGATTACGGAAACATTCACTGCACTAACTGTCTTGAATCCTAACTTAATACTAAAAATGTGAAAGTGATTTTGTTTGTGTTTGTTTGTTGAAGCTTTCACGCTAAAACGGCTGACCGGATTTGGATGAAATTTGGCACATGGGTAGACTATGACCTGGATTAGGATATAAGATACTTTATATCCCAGTATTACGTCCCCGTGGGATAATTTCCGACCACCACGCGGGCGGAAATAAAATCACTTTCAATTCTGCACACTTTTATGATCGGAACTTTTATGAACTATGAATAAAAAAACTTCGGACTTCAGGCCCTTTTTCATTCTAATTACGCTAAGATTAGCGTAATTAGAATGAAAAAGGTTAATTGCACCGCAGCTGCCCTATTAAAAACCAGGTCAAAGTACCTACGTCATCACTAGTTCAGAATGTGGTTGGCTGGTGTAAGAAGGATGAGAGTGACTGCGCATCAAGGGAAAGTAATCAAAATCAAAAGTCATTTATTCAAACTACGAGTAGGTTGAGAATCATACTTTTCGAACGTCAATATTACATAAGACAGTCCCACAAAACGCCACACACAACACTTCCTAGTGCTTTGTTGTGCACTCTCTATTATGATTAACTAAAATGATCCACAAACATAATTAATATTGTTAGTAATTCGTTAACCGACCTATACTTCAGTCTAACTCCAACAAATTCTATTTTCCTTACCATAGTTATCCGTGTCCCTCACACAGTCAACTCGTAACCGAAACAAAACCATTTCGTATCTGCACAATAAACATTGGTAAGAAAAGGTCCTAATTTAGGTCCTATCTCCTCATCGGACCATCAAACAATAATCTTTGGCTATACAAAGGGATTACGGTATCTTGTCCATTAAGCGGGGGATTTACCCGACTGTCAGCGACCTCTATTGATATTCGGGGGAAACTCTGTGTTTAGAAGAAAAATAATGGCGTATTTTCTGTAAGTAATAGATTTTGTTATAACCAACTTCAAAAATAGGAGGAGATTCTCAATTCCTCGGAATACATTTTTTAGATGTATTTTCAGGGTGGCTAAAACGGCCACTTTGGCAGCATCATAACAGGATAATAGGTATTATGAATCATATTTGAAATCGTAAAACTGTCACAAACTGACAATTCATAATTTATCTGCGTACAATTCATAGCACGCAATTCATCTGTTTGAAAGTTTAGTACCTATAGAGATTCGTAAAATGGTCCACAAAGTATGAATTGCTTTATTGAAGTTTAATGTCAAATACGTCAATCCTAATAAATTGCTGGGAATTCAGGAAATGAATCGCTTACAGAGGAATTGCTTAATGTGGCCGTTTTAGGCCACCAGACTTCAATGATAAAAAAAATTACAATCTAGAATAGTGTTTATCAAAATCAAAATTAAATAAACTAAAAAAAAGTCGAAACAACATAATATCACCACGCTTATAATCCTCGATGGGTTAGGCATATCTATAGTACCCATTTCACAAGTTAAGAGTATGTTCAAGTCCATTTAGGGGGCGAGCCTATTACCATCAACCGGGCACAAATCCAGACTCCGGGTTGCTACTCAGAAATTCCTGATAGAAAAACTCAATAACACTTTGCCCGACCTGGAAATCGACCCACTAGACCAAGTTCTTTAGTTATAAAACTCAATAACACTTTGCCCGACCTGGAAATCGAACGAGGACCAGCGTGTCGTCAGCGTAACATACTACGCTGACGCCGCTAGGGAGGTCGGCGCGCAGCACCCAGTCGTAACCGATGTTCCACAAATGCGGCCCCAGGACCGATCCCTGTGGGACACCGCACGACATCTCTCGCCGGTTCCACTCTCCCTGATGACCGGGGTAGATGACGGCCCTGTCCGTCAGATAGGCCTCGACCACTCGACAGAGGTAGGTCGGCATCCGGTGATACCGGATTGCCTCCCTGATGCAACTCCAGGGCAGGGTATTAAAGGCGTTGGCGATGTCTAGGGACACCGCCAAGACGACGCCACCCCGGGCCACTGCATCCCCCGTTGTGAGGGCTCGCACGCGCATGATGGCGTCCATCGTAGAGCGTCCCTTGCGGAAACCAAACTGGCTCTCCGCCAAATCCGGCCCCTCCTGCACCAGCCACCCGACGAGGCGGTCTGCAATAACTCTTTCAAAGAGCTTGCCCACCTCGTCGAGCTATTACCTACCCCTCCCAACCAGTAATAGACGCTCCGATTTGTGCACTGTGCAGGTTGCAGGTTTATTAGATTCTGTAGAAATAATACCACGGATAGACAGATTTAACAACAGTATATTGTAGCTAAGCGATTCAAAGTACAATAGCAATTAGCAAAACATGGCGGATTGAACGAACGGGGAATGTGAAGTTATTAGGTTGGCTAAAGGCCAAGGTAATGTTTATATTCTTCCAACATCCTCCCTTAAACATAACCCCATCTTGGTTGAACAGTATGCCAGCTTTGAGTGCGACGTTGCTTTGGTTAGAGCATCTGCAACCATCATGTCCGTTTGTAGGTAGCGAACATCAATGGCCCCTCCAATTACTTTATCACGTACAAATGATGCCTCACATCTATATGTTTGGTCCTAGAATGATAACCATCTGTACCTGAAAGTTTGATAGAACTTTGATTATCACTGTAGATTATCATGGCTTCATTTTTCAATTGCGGCCAAAAACTTTCTTGAAATTGCTTTAGCCACAGAGCTTCTTGCACACAAGAAGACAAAGACATGTACTCTGCCTCAGTGGTAGACAGAGCAATGGTAGGCTGACGCCTGGAGTTCCAGCTGATTGTTCCTCCCTTAAACAAAAAAGTGTAACCAGTGCAGGAGCGCCGGTCATCTTCTGAACTTGCCCAGTCTGCATCACAGTAGCCATGAGCCATAGTCTCTTCTATGTTTTGTTTAAAACTCAGCCTGTACTCCAGAGTACCTTTTAAGTAGCGCATTACGCGCTTCAGTGCAATCCAGTGCTTCATTTCTGGCTTGTTGTTATATTTGCTTAACATGTTAACAACAAAACTTATGTCTGGTCTGGAAACTTGTGAAATATATAATAAACACCCAATTATCTCTTGATATGGAATATCATGTAAGATTTTAGTTTCTTGAGTATTTCCTTGCAATTTTGTGTTCATATCTATTGGAGTTTTAACAATTTTGCAGTCGGACATTCCATATTTATGTAAAACTTCCTGTATGTATTTTCTTTGATCCAGGTATATTACTCCCTTCTTCCTGTCTCTTTCTACATGAATTCCAATACAATAACACAAAACTCCAAGATCCTTCATTTTAAACTGTTTATGTAATTCCTCCTTAATATATCTCTTTGACTCTTGATTATTAGTAAATAATACCAAATCGTCAACATAAATAGCAAGGAAAATCATGTTGTTGTTATCTACAACTTTATGATAAATACACGGATCTAATTTAGACTGTAATAAACCCATTCCTTTCAGTGTTGAATCAAGCTTTTTGTTCCATTGCCTACTGGCCTGTTTTAACCCGTATAATGACTTTCTCAGTCGGCATACCGAGTCTTCACCATTATCATACATCGGTGGCTGCTTCATATAAATCTCTTCCTCTATATCGCCTTGAAGGAAAGCAGATACGGCATCCATTTGACATATGTCTAGGTCGTATTTAACAGCCAGGGCAAACAAATATCTGAGAGAAGCAAGTCTTACAACCGGTGAAAATACTTCTGTATAGTCTATTCCTGGTTTTTGTGAACATCCTTTAATTACAAGCCGTGCCTTGTATTTTACCAGTTCTCCATTTTCATTAGACTTTGTCTTGAAAACCCATTTACATGGTATTGGTCTTTTGTTAACAGGTAGAGTAGTTATTTCCCATGTATTATTTTCAAGTAGGGACCGGTACTCCTCATCCATTGCATTTTTCCAGTGTTTAGCATCAGTGCCTGATAGTGCTTCCTCTACGGTCAGCGGATCTGAAATCTGCGTAACACACATGAAATTATTATCCCGTCTCTGATGAGGTCTCAAAGTAATATTTCTTTCGAAATCATCGTCATAGTCATCATATTCAGTTGTGCTGGGATAGTATGTTTCATCATCCGTGTTTCTATTTGTTACACAGCTGTCAAATGAAGTTTCCATAGTTGTAGGTGATGAAGTGACATTTTGAGTCATATTATGTGAAGTATCACTAACAGATATGACTTCCTCTCTTCCCTGTGTACAATTCTCTGAATTTGAATTATTATTCTCTGAATTCAGAGGGATTGTAACAGACTGCGGCACTGATACAGGTTCCTGTGTAATATTATTCATACTCTCTGTATTTTCAATAAATATCACATCCCTGCTAATCACTATCTTCTTACTAATTGGATCAAGCAAACGATATCCTTTTGTATTTTGACAATAGCCCATAAAAATCAATTCACGTGATTTACGATCCCATTTTAAACGATTCTGCTTCGGAACATGTACCATAGCCTTAGACCCAAAAATCTTTAAATGTGAAATGTTTGGTTTCTTACCGGTCCATTTTTCATAAGGTGTTCCCTCAGACAAAACTCGTGATGGTGATCGATTGATTATATAAGCTGCAGTAGCGACTGCCTCAGCCCAGTATGTTTTCGGTAGTTTTGCTTCAAATAACATGCATTTTGCACGTTCCACCAAGGTTCGGTTCATCCGTTCCGCTAGACCATTTTGCTCGGGGGTGTACGGAGAACTGGTCTGGTGTTTGATGCCAGAAACTGCTAGAAAATCAGATAAATCTTTATTACAAAATTCTTTACCGTTATCGCTTCTTAGTACCTTAATTTTCTTTTCTAAATTATTTTCTACCTCTTCTTTATATTTTTGAAACACTGATTTAATATCCATTTTGTTCTTTAAAAAATATACATACACTTTGCGAGAATAGTCATCTGTGAAGGTTATGAAATACTTTCCACCACCAGCTGAAGGAATCTCCATCGGACCACACAGATCAGTATGTACTATCTCCAGTAATGCATTTGCTCTTGAACCAGAATGTGGAAACGGTAATCGTGTTTGCTTTGCTTCACAACATGGTATACAAACAGTATCTACTTGTTTATTAGTGATAGTTATACCCTCAGCACACGATTCTAACCTCTTTACATCTGCCAAATTCAAATGACCCAATCTTTTGTGCCATGTAACAATATCTGTCTTATTTTCACATGAAACAGAATATGCATTGCCAGTAACAATGTTGAGTTTATACATGTTATTGGTTAGTCTGGCTGTTGCAATCAGAGTCTTATTGGAATTATATATGTTACAGCCCGCATCAGTGAATTCAACTTTACAACCATTCTTCGTTAATTGACTGACCGACAACAAGTTTGCACTCAGCTCAGGAATAAATAATACATTTCTCACCTGGATTAAATGCTCATCTTTGCTCAATTTGGTCTGAATGTTTACTTTACCCATATTTTGCACGGAGACTGCATCACTGTTTGCCACCATTATCTTTTGAACCGGAGGTGGTTGTAAATCATACATCCAGTCTGATCTCCTGGTCATGTGCATTGTTGCACCTGAATCAACATACCATTCATCCTGATTGACAGAGCTGTAAGCTGAAAAAATTGCTGAAAAACCATTTTGATTAGTGTGATTATCAGTTTTCTTCACTGTGCATTTACTTTTAACATGTCCATATTTATTGCAGTTATAGCACCGTGGGCCTTTTCCCTTTGGCTTTGTATTGTCACTTGTGGTTTTTTTGTGCTTTGTAAAAAATGCGGAAGACTCGGAAACTTTAACTTATTGTAAAAGTTTTGTCTTGATGAAGTCTGATGAAATTTTTATGTTGGAACTTTCCAGACCCATGATCATTGGTTTATAATTATCCGGTAAACCCGCCAGCATGAGTGTTCCCAACCATTCATCTCCTACTTCGAAGCCGATGTTTCGTAATTTATACGCTGTGCTCATAATTTTGTTCACATAATCTTCAACACTGGGGCAATTATCTAGTGACGTGTTAATTAAATCCCGCAATAAGCCGACTTTTCTGGATAACCCGGAGTCCTCGAAAGCATTTTTAAGATTTGTCCATACTTCTTTTGCTGTCTTTGCATTTTCAATATGAACGTAATTAATTGGTTCCACCAACAAAATGATTTTAGACTTGGCTTTTACGTCCTTTTTGGTATCAACTTCCGTGCCAGGATTAACACAATCCCATAATTCCTCGTGTTCCAAATAAGATTTTACCGCAAACTTCCACGTGGTGTAATTTTCTCGGCCTGCTAATTTTTCTATTTGCAGATTAGACGTGGCCATTTTTCGAGCATGAATTTTTCACTTTTTACGCTAATTACTTTTTACTACTAATATATTTCGATCTGATCTAATTAGGTATACATGGGACGGCCCATAACCTGTAGAAATAATACCACGGATAGACAGATTTAACAACAGTATATTGTAGCTAAGCGATTCAAAGTACAATAGCAATTAGCAAAACATGGCGGATTGAACGAACGGGGAATGTGAAGTTATTAGGTTGGCTAAAGGCCAAGGTAATGTTTATATTCTTCCAACAGATTCCCTTAACGTTCATGAAAAAAATCATGTACCGGTCATCTTAGTATGACATACTGAATTCACCCTATCAGTTTGCGGAGGGCTGTCCCTTACACCCTGTAGATTACGGTAGTACAGTTTTCCTCGTCCTCTATAAATGTACCTAAAGTAGCAGACTTGAGGCAAAATAATTATTAAAAAATGTTATTAAATACAAAAAAATCGCCCATGGGTGCGAGGGCTAAAGCTTGATTATGTTGCCGTGTGTACCTAATATCTACCTACTTAAAAATTTATTGCATTGTACTATTAGTTAGGGAGGCGAGGTAGCTAAATGGCGCAATTCAACGGCGCCGTCGAGACCTATCAAAATCGAAAGATAAAATAATTTCGAAAAGAAAAGCTCTTATGGTAAAAACCATTTTAGCGGTGGGTTTGGCGTGTACGGGTTTTCAAAAATGTTAAAAAAAACAGTTACTTGGGCATTCTCGAGCGCGTCAGATATTCATACTACGCATGCCCCAAGTGCCTCTGATAACAACGGTATACTAATCTGCCGGTTTGCGTGGTGGGGGTAGGCATATAAAGTAGTCAAAAATGCAAAAAAAAAAATTTACTCGAGCGCGTCAGATTTTCGGAAGGGGTGTTAAGTAGGCCCCAAGGAAGCTCCCTTTAAAAAAACTGACTGATTTCAGCGTGACGATAAGTTACGATGAATTTTTGAAAATGCAAAAAAAAAAGTTTTTTTGAAATACTCGAGCGCGTCAGATTTTCATAGGGGAGGTTTATCTCGGTATCCTGAAAGCATATTTTCTTAATCTGACAAAAATGTTGGTGGGTTCTCTTAATCTGACCGAAAAAGGTTTTTTGGTTTCTTTTTTTTCCTTTCTTTCCTTGATAAAACGGGGAATTTAAGAATGACAATAAAGCGATAGATACAACCAACGTAAATGTAGATGAAATGTAGTACGAATTGTATTATTTATTGTATATTAAAATGAAATTATATAAAAATTGTATTATAATTGTATTGTTATGTATGGCCTTTACATTTTTGCTGAATACAATTCATCTTCTTCTTCTTCACTGGAACTTTCATATTGTGGCTCCTCATCCACAATTCTTTCCTGCTGAGTGCCTGCAACATCCGTAACAATTATTTCTATTCAGTAATTTTGTTGAGAGAATATTATAGAAGTACAAAAATTTACCTGAATCAAGCGTCTCGTCATTGCTGTCCTCAGTGTCATTCTCGTTGCCCAGAATATCCGGCGATACAACAACATTATCATACGCATCGGGCAATTGATTCCCGATAAACCACGTGAACTCGAATTTATTATTATTTTCATTCCACCTATGATCGGTTGGTGCAAGGTCAGTGATGTCGGATTCGTAAGCATTCCTCCACAAATTGGCGATGTACCGAGTTCTGAGGCAATGTTGGTATAGTCTGACTGGCATGAAAATTGTCGAGAAGCTTTAGAAAAAAAAAAAAAATGAGATATAATAAAAGTCACATAATTTAATCATCGTTATTTCATATCAATTTTTTTTAACACCCTCAGTTTTCGAGATATACTCAAAAAACCGGGAGTTTGAGTTTTTATGATGCTTCAAGTCAAAAAGTTTTAACTTTGGACAAAAATGTAAAGAGACCTTTTTTGTGTAAAATAAAATTACCTTTTTTGTTTATTTATACTTTTTTTTTGTAAAATGTATCGTTCGCGACTTATATGCCGCAACGCGTTTTTCGGAAGACGAAATGGCTCCTCCACACTTCGGGTCATGTGGAAACCGGCAGATTTTGTATTTTTAGTAAGTTTTAGATTATATTCTTCAAAATAAAAAATAAAAAAATCGCGCTCGAGAATGCCGGATTAACGTTTTTTTTTTACAAGTTCACGACCCTATAACTCGGCGGCGTCAAGGACTTATCGTCAGATTAGTTAAATTTAGTCTTAAAACACTAAAATCAACCCCCAATATCTTAATCTGACGCGCTCGAGTATTTCAGACTATCGATTTTTTTTTACTAATCTGATCGTCTATCCTAGGCGCGCGTCGCATATAGAGCTAAATACTTTATAAGGTTGTTCTATTAGGTCTAAGGTATCTCTCATATCTTAAACTGCCACGCTCGAGTATTACCGAAATTCCCTTACTCGCCTCCCTAACTATATTGGGAAAACCACGGGAAAACCTTTACCTTATTAGGCATATATAGGTAGGTATTAGGTTAACCTAACCTAACCTAACCTACGAATTGTAAAACACCTAAAATTATGTGGTTTTGAAACGAATCATTGTTGGCTAATAAAGTAACTAGATGATGATTATTTAGGTAAGTACTTACTTAAACTACATATGAAGTTATTTCATTATTCATTAACTCACAGCAGTTCAGTGCGAACGTTTACAAAACGAAGTTAATAAACATAACTTTTGGGAGGCAAATAATAGTAGATTATGCACCGAGGGGCTAAAGTTGTGTCTTATGTCACGGGCGTCATATTGAATCTCGAGTGCAATGAAGGATTCGGGATTTAACTCCTGAGCGTAGTGAGGGAGTTAAGAGTTTAACTCACGAGCGAAGCGAGGGAGTTAATACAAGAATCCTGAATGCAGCGAGGGATTCAAGCTAGCCCAAGGCAAAGACACCTTTAGCCCAGAGGAGGATACTCTACTTTTTACACCTACTGTGAGAAAATAATAGCCATAGTACGAAAAACAAAGTATTTATTAAATAAACAAACAGTAAGAATAACATATTTAGAACTAGTTAGTTATATGCACTTACATATTAATTGAAGTTAATGGTAACATTTGAGACATTAGTCCAGTTGTGCAAAGATAAAGTTAAGTTTTTATTTGGTACGTTTATAGATGTTGATGTGTATTTAAAAAAAAAAAAACTTGAGTGGTGTCAAGGGACACCCGGATGGAACGAAGTTCCTTTCGATTAATTAGTGAAGGAATTGTAACAAAATTTTATTTTTATACTTATCAACATCATCATCATCATCATCATCATCATCATCATCATCATCATCATCATCATCATCATCATCATCATCATCATCATCATCATCATCATCATCATCATCATCATCATCATCATCATCATCATCATCATCATCATCACCATCATCATCACCATCATCATCACCATGTTCCTTTCGATTAATTAGTGAAGGTATTGTAACAAAATTTTATTTTTATACTTATCATCATCATCATCATCATCATCATCATCATCATCATCATCATCATCATCATCATCATCATCATCACCATCATCACCATCATCATCATCATCATCATCATCATCATTATCATCACCATCACCATCATCATCATCACCATCATCATCATCACCATCATCATCATCATCATCATCATCATCGCGACACCACACTGTTCAATGCGAAATAGAAATGAAAATATCTGGCTTGCTTTCTATAAGAGAGAGAGAGAGCGACAGACAGAGAAACATGCGCACGCCGCACGGCTTACAATAGCTACCTATAGCAAAAAGTGTCGTGACAACTTTTCGTGAGACTTTTTTCCGTCTAGCCCCCTTTCACAACGCGCGATAAGGAACTTCGTTCCAAAATTTAAAAAAAAAATTAAAAAAAATGAAAAATGGTTCGTAGTTATCTAATTATTCTTACAATATTATGTCTTCGAAAACATGGCAACGATATGAAGAAGCAGTCGTTATGATTTTGTAGGAAATCGAGAATATCATCCACGCGTAGTAAGGGTTTCGAGAATAGCTTTCCTCTTTCTGGCACCAAAAGGTGTTTGTTAGTACTATACTGCCAATTTAGCTGAGCATGTGAGATTCCAAATTCAAATCACATTATTGACCAGCGGGTCATAATGAAATCCAGTACAACATTATTGACCGGCTGTGCCCCCGGCCACTAATGACTCACTTTAGGTTAAGGTTGCTTGACATATAATTTGACATTTTCGAGCAGGTGGTGTGAAAAATACTTTTTGTAGCGATGGGGAAAAAAAATCCGTTGCTTTAAAAACCGATTCTCGAGACATATCGATTTATCATACTTATAGTTTGTAATCGACAATTTATCTACTTTGTTTAAAACTGATTCTCGAGGCAAATCGTTTTATTACATGTAGGTACGACTTTGTAATATTTAACAGTTATTACATAAATCCCAACTAAGTTTCGATTTGGGCGAGTTTCAAAGCCAAACCAAGACTTATACTAAAACCCGATATACTGATTTCTTCCAAAAGGTTTATGTATACATTGTATATTATGCGCCAGTGGTGTACTTAGTAGTTAATAAATACAAAATAAAGCTAAAAACATTGACTTATATATTACTGCAAAAATATATTTGATCACATTTTGTTTTTATATGTTTAAACATTTAATAATACAGTAATTATAAGTTTCTCTCTTTTCTAAATAAATTTTTTAGAACATCGATTTCATTCGGTTCATACAAAGTTATCGCGGCATGTATAATGAGAAACGTCCAAACGGACTTCTTAGATTGCGTTGATTATAACTAGAGATCGGATAATCGGATGCATATTAACCTAAAGTTGAGGTGTTGGCTAAGTATGGAGTGGGCTTTTGGATTTAAAAGTCACAGAATTCCGGTATCGGCCAATTTTGACTTCTGATTATAGAATCGAATGTATAATTTACTTAAGTTCAGATGTTAGTTAATATGGATTGCACTTAAAAAAAAAAAGAAACCCGGGATTCTGGAACGAAAATTTTTAAGTTCTGATTTTAGAATCGAATGTTTTAGTTAGGTACTTGCGTTCAGGTGTTGGCTAATATGGATTGTACTTTTGTATTAACAAAATACCGGGATTCCGGGATTCACAAATTTATAGTTCTGATTATAGAATCGAATGTATATTTACTTACGTTTAGGTTTTAGCTATTAAGGCATTGCACTTTTGTGTCAATCGTCAAAATATCGCGATTCCGGAATTGATAAATGAAGTATTTTTTGAAAAGGTAACTTTTTTATCACTAAATTTTCATAGGGTGTTCTACTCATGGGCAACTTTCACTATGGGATCAACCCGTAAATCACGAAACATAAGTCGAGTAATTCCACTTTGCCCCACCAAGCCCGCCACCCTGGTGTGGCAAAGTGGACTGCCTAAAATTTTGCAGTGGAATATGCCCCACTATTCTGATTTGATGGGGCGGATAACACTAGCATAAACACTTTGTGGATTCTGCCCCACTAGGGTTGGCAGCTCAGGATTTGTGTATGAAGGTTAACATGTATTTTTACATTTGTTTGTAAAAAAAATTTCTTACATTTTGGTCGAGTGGTTTTTTTGTGATTTCAGAGTTGGTCCCATAATGAAAACTTCTGAAAATGTAAATCCAAGATGGCGGCTTCAAATATTTTCAAATTTTTCGTCATGGGTGTCGTTTTATTGGTTTTTGAGGGTGTTAAAGCCGATAGTGACACTAAAAGGTAAATCCAAGATGGCGGATGCGAATATTTTTTAATTTTTTGTCATGGGTGTCGTTTTATTGGTTTTCGAGGGTGTTAAAGCTGATAGTGACATTAAAATGTAAATCCAAGATGGCGGCTGCAAACATTTTCTAATTTTCGTCATGGGTGTCGTTTTATTGGTTTTCGAGGGTGTTAAAGCCGATAGTGACACTAAAATGTAAATCCAAGATGGCGGATGCGAATATTTTTTAATTTTTCGTCATGGGTGTCGATTTTATGGTTTTCGGGGGTGTTAAAGCTGATAGTGACATTAAAATGTAAATCCAAGATGGCGGCTGCCAACATTTTCTAATTTTTCGTCATGGGTGTCGTTTTATTGGTTTTCGAGGGTGTTAAAGCTGATAGTGACATTAAAATGTAAATCCAAGATGGCGGCTGCGAACATTTTCTAATTTTCGTCATGGGGGTCGTTTTATTGGTTTTCGAGGGTGTTAAAGCCGATAGTGACACTAAATTGTAAATCCAAGATGGCGACTGCGAACACATTTTTAAATTTTTCGTCATGGGTGTCGTTTTCATGGTTTTCGAGGGTTGTACAACCGACCGAAATTTTTGCAGCCGCCATCTTGGATTTACATTTTAGTGTCACTATCGGCTTTAACACCCTCGAAAACTAATTGTGGTGGCATCTACATCGCCACATATGAACTACGCATCAATGACATGACGTCACGCAAACGTGCATCGCGCAATTAGAGTTTACCACGCGATTAGCATATATACAACGTCCCGACATCAACCGTGGGGCAGTAGCCCACCAGACACGACACCCGTCTGGTCGGAGGATCCTCCCTTTTCTATGGAGGATGAGTAAACTTTACACCCTGTTCCTCATGCCTCTAAACAATAAAACGACACCCATGACGAAAAGTTAGAAAATTTTCACAGTCGCCATCTTGGATTTACATTTTAACGCCATTATCGGCTTTAAAACTCTCAAAAACCATGAAAACGACACCCTTGACGAAAAATTTAAAAAATATTCGCATCCGCCATCTTGGATTTACATTTTAGTGTCACTATCGGCTTTAACACCCTCGAAAACCAATAAAACGACACCCATGACGAAAAATTAAAAAAATTTCGCAGCCGCCATCTTGGATTTACATTTTAACGCCACTATCGGTTTTACAACCCTCGAAAACCATGAAAACGTCACCCATGATAAAAAAATTTAAAATGTTGGCAGCCGCCATCTTAGATTTACATTTTAACATCACTATCGGCTTTAACTCCCTCGAAAAGCATGAAAACGACACCCATGACGAAAAATTCGAAAATGTTCGCAGCCGCCATCTTGGATTTACATTTTAACGCCACTATCGGTTTTACAACCCTCGAAAACCATGAAAACGTCACCCATGATAAAAAAATTTAAAATGTTGGCAGCCGCCATCTTAGATTTACATTTTAACATCACTATCGGCTTTAACTCCCTCGAAAAGCATGAAAACGACACCCATGACGAAAAATTTGAAAATGTTCGCAGCCGCCATCTTGGATTTACATTTTAACATCACTATCGGCTTTAACACCCTCGAAAAGCATGAAAACGACACCGATGATGAAAAATTTTAAAATTTTGCAGCCGCCATCTTGGATTTACATTTTAACATCACTATTGGCTTTAACTCCCTCGAAAAGTATGAAAACGACACCCATGACGAAAAATTCGAAAATTTTCGCAGCCGTCATCTTGGATTTACATTTTAACGTCACTATCGGCTTTAACATTCTCGAAACCCATGAAAACAACCCCACCGATATAGTGACGGTACCTTCCAGTGACAACCATTTTAATTCGGCAGCTTTGTATTTCTCGCGGGGATCACATGTAACAAACGGAATATTTATGTGATCCCGATTTCCCGGTATTTCCAAATAAACCACGTTATTTATGAAGTCGTTTCCATACCATCTATCCGATTAGTTGTGCATTCCCACATTTTCTGGAATCCCGGGATTTATAGTAAAAAAAGAAATGCTAAGAAGCCGCTTCCATACTTTGTTAGCGAAATATTAACTTTAGGTTAATATGCATCCGATTATCCGATCTCTAATTATAACATAATAAATAAAGATTTAGTTTTTGTTTTTTGTAGCAATAGACCATTTTTTTTTAAATTCTTTTATAAAGTGTTATGCAATAACTTTTATGTTCCTTACACATAAGTCACTTATGTGTAAGGAACATAAAAGTTATTGTTATTTCTTAACTCGTACCTTATTAGGTACGCATTGTAAAGGACAATGCGTGAATTTGATGTGGGCTGGTATATAATATACCTACTTGTGTTGCTCCATATTAGGAGAAAAACAATTAGGTTTATGAAGATATATATATAAGTTATAGAACTAGAATAATATTAATAAGATGATTTCTTTAGTTGCAGAGAATAAACTTACCTACACAACTGTTCAAAATCATTAGGTTCAATTTTGAATCCTTGGATTTAAGATTAAAGACTCTTATAATTTTGTTCTTTGAACTTATTATAATTTAATTCAAAGAGAACTCCCGAAAATTCAAAAGTGGTGTCATCAAAGGCAATTTTTTGCTAGCACTAAACGGAGTATTACTGAAAAGAGCACTTTACAAAGTGTGGTAGGCTTTACGTAAATAGATGTTTTTTACAAATTCTTTTTTGAAAAGAAATGTAAAGCACTCAAATAACACCTTTTGGAATGTCAAATGTCATTAATACTACATAGACTACATACTACAATATTTTGCTTTGTGTCCAAAGCTTTGGTTTTCTAAGAAAGCACGAACTGTCACACAATAACGGCTGTCCAAAGTCCAGATACAAAGGGTTTTTTGATACCTTAACATCAAAATAGTGGTGAAATTGACATTTTAATATGACGGAACCACTTTCCTATAAAAGGGTCCCCGTAACGATAAATTGCAACTGTAAATTTTTACGTGATTGATATTTAATTTTATTTATTTATTTATATCGGACAGTAATATAGTCCATTGATATACATTGATGCGCAAATTGATCGTCTCCCAAGTGCAATTAAACGATTGACAACATTACTACAAGGGTTTTCATGAAAATTCACGCCACCAGTTGGCGCCACATTGTCGAGAGGTCTTCCATTTTGAAAATGAATATAAAATAATATATATGATGACGTTCATCTTGCATTTCATGCATACGTTCATCATTCGACTACAACAATATATAGGCGGCCCTGACAGGTGCCCGGACCTGACTTCTCAGTGCTGCCATCTAGTGAACGTAATTTCAGAAAACCCTCATTTGCGATTGATGGTTTCGGGGACCCCTAAGAAACCAAAACGTAAGACAAACAACAGTATTATTTCCAAAATAAAACTCGTAGCCATTAGTCAATTAACGATCTCACACAAACTTAAGCAATTAAGCGGTTAGATATCTAAGTTAATAAAAAGCAAGACAAATGAGAAAAATGTCACGGGTTCCGCTATCGTTGCTTAGTAAACAAAAACAAATTTTATTAAAGAAGCTATCGGTCTCGTTATAGCGAATGATTGATTACTGTTTGGTGAACAAACGATTTGGCACAATCTTACTTACGTCAAGGCGGCGTTCGAGAGTATCGCTGTAGCGCTGGAAAAATAACAAAAACGTAAGAAATAAGAAGAAGAAACTGTAATTTTAGTGGTCCTAATATTTATGACTGATTTGGAATTTTCTGAAATATAAATGGTGGCCTCACTTATAGGTAAGTACTAATAAGGGAATGGGAAGGTATAGACGGTCAGTGAAGACAACTTACGATTGGACCCAATAACCTCACCGTTTTGGCATACTGGAGATAGAACAATATAAATATAAATGGTGGCCTCACTTATAGGTAAGTAAGGGATAAGGGAATGGGAATGTATAGACGGTCAGTGAAGACAACTTACGATTGAACCCAATAACCTAACCGTTTTGGCATACTGGAGATAGAACAATATAAATATAAATGGTGGCCTCACTTATAGGTAAGTAAGAGATAAGGGAATGGGAATGTATAGACGGTCAGTGAAGACAACTTACGATTGAACCCAATAACCTAACCGTTTTGGCATACTGGAGATAGAACAATATAAATATAAATGGTGGCCTCACTTATAGGTAAGTAAGGGATAAGGGAATGGGAATGTATAGACGGTCAGTGAAGACAACTTACGATTGAACCCAATAACCTAACCGTTTTGGCATACTGGAGATAGAACAATATAAATATAAATGGTGGCCTCACTTATAGGTAAGTAAGGGATAAGGGAATGGGAATGTATAGACGGTCAGTGAAGACAACTTACGATTGAACCCAATAACCTAACCGTTTTGGCATACTGGAGATAGAACAATATAAATATAAATGGTGGCCTCACTTATAGGTAAGTAAGGGATAAGGGAATGGGAATGTATAGACGGTCAGTGAAGACAACTTACGATTGAACCCAATAACCTAACCGTTTTGGCATACTGGAGATAGAACAATATAAATATAAATGGTGGCCTCACTTATAGGTAAGTAAGGGATAAGGGAATGGGAATGTATAGACGGTCAGTGAAGACAACTTACGATTGAACCCAATAACCTAACCGTTTTGGCATACTGGAGATAGAACAATATAAATATAAATGGTGGCCTCACTTATAGGTAAGTAAGCGATAAGGGAATGGGAATGTATAGACGGTCAGTGAAGACAACTTACGATTGAACCCAATAACCTAACCGTTTTGGCATACTGGAGATAGAACAAAAGTCCCAATAATCTAAGACAGATAAAACAAAGGAACACGGACGAACGAAAGGAATATTTAAAGATTATTTGTATTTAGATTTCAGTTCAAAAAATTGATTATTTTGTTGCAGCTAAAGAAATGGATACTACCTATAATGGAATTAACTTAAAATACGTTCATAAACTAGAAAAGCAAAAATCGATTGTTAGAACATCTGCCTTTTGATTGAAAAGATGAGTTTCCTACTCCAATTTCATGGCACTGAAATTTACCTTAAGTAGGTATACAACTTATAAGATATTTTAGTTTCTTAGATCATATATTCTTTTGTAAGCATATAAACCAGCACCCTAATTGCGTAACACATTAACGATCGGAGTTGGTTTCATTTTGAAACAAATTGCTAATCCATTGCTTCATATGTTCGAAAAATTGTCTGCTCGACAACGTAAATAACGCAATGAATGTTGTTGAACTGTCAAAATGAAACCAACTCCGATTGATAATGTGTTACGCAATTAGGGTGCTGGTGCTTTAACAAAGGTTCTCAGAAGAAATTATTAACCAATAACTAAGAAGTTGTAATCCATCTATATCTCATACATCTATTCACACTAATTCTGAAAAATAAATAACAGAAAAAGAAAAACTTCTATAGTTACAAAACAAAACAAGAACTCTACAGGTGGTGAAACTTTCTGAACATAAATCTGTTATATCAAATTATTATTTCTCAAAGGAAAGAACTAAATAACCGATGGTGCTGTAGGCTGCTACTCCGGGTAAACCGAGTAATATAACAAGTAGTTCCCTTTCAACAGTACAATTCTCTTGATAAATTGTGCCGAGTTCCCACAAACAAAGTGCTTTCGACGAGAACGAGATGTTTCACCATTTACAACGAACTTTAATTGCGTAATCTGATCCTGTGAGGAGTTTGAAGAAACACTCGCTCCTCTTATTACCAACTCGGTTCGTATTGCAATCTGCTTTATTATTGAAGACTTATTTCGCACCAATTGATTTCGTTTAGCTGTGTAAGGCGTCGGTAGGTCTGATGACGTAATCCGATTTGTAGGAAAAGGGTTCAGCGGATGTTATAAAAAGTATATGGAACAGTCAGCACTGAATTTAGAAACAATTTATGAAACTGGAGCCGTGTGTGCTAAAGTGGAAGCCGCAGCAACGTTTAATATTTCGCGAGCGAAAGATTGGAAGCGTCGCGCTTGTTCGCGTGAAAGTATATAACGTAGAAAGCATTTTGAACGTACCCTTGAGATCCTGAGTGGTTGGTTTTGATCGGTGCCGCCGTGCATGCGGAAGCCCCACGGCGCGCCGCCTGCCAGCTCCACCTCCCGAGCAGTCATCGCCTTCTTTTCACTCCATTACTTCACAAATTCACAATACACAACTTCACTTCCAACCTAACTGTCAATGGATTGCCAACTTCTCTTCATGTCGTACAAAATATTAAAGCGTAAAGTGGAAGCCCGTAGTCATTTTTATATCACAATTTAGTTATATTCAGTCAATTTTGCGCTGGAAGCTTGAGCGTCGGGATTTGAACCTGTAACAAATAAAATTAAATGAGTAACAAGATTGTGTGAGACGGTTTGACTTAATAATACGGTAGTACATGTTGACTGACATGACTAATTACGGGAAGCAGTTTAGTATGTAGTTTGAAAGTGAGTAATTACGTTGTTCGGTGCGGCGGCCGAAGTTGCGGGCTTCCGATATTGGAATAGGGGAATAAGATACATCTATCGAATGGTTCGTTACTTAATCACTTCTAACAAGTTGGGAGATATAAATTTTGTTTTATGAACAGTCTTCGGGAACTTTTAAATACACCATAAAGAAGTTCATAAAATAATCTATACTTAGTCGACCGACAGATGCTGTTAAACGGAACTCGATTTGAACGAAAATCGATTAACCTATTTAGGGATGGACGCTTTGTAGTGTCGAGTAGAATTATCGGTTTAATTAAATCAATTTAATGAAACATCCGATTTCCTATATTTTGGTGTAGCAATCATATTAATTAATGTTTTGGTAGATTGTAACATTTGATTTTAGCTATTGCAAAATGTGTTGATGATAAATGAATCCACTAAATAGTTGTAAAAGTATAAATTAGATTGAATATATTTTTGTACTACTATTACCTAACTGTAAATATTATTCTTTGATAAATGTATTGATATGTTTGGAATGTTTTCTATAGAACCATAATAATTTCGAAACACTACCTCCAAAATTCTCAGTACAGCATTAAAACGTAACTAGGTAAAGAGTTGTAAACTAAAAGTAATTTTATTTAAAGCGAGGTCAGTGTGTAACAGCTGAATTATTTTCAGACCATGATGCACTCTATGGAGTATGAAGGTCGAATGTTCGTGCTATATGAATCATTTTTCAATTTACTCTTAACAAATGTGTATCTACCTAATAACTGGTTACTGGTCTATTGGGAGCAAAAGTGGCATCTTATCTTGAGGTACTAAATTTGATATAATGGGGGGAGTAATTGGATTTTTCTGAGAAGAAGGTTGATAGCAGATGGGGAGTTTTGTGTGGTTTATCGTGACAGCGATGAAGATGGGAATTCTTCGCGATGTTTAAAGAGATTTTGGTTTAACAGTAAACTGCAGTGCGATTCTGTAACCATCTCACCGTGAAAACTTAGGTGAAGTGAGCGTGGAGTGAGCTGTCAATAGTGTCAATTCCTAGCAAAACCAAACTCACTTCACCTAAGTTTTCACCGTGAGATTTTTACAGAATCGACCGGCTGCAGAGAATTTAGATAGAATTAAGTACCTACCTAATCATCTTCGACTCGATCTCTATCTATACAGGCTGTCAATCAACTCGATCTATACAGGCTGAAATTTGAATGACTGTTTTCCTCTTAAAGGGTCATTGTACTCATCATTATGAACGACTTTTATTATGGGACCAAACCTGAAATCACGAAAAAAAATCAGCTGCTCCCTATATTTTGACGAGTTTGATGTAGATACGTAAAACTGAACAGCACGCTTAGCATGAACGCGATAGAAACGGGTTTTGTCGACGGAAGAATAGACAAAATGGCAGATAGTAGAAATATTTCTACGCATTCTTCGCGTCTGAGCATGGCAATCTCTCATTTTGTCTATTCTTCCGTCGACAAAACCCGTTTCTATAGCGGTCATGCTAAGCGTGCTGCTGATTTTTTTTCGTGATTTCAGGTTTGGTCCCATAGTAAAAGTTGTTCATAATGATGAATACAATGAGGAAAACAACCATTAAAATTTCACCCTGTATAGAGCACTTTTTACCAAACAAAGAGAGTGCTGGAACACCCCTAGTATTGAGAAGGACAAAAGGACGTACAGTCACCACAAACGAGTTCCTTACTTATTATCTTTTTAAGTTGTTAAAATTTCACCCTGTATAGAGCACTTTTTACCAAACAAAGAGAGTGCTGGAACACCCCTAGTATTGAGAAGGACAAAAGGACGTACAGTCACCACAAACGAGTTCCTTACTTATTATCTTTTTAAGTTGTTAAAATTTCACCCTGTATAGAGCACTTTTTATCAAACAAAGAGAGTGCTGGAACACCCCTAGTATTGAGAAGGACAAAAGGACGTACAGTCACCACAAACGAGTTCCTTACTTATTATCTTTTTAAGTTGTTAAAATTTCACCCTGTATAGAGCACTTTTTACCAAACAAAGAGAGTGCTGGAACACCCCTAGTATTGAGAAGGACAAAAGGACGTACAGTCACCACAAACGAGTTCCTTACTTATTATCTTTTTAAGTTGTTAAAATTTCACCCTGTATAGAGCACTTTTTACCAAACAAAGAGAGTGCTGGAACACCCCTAGTATTGAGAAGGACAAAAGGACGTACAGTCACCACAAACGAGTTCCTTACTTATTATCTTTTTAAGTTGTTAAAATTTCACCCTGTATAGAGCACTTTTTATCAAACAAAGAGAGTGCTGGAACACCCCTAGTATTGAGAAGGACAAAAGGACGTACAGTCACCACAAACGAGTTCCTTACTTATTATCTTTTTAAGTTGTTAAAATTTCACCCTGTATAGAGCACTTTTTACCAAACAAAGAGAGTGCTGGAACACCCCTAGTATTGAGAAGGACAAAAGGACGTACAGTCACCACAAACGAGTTCCTTACTTATTATCTTTTTAAGTTGTTAAAATTTCACCCTGTATAGAGCACTTTTTACCAAACAAAGAGAGTGCTGGAACACCCCTAGTATTGAGAAGGACAAAAGGACGTACAGTCACCACAAACGAGTTCCTTACTTATTATCTTTTTAAGTTGTTAAAATTTCACCCTGTATAGAGCACTTTTTACCAAACAAAGAGAGTGCTGGAACACCCCTAGTATTGAGAAGGACAAAAGGACGTACAGTCACCACAAACGAGTTCCTTACTTATTATCTTTTTAAGTTGTTAAAATTTCACCCTGTATAGAGCACTTTTTACCAAACAAAGAGAGTGCTGGAACACCCCTAGTATTGAGAAGGACAAAAGGACGTACAGTCACCACAAACGAGTTCCTTACTTATTATCTTTTTAAGTTGTTAAAATTTCACCCTGTATAGAGCACTTTTTACCAAACAAAGAGAGTGCTGGAACACCCCTAGTATTGAGAAGGACAAAAGGACGTACAGTCACCACAAACGAGTTCCTTACTTATTATCTTTTTAAGTTGTTAAAATTTCACCCTGTATAGAGCACTTTTTACCAAACAAAGAGAGTGCTGGAACACCCCTAGTATTGAGAAGGACAAAAGGACGTACAGTCACCACAAACGAGTTCCTTACTTATTATCTTTTTAAGTTGTTAAAATTTCACCCTGTATAGAGCACTTTTTACCAAACAAAGAGAGTGCTGGAACACCCCTAGTATTGAGAAGGACAAAAGGACGTACAGTCACCACAAACGAGTTCCTTACTTATTATCCTTTTTGCAAGCTATGAAGTTGTTAAAATGTTAAATTCCGGCAAGCCAAATGTACTGCGTTCTGGCCAAGTTGACTAAGGATTAAAGATCCCCGTTTTAATCCTTTGTCACCTCCTCACCTCTGACAAATCCCAATACAGTTTGCCGATACTTAGATGTCAATTCAATATGCACTACAAACACAACAAATAATCCTTACTAATAAAATGTTACAAATCCGAAAGTGAGTTTGATTGTTCGTTACGCTTTCACGCTAAAACGGCTGAACGGATTTAGATGAAATTTAGCACATAGGTAGACCATGACCTGAGTTAGGACATGAAACACTTTTTATCCCGATATTCTTACGGGATCGAGACTTATAAAGGTGAAACCGCGGGGTGGCAACTACTTTATCAATAAATTCGCCAGCTACAGCTTAAATTCCCGCAGCATACGCAACACTAATGTAGATAACCGCACATATATGACTGTAACCGCACTGTTTCCAGCAGGATCTAACTGAAACGTTGCGGTCTGTCCGTCTGTCCGTCCTGCAAGCGAACAGCGAACAGTTTGACAATTGCGTAAACATTTTCCCTGATACGTGACCAATGCTGGTCACGGTACCTACTCTTTGGAATTAAATTGTGATTGATAGTGAGCTTGTGGTGAGCTGTCGTGGTACGGGTAGTGGTGCGGGTTGTTGCGGGTGTAATAGATTAATTATAGCTGGGTGTTTGTTTCAAATATCAAAAGGTGCATGGATTCGATGAAGTGAAGAATTCGAAATCCGAAGTCTTCCACCCTTACAGCCGTGTGATTCTGTAAGACCTCATTCTAAACTTCGAATCTGATTCTGTAACCATCTTTCCGTGAAAACTTAGGTGAAGTGAGCGTGGAGTGAGCTGTCAATAGTGTCAATTCTTAGCAAAAACCAACTCACTTCACCCAAGTTTTCACGGTGAGATTTTTACAGAATCGACCGGCTGAATCCGCTGTGAGTAATAAACTCATTGGCGTTCTAAATTCAAAGTGTCAAATAAAAAACATGTGAGCACAAGTGATGCGAAGTGAGAGTAAATAGCGATGTGAGATGCGAGTTGTTGTTTAAATTTTACAGAATCGACGTACAGGAGAAGGAGATACTAACAAGTGCCTTTATAATTTTTTTTAAAAACCTGATCAAGTCTAACCAAAATATGAATAAACACGAGCTTTGACCTACAACCGTAAATGAATAGGCTCCCAGTGGCTTAAAAGTAGGTCAGTTTTGCCACAAAATAATGTTCAATTGAAACGAAAAAAAACTTAGCAAACTACTGGGTAATACGATACCCCTTACCAGTAACGACTGTCAAAGGTCCACGAATGTCAGTCGGGACCAACAACGGCTTAATGTGCTATCCAAGGCAAGGAGGGGTCTTGGTATGTAAAGATGGTCACCCATCCACCGACCGCAGCAAGCGTAGCTTGACCTGATCGATCTGAGCACTGTTATTACTTAGCCACAAGCCCCTTTCACACAGTAGGTAGGTATACAGGCCGTTTAAGAGTTATTTTAACTCGGATTTTGCATCATTGTCAAAATCATAGTGATCTTTTTGTCGATGCAATAAGGTCGCTTTTGGGTTGCTACCACTGACGAGTCTGTAATAAAAATCACAGTGATCTTTATTTTCGTTGCAATAAAGTTGCTATTGGGTTTCTGCTGTCAGAGCTGTCAGAGGTAAAATAAGGTTCAACATACCTACCTCATACGTACAATGAGTATCTAGTAGATTTATTGCCTGATATGAATTAACCAATCAACTATTAATCGCTCAATTGGTTGAAGGCGTATTCGGTACTTTTCAACAAGGAAATACGAGTAGCTAGGTAAGTACCCATATAAAAACTTTTTTACAAAAAAATATAACGAACTTCCAAAAACAACACTACAAAGTGAAAAATAACTTTAATTTCGGAAGTCGGTGTCTGGTTAAATGTATTTTACGTTTTTTTTGCCACCGACTTCCGAAATTAAAGTTATTTTTCACTTTGTAGTGTAGTTTTTGGAAGTCGGCTGTATTTTTTTGGAAAAAAGTTTTAATTTTTCACTTTTTAAATGTGGTCTAAATACCCTACACAAATTCTAATACCACTACCTGCAAAAAGACTAAAACATCATCCACATAAAAGTGGGGAAAAAATACGTATTAGGTATTGAACAGCTAACTCAAAGACTACCCAAGCAAAGTTATAGGTACTTAATGGGACCAACTTTGAGGTGTACCCTCTCGAATAAAACAATTTTTTTTCAAATCGGACGACTCTGTTAAAGTTATGAGTAGTCAAACATTTAAAAAAATATATGTATACTAGCTTTTGCCCGCGGCTTCGCTCGCGTGGAGGTAGGTACACAAACATTTTGTCAACCCCTATTGTACCCCTTAGGGGACGATTTTTAAAAAACGCTGTACCATATATTTCTTTATTTCCTACCAAAAGCATTTAGAATTTTCATACCCCTAACTTAAGAAATGCTGGGTTTCCCATACAAACTTTAATCCCTTATATCACCCCTTGTAGGTAGGATTATGTTTTAAGACAAAAAGTAGCCCATGTCCTTTCCCAGGATGCTATCTATAGCCTTGCCAAATTTTGTCGAAATCCGTGCAGTTTTGTAAATTTTAAAATAAACCCCTATTTTACCCACTTAGGGGATGATTTTTAAAAACGCTGAACCGCATGTTTCTTAATTTCATACCAAGAGCATAAAGTTATCCCTAACTTAAGAAATACTGGGTTTTCCTTACAAACTTTCATCACCTATATCACCCCCCGTGATATTATTTTTGAAAAAATAGTATCCTATGTCCTTCCCCAGGATGCTATAATAAAACCTTGCCAAATTTTGTAGAAATCCGTGCAGTTTTGTAAATTTTAAAATCAACCCCTATTTTACCCCCTTAAGGGATGATTTTTCAAAAACGCTGAACCGCATATTTCTTAATTTCCTACCAATAGCATAAAGTTATCCCTAACTTAAGAAATACTGGGTTTCCCTTACAAACTTTCATCCCCTATATCACCCCCTGTAGTATTATTTTTTTAAATTATCCTATGTCCTTTCCCAGGATGCTGTATAAAGCCTTGCCAAATTTTGTCGAAATCCGTGCAGTTTTGTAAATTTTAAAATAAACCCCTATTTTACCCACTTAGGGGATGATTTTTAAAAACGCTGAACCGCATATTTCTTAATTTCATACCAATAGCATAAAGTTATCCCTAACTTAAGAAATACTGGGTTTCCCTTACAAACTTTCATCACCTATATCACCCCCTGTAATATTATTTTTGAAAAATTAGTATCCTATGTCCTTCCCCAGGATGCTATAATAAAGCCTTGCCAAATTTTGTAGAAATCCGTGCAGTTTTGTAAATTTTAAAATCAACCCCTATTTTACCCCTTAGGGGATGATTTTTCAAAAACGCTGAACCGCATATTTCTTAATTTCCTACCAATAGCATAAAGTTATCCCTAACTTAAGAAATACTGGGTTTCCCTTACAAACTTTCATCCCCTATATCACCCCCTGTAGTATTGTTTTTTAAAGTATCCTATGTCCTTTCCCAGGATGCTATATAAAGCCTTGCCAAATTTTGTCGAAATCCGTGCAGTTAAATTTTAAAATCAACCCCTATTTTACCCCCTTAGGGGATGATTTTTCAAAAACGCTGAACCGCATATTTCTTAATTTCCTAAAAATAGATTGATTGATTTTTCAAAAACGCTGAACTGCATAGTTCTTAATTTCCTACCCATAGCATAAATTGGTTATCCCTAACATAAGAAATACTGGTTTTCCCTTACAAACTTTCATCCCCTATATCACACCCTGTAGTATTATTTTTGAAAAAAATTGTATGATGCTATAATGAAGCCTTGCCAAATTTTGTAGAAATCCGTCCAGTTTTGTAAATTTTAAAATCAACCCCTATTTTACCCCCTTAGGGGATGATTTTTCAAAAACGCTGAACCGCATATTTCTTTATTTGCTATCAAAAGCATACATTTTAATTTTCACATCCCTAACTTAAGAAATACTGAGTTTCCCATACAAACTTTCATCCCCTATATCACCCCCTGTAAGATTATTTTTGATAAAAACAGTAGCCTATGTCCGTCCCCAGGATACCATCTATAGCCTTGCCAAATTTTATCGAAATCCGTTCAGTGGTTTAGGCGTGAAAAGGTAACAGACAGACAGACAGACAGACAGACAGAGTTACTTTCGAATTTATAATATTAGTATGGAAGTACTAGCTTTTGCCCGCGGCTTCGCCCGCGTGGATGTCGGAAAATATCCCATGGGAACGTACATGTGGAAAACATAGGGCCGTCCGATATAACTGTACAAACTCAAATCGCTACGATATATCGTTACCGTGTATAGTAGGCATAAAGCTACCAGTCGTCGTCATATTTCAGCCAATTTACACAAAACCATAATGAATTACACTGAATCACTCCGTTCATTAGAGAAAACCGTATGTAAATCAGTTCGGTACTTTTTGACATTATCGCATTCAAACAGACACACTTACGTGGCGGGGGACTTTGTTAATTACTTAAAATTTATTGTGCCAGTCACGCTCTAATAACAAATAACTTTTGTCCGAGTGTCCACTCGTTCAAATAATTTCCTCGTAAAAACTTCGAATGAAATAAAGACTAAATGTTACCTCAAGATTCGAACTATGACTACATTTCCAATCCCTTAAATCTCTTAAAAACAGGTAATTACACAAACATTTGTCAACCTCTATTGTACCCCCTCAAAAACGCTGTACCACATATTTCTTTATTTCCTACCAAAAGCATAAATTTGAATTTTCATATCCCTAACTTAAGAAATGCTGGGTTTCCCATCTTTCATCCCTTATATCACCCCTTATAGTATTGTTTTTGAAAGTATCCTGTGTCCTTTCCCAAGATGCTATATAAAGCCTTGCCAAATTTTGTCGAAATCCGTGCAGTTTTGTAAATTTTAAAATCAACCCCTATTTCACCCCCTTAGGGGATGATTTTTCAGAAACGCTGAACCGCATATTTCTTTGTTTCCTATCAAAAGCATACATTTTAATTTTCACATCCCTAACTTAAGAAATACTGAGTTTCCATACAAACTTTCATCCCCTATATCACCCCCTGTAGGATTATTTTTAAGACAAAAAGTAGTCTATGTCCTTCCCCAGGATGCTATATAAAGCCTTGCCAAATTTTATCGACATCCGTGCAGTTTTGTAAATTTTAAAATCAACCCCTATTTTACCCCGTTAGGGGATGATTATTCAAAAACGCTGAACTGCATATTTCTTAATTTCCTACCAATAGCATAAATTTGTTATCCCTAACTTAAGAAATACTGGGTTTCCCTTACAAACTTTCATCCCCTATATCACCCCCTGTAGTATTGTTTTTGAAAGTATCCTATGTCCTTTCCCAGGATGCTATATAAAGCCTTGCCAAATTTTGTCGAAATCCGTGCAGTTTTGTAAATTTTAAAATCAACCCCTATTTTACCCCCTTAGTGAATGATTTTTCAAATATTTCTTTATTTCCTATCAAAAGCATACATTTTAATTTTCACATCCCTAACTTAAGACATACTGAGTTTCCCATACAAACTTTCATCCCCTATATCACCCCCTGTAGGATTCTTTTTGAAAGTATCCTATGTCCTTTCCCACGATGCTATATAAAGCCTTGCCAAATTTTGTCGAAATCCGTGCAGTTTTGTAAATTTTAAAATCAACCCCTATTTTACCCCCTTAGTGAATGATTTTTCAAAAACACTGAACCGCATATTTCTTTATTTCCTGTCAAAAGCATACATTTTAATTTTCACATCCCTAACTTAAGACATACTGAGTTTCCCATACAAACTTTCATCCCCTATATCACCCCCTGTAGGATTCTTTTTTAAGACAAAAAGTAGCCTATGTCCTTTCCATGGATGCTATATAAAGCCTTGCCAAATTTTGTCGAAATCCGTGTAGTTTTGTAAATTTAAAAATCAACCCCTATTTTAACCCCTTAGGGGATGATTTTTCAAAAACGCTGAACCGCATATTTCTTAATTTTCTATCAAAAGCATACATTTTAATTTTCACATCCCTAACTTAAGAAATACTGAGTTTCCCATACAAACTTTCATCCCCTATATCACCCCCTGTAGGATTCTTTTTGAAAAAAAAAAGTAGCCTATGTCCGTCCCCTGGATACCATCTATAGCCTTGCCAAATTTTATCGAAATCCGTTCAGTGGTTTAGGCGTGAAAAGGTAACAGACAGACAGACAGACAGACAGACAGAGTTACTTTCGAATTTATAATATTAGTATGGATGGATAGGTACGTGTGTGTCGAATTGAAAACCGACGAAAAAGGATCGGCTCAGATAATTAGGTACGCATTAATAAGCGTACCTATTTATCTGGGCCTATGGTTAAGTAATAACAGTCGCTAGAGTCGATCCATCAAGTTAAGCTATGCTTGCCGCGGTTGGTCCGTGGATGGGTGACCATCATTACATACCAAGACCCCTCCGTGCCTCGGTAAGCCGTTGGTTCCGGCTGTCATTCGTGGACCTTTGACAGTCGTTACGGGTCGTCAGAAGCCCGAAAATGTCTGACAACCAATCTTATGAAGGGGTACACTGGGCTGTGGAGGTCAGATAGGCAGTCGCTTCTTGTAAAATACTGGTATTTAGCTGCATCTGGTTAGACTGGAGTCGACCCCAATATATTCGGGAAAAGGCTAGGCAGATTATCTACCTACCTACCTACGACGTAGAAGCTATCATCTACATTCCTGGCGGTGATGTAAGGAACTACAAAAGGTTATCGATTTAATAGGCAAGGGCATCATCCATCTGTGAAGTAATAAATGACTTCTTAACCATGATAATAATAATGTATGCATGTATGATACTAGGAACGGTAATCGCTCCCCGTAAAAGATTCTGATAATTTTAATTACCTTTAGATATAGACAAAACACTTCAAAGTTAAAATTTTATACAGAAAATGTGAAAATCAAAATAAAAAAGAGCACTGAATAAATAATTGAATTTCAAACGGCTTGAACATTTTATGTCCCAATAAGATTGGATTATTTGCGCCCTTTGAGGTTTTCGCACCCGCAGCAGCCACTCACACCAAAGGCCTACCTACCTTCGTAGTGTAGTAGTTTATTTAAGTATGACTCCAATGTGTGAATCTAAATCAGCGCCAATTAATAGATTTACACAGGGCTAATATATAGAGTCATTATTAACCTCTTGAGTGTCTTCAATCATTCAAAATTCCCATAGAAAATCCACTTTCAGTTTTCCCGAATTTTTTAATTTTCCTGGCAACTTTTCCAATTTTTCTCACCGTTTAAACCTTCCCTGGACCACGACAAAAAGTTCAAAACCAAAATCAGCTAATTCAGCCCGGGTTCTCGAGTTTTAGCGAAACAAACGAACAGCAATTGATTTTTATGTATAGATATATGGATAGATAGATTACACATTTTATATCTGTTCACTTCGAAAGATTTTTCTTAAGATCCAATGGTGTATCGTACGACACTCAAGAGGTGACTCATGATTCGATTATTAGGCAAAGGAGCAAACCTAACGTGTAAGTTAGGCTAATTGTCCACGTAACCGCACGTCATACGCACGCTTTCGTCAATTGACGATTGCAAGACGAATGCTTGCATCTTGCGTAGAAACAATGAAATCTGTGTCCACGAAGCGGCAACGTCGCGTCAGCCGCTCGTGTTGCGTTCGTCATGCAGTGCGCGCACGCGGCAAACAATCTACAATTTATATTTCTTTCGATGTATGGATGAATCCAGTACTTTCTTGGCCTGTTTCGTCGTCTTCTAATAAAATTGTATGCTATAATCACTTCATCATCATCACTTGACATTTTTACAACAAAAGACGTGCTTTCTCGATGCTAGTTGAAAGAAAACTGAGACGTTTTGTAGCGTGACTGACTATTGCCTGAAGCAGCGTGGACATAACAAATATGCAAAATACGCCTATTTTCATTTGTAGGTTACATGCATCGTACAAAAGACGACTGTGTGGACAGTAGGCCTGACTCTCATTCGCAATTGCTTAAATTCTGTAATCTATATATACAGGGCTATTTTTAAATGACTAGCTAAATTTACACAGGGTGTTCTACCCATGAATATGAACAACTTTCACTAAGGGACCAACTTTGAAATCACAAAAAAAAAAACCAGCGGTTTCCTACAAAAGTTCAATACCTACTCGATCAAAATGTATGAAACAGCTGATATTTTTTTTGCGATTTCAAAGTTGGTCCAATAGTGAAAGTTGTTCATATTCATGGGTAGAACACCCTGTGAAAATTTAGCTAGTCATTTAAAAATAGCCCTGTATAAAAATGAATCCCCATTTCCCTTGGTCATCGCATCACGCGTGAACGGATGGAACAATTTCGCTAATTCTTTTTTTGTTGTGTTTATTATTGTCAGGAGAAGGTTCTAATAAAAGAAAAAAATAAGAAAATTTCCCAGAAAATTGGAAAATTTCAGAAAACTGAACGACAATTTAACTTCACGCGTTTACATTAGAATATTCATAGCTAAGACAGGACAACGTCTGTCGGGTCAGCTAGTAGTATTATACAAGAAAAACAACGAGGAATATTTTTAAGGTCTTAAAATGTAAGTTCGCCTTTGAGACTGTGTTACGCAGGCTTTCGGTCTTTTCCAACGCACGTCGGAGATGTGACTGACTGAAGAGGAAATAGAACTGCCAATTGCAAGCATGTCACAGTATGGAGATCTCAACTTCCAGACTAATAAAATGCGTTTGCAGCAAAATTGCAGAAAACATGCAAAAGGGATGTAGGAACTACATAGACGTTCATCGTGATTTCACTTACAGTCTAGGAAATCTAGGTAATACATCTAACCGTACAAAAGTATACCTGAGTGTTTAAGTTTCTCCAATCCGCCTAGCCTTTTCCCAACTATGTTGGGGTCGGCTTCCAGTCTAATCGGATGTAGCTGCATAGCATTATTTTACATGAAGCGACTGCCTATCTGACCTCCACAACCCAGTTACTGGGTAACATGATACCCCTTGGTAAGGCTGGTTATCGGACTTTCGGGCTTCTGACGATCCGTAACGACTGTCAAAGATCCAAGAATAGCAGGCGGGACTAACGGCAGGAGGGGTCAACTTCCGATCAGCCTTTAAAGTAACCGATTGAGTGTCAAACATCTAAACTTTACCTATAGGTACAAATAAAAAAAAAAAACAAAACAAAAAAAAAAAAAAAAAACAACCAACTAAATAATAAAATAAAAAATAATTATTTTTTAATTATATTATTTTTTTTTTTTATTACTTATTTTTTTGTTTTATAAATAATATAAAACTTTTTTGCAAAATTAAAACAACCAACTTCCAAAAAAACACTAAAAAGTGAAAAATTACTTTAATTTCACTTTCGGTGTCTTTGGATTTGTATTTTAGTTTTTGAAACCACCAGGTTTAGGTTCACAATTTGACGAAAATATCGAAGAATATACATAAAAACAATACATACATACGAACATATATAACCTCCTCCTTAATGGAAGTCGGTTAAAAATAAGTAGGAAGTGTTTTCGTTTAGGTATTTAAGAAGTAGGATATCATGTGAGAATCAGTTTAGCTCAAGTTAATTCTTCAGGATGAAAGCTACGACCCTTTTTTTTTTGAGGGTGGGAAATCATCAAATAACTTCTCCCGCTCTGGGTGGAGCGGAAGGGCGTGTCAGACTTTTACTGACTAAAACCCACCCGTGTTCCTTCAGTTGCCTATGCCAGGGCCGCGGTATCTTCTTCAAACAACCCGCGACCCCAGCGGCAAAGCTACGACCCTACAGATACATAGCTAGTAGCTACTTATGGAACAGAGGACACTATCGAGAACAAGGCTCAATATCTGTCGGAAGTGTGAGTGACGCGTGAATAGCCCTGCCAACCGCACGTCTGAGCCACGAGTATCATACATCTAGCATTTCGGAAATGATGGGGAGGTATGTTCATACGGTTGGCTATGGAATTCCTCATAAAGGATCTATCCTTTGTCGTATCTTCGAGATAAAATGGATGGCCAGTAGCATTATTTTGTACATAAATTACACCATACCTATATTCTTCAAAGGGGAACGGTGTGGTATGGTATACCCTCGTCAATTTTAAGTCCAATGATGATGATGATGATGTTGATGATGTTTTTTATTGCAATTGGATATTTCTTACAACAATATGGGTGGTGAGATGATATGACAGCGGAAGATACATGCCTACAACAGATATACAACGTGTAACGTTAAATGCGACAAACCTCTTAAGGGGTCATTATACTCATCATTATGAACAACTTTTACTATGGGACCAAACCTGAAATCGCGAAAAAAAAATCTGCATTTCAGTACATTTTGACGAATTATGCGAACATAAATGTACTGAACAGCTGATTTTTTTTTCGCGATTTCAGGTTTGGTCCCATAGTAAAAGTTGTTCATAATGATGAGTACAATGACCCCTTAAGAGGTTTTGCGCATTTAACGTTACACGTTGTATATCTTACTAGCCGTGTGCGATGGGATTTCCATCTGCAAAAATGACGAACTTCCGTATGACTGACACTGTCGTGGTCACCATCAGGGATTTTTACTTTGATAACAGAAGAAAATAGTTGCTAATCAGTCGAAATCGGTCGCCAAATATCAGAATTAGCCAGTCACTGGGTCAAAAGTTATAAGTGTTTATAGATGGCCGATCTGGGGAGCATCTCCTCAGCTTGGCCCAATTTGAATCTCAAAAATTTAAGCAAAAATAAATATACGAATATTATCTATTAAAACAAATAAGATAAACAATGGGAAAACATTAACGTTGTGGTGATACTGCTAGCTTCTTACGAATTTGCTCGCGAACTTTTTCTTTAAATGTATACACATGCTTAAGAAAAGCATGCTTACTCGAAAACATACTAGAAATAAGCATGCTCATTACTAGTAATTTTGAGTTGTGATGTGACACACAAACACAAGACATGCTACAAATGGGCACTTGCTCAATAAAAGCATGCTTTCGTGACAGTAATTGAGCACGTCTGTCTCCATACAAACTTTCATCACCTATTTAACCATTTTAGGGGATGATTTTTCAAAAATCCTTCTTTACTGCTCATCTTTATTATAATAATTCTAAGGAACTCTTGCGCCAAATTTCATACTCCTATACCCAGCGGTTTAGGTCCTGCGTTGTCTGCCATTAGATAATCTTATGTTTCGCAACATAAGATTATAAGAAGTTAAGCAAGGCAGTTTTGAGTGCCCAGGATGTGCCCCACGTACAAAAGTATCGTCTCAAAGAGGCTGCAGCCTTTAGGAGCAAACCCTTTCTATTTTTACCATTTTATTGAACTAAGTAAAGTCAAAGATAAATGGTTCTAGGAAGTCGGATTATCCTGCCGATATACTGTTAACTGTTAACTTAAATATTTGTATCTGAGTTTAAAAGGTTCAAAGACGACAGAACTGTTTCTGACGTGGAAATGGACCTGTCAACTCCAAACGACCATTTTTCAATAAAAAGATCTGCTGAATTTTAAATTCATACACCATTAAAACAAAGCCGTAGTGGTTTGCATTTTAGATTTAAAACATTATAGACTTCCAGTATTGCAGAGGCGTTCAATTAATTCTTACACAAAAACATTTGTTTTGTGAACTTTTTAGCATCTGTGACTGCGCGTTTTTTCAAAAAATTACACAAAAACATTCTAAGTCAATGCACAAAAACGTCGAAACAAAGAGGCGTGGCCTTACACATTTGTATAGGCAAACGCGATGTTTTTGTTTTCCGAGGTGCATGGAAGACATTCCCCGCGCGAAGGAAGAAGGGAAGGGTTTGTTTCATTTTCAACTGCCGCGCGCAACATCTGGGGGTCTAAAACGGCCACTTTGGCAGGATCATAATAGGATAATATTATGAATAATATTTGAAATCGTAAAACGGTCACAAACTGACAATATATTATGAATTGTCAGTTTGTGAAACTTGTCAGTTTGTGAAACTTGTCAGTTTGTGTGACTGACAATTCATAATATATTGCCAGTTTGTGACCGTTTTACGATTTCAAATATTATTCATAATATTATCCTATTATGATACTGCCAAAGTGGCCGTTTTAGCCCCACTGTTGTCAAACTGCTACCACGTCTTCCTCGTCGGAAGTCATTACGACATCTCAATGACATTATACATCTAGACGTTGCCATGATTACAGTGTGAAGTGTGGAAGTGAGACACATATATACGAAATAATTAGGAAAATTGAGACAAAGCATCGTATCGTCTGTCCCTTACGGCGCACAGTGGTTCGAAATCGACGCTCCGTGGACATTGAAATCAAAATTTCTTTAGGCGAAAAATAAAAATCGGAACGTCTTTATTTCAGTATTATTTATAATATTTGGTAATATGACAGCTATAGACAGCACCATCTCCGAAAAAAAAAATATTTAATATTTTTTTGTATGAAGAAAAACACAAAAGTCGTTTTTTCTCACAACTTAATAAAACTTAAAGCCTGCGGCTTATATGGGGTGTTGTCCCACATGAGGCGATTCCGAAATGCTATAACACGCACACCCATGCGCGCCGCTTCACTCACAGCAGAGTGCTGAATTTCGATAAATTTAGTTAGAGATTTTTACGTTGATTTAGGTGTGATCTTGAAAAAAATAATAATAATAATTTAAAACGTTTATTTTCTCTACACAAGTTATGTACTTAATGCTAAAATTTTACAATAGTGAATGGAAAAGGAGCTAACTTTGTGAGAGACTGGTGCCTGAAGTAGGTTTATATAAAAACCTGTATTACAGGTCACCAGGGCCCAAAGTAATTGACCATAGTGTGCTAATTTTATTAAAAATAATGATAAAAATGGAATGAAATAATGGAATAAACAATACAAAAAAACTAAAAAACACTCAAGTAGAGACCCATTTACAATATAAATAAATTTTTAAATATTTCTTAAGATAATTTAATTCGTTTTTGATCATGTCAGTAGATAAAAAGTTGACTTCTTAATTAAAATTTAAAAATAATCAAACATTTGTACAAAAACTTATAACTAATACAGAAAAATACTAAGAATAGGCAATTGTATAATTGAGAAATATATAAAATTTACAGAAAAACATTAAAATCTAGTCTACTGAGTTTCATCATCGCTATCAAAGACTTCAAAATCAGAATCCATCATACTGGGCACTTCAACAAATTCAATGTTTTCCTTATCCATGGTATCCGGGTCAATTAAAAGAAGAGACTTCATTTCTTCAGTTAAATCATCTCTACTCTTATTTGTCAGTTTAGGGCGAATGCTTGACAAATATGGGTCTGAGGATACGATGAAACCATTAAAGATGTCTTGGTTTGTCGCTCTGCGACAAAATTTCCGCGTATGATGTTCCCTGAGTTTTCTAAAATCTTTGTTTCGGGCCTCAGATGCCTCTTCTGATAGCTTTCCTATAGGCAAAATATTGAAATGTTTTATTATTTCGGCTCCATGCAGCAGAAGTTTGTGGATACTGGAAGGCATGAAATACCAGCCATACAGTTCCACATACAGCTGCGCAGTTTCGTCAAGATAATTGGCAAACAAATCAATATTAATAGACTGTACTGATGATAAAACACGGAGAATAGTTGCGAATTTTTGAATGAGCTGCTGACTCAATCCAGTGATATTTGCAGTCTTCTCAGGACACTGGAAAAATTTTCTAGCCGTGTTGCCATCATTCGTGGTTCCAGCACCTTAAATAAAAATATTCACATGAGAACATTATTAGATAAGTTTTATACTAACTAAAAAACCCTTAGATATTATACAAAATAAATAAATCAACTAACCTTGTTTTACGATATCCACTAGGAGTCCCATTACCTCTTGAAATTTTCGCTGTATCGTCTGTTTGCGACTTTTCAAAGCTGCTTTACTAGCTTCATCTCTGGCTTGCCATTTTTAAAAATCTAATCGGTAAGCGATATGCAGCAGGCATTCCATGGATCTGATCCATGCATGCAAAGTCGACAAACCGTACTTGTAAATATCAGATGATACAGATTTCCTAAAATATGAATAAAAAGGTTAAAAGTGTTTTTTAATTAAATAAAAAAAATGATATATATTTTGACATAGATTTCCAATATTCAACTTACATGTGAATCTTCTCCAAATCATTCATTTCACTTGGTACAGCTTTACAGATGTCACATGTTTGCATAGAGGTTTGTGACAGGTGAGACGTTATTTTGCCATCTATCATGGTCATTAACATTGAATGTTTAACTCGTATATTATTTTCAATGATAGTTCAATGCTTTAATTTCAGCATCGATCAAACCCATTTCCTCCTTCATGTCCAACTTATTTTCGCTGACAAACTTAAAATAAAGTGGTCTGCAAAGCATTGTAGAAGAAGGTTTTGGGTTTTCCCAGACCAAATCGGCACCGCACATCAATTGCAAGGGCACAAAAGAGCACATAAAAACACTAGAGTCGTCTTCATCTGCATTCATGCACTGCTTGTAGTTGCTTTGATTTGACGCACCATCGAAGCCCCATTTGCAGATTAAGATAAGTTCTTTATCTTGCAAATGGTCCAAGTTTAACGTTTTGGCAAGTCGAGTGACAGTGATGTCCAAAATAGCTTGAAGTTTTACTTTAACTCCTCGTTCGGTCACTTCAATGTCGTCTCAGGAGGATAGCATGCCTTCTTGGCATTTAAAACTGAATAATATGATGGGTACAAATCTACTCCACTTTCTTTCGCAGTTTCCCTTAAAGTTATATACTGCCACTTCGACAATTTCAAAGAAATCAATATACCCAACGCTTTCTCTGCTGAATACTTGTTAGTAGTTGTCTTGCCTTTCAAAAAATTCTTGATCTCTGCTGCTTTTTCAGGATGCTCGGTAATATATATTATTAAATCTTTCACGTCCGCGTCCTCATTCTCCTCACCACAACTCACTGCAGCAGCATATGCAAGTTCCTGAGAGTCGTGCGTTAAAAGTTCTTCTATTCTTCTGTAATGATTTTTAAAATAATAATTACGAATAAGACTTTTTTCCACAAGCGACAGATGGCGCTAGTGATTGCACGAACTTTATACATCCGTTTAGGTATTCATTTGTAGAATACTATTATTAAAGTATATTTCTTTAATACAGTTAGTAAATAATTATTGTTTAAGTTTTAAAAGTTTATTTATAATAATCATAAGGCTAATCATAAGTCATGAAATTATTTAAGTTAGTCAAGTGATTGTGTGTACTGTTTACTTTGCTCTGATTGGTCGTTAGCCGGCTGAGTGTTCACTTCCGTTTAAAGTGGGGATCCTTCAGTTGGCAACTGATTTGCTAGGACAGAGTTCACAGGGTCAGTCTTTTTCTAGGCTTTGACCTGTAAGCATATCTGACGGATCCGTGCTACTTTTATTAAATTCATGATGATAAGTGATAACTGTGATAAGTGATTGTTAATAACCATGTGTTTTGGAATTAAGTGAATAAATTATATTCAATACTGCAATTGAGGTGTATGATTTCGTCACACTTCTCTTCTTCTGTTTTTGGCATAATTCTGAGAAAGGTTTTCTTGGGTTCTTTATTAGTGTTGTAGTGCTAACAGTACATGTAGTTACTTTGGACGTGGATGCACCTTCATTTATACCACTAGCACTTGAGGTTGAAGGTTCAACAGTATCAGTAACAGAGTCGATTGATACCAATCCAATTTCTTCACTTTGTACAAATCTGTCTTTAATGAAGTTGGGCCATTTGATCTCTTTTTCTAGCCAAGTCTCATACTTCTTGACGAATGTATGCATCGTTCGATTACACGATTTCCAATTTCTATGCAAAACACACATGTACACTTGACAAAACTGTTTTAATTTTTTTTGTTCTTCTGCAGACAAATTTGTCGCTTTGGTTAGAAGTGCTTCTAACAAAATACTGGGCTGCGAAAAGCAACTTTTCCTTTTTACAAATATGAATATGTCCAAATTTGAATAAAATCCTTCCATGATAACAAGTAACTACGTAAGCAAGAAGTTAATGTTATAGCGCGAACAGTTGCTGACAAAAACTAATGATTTTGACGCTGTTGTCCCTATTTATATAAAAGTATCCCTCTTAATCGTATCTTAATTAATAGTACTTAGTTAAACACTTTGCAAAAATAGCCATTAACTAATGTATCTTAACTCGTTAACAATATTTGCAATTTGCACTAATGAGATGAGACAAAATTACAATAATAAGTTAACTAGCAGGCATTTAGTATTGATTTCCTGTTAAACTTGAGATTACGAACAGCTTACAACAAACAATCATTACTATGTAATTATCGTTTCCAGTTGGTATGTGTAGGTACACAAACCTATCCCAAAGATATCAAATAATATGTATTAAATTCCTTCGAGAAATCCACTGAATTTCTTGAAGTTCATCACTCTGCTCTGAGTGAAGTGGTGAAATAATATATTTCTTATTTATACAATTGCCTATTCTTAGTATTTTTCTGTATTAGTTATAAATTTTTGTACTAATAAAAATATTATTTTTTACTTTATTAATTTAAGTCAACTTTTTATCTACTGACATAATCTACTAACAACGAATTAAATTATCTTAAGAAATATTTAAAAATTTATTTATATTGCAAATGGGTCTCTACGTGAGTGTTTTTTAGTTTTTTTATATTGTATATTCCATTATTTCTCATTATTTTTAATAAAATTAGCACACGATGGTCAATTACTTTGTATATTTTTCAAGATCACACCTAAATCAACGTAAAAATCTTTATCTGAATTTCTCGAAAATTCAACACTCTGCTATGAGTGAAGCGGCGCGCATGGGTGTGCGTGTTATAGCATTTTGGAATCGCCTCATGTGGGACAACACCCCATGTAAGCCGCAGGCTTTAAGTTTTATTAAGTTGTGAGAAAAGACGACTTTTGTGTTTTTCTTCATACAAAAAAATATTAAATATTTTTTTTTTCGGAGATGGTGCTGTCTATAGCTGTCATATTACCAAATATTATAAATAATACTGAAATAAAGCCGTTCCGATTTTTATTTCTCGCTTAAAGAAATTTTAACTTCAATGTCCACGTAGCGTCGATTTCGAACCACTGTGCGGCGTGCCGTATTTTTGCTTCAAAAATGTTGCCAAACAAAGTACTTTGCATGGCAAAATTTAAAAATGTTGCCAAACAAAGTACTTTCACTGTTAATATTGCTGACTCATGACCGGCCACGCGGTGGCTCGATCTATATGTATATTATCTAAGCGACATCTACACAAAATGTCATCTACTGACATCTCCACAAAATGTCATCTACTGACATCTACACAAAATGTGTAACCAAAAATATCTGAATACGCAGGAGATAGATTGTGTATGAAAATAAATTCTTATGAGTAAGGTTTTGTGTGTAATGTTTCACAAAAAGGCGCGCAGGAGTCATCATTACTATGATATGATTGCTTTTAATCACTGGACGTCAATCATAATAATAAAAAAATGATGAATTTTATTACAAATAGGCTCATAAAGAGTACAATTAAGTTAAAAATATAATATCCTAGCATAACTAAAACTATTAAAAAACTAAAATATGGCATCGAAAAACTCCTCCGCATCGCTGTCGACTGGTAAAGTACCCAAGAGACTGGCGGCATTGCCACGTTGTATGGCAATGCTAATCCTCTGGCCAAGGTAAAAGCCAGCCCTTTGGTCTCGGGAAGTGTCAACCAGCCGTTTGGAGATTCCGTTGAACAAACTGTGAGCACTCGGACCCCACGTTATTAGAGAAAATTATCTTCAACTATAATGTAGTTCTAGAAGCACTACATTACGTCTTTCCAGTCTTTCTCATTCGAAATTAGATCTTCTTCAATCGATACATAGGACATTATTGACGCAAATAGATCGCTGTGAGTACAAAGACTGCGGTCTTATAATAGACCAGCGGTCTGACTCATCCTGCATTTGGTTAATCGAAGGTTAAATATAACGTTAACATTATGTAATGTTTATCAGTTGCCTGCGTAGACGCTGATGTAAGGAATTTATTTTAAAAATGTTTGGCTACCCAGTTTTGACCATGGATGTGGCAGCCAGTGTAATTAGGTTTTTTTATGTTGTGAAATATAGGGCAGTTTAGTCTACTGCTCTTAAGTAGCTAACTATGGCACATTTTTTAGAATTCAATTCAAAATCAAAATATTTAATCTTTAAAAATAAAAACTGACTGACTGACTCATCAACGCCGAGCCCAAACTCACACATACTTTTGTTCTTGCTTTTAGACTCTAAAAGAAAGAACAAAGAAGAAGGAGAAGAAGAAGTTGATGGTTTTCTCTAAATTGTCTGTGTGAGTGTCAGCTCCGATGCACGACGGGAGTTTACTCTGGGTTGGTATCAGAATGACTGGATCGCAATTTTGACCACGTCGCTCTTAGTCCAAATCTCAAAATGTCTAAATCTCAAAATACCTAAGTCGCAAAATGACTACATCGCTTTTAGTCCACATTTCATAATGTCTAAATCTCAAAATACCTAACTCACAAAATGACTACATCGCAAAAAGTCCGAACAGTTGTGTAGGCACCTATACATTAATCTTGCGACTTTTTGCGATGTAGTCATTTTGCGAGTTAGGTATTTTGAGATTTAGACATTATGAGATGTGGACTAAAAGCGATGTAGTCATTTTGCGACTTAGGTATTTTGAGATTTAGACATTTTGAGATTTGGACTAAGAGCGACTTGGTCACTTTGCGATCCAGTCATTCTGATACCAACCCAAATAAACAAAATAAGTATACACAAAACGGAGCGCAAGATACGTTGCGCAGAAGAACGTAAGTAACGCTTTTGAGATAACGCTTGTATTAATTTCACTCCTCATAAAATTTCCTTAGCGGGGGGCCTTTTATGAAATTCGATTCCTAAGGAGTAAACTCCAAAACTCCAAAAAAAAGGCATGTCATAAGGTAAAAACTAAACTGCATTATCAACATGTTAGCAGGCTATATCTATGCAAAACTTTATGGAGCCCGTTTTAACAGGCGACCCGTGAAAGTGGAATGAACAAACTCATTTTCGTATTTTTAATCGTGGTCTGGATTAATTAAGATTAAGGCCGGCAAAAATGTAAATTACTGTCTGAGTTAACATTAGCCACGTTTAATAGCTAGTTCAAACTTTTTGATGAACATTTTACCAATTATAGTTATGAACCTCTATTTCGGTAATTCGTATCAGAGCAGTGGTGGCCCAGGGATAACTGTCGCGACTTACGAGTTGTAGGTCGTAGGTTCGAACCCAGGCAGGCGCTTTACTTTGTATAAATTGTTTCATCACCGCTGCTCTCAAAACGCATCGTGAGGTAACCTGTGAGGAGACATGTGACATCTACCAACTCGCACTGAGCCCGCGTGGTGGATTACGACGCACTCTCTCTCACAGAGAGGAGAGAGGAGGCCTGTGTCCTAGCAGTGGCAACTTTGTAAGCTGAGCTGATTACGTATCTTAAAAATATTACACCGAAATATTTCTAAAAAAACGAGGTATGTACACGTACTTGCCTTGAAATATCTGAGCGAGCATATAGTTTGCAGGCTTGTGACCAATCAAATATATATCTGAGGTGAGATTTTATACAAAATCGTTTGGTTCGATCGATTTTATACGTAAACTTCAATTTGTACTGAAACTGAATGAGCGCCGTCTGGCGACTATAATGTGAAACACATTTATTCCATACAAATTGACGTAAGTTAATGTTAACGTAAACGGGAGTAAGTATAAAATCTCGCACTATGGCCTCTGTTTACATGATGAGGTATCTAACGTAATAATGTAACTACAAAAATAGCTGTACTTGATGATCCAACCTCAATTACAAAAGAAGTAAAAATAATAACATTAAATTCTAACAACATTCGTAGAAAGTAAAATAATAGCACCGCGTAACAAAGGTTTAATAGGGCGCATGTCGTGGTTTCTGTAATTAATTAAATTGACCCTTACCCTTGGACCACAGAAAGCAGCCAAACACCCAGCACGCAATCTAATTTGAACTTTAAATCTGTACGATAACATTTCTTTTCGATGTTTCCGCGTCAGAATTAGGAGCGTCCAAGAATTTCGTATTTTATTAGTTCGAATGGCTCACCTAGTGATTCCTAAAGGGTCTGCTATTAAGGGAGTGGGTTTATCCCTATTTTCGGCTCTAGCAACGTGTTTATATTTAGTGTTATTAGAGAAACATTTCGTATTTCAGCGTTCATTTTACGATTCTAACAAATCCAATGTCTCGCAAAGTTTGAAAGCCCTTTAATATATTATTAGGTGAGTCATTTGGGTTTATACAAAATTATGTTTAAGGTGAGATTTGAGCTCGTGGGAGGCCTGAGAAGCGTTGGCTGGATGTTGTGAAAGCGAAAGAGTCAACAATGTGACCAATGAAAACACACGATCTTCGTGAACAAGTCTAATGAAACATTCGAATGATATTGGTAATGACTTAGCCACCTTTGACCTACATTCGACAACCTCTTTATGACAGTAACCTATTTAAAACAATTGTATATAACTATAAATAAATGACTGACTGACTGACTGACTCATCAACGCTCAGCCCAAACCAGAGATTCTCTTTATAATAAGGAAGGATTTCCCAGTAGTACGTTCCCGTGGGATATTTTCCGATATCCACACGAGCCAAGCCGCGGACAAAAGCTAGTATAACTTATACGAACATAATAACTTTAAAGCAAATCTGTATATAGTTTCCAACGCATCAATATGTACATGTTATAACAATATGTTGTCATTAGGAAGTGATTCAAGTCAGTAATTATTCGAAATTATATTTAACGCAGAACAACTGCCATGTGATATAATAGTTTCTATTCAGTATTTCACTATCCTATCCCGTTTAATCTCAGCAACTTAATATACACCTCCATCTAACACCGTGAGGACAGAGGAGGCTGCGGTGAAGGAGCCTTGGGACCTTGATTTATTCGAGGCGCCTTATTCGATACCACTTTATTATTCCCTCGATACAATACCATGTTTATACATGATACACAATATTGTAAGGGTCCTACTTGTAAATATATGTTAACATGTCCTACACCTGTGGTTTGTTCGTTGTTTCATTATCATTCGGTTTTGAGGTCTACTTCTTATCTGTCCTTGATTAACTCAATAGTATCGAAGGTCAAGTGAGGTTGAATAGTTTGGCAACTAATCCTTAGTTTGCAAACTATTTACAATCCTGATTGACCGTCTGTACTTAAGGATGAGTTTTTCTATTGGACTTGGAAATTTTTGTAGGTCTATCAATTTTATGTTCTTTTTGATAAAAGTAACTATTGCTATTCGACCTACAGTTTCTGACAATGTTACTTTCCTTCGATCTAGTTTACGTGGAAATCAATTAGCTACAAGCCACTCAGAATAATTAGTTGTTCTGTGTCTATTGAACTTCAATTATGTAACTAAAGCACGAACTGCATCAACCTTGCACAATATTTACATAGCGTTCATTCACAACACGTTCACGTGTTCCGTTCCAATATCATCTCAATGAACAATATCTATTTCGTGCTACGTATGTTGAACATCATTTTCAGCTCCACTAATTTCGCTAATAGCTCCAGTTGTAAAATGTTCAATGGTAATACATTCAATCTCGGAGTTTTCGATTGATATGTTAGTACAGATGTTTCCGAACTTTTCCAAAGTTGTTTTATAATTTACGTTTAAACCTACACCATGTGGCTGGACTATAATGTTGGATCATACGATCTAGGTCAATGCGATTGCACGAGCTAGCAGCGTTCGTAAATATCTGACGTTGATGCCATAGTTTTGGTGCTGGCCATCTAGGAACGTGTAATGTCGTTACGTCATAGAGTAATAGTTCTCGAGGAGTTTTAGTATCCTATCAATTTTATGAGAGATCAGCTTGTTCCCTGCTAAACGTTCTTTCATCGGATCTTCACATGAGAATACTCCGTATATTTAATTGTCTAAATATAAACTTTACGTATTTAAGAGCTGTACACGCAATCAACCCAATTTAATGAGCTTTACTGTTCATGAATAAGTGTATTACCTATGAGACATTTCTATTGATAAAGTTGGCTAGTTCTCAATGCATAAGCAACAAAGCCGCTGATTATTTCAAGATGGATTGAATCATCGTGTGACCATTGCAATTTAGAATCAACAATTTAGTATAATTACGTAATAGGTAGGAAATAATGAGACCTGAGGGTCGTTACGGAGATCAGGTAATTACAGTACAAACAAGATGTCGTTAAGAGAGTGACCGACCTTTGTTTGACAATGGAACTGCGGAAGTTGTGACTGCTATAAAATAAGTTTGGGAAGAAAGTAAGTCTGAGAAACAGTTGTTTGGTAGTATTATTCCGAATTTGGGGTATTTAATGCTGAATAATGATTTCCTTCAATTGATGACTGATAAAAATAGTCGCACAGTAAGCAAAACTTTATAAAATGAATCCAGCGTATTGCGCCACACTTCAATCAAAGTGGTAGTAACCTGTAATCTATGAATGTTAATCGGAAATGAGCTAATGTCGGCCACTCTATCCTGGAACTACATATTACATAACATCAGAAAGTAAATTCTATTATAGACACACGTACAGCGCCATGCAAACCAAAACTTTGAGAAAATATAACTTGCAGTTCGCAACCACAAAAGTATCAAAATATGTATTTTAGGACCTTAGTTATCGACCAATTCGATTCAAACCATTTTAAATTTGAAAATGAATAGCATGTCACTAGTATTTAAGTGTGATTATGACTTGACTAACCCAAGAGTTATAAATTTTGAAGACCCCGAAAATTCTGCACCACACCATACCACAAATGAAGAGCACCAAATAATTAATTTACAAAGAGACTCTTTACAAATTAAGCACAAGATATTAAAGGTTTGTCCTCTGCGTCAGTTTAAAATGAATTAATAATCCTGAAGTTTAAATACTGGTTGTTGTTTGAGGAAACATTTTGATTTATTTTAAGATTCTTTGTCAAAAATTTTAATCGCCTTACGAAAACAAATACATTAAAGGAACTTTGTTGCGTTGTCGGTTGATAAGTTTAAAATATTGAAAAGTTCTACTGCAAATAACCTACTTATATTTTTAAGCTTTGTCGCGGAAAACCCGGGGGTTCTTTCAAGTTCTTCGTTTCGAAGCTTATTAAGTGTACCTCTACCTACCTTCCGCTTTTGTTGCAGTTTATTTTATTTGAAAACGTGCACTTGGTCTACTTGTGACGGAACTCTTGTGAGTTGCAGAAACGAACTTTAGTTTAATGGAGACTTTAAATTGATGATGTCACTTTCTTTTTCATACATAATATAAGGGATGGCATGAATTTAAAGTCTCGTCTCCATTAAACTAAAGTTAGTTTCTGTAGCAGGCTGTTAGTCTTGTGTTTTATAATTGGTGTTTGATCATTCATATTCTTAAGACTGACTTATACTGTGTGTAATTTTAATCACCATTATCCTCTAAAGGGGTCATTGTAATCATCATTATGAACAACTTTTACTATAGTACCGACCAAACTTGAAATTGCGACAAATATTCAGCTGTTCACTACATTTTGACGAGTTATGCGAACATACTTAAATATAATGGAAGAGTTGATTTTTTTTTCGCGATTTCAGTTTTAGCCCCATAGTAAAAGTTGATCATAATGATGAGTACAATGACTCCTTAAAAGGATGCCTATATGAATTCAATTTCACACTGTATATTGGCTTTCGAAACAATCACGACGTCTTTTTTCTAACATCATCGCTAATATGAAGCTAGTCACAAATCCTCATTTGTGACTAGTTACATATTAGCGCCTGATACATGGGTGATGGGCCTCCCATGTATGAACACCAGCCAACATTACAGATAAGTGCAAAAAAAACTACATTTTCCAAGCCTTTCGTTTCATTTCCAAGCCCATATCTCGTGAACTCGCGACCCAGTAACAAAGGCCCACAAAATGTTGCGGCAACGGATGCTCGTTCATTCGCTGCCCCTGAATTTATGGCTGTCGACCCACTAAATGCATATTCTACTCAAATCGCTAACATACTTTATTGCACGGCTTTCCGCTGGAAATATAAAATGCGACACTTTTCATTTGCCCGGATTTACAACGCGGGCCAGGCTTGATATATTTTTCGGCACGTATGTGTATATAATGTTGGTTTATGTTGACTAAGTGGAAATGAGAGTGTATTGTATTATAAGCTTTTATTTAGTTTCACCTGTCCCGGTGTCTGTCTGTCTGTAATCAAATCTTGCAAGTTAAATTTGACCCACTTCCCGGTTTCCGATTGAGCTGATATTTTACATGTTTAAGTATCGGATGACAATGCAATATCATTATAACATGGAGCTGATCTGATGATGGAGCCGGAAGGTGACCATGGGAACTCAGTAATTAAACGACACAACCCTATTGAGTTTGGGCTCGTTTGATTCATCTTGACAAAGACTTTGGTCCTAAATGATATCCAGATTAATAAAAGCTTGCTTTTTAAACAATTTTAAAATAATACACTTGTTATCATCAGATGGGTTTTGTTAGGAAAAACATTAGATTTTTTCTTTGTAGTTACTAAGGTGAAAGCCATAGTTCAGATGGAAGTTACAGATTTGCATCTGGGTGCGTAGCATGACCATTTCTATCTCTATTCTGTGAAGAATGGACATTTATCTCTTTCTATCCAAGTGACATTACTCTTGTTGACTTTTGACAACGAGCCGTTGAAATTCTGCAAACTGTTATTTTGTCTTCCGTTTCTTCCTTTACTACGGTGGTCTTGCTCCGCGTACTTGTAAGGGCCCTCGCCCACGGCGACTTTTTGTAGCGATGCTGCGACAGCATCGCTACTCGAATTGAATCGTGGTGTAGGCGAGGGCAAACAGCTAGCACCGCATCGCGACTGTATCGATGCAAACGTGCGACGACATCGCTACTGCATCGCTACTCGAATCGAATCGTGGTGTAGGCGAGGGCAAACAGCTAGCACCGCATCGCGACTGTATCGATGCAAACGTGCGACGACATCGCTACTGCATCGCTACTCGAATCGAATCGTGGTGTAGGCGAGGGCAAACAGCTAGCACCGCATCGCGACTGTATCGATGCAAACGTGCGACGACATTGCTACTGCATCGCTACTCGAATCGAATCGTGGTGTAGGCGAGGGCAAACAGATAGCACCGCATCGCGACTGTATCGATGCAAACGCGCGACGACATCGCTACTGCATCGCTACTCGAATCGAATCGTGGTGTAGGCGAGGGCAAACAGCTAGCACCGCATCGCGACTGTATCGATGCAAACGTGCGACGACATCGCTACTGCATCGCTACTCGAATCGAATCGTGGTGTAGGCGAGGCCAAACAGCTAGCACCGCATCGCGACTGTATCGATGCAAACATGCGACGACATCGCTACTGCATCGCTACTCGAATCGAATCGTGGTGTTGGCGAGGGCAAACAGATAGCACCGCATCGCGACTGTATCGATGCAAACGCGCGACGACATCGCTACTGCATCGCTACTCGAATCGAATCGTGGTGTATGCGAGGGCAAACAGATAGCACCGCATCGCGACTGTATCGATGCAAACGCGCGACGACATCGCTACTGCATCGCTACTCGAATCGAATCGTGGTGTAGGCGAGGGCAAACAGATAGCACCGCATCGCGACTGTATCGATGCAAACGCGCGACGACATCGCTACTGCATCGCTACAAAAAGTCGCCGTGAGCGAGGGCCCTAAGACTTATGTAGGTACAATCTAGCTCTACCGAAGTTGGAAGTTAGGCTGAAGGATGATACACAAAGGACCTACAAGAATTTACCTAGGTCTATATGTGTCTATACCTATACTAATAATAAAGCTGAAGAGTTTGTTTTCTGACAAACTGAAATTTGGATTTGAAACAATATTTTTGCATTTGATAGCCCAATTCTTGAGGCTATAGGCTATTTAACATCACGCTAGGACCCTTAAAAACTGAGCAAAAAGAAAAAAAAAATCAGAAAGAATGCTAAGCGAAAACGAAGTAAATAGAGCGGGCGGACGATGCAACGCGACGGGGTGGGATGGAGGAGCAAGAAATTTCACGCGGACGAAATCGCGGGCAGAAGCTAGTTTAACATAATTCCGATAACCCTTTGTATATTGAACTAAGCCATAATAACATGTGGATGACTCGGTAAACGTACACCTAAAACTAATACCAAATTCTGGGACGCTGTCTGTCTGATTTAGGGTCTTATTTGTACTCGTACTCTCTTATGTGTGGGCTCAAGTTCAGTCAAATTATTCAATAATAGCTTCCGCCCGCGGCTTCACCTGCATGGTATATCTATAAAAACTAGTCTATGTCCTTCTCCAGGATTCAATGTATCCCCATAGCAAATTTTATCTAAATCTGTTCAGCCGTTTTAGCTTGAAAGCGTAACAAACAAACCAACTCAATTTCGCATTTATAATATTATACTTAGTTACGATGTTATGGTTACATCAATCAATCAAGTACTCATACTCTCATACACTTGAACAACTTACATAATAATTATGAACATTTTATGTGTTAGATTGTATTTAATATTTCTGACAAAATAATAAAATCCAACTAATATTATAAAAGTGAAAGTTTTGAAGATGTTTGGATGTTTGTTACTCAATCACGCAAAAACGGCTGAACGGATTTGGATGAAATTTGGCACACAGATGGTTTATAACCTGGATTAACACATAGAATACTTTTTATCCCGGTAGTAGGTTCCCATGGGATAATTTGCGACATCCACGCGGGCAAAACCGCGGGCAACGGCTAGTAGGTAGATAATACATTTTTAACCATGTTATTGCCTACATTTGTTTAAAAACTCTTCGGGTGTATATCGGGTCCCACGTCAATTTCCATAGAAATGAGAAGCCAATAAATATTATAATGTTGACATTATTATTTACATATTGTGTTTTCGCTGTTTACTGTCTCCTTTGCGATCCAATATAAATTGTATAAAAGGCATATTAGATTAAGGGATATTCAAATAACTGTTATTTTCGTCAGAAACCTACTCCAAGTCTTCAATAATTGTATTATTATTTCTTAGACATACTAGCTGTTGCCCGCAACTTCGTCTGTGATCCGGGATGAAAATTAGCCAATGTCCTTTTCCAGATCTACCCATGTGTCAAATTGCATCCAAATCCGTTCAGCCGTATTTGCGTGATTACTCAATCACGCAAAAAACAAACAAACATCCAAACATACAAACTTTCATGTTTATAAAATTATTAATTAATTAATTAATATATTAATATTATTATTGTAATAAGAGAAGTAGAATTCTCAACTCGACTGTCTTGAATTTGTCCATATATTATATGTGTATTAGGTACATAATTATTATTGTAGTAAACATGTATGTACTCGTGTACCTATTCTATTTATTATAACATCATGATATATTTCTAATATTTTTTTTTATTATTGCTCCTCTCAAATAAAGCACCTGCCATCTAATCTCTTCACCACCCTGTTGACCATTAGAGAATGCCTAAGACCTTACAGGCCACCTTACAGTACATTTTTGAGTGTGAAAAGTTTAAATAAATAAATAAATATGGTACATAAAAGGTCTTAGATATAAATAGTTCCACATATTTGCTTACTCACTTCAGCATGCCAATTCATATTAAATTAAATTAAGTCATATGTATAAGTAAGTACTAAGTGTTCCTGATAAGATCAAGAAGCTCCTAACTGAACGAGACCCTACAAACATTAACATACTCATATAAGTATCATAAAACGCCTTCTAGGAACACAGCACAACATCTCATGCAATAATGAATAACAGTAGCATCTATATGCGCTTTTGTGGTATTAACTGCAGTCAGCCGCTCCATCTCAAAGAGCACTTTGTTGGTCCAAGATAATATTTAGTGAACGAGTACTTACCTCACTTTGAGTATGAAACTAAGCACTGAACATTACAATGCTTTACTGTATTGAGCTTACTATGAGAATAAAACGAGCTACATTTCTTGTGAAGTATGAACGGATAGTGCAACTGCAAGTCTGTAGTGTTATTTGGTTTTTCTGCTAGCAGTTAAAATAATTACGCTCGATTTGTAAGTATCATTAATTCATGACTCAACAATTAAAATACTCAAAAAATCGGCCAAGTCCGGCAGGACCATGCACAATGTAGGGTTCCGTAGTTAAAAAAAAATATCCCAAAAACAAACTTAACATTGTAGTTTAAAAACATATTTACGTAACGGTCAGTTCTCCAACTGCCAAATATGCAGTTGGAGAATTGTAATCCCGAAAACGTATTTTTTTTTTGTGATAAAATTATAAATTACGATTTTTGCACTTTTTCTTAAACTTGTGCAGTGAGAACTTGCTTCTTGTCAAGTACTTGCAAGTATCAAAATATGTCGCATGAATGGCCGTTCTTTTTTATTGCGTTGACTTAGAAGCTTGATTATTTAGAGCTCCAACGGACCATATACCTGCGTATTTGATATTCATTTTAACCTGATACATCCACGCGTTCCTGAGGAAAAGAGTCTGTGATCCTATAAGAGTTCCGTTTTTTCCTTTTGACGCACGGAACCCCAAAAATGGTGAACGATTTGAAATACTAATTTTTTCTTTTGTCTGTCTTGGTGTAATTGGTGTGATTAGGCCAGCCAGCAAGATATATGATATGGGGCTAACCACTTCTGTATCTGAATTTTTTTAGCCCTCTCTAATGGTCCTAGAACCAGCAGCCAGCAGGACTGTAGAGACCCAGAAGCGTTATCAGAAAATTGGGATAAATAAGACTATGTACGCACGCGTGAAATAACATTGTTACGTTGTGTTGCCCAGATATAGGTTCATAGGTTGCCCGGCCGTTTGAGCTGGATATTGGTGACGTAACAGGCACATATTTTAAAGCAGTAGAATTTTATTTCCATTGGAATTTTGCCAACTCCTCATTTGGTCACCACTGACAAATATCCTTTAAAATATTTTCGAACGTTTTATCATAAAAACCATAAATATTTCGTTTCATAAATCGAGTAAAACTATGAAATTATAGCAGATTTATAGCATACAAAAATTAATTATAGCCTCTATTTGTGTTAAATGTATATTTTTCCATCCTTAACATAACCAAAGCTCAAGTAAGTACAGTAAGGATAACACATTTCACTGCTCACACAGATAAGACAGTAGCAGATAAAGGAAAGGTCAGCTCCGTGAAGGCAATACAATCGTAAGAAGATGACAATCATTGCTATCTAGTATCTGATGCAAGGTCCTCCTTCTTTCGAGATAGTCGAGCTTTTAACTGTGGCAATAAAGCTGTATCTTTGTCCAAGGATAATAGAAACAAGTGACTTGACTTTTATTATTTATTTGATGTAATCTGTATAAATAAAAAGAGAAGTCCTGACTGACTGACTCATCAACGCCCAGCCCAAACCCTTGAACCTAGAAAGCTGAAATTTTGCACAGAGGTTCCCTTTATAATGTAGACAAGGGATAAGGAAGGAATTCCCGGTAGCAGGTTCCCTTGGGATATCTTCAGATATCCACGCGGGCGAAGCCGCGGGCAAAAGCTAGTATAAAATAATGCTACACCCTTTTTCCCCAAAAGGTTAGGCAGTAGGTACCCGTTGTGCACCCACATTTCACCAGTTATGTTTACGTCCCATGTAAAAGGGGGGTGGGGGGTGTTGTCTATATTTTAACAAATAATTAGCCATGAAAACCAGATAAAACGAAAAAGTACTAAAAAAAAACCAAATACCAAAAAAAAAAAATAGGATAAAGATAAAGAAGAATATATAGGATAAAGATACTTCCCAAATACCAATCCGAAATATTACAGTAACCCTATCTCTCTAATCCTACATACAATCTAAGCTATTTCTAAATTCCTCGTTGCGAACACACTCGGTTCATCATCATCATCATTTCAGCCGAAAGACGTCCAGTGCTGGACATAGGCCTCCCCCAATTACCGCAACTTCGACCGGTTCTGTGCTATAAACACTCGGCAAAAATGTGATAAACATGTCAACGGAATCAATACAGAAATCACAATTCGTCGATGTTGATTTTGCCATTAGGTATAAGAACTTATTGCACGGTATGTGTCCAGAACGAAGAGAAATAGGATTTGTGGAAGTAGACTAATTAATAGTGCTGTTAAAAGTATTTTTTGTCAATAAGCGGCACAATAACCACGGGTCATAGAACTGGGGGCAAAAGAGACATTAAGACACATCGGTATTACTGCACAAGTCCCCAAGACACTTTTGTCTTGGGGACTTGTGCCGTAACAATGTGCCGAATTGAATCTCGTCTGTACGAGATTCGATCCGGCGACAAGTTTCAGGAATTGAACGAAACTGTTTCAAATACGTGTGAAGTGTGGAAGAAGAGATTACTTACTCACATATTATTTACTAGCTCCACCCCGCGGTTTCACCCACGTAGACCGGAATAAAAAGTAGCCTATGTGTTAATCCAGGGTATAAGATATCTACATACCAAATTTCATCCAAATCGGTCCAGCCGTTTGAGCGTGAAGAGGTAACAAACATAGAAAAACACACACACATACACACAAACTTTCGCCTTTACAATATTAGTGTGAAGTGTGATTACAGTCAAGTTTACAACGGTCAAGCTGAAAACATCCCGGTTTTTATATTTAGGTGAAAACGCCGCAAAAATAAATGATTTTTGTTAGAACACCGCATTCACTAAAGCAGAGTGGAGCTTCAAAAATATTTTAACTCTTGCAAAAAGTATGTCAGAGAGCTCTCTACAGTTTGATACAGCATTCAACAAACAAACGGTATTACTACAGAAGAAATGAAAGGCATAAGGGAAAATGTTGGGACTTTTTAACGGCAAAACTTCGTGAACAATTTTTGTTAAAATGCTTCAACTGCATTGCCTTTAAAAAGAAAACTCCAACTTGGAACTTGCAATAAGACAAAGAAATGTAAAGTAATACTGTTACTGGCTCGAGTGGCACTGTTTACTAAGCATCCGAGAAGACTAAAAAAGTTAAAAAAAAATGTTACTACGTAAAATTTATTCTAATAAAAGTATTATTCGTTTTGGGTTTTGAAGTTGGTTTTTACTTTTTTTAAAGTAAATTTATTTTTTCATTTTTAGTTGAATATAGGTAACTTAAATAAGCCCAAGACAAACGAAAAGAAGAATCATCAAAATCCGCTTAGAAATGCCGGAGATTCAGTACATTTATGCATATAACTACGTAATACCTAACACCAATAATAATCTAATAATTACCTAATGTATTATACTTATAAACCTTTCTGAAAGTATGTAGATCACGCTAGTGAAAGAATCATCAACATTGGTTAATTCGTTTGTAAGAAAATCGCGGACATACAAATATACATACATACGGGTACAATACAGAACCTCCTTTTTTGAAGTCGGTTAAAAATAGCACTATAAAAAAGACTCGAATGGGTAACCCCTGAAGTTATGATTAGGATTTGGGCCAAGCTCCTTTCGAGCTACCCCACAAGTAGCTCGAAAGGAGCTTGGCCCAAATCCTAATCATAACTTCATATAAGTACCTGAGTTTGTTTGCCCAACGATTGTTCTAATGATCACCTAATTTAAGTTTCTTGAGTCATCGTACGTCTGTCTAGCCTTTTCCCAAACTATGTTGGGGTTGGCTTCCGGATGCAGCTGAATACCAGTATTTTACATGGAGCGACTGCCTATCTGACCTCCACAACCAAGTTACTGGTTAGTACGATACCCCTTGGTTAGACTGGTTGTCAGACTTTCGGGCTTCTGACGACCGTCAAAGATCCACGAATGACCGCTGGGACCAGCGCCTTAACGTGCTTTCCGAGGCACAGAGGGCTCTTGGTATGTAAAGATGGTCACCCATCCACGGACCAACCTCGGCAAGCGTAGCTTAACCTCATCGATCGATCTGAGCGGCTGTTCTTACTTAGCTACAAACCCCTCCTCTCCTCCCAAATTTTAGTTTCTTGAGTATTGAGACTATAAAGTTTCACCACTGCATAAAATCCTGTTGATACTCGTATAGGTAACTGGCATATCTATTTCATACCAATTCTGCTTCATCTTTTAATGTAGGTACCTATCTAGTAATGACGAGTGCCTATTTAGAGTGTGAAAATACTTCTTAATAGTTATAAATTAGTTATTTTGATCCTTTGAAAACTGAACTGGGTCGTTCTTCTTTTTCATCGATAATGACATGTCCCCTCCGAAAACAAATTTTCTTCCTAAACATTCAGTTTCACAATATTTTTTATCACAAAAATTCTTTTGACAATACAACCAATAAAATAAACTTAAACACTTCCGTTTTGATTATTACTGCTTTTTACAAAATAATTGTGACATAATATTCAAAAAAATTATTTGTTATTTTAGTGTTCGCGACTGTACCAAAACAAAATGTATGTAGAAGTTTACATGGAAGTTTAACATACTTCTACATAGTAAACCAGGTCGAAATTATCATGGGAGAGTAGTATTTCTTGACTATTTTTTGACACTAAATTCAAATTCAAAAACGTAAGCGTTCCGCAGTAATCAGGTAATCATAAAAGCTCCCCACACAATCCTCACCAAGACACCTTTATATCTCTGGAATCACTTAATGACTATTTTCGAGATTTGGCATAGCGTCAGTAGTATTTCAGTAGGTAGTATTTTTTGGAATTGAAACCAAGTCGATACTCCCAGCCGTTTGCTTGCACTAGAGGTGAGGCTTGTGTGGTGAACCTCTCCACACAATCCTCACCAACTGATAGCTATAACTCCGGACGCATAATGGTACTATTTTTTTGACCAATGGTACTATTTATGACTATTTCAGTACTATTTTTTGGCGTTCTCAAAATTGATTTTCTTGAAGTTTTCAAATATGAGGATTGTGTGGTGAGGCACACGAGGTTTTGTCGGTAGAAAAGACCGTCCAGTGTGACGAAGGTGTTAATTGTCGTTAAAAAAAAAAGACCGCCCCAACTAAGACAGCGTACCTACATAATTACGTTTAGTAGGTAATATTTCACTAGGTTCCTACTACAAAACTTAATAATAATATATTTTATTCATATACCATGCATCAGTCTGCAATAAATTCGAGGATAAGGCAAGGGATCTTAGAGCCGGCAATAAAAAAAGTAAATCCGTCGATAACAAACCGGGACCGTATCGCAGGGGCGAGGGCACAGGGTTTAACGGTCAGACGATAACTGGAGACGCATCTGTCAACAGATTTACGAAGGGTAACACAATAATAGAAGAATAGTTTGAAAATAAAGTAGCTGATAAAATTGACAACTTTTAGAAATTCTGCGTCCTTCATGCTGAAGACGGAGGCGACCAGCCATCCTGACGTCAACACAACACAACAAAAAAAAGCCGGTCAAGAGCGAGTCGGACTCGCGCACCGAGGGTTCCGTTCCGATTCCTGAAAAGTGTGCTATTTAGAGACATCGTTTTATTTTTCCTGTAATCTTTACATAAACTTCTATCACATAGAATAATTTCAGATTTTTATCTTCACAAACTTCGGAGATAAGGGGGGGGGTGGGGAACGGTATTTTTTTTTACATTTTTCATCAAAAGTCGAAAACTATGTGGCCTAAAAAAAAATAAAAAATGTTTGAGAATGTGCAAGCAGCGCTCTTTCATATGATACCCCACATGCCCTAGTAGCCCTACTTTTAATTTTTAAGACCCCCTTTCAGTCCCTGTTACAAAAAAAAAAAATATTTTTACTTTTTTCTTATTTGCAAAATAGTTGGGTAAACGTCATCTAAAACTGTTCTAAATTTCAAGTTGATAGCATTAGTAGTTCTTGAGATATCCAGCTATGACAGACAGACAGACAGACAGACAGACTGAGTCACACCATAAGGGCTCCTTTTTTACCATTTTGGTACGCAACCCTAAAAAGAATTAATCAAAAAGGTGCAACCGTTCGGAAGTAATGCTCTTATATACATTCGATAATTGATATTGTTATAGATAGGTAGATTAATTGAATTCAAGAAGTATTTTAGTAGTAGTAGTATTTTTTTTAATAGTATTTTTTTAGTAGTACGTACCAGAAACAGCTTAGCATAACTTGAATGCCACACATTGGTTTTAAGTAAAACCACAAACTCTTTCTTTAACTTTATTCGGTTTTCAAACAAAAACCTTTTAGCACAGGTTCTTACGGCTCGGTCTTCAAACAACCTCATTATGATAGCCAGGGGGTCTAAAACGGCCACTTTGGCAGAACCATAATAGGATAATAGGTATTTTTGAATCATATTTGAAATCGTAAAACGGTCAAAAACTGACAATTCATAATTTATATGCGTACAATTCATAGCACGCAATTCATCTGTTTGACAGTTTTGTATGGAGATTCGTAAAATGGTCCACAAATTATGAATTGCTTTATTGAAGTTTAATGTCAAATAGCACAATCATAATAAATTGTTGGGAATTCAGGACATGAATCGCTTTTAGAGGAATTGTTCTTTGCGGTCTGTTAGGACTGATTCCTATATTGATGTGGCCGTTTTAGACCCTCTGAAACCACCTAAAACTTACTTAACTTACTTACGATATCTGTGTAGTAATTATAGACCCTAAAGGTGCCTATCCACTAGCAAATGTCTTTGGTCACAATAATAAAGGTGGTAACTAATATTCTTAACAGATCCAACCTAACACAGAGATCTATTAAATATTCAAATTAGAAACAGGGTGTTTCATCTTTCAACGCAACACATACTTGTCATTACGTCATAAGTATCAATAAAATTTTAATTAAGACAATATAATGTCCAAAACTACGTCATCCCAGCTTAATTGGGGCTCGTAAAATGATTATGACCTATTAAATTGTGTAGAATTCGGTGTTGTTCTCTGAATTTACATATGAAACATTTAGAAGGTCATTGTAATTGTGATGGTAATTTTAATGGGAAAATGTTAATGACCTTGGAATTTATAAGGGTTAAATGGGAGAAAAGCTTTTTCCAAGTTCCGGACACGGATAGCATAAGTAGATGATAACTTTGGGCACTTTTGTACCTATCTATCTATATAAATATCTAAAAAAGTTCAAAGTTGTTGGCATATCAGTCAGTCAGTCAGTGAGTCAGTCAGTGAGTCACTGGCTGACTGACTGATATGCCAACGCACAGCCCAAACCGCTAGACCTCTAGGTCCAGCTGTTTGGGCCGTGCGACTTGGCCGTTTAGTTTTATGTACACATAGTTTAGTTATGAATGCGAATATTTTGACAGAGTCTGAATAGTAATACCGAGCTGAGTGTCATGGAGCCTGCGACCCCGGCATCCGATATTGCTCTGTTAGATAGGTAGGTATTTCAAAAAACCATTTGTACCGAAAATAAAGAACCATGTTCGTAGATCCGATAGACAGCGGCACACAGATTTATTTATGACAGACGTTGTACTTGTACATATTGATAGTACCGATAGCTTTAAATCTGTAGGTAAGTTGAGATGGGAATTTCTCACGTCCACTGAAAGACAGTAAGTATATGAAAGAAAAGTTTCTAAAATGTAGATAAGCTGTATTCAAAACTTACCTACTACCTACTATTGATCTTGTCATAGTATTACGGGCGTAGCCCGGGGGAGGGTTTTGGGGGTTCAAAAACCTCGCGAACAGTTCAGATATTAATACACCATCTTCAAATTTTGTTATGAGCCTAGTAATTCTTCAAAAAGTCATGAGCTATCAAAGCAACTGCAGGCAATGAACACAGACCTCATAACTTTTGAGAGTTATAGTTGACGAAGAGTACCTACCTCCATCTCTATGAAGAAGCTAAGGTGTTGCTCGAAGAAAATGGTGGTATACCTACTGCTTATGCCACGTAGTCGGAAGGCAGTTGAGTCGCTCTAACATTCCTGCGTCGGATATATCCACGTATTACATAAAAAATTTATTCATCACATTTCTTGACCATACAATACGTGCAATATCGGAAGGTTCTGAATTCCGGAACTGAGTTCCAATACTGGAGACCTGATTCCGGAATTACGGAACTGGTAAGTTTTAATTGTTTGTGTGTCTCTTCCTTTTCTATCTAGGATAAGAAAAATGTTTGTTCAAATCGAACAAGATTTAATATTATATTAGTTTTTTAATCATTTTTAGGGTTCCGTAGTCAACAAGTAACCCTTATAGTTTCGCCATATCCGTCTATCTACTGTATCTTCTAAATATTCCGTCCCTGCTCCTTACGGTTTTTATAACTTGACAAAACATCGAGATTGAATTATTATGTAAGTTTAATAATAAAGTATTTACACACATTAACCTTCCGAAATAAATTCTTTAAATGATCGTATCTCAAAATCCTTTGCTTGATTTTGAAAATTCACTTTTTGTGATGGAGATTAGGTATCGCTGCCCATGCAATAAATACTCCCTAAACTTAGATGAATGATTTCAGTTTTATTAGACCACTGCATTCACACTGGATAGTGTTAAATGTGCTTAATTATAGGGTGTACATATTGTGTTGTAACTTAATAAATATAATCGTGTTTAGGTAAGTAATTATACTTACATAACTTAAAAGGTAAGTAGGTAAGTAGTAAAGGGTTTATATATAGACGTTGTTTTTAAAGTTAAAAGACGTTTTAACGTCGAAATATGCATGGTTACTTAACTTTAAGCAGCTTCTATAAATAGTTAAACCCCTAAATATTGAACTTAGAACTAGGATGTACTTTTATTGGTGTGTTTAAATTAAATCACAATTCAATTATACCTATTATTGTAGTCATTGAGCTCAAACAAAGCATTTTAGTAGGTACAAAAGAACATGCTTCCTATAGGTACCTACCTAAGGAACTGCTCAATTAATTTGGAAATTAATTAACACAGAAGCTAATTAATTTAATAACATTAACAATATAAAGCATTATTCTCTAAAGTATTCCCTACATTAACATAATTTGTAACAAATAAAATATACCTAATTGGCAACTTTGATGCATATAAATAAGGAATGTACAGTCAGCCTCAAACTGATGTTACATATGTCGTAGCCAACTGGTTTCCTGGTCCAATATTTTGTTTTTTTTTTAACCTATTTAGGGACACTTGGGTTTTTGAAACGAACCTAACGATACCTTAACTGTCCAAATCCATCCAGCCGTTCGGAAGATAGGAGATAAAGAAATTTGCAACAAGATAAGCGTGAAAAACATAACCCTTCAGTCGGGTAAAAAAATCTAAAACATTTATAAACTCCTTTGCAAAAAAAACGGGCACCTTACAGTCATTAGCTTTTCTATGGATAATATTAATATTTTTAGTATGTCGTTAGCATAAATGACTAGAAATTTCTTATTATCATTGAGAATACAGTTTTTAACCCTTAAATCCTGGAATCCGTGTTTTAGTCAATGTAAACAGAAAGTCGTGTCAAAATGGAAATTTTTAGGGTATAATTAAATTAAGACTACGAGTATTTTTATGGTATTTTAATAAAAAAAGACATTAAAAAATAAAAATTAATAACGAGTATGACCTCTCCTTGCAGCAATTACGGCATGTAATCGTCTTGGCATGCTTTTGCACCAGGCTTTTGATGGTGTCCTGTGGAATGTGTTCCCACTCAGCCGAAATCACACGTTTAAGCTCCCTGATGTTTGGGGAAGGTCGTTGGACAGGTCGTACTCGCCTTTTTAGGAGGTCCCAGACGTGCTCAATAGGGTTAAGGTCGGGGCTCCGCGCTAGCCAATCCAGACGACGAATACCGACCTCTTGCATATAAGCATCTACGTCGCCAGAACGGTGGTTCCGAGCATTATCGTCCATGAAATAGCATCTTCACCAATTACAGTCAGTGCGGGCTGTGCATGTTGACAAATTATTCCTGTTATGTACCTTTTGCGCATTTAGTGAGCCATTTGCAATGAACACTATCTCGGTACGATAGCTGGAAGTTACGTCCGCCCAAAACATAACGGACCTTCCACCATAAGGGGTGATTTCTTCAAAACACACGTCGGCATAGCGTTCCCCTGGTCTTCGTAACATTCGCCGTCATCGGTCCTCACCATTCACACAAATTCGAGCCTCATCGGAGAAGAGTACGCTACTCCAGTTACCTAGTGTCCAAGATAGACAATTTTTAGTGAACCTCGGTCGAGCAATCCGGTACTCACGGAGTAAATTGGGGGCCCGCGCTGGTCGTCGACTGCGTATATCAACCGCTAAAAGCCTCCTCCTCACTGTCCATAGGCTAACTTCTGCTCCTCGTACCTCTTCAAGGTTTCTTTTGAGGTCTATGTAACTGCATTTGCGATTACTCAATGCCTGAGTCAATAAAAAGCGGTCGTCTCGTGGTTGTGTGCAACGTTTTCTCCCACAACCTTGCCTTTGAACGGAACCTATCTCTTGGTATCGAGTCCAGGTTCTTTGGACGGTGGAACGACTCACGTTTAACCGCTGTGAGCCGTAACATTGGCTACACCCCACTTCCAGCGGCGCTATAATTTTACTAGCTCTTATTGCTTTTTCTGCCATTATAATCGACACAAAGATATCTGTTTGAAGTCACAATGGGGCAGGATTATGCGACAAACATAAATTATTCTAATAAAAATAACGAGAAGTTAGTTTTAGTTGCCTGATAACCTTTTAACCGCAAACCCGCGAATAGTAAGTAAAAAGTCATAAACTGAAAAAGGGATTATTATTTCTAAAAACAACAGTTCTGAATTTGAAATTAACTTTTTTTCATACCCAGACTATTTATTATGTGCCAGGAACATAGTTTGCCTATTAAAACCTCATTAGAACTAAATGATTACCAATAATGTAGAAAAATCCAAACTGCCCGTTTTTTTTGCAAAGGAGTGTATCTCCCCGCTAAGTATACTTCTAATATCATTATTAACTACTTCATTTACTCGAGAGCCATAAACAAACTCTAAATGAGTGAAATCTTCCGATTTTTCCAACTTGACATGCCTAACAACATTAGGGAGTCCAGCTCTAAGTCTCTCAACATCTACAGGAATACTGAACCAGTCAGACTCACTACTAAACATATAAATTGGTGCAGTTATCAATGAGATGTTGAAAGAAGGAGGCTGCAAAGAAGAATACACCTCCTGGTTCATTCTCGATCCATAATCAAATCTTTGGAACCTTTTATTCAAGTGACTTTAAAAATAATGAATAAATGTCTTCGTAGACACTCCAGCAGGTATATGACTAGCAAGCACTGGGAGCCGTTCTGCATACAGATTAGTGATATTCCTTAACCCATAACTTATGTAATATTCTAACTTACACAGAATATTTTCCGGCACATCGTCCCGACACACTTTAGCATGATACAAATTAATTAGTACATTATTAGCATACAATTCGTACACTCCGATGCTATCAAAAAACGATGATAAAACGTCCAAATTTTGCGCTAAAATGTCAATAAATGGATACTGTGCGTTGGTTAACCACGCTATCGGAGCTAATAATACCGCTTGCTTGATCTTCTCGTTGTATTCAGGCTTCAAGCTACACATCACGAAAAAATTTGCCGTTCCTTGAGAAAACCCTATGTAGGACAGGTTACGTCGAGACGTTTTTTGGAGTATATAATCAATCACCGCAGGCAAATCTTGCGTTCCCATCTCTTCATAACTAAAATTCCAATATTCTTTTGCAGTGAGGTTTTTGATGTGTCCTTTACTGTATTTATTCCCCCTGGCATTATATAACCAAACATCGTATCCTTGGTCGGCTAACTGAAACGCTAAAGACTTTGCTGGTCCCAGAACCACCCACGAATCAGAACTGTCCGCAAGTCCATGAGCTAACAACACTGTAGCCCACTGTTCGGTATCCTGTAAGTGTTCAATGTATAACCATCTTTCGTTATCACTTTATGGTTTTCAGGATTGTAACCGTGCTTAGCTATCAGTTGCAATGAGTTTAAGTAAATTTCCGAGTTTGGGTTCCGAAAGTCTGCGTCACTACTAAGTTTTATGTTACGTCTGTTCTCTACGTATCCGAAACAAAACACGAAGATAACACACTGAAATATAATCGCGTCACCGAAATTCATCGTGATTGCGAAACGTCTCGCGGTCGCAAAAACAAAAATTCATCTGTAATTGAACACACAAGACGGTGTTATTTACTCGCTTTTCGTCAGTCAATGCCATGCTGCGGACAACATGCTGTCTAGGATCAGTTGGCTTTAATCTCAGACAACGACCTACAAGTTACAAGTCAAGTTTGTGACGTACCGATCGGAAGCAAACAATTTGATACCGCCAACCCGATAAACTAGTTTAAACTGTTAAAGCACTTTTAATAACACAATAATGATTACAAATACCAAAAACCAGTTACGTGAAAAATTTGTCTTAGACATGAACAGTAGAACATGATCCTCATGTTACTGTAGAACGGTAATGAAGCTGACGATTATTTAAACAATCACTATTTTATACAAAACAGGACGTTTCATATTGTAGTCATGCGGAAAGTAAAAGGACCTCCGTATACTGTCGATGTCGCCTTTATTAAACAAGGTTATTTCACGCAACCTTTCGCTCTCAATGAATAGTTTTGTATAATTACATAAAAATACTTTTGTCCATAAATATGCATAAGTTACTATAATTGCCATAATTGCACTATTAAGTGATATATTGCAATATCCTCTAACAAATTGCTGATGCAGAATTTCGGAAACAGGATTTTTGGAAACACGACGACCTTTAAGGAGGTGAAAATGTGAGATTTTGTTTGTAAGAAAAATCTTATTGTTTAGTTATTACTTGAAGCTTGGCACGAATACTTATCAAAGTAAATGGTGAAGTTCGTAATTTTTTGTTTGTCTAAACTAGTAAACTATCCTCCAAAGAGGGATTGGGGTGTAAAAATTTGTATGGAAGAATTTTAACGCTAAAATCAGTATTTATACTTGACCAAAAATAAAGAATAACGTGTATTATCATGGTTTTTTGAAAATTACTCCTAACGCGGTACTAAAGTACGAAATCCACGGGGACGAAGTTGCGCGGGAAGATTTTTTTTTGTGAAGCAGAAGAAAGAAAAATAATTAAAAAAAAACTCTTTTTTAAATTACTAAACTAAATGCAATCTCAACCACCCCAATAGCGCAATATTAACAAAATCATTCACACCACCTTGCGTCAATTCATTTAGAAACTCTTCAAAACTCGTCTATGTTTTCCGCCAAAAACGAAATGGACGAAGTTGCCCGGAAAAAAAATTATTTTGTGAAGAAAAATAATAAAAAACTCTTTTTTAAATTACTAAAACTAAATGCAATCTCAACCACCCCAATACCGCCTTGTGTCAATCCATTTAGAAACCCTTTAAAACTCATCTGTTTTCCGCCAAAAACAAAATACCCTCGAATTTACGCAACTGCCTTCAAGTACGAACCTTCGCACTTAAGTACACACGTGCCTCACGACTTCATGAGGGCATCAACGTAAGTAGAGACGCATAGAATGCTCAGAGTGGCAGTGAAAAGGGTTGGGTCACCGATAGATAAGGACGGACACTGGCGGACAGTTGGCCGCGTCATTGTCAGCTCATAAAGCCCCAAAGACCCAGTATTATCAAGATCTTTTAGAAAATTTCAATTTGAAGCGATATTTTATTTAAAAATGCTTCACGTCAGTCATGGGCAGACGGATATTGAAAAGAAAAACTGTTAAAAGACCGCGCCGTCGGTCGCCGCAGCTTCCGCAATTTGTAGGATAGGAACGCATTTTATTTGATTTGCTTGGTTTGATCTTTTTTTAACCTTCTCTCTAATGTAGAGTTAAGGTGAAAGCGCCAGGGTAGCCCGCGAAATTCAAAATTTCTTAAGTTTTTTGCAATTTGTAGGTGAGTGTGAGCTTGTATGTTGATTAAAATATGATTCGCGGCCGTAGCTAATATGGGTTTACAGAATTATAATCATTAGAATCAGCAATACAACTCCATAAGTTAGCATTTATCTCAAATCTAGCGATTTCATGAAATCATGAGGTTTGAGGTAAATGCTAACTTATGGAGTTGTATTGCTGATTCTAATGATTATAATTCTGTAAAGCCATATTAGCTACGGCCGCGAATCATATTTTAATCAACATACAAGCTCACACTGACCTACAAATTGCAAAAAACGTAAGAAATTTTGAATTTCGCGGGCTACCCTGGCGCATCAACCTTAAGAAATTTTACTGCAATAAACGGTTATAGGTGCAACTTCTGGAGACACCAGATACCTTCTAAAATTTCTTTCCAAAACTTTTCTTACTTCTTACATGCAACACATATTATCCAGTTACGAGTTCATGTGCAAATACAAACCAAAAATACTAATTAGCGAGAGTTAAGTGATCTGAAAGATAAAACTCTCTAACAATGCTCCATTCAAATTAACAAATTACCATCTGTTAAATATCACATTACATGAATCTTGTAAGGACAGCCCAGAATGATAATGTTCAGTTCCATTACGTGATTCGCTACAGTGCCCCGAGGAATGTCTGTCTGTATGTTAATTTGTGTAATTATATGTATCTTAGGGTGCATACATAAATGCGAAAGCGCAGCGAATGTGCAAGCGCTGATGGGTAAACAGCTGACTTTTATATCCTGATAAAGAGTGTGTGTCAGTTGTACGGGTCACGCTATGACATATGTCAATCTATCGCAGACCACTGCAACGCTGGCCAGTAACGGAAAAAAAATGTAAATAATGCAACACATTGGGTCCTCTCTAGGACGCGAATGATATGGATGAATGCGGGACCCGTACAGTGAGGAAAGTTTGGGCATAAAATGTAGATTGTTGGTTAGGTATTCTCCATATATGTACCTAACTAGAAGGGGAAGGCCAGAACGAAAACTGGCTGATAGTGATAATTATTAGTACGGTCAGCAACAGAAGTTGGCTAACACTGCTACTTTTGACATCAGCTAAATTAACACAAAATTATACGATAAACTGCTTTTTAGTATTTCATTTATTAGATAAGAGTTAATTTTCTTTAAAATTTACATCTGTTCCGATTTAAATGATTATTTTTATCTATAATTAAGATTTAGAAAACTCAAGTGTTAGTCGACTTTTGTTGCTGACTGGGCATCGGAAGAACTTGATAATTTTCAGAATTATTTATAACATTAAGTATGTAATAACATTCATTATAAAATGATTATCGGTATAATAGTTCCTAATAGGAACTCTTAAAAACCCATCACTCATGATTATCATATCCCACGCCCTTTCCAAACGATACAGAAAGCATTTAGTCGCGCTCATTCAAGGAGTGACCCTTATTTGACTCCTATAACGTACGTGGGAGTACGCGGTAGAAATGCTTTATTGTTTTATCATTTATTATTTCAACTGTAACCTTTGTCAACAAAGACTATTTCAATATTATTTTATCTTTTTTGCAAAACGGCAATACTTAAGCAATGGTACATTTTACTAATGTTGTGATAAAATCTTGGCACAAAAAACTCCATTATCTCTATTACCATAGACGTCCATGTCATCACGATCACGATAATATAGGGAAGTAAAATGTATGCAAATATAATGAAGATGCATAGTAGGGTAGAATTGGGGGTTCTATATCACGCATAGTTCTCGCTAACCGCTCGAACTGCGTGATACAGACCCCCCAGTTCTCCACACATTGGTCTACGATACAGCGGTTGGCAATACAGATTGAAACTACCTACTCGTATTACACTTGTGAAGAATTCTTATACCAGTTACAGATCAATCAAATATTTGTTGTGTGGGAATTGCACCCACGACATGTAGGGTCGATGTCAATCTAACCACTGCACCAAGTCAGCGTTAATAATATCGGCACGAGCAGACTATTTCACATGATCTAAACAATTATAAAAATCAAATATTAACTCTGTATCCAATTGAGATAAAGTTTAATTTTCAGAGTTGTTGAGATAATTTTGAACAGTCTGTTTATCCCGATATTTTTGACGCTGACTGTACCTATAGGATGTTTTGATCCAGGCTTATGCTTGCTCATTTTTTAGAGTATTATAGTAAAATAAATAATGGCAAAAACATGAAAACCAGACCGAAACAAATACTTATTTGTTCCGTGCGGGAATCGAACCCGCGACAGTTGACGCATTTAGTAGCAGCACGTTTATAAACTAATATTTACATTGTGATGCAACGAGACGAGCTTTTCATCAATGCGCCAAACGTGTCGTCGCAAATGTGACAAAATACTGGATCCCTTCGAAGATTGGAAGATTTACGATGATCCTTGGATGCAAACATGCCATACATTTTATAAATGTATTACAAAAATGAATGTCTAGCCTTAACTTATTTTGGTAGGTAAGTGTTTAAAAACCGATTGTTACCATTTTAATGACACACTTCATAGACCGATAATGAATAGTTAAGGTAAGTACATGCAACTTCCTTTTTAGAATTTCGTCTCAGGTTGCTGCGACAGTGTGTCGCCACCGACCTTATCTGGAATTGTAGGCTGTGCGCATAGTGTCTATTACAGAACAAACGATTATAGACCTTATTTAGAGAGTGCTGTAAATGTAATGTACAGCGCACCTAACAAAATCGCTTTCTTAGTTTGTTAGCGATTAATTACTGTAACCACAGCTTTAAAAATGTAATCTATAAATATGACTGCATTTTATAATTTCATTTTAATTAGTGCGCATCCCGGGTTGTAACGGTTCTTAGTTTTTTTTTTTTTCAATATTATTGTGAACAAACAAGTATGTGCGTATAACTCTGCAATTATTATTTGTATCGAATAATAGTTAATTAAACTTATGGGTTTATGAGTGAAAATTAATAATGGTGTTCTTAATTTTAGGTCGACCAATCCCTTCGATTCTGACTGTGAAATACCAGCATCTCAGCCAGCACCGTCGGTAGAGAAAAAGAAGTCGAGGAAAAAGGCTGTCGGCAAAGCAAATAAAACTGCAATAAAGAAAATTACCAGGGCTCCGGTGGTTAAATCTAGCTTTTTTGGGTCCGACACGGAGTCGGACGCTGATCTGCCGGTGCCATCGACATCGGCTAAAAAAAGAAAGCTGTCGGATTCAGAGGTATGCTAAAGTTTTTTTATTTGTAAATGCAGTCCTTTTCATTTTCAATTTATTTTTTATTTTGTTTACATATTATTCACATCATATTATTTATCATATTATTTCACTGACTAAGATATTCTAAATACGATTCCCGAGTTTTTTTATGTGTCTTTTTTAATTTTTATTTTCCATTATTATTATTTTTTTTATTTATTTTTTTACATATTAGTTCATCTACCTACTGGCTAAGATATTCTAAATATGATTCCCGGGTCAGTTAAAATTTATGGATCAGTATATTTTTGAAGGTTCTTTCATGAAGGTTTTTTTTTTTTTTTTTTAATTTCTAATGATAATCATTCTAATTTCAGAACGAACAAGAAATTGGCGGTGAACCTATCCGAGCAGCTGCGCTGCGGAGCTTCTTGTCAAGACGTAGTGGTTCCGGTTACACACTCCAGCGGGATCCCACCCGCCAGGGCAACTACTACGTGGAACTGCGTGTTTACAACGCTCGGGAAGCGGAGGCGCTCAGCACCGACCGCTGGAAACGAGCACTAGTTACCTTCAAATCCTCTGTTGAAGACAGCAGTCAGGTATGGAATGCAGTTACAAAACTTGTGACCGCTGCTAAAGAAGATTATCGTAAGATACGACCGATACTCTATCAGTCTAACGTATTTTAAAATTAGGTACGCGTCTTACCACAATTTAAAGGACTCATATTTTTGCTCTTTTGATAATTATACCTAATATATAAACTTGTTTAGAAACATTTAAAGGACCTATAATATAATGGCATACCTTGATTTTTAAATGTTTTTTTCTTGTTTTTTTTGCTCTTTTTATTATTATAAAGTTTGAAAAACATTTTTATACACAAAAGTTGGTAACGATCACTTTATCAGTCTAATCTATATTCTATATTGTTTGAATTTAAGTAAGTACCTACGTATGAAGTCTATGATTGATCTTTCTTTTTTTTTTTTTTATTAATGTTTGTTTTCTCAGATACCTAATTGTAATGAAATATAATCTTGCATAAATAGGTACTTACTTTTATATATTTTTTAATCATTATTTGTATGATTTCTTTCAGTAAACCAAAAAACTAAAAACCAAAAGCCAAAAACTAAAAACCAAAAGCCAATAAACTCGAATTAATGAATATCAAAGCTTAAAATTCTAGACCAGTAATTATGGCCTTGAATCTTATCCTTTAAGTACTTATAAAAATCCAGATCAGTAATTCTGACCTTGAACCTTAATCTTTAAGTAGTTAAAAATTCTAGACCCGTAATTTTGACCTTGAAGTACTTAAATCAAAACTGAAAACAACTTAAATAAATATACAAAGATTTATTTTGGTGAATCTAATTTTCTTTACTTTTTTTTGTATTCAATATAATCAAACATGAAATTTTGTCCAGATTGTAAGGTTTATGTCCAAAAATATTCATCACATAAGAAAAGTAATATACATAAATCAAACTGTTTGTTGAGCACTGAATTTGATAATGTGCAAATAATAGCTACTGCTTTCAAAAATAGAATTGCTAGTTACAGATTTAATCCAACAAGTTTAGATAACATATCACCGGAGATATTTTTATCAGATACTTCTAGCACGATTTACAAGATTATTGAGACATTGCGATTAAAACATCGATCGATTAAAATACAATTTGAGCTTTTTGTACTTTACAAGTTACCTAAAAATGATGAATTGTCTTTGAAATCTTTCAATACAAAGTATTATGTGATCATTCAGAATAGTAATATAAAATTATTTTTTGAAGAATGTGTGCAAAAAATGTTGTATAAGTGCACAGAATTTGAATTATCAGAATCTGGTTGGGCTATAGAGTCGATTAATCATTTGGAAATGAATATAGTTAAGTATAATCCCTTAAAAGCTAGCAGTTACATATCTTTACCCATAAAAATTGTTAAAACAAAGTCATGTCTTAACATTTGCAATAAAGATAGACATTGCTTTCTCTGGTGTATTGTAGCACATATGTATCCAGTAAGGTCTAACAGTAATAGAGTTTCATCATATCCACATTACTCTAAATTGTTAAACATAAATGGTATATCTTTTCCTCCAACATTTGATGACATAAAACAATTCGAAAAAAAAAATCCTCATATAAGTGTAAATGTTTATGGTTTAGAAAAAAAAAACACTATTACTGGACCATTATACAAAACGTTACAACGGAAACTGACCCACGTAAATTTATTATTAATTGAAAGAGGAGACAAAAATCATTTCTGTTTAATAAAAAATTTTGCTCGACTAGTTCATGGTCAACTAACAAAACACAAATCTAAAATTCACTTATGCGATGAATGTTTTTTATACTTTGATTCAGAGGCAAAATTAGATAATCATAATTGTGCCCGGATGCAAACAGTGCTCCCAGAAGAGAATAGTAAGCTTCGGTTTTCTAATTATATAAGGACTCAAAGAATTCCTATTGTTATTTATGGAGACTTTGAAAGCCTACTTCGAGAATATTCAGATAAAAATAAAAGTCAGTATGTCGAAAACATACAAATTCATGAAGCAACTTGTTTCGCCTATTATATATGCTGTGAGTCTAATCCAGAACTTAATAATTTAGTATCTTATCGAGGTCCAAATTGTTCAAAAAAGTTTGTAGAATCTATTACTAAGGATTTAGAACGTTTGTATGACATTTTATTTTTGCCTAAAGACATGTCCCCGTTGAATGATGAAGAGCTTCTTTCATTTAAGACTGCTACAGTATGTCATATTTGTAAAGAAAAATTTTCTAATAATGATCGCATCGTTTATGACCACGATCATTTCACGGGTAAATATCGTGGTCCAGCTCATAATTCATGCAACTTAAATAATAAGTCTGTAAAATTTATTCCCATAATATTTCATAACCTTTCAGGATATGACTGTCATTTATTTATAAAAGAACTTTCAAGTGTTTGCGGTCGAATCAATTTAATTCCAAAAACCAAGGAAAAATATGTTTCTTTCACTAAATTTTTCCCATTTAATTCTCAGAAAGTAGCTCAATTAAAATTTATAGATTCTTTCAATTTCTTAAGTTCAAGTTTAGACAACTTAGTAAAGACGCTGGACCCCCATGATTTAAAGCATTTACAATCATTTTTCACTGATGAAAATTTATTCCGACTATGCCTTAGGAAAGGAGTGTATTGCTACGATTATATAGACTCCTGGGAACGGTATGCGGAAACTCAGTTACCAGATCGCCCAAATTTTTATAATAAACTCACATCCGATACAGTGTCTAGTGACGATTACAATCACGCTTTAAATGTGTGGTCTAAATTTGGTATTAAGAATTTAGGTGAATATACTGATTTATATTTGAAATGTGATGTCTTACTATTGTGTGACATATTTGAGAAATTCCGATCTATGAGTTTATGTCATTATGAACTTGACCCGTGTCATTATGTTTCATCACCGTCATTAAGCTGGGACGCCATGCTCTTGTTAACTAATGTAGAATTAGATTTAATATCAGATATAGAAATATATCAAATGCTAGAAAAAGGTATCAGAGGTGGTCTTGCTCAATGCTCGCTGCGACATGCAAAGGCTAATAATAAATATTTGGCAGACTATAACGAAAAAAAACCCAGCACATTTTTGGTTTACTTAGATTGTGTAAATTTATACGGCCATGCTATGACACAAAGACTTCCCACTGGAAATTTTAGATTTTTAACAAAATCTGAAATAGCTTTATTTGAAATTGCATCCGTTTCTGCTGATAGTGACGAAGGGTACATACTTGAAGTTGATATTCATTATCCTCCTGATTTACATGATGCGCATTCTGATTTACCATTTGCGCCAGAAAAATTATCTGTTCCTATTCCATGTGATAGCAAAAACACTAAACTAATTGCTAATCTGTATGATAAATATAGATATGTCATCCACTATGTTCACTTACAAGAATGTTTAAAGAATGGTCTTATATTATTAAATATCCACAAAATTCTGGTATTTACTCAAAAAAATATCTTAGAACCATACATAAATCTTAATACAGTACTCAGACAAAAAGCTAACTCAGATTTCGAAAGAGATTTTTTCAAAAAGCAAAATAATTCAATATTTGGTAAAACGATTGAAAACAAAAGGAAACAAGTGGATGTTAAATTAGTTAATGTGTGGAAAGATTGCTCTAATAAGACCAATAAAATTAAGGGGGGCAGAAAAATATGTGAGTGCCCCTAATTTTAAAAATATGGCTATTATTTCAGAAAACCTTGTTGCAATTCAATTAGAGCCTGCTAAAGTTGTTTTAGATCGACCAATATACATTGGTTTTACAATACTAGAACTAGCAAAGTGTCATTTATATCAATTTCACTATTCTGTTATGAATGAAATATATAAGGATGGCATACAGCTTTGTTATACTGATACTGATAGTCTCTTGTATTTAATACAGACTGATGATTTTTATAAAGACATGAAACAAAATATAAAATATTTTGATACTAGTAACTTTGAAGAAAATAATATTTATGGTATTCCAAAAGCGAATAAACAAATACCTGGTTATTTTAAGGATGAGATGGGTGGAGATGTCATTACCGAGTTTATTGGTTTGAGGGCTAAATTATACTGTATAAATAGTTTAAATAATACAATTAAGAAAGCTAAAGGAGTTAAAAAGTCTATTTCTAATAAACTCACTATTGAAAAATATAAAAATACTTTGAATAATGACATAAACCTCAGAGATACTATGTATGTCATTCGATCTAAAAATCATAAGTTGTATACACAGAAAATTAATAAATTAGTACTTAATGGAAATGATGACAAACGTCAAATAAAAAATAAAAAAAATTATACTGTACCTTGGGGTCATCATCGGACTATGTTTTAAGATGTTATTTGACTATGTACCTAATTTTATATCTATTATTTACTTTCTTTTATTTTTATAATGTGTCAATAATATATTATTGCATTTAACAATAAAATATTATGAATTATAATATTTCTTGTTTTATTTTTTCATTTTATGTCCCCTGTGTAAGAAATATACTCATTTGTCTAAAGAATTACCTATAACTTGAGTCTGAGTTCAATTCTCAGGTCAATTATGTTCTAACTTTTCTCTGAAATCCTTAGAAAAAGGTATTATTTTTATCAGAAGTAGACTAAAGAAGTACCTATAACTCGAGTCTGAGTTCAATTCTCCGCTCAATTAAATGTTATAACTTTTTTGAATGGTCAAGAGATGATATTGTGTACATAGGCTTATAAAAGAAAAATGAGGACTCCCCCCACCACGCATATCGAAAGTGAAGCACAGTAAGTATGCCGGTACCGTTTCTACAAACACGCCTCACGCACACATTTACATCATAGTATGCCGACCGGCCGCCATTACGTGACACGAGTGACGACGTCTTTGCAGGTACACAAATCACGCACACATAGATCGGTACGGTGCTTCACTTTCGATATGCGTGGCTCGGAGTCCTACTTTTTTTATACGTCTATGATTGTGAATTGTAGTCGAAAAGTCATAAGATTTTTACTCAGAAAATTAATAAGCTGATTCTTAGTAGTGATGATGATAAATGATAATGGAAGATGGTTGCAAATCTTTGCTATGGAAGCATTATAAAACAGTATTTTATTTAAGTGTTGTCTGTATAATATTACAATGCATTAATTTAAGATGTCTATACAACATTAGTTTTTGTTTACCGTAAACCCGAAAAGGGATCATTGTACTCATCATTTTGAACAACTTTTTCTATGGGACCTTGAATCGCGAAAAAAAACAAATCAACTGTTCAGTACATTTTGACGAGTTTGATGTAAATAAATGTACTGAACAGCAGATTTTTTTTTCGCGATTTCAAGGTTGGTCCCATAGAAAAAAATTGTTCAAAATGATGACTACAATGACCCCTTTTCGGGTTTAGGGTAAACAAAAACTAATATTGTATATGCAAAAATTAAAAAGTAAAATGTAGGTATTGAAATACTATAATACAAAATAAATCATTTGGAATCAAATAAATGTGTATAAATGTTCTATACCTATTTCCTATTTAAACTAACTTACTAAAATTAAACTCCAGAATAGTTAATAGTCATAATATTTATTTAACTTACACACAAAATCTTTTACATCATAATTACTTTTTGAACATTTTTACAGTCTTAATTAAACATGTATAAAATAATAATAATCAAATCATGAAACAGTAATACTAATAAAACATTAAGTAACAAAATATAATAATTATTATTGACTTATTAAAAGTATACATCTTTGACAGTACAAACTACAACTAGGTATTATTAACTAGGTACTTATACAAAATTACCTAAAACTGTTCTGGGTCACTTAACTTTTTCCCAATTTTTTTAATAATTGTCTGTGCTGCATCCATCACTTCGTCATAGGTTTCACGCACCACATATTGGACACTTACACATGCAATGTCACTATCACTATAATTATTTTCATTCTTAGAGTCTTTAATTTTGTGCACTTCTAATTTAATTAGATATCTTCCGTTACCGCTTTCCTCTCGATGAGCAATGTACGATGATGTAGCTCCTAATGTACATTTCCTCTTTTTAGAAGACTTTTTAGAGGTTTGAGCTTGACTGTTTCCAGTGAGCAGCTTTTCAATTTTAGCGCTCTGATTTAAACTTTCTAAATATGGTTCATAGTTGCCCTGGGAGCAAAAAAATGGGCTCATTACCGGATTGCCATTGAGGACCTCAGAGTTCCACTGCAAAAAAACAAATAAATAAATAAATTAGCACGTAAAAAAATTAGCATGATAAAAAAATCTACTTCTATATAATATAAAAACAAAGATTACCTCACTTATTCTGGATTGTTCCTGTTCTACCGAAATCACATTTTCACTGTCCAAAATGCTGGGGCTGTAGGATGGTGACGGTGCTCGAGACATTATTCTGGAAATAAAAAAGTATTTACAAATAACGCCTTTAAGACGATCTACTGACCTAAACATTAAACAAATATTTTATTTATTTATTTTTTTTTTTTGCTTGATGGGTTATTATTCATACACTTACCTTTAGAATGAAAATATTATTAAAATCGTGAACAACAGTGTAAGGTACTGCTTCGATCAGCTACTGCAATGAAGTGTAATGTTTAATTACTTTGAGATACCTAAAATTATGTTCTCCTTTCTATTAGTCACAAATACATTCATGCAGGTAAGATGAGAACATAAACATAACGACACAGGTCTAAACTTGTTGTTTGAATACTGTGTTCGCACATTGTTCGAGACAAACGCCTGCTCTTTAACAATTAGCAAATCAACGTTGTGTGGTAAGTAGTTCATAATTAGATGTAAGGATTATGAGTACATGCTTGTAATTTTTTTCTTCCATCTTTGTACGTCGTCAAGACAATGGCGAGGTTGACTAAAAATCAGCATTTTGGAGTTTTTTGAACAGACATCTAGAATTCCCCATCGCTTATTCATATATAAAGGATAGCAAGTAATGAAAATAAACAATATGCAAGATGAAGTTGATCAGACAACCCATATCTTTGAACGTAAATAACATCAATTTCAATGACTCTGTTCGCCAGATTAGACACAGTGCTTTACTGCCTAATACGATTCGTTGTATAATATGCGGACCCTCAAACTGTGGCAAAACAAACGTTATGATCAGTTTATTGTTGCATGAAAATGGTCTTAAGTTTCAAAATCTTTATCTTTATTCGAAAACTACTTTCCAACCGAAATATCGTTTCTTAAGTGAAGTGTTAAGAAGAGTACCTCAGATTAACTTCAATGAGTTTAATGACGATAAGGAAGTCATATCTCCCAGTGAAGCTTTACCAAATTCTGTATTTATATTTGATGATGTTGTATGTGAAAAACAAATAAATATCCGTAATTATTTCTCTATGGGTAGGCATAAATAAATTGATTGCTTTTACTTATCGCAAACCTACTCAAAAATTCCGAAACAGTTGTTACGTGATAACGCTAATTTTCTTATAATATTTAAACAAGATGATGTAAACTTAAAGCATATCTATGGAGAACATGTCAACTCTGATCTACCATGGAATCAGTTCAAAGATATTTGTAAAACTATTTGGAGTAACCCATATCAATTTCTTCTTATTAATAAAGAGTCACCATTAAATAATGGAAGGTATAGGCAGAATTTTGATGTTTTTTTAAAATTTGACTGAAGGTATATAAGTAAATAAAATACAATAACAAAATTATTATCGCTTGTTCCTCAGTTGCACACAGTTGTTACAACATGGAGAAAAATATTAAAGTAGAATTAATTAAGTCTGTAGACTCTATAAAGAATAAAATTAAGCAAATGAAGAACCAGGAACACTCAATGAACTTGTCACTCAATAAAATGCTAAAACCTGTCACAGATCCACTTAAAACCCTAGTTGATTCTAATTTATCTACGGAAAAAATCAAACATTTAGAAAATACAACGCTCACTGATTCTGAAATCAGTGAATTGGATGATATCAATACTAGCTCATCTACAAAGTTTGAAGACTGCTATGATCCGAAACTATATTCTGCACAATCACTTAAAAAGTCTAATGCAATGGAATTAAAAGATGATTTAGAAATTTCATTACAGGGTCGTGATGTCCACGGTATTTATGACGGTGTAAATATACCGTTTGGAATAAGAAGTGTAAACAAAACTTTACTGTTGGGTAATTCAGTGGTAACATTTTCTAAAATTGATAGTTTAAATGACAATGATGATATCTTAATTAAAGTCGATGGCAAAGCCTATAATTTAACCCCTGGCCTGAAGGAACTTTTACTTCGAAGAAAACCTGATTTAAAATTAATTTCGAGTGAAGATAAACTTGTCTATAAGGATATGTTGCATTCTACAAATGCTCATAAGAGAGATTTTAATCCTAATGGACAAATAAGAGGCGATAAAGGAATGAAATATCGTGAAATAATCAAACCACTGTTTTCCGAATCGACAAACGATGATAAACTTGATCACACTAAACTTGGAGGAAACTTACCAACACTAAAAAAATACAAAAACAACACTGACTTTGTATATTGGGATGATCCTAACGAATTAGTTGAGAGATTGAAATTATTAGTTGCTTCAAGAGATGCTGGTAATACAAACCATGACAATGAAATTTTATCGATAATTGAAGAATTAAAAGAAGCTGACATAATTAAGGAATAAATAGTTGTAATAATATGCTTTTCATTCAGTATTATAGATGTATTCAAGACAAATGTACTGAATTCTGAACATGAGCAAAGCTGACGTGGTAAACGAAATTCATAAAAATGCGAGGGTGAACTTTCCACGAAGACATGTTATTATGAAAGATATAGATGACCTCTGGCAAGCAGACTTAATTGATATGCAATCAATTTCAAAAGAAAATAAAAATTACAGATTTATTCTTACCGTAATCGATACATTTTCCAAATATGCTTGGGCCTTTCCTCTGAAAAGTAAAACCAAAGATGATGTATGTAACTCATTCGAAATTTTGTTGGCTACAGGGCGTGTTTCGAAAAATCTTCAAACGGATAATGGAACAGAATTTTATAATAATAAATTTCAAAAGCTTATGAAATCTTATCATATTAACCACTATTCAACCTTCTCAACAAAAAAGGCCTCAATAGTTGAACGATTTATCAGAACATTGAAATCTAAACTGTACAAGGAATTTAGTTTAAAAGGCAACTATAATTGGGTAGATAACACCCTTAATGATGTTATTTATAAATACAATCACACTTACCATCGGACAATTAATGAAATTCCTGCTAATGTGGATAAGATTAATAAAAAACGTATATTAGAAAGGTATTTAACGTTGGTAAAAAATGAGAGAATAAAAAGCAAGTATAAAGTGGGAGATTATGTACGTATCAGTAAGTACAAAGGAACATTTGAAAAAGGATATACACCCAACTGGTCGACGGAAATATTTAAAATTCGGAAAATACAAAATACAACTCCTATTACCTACTTAATTGAAGATACAATCAGAGGTCAACCTATTTTAGGAGCATTTTACTTTCAAGAGCTTCAAAAGACAAAACATCCCAATTTATATCTAGTTGAGAAAGTTCTTAAAAGTAAAGGAGACAGAGTTTTAGTAAAATGGTTAGGTTTGCCTTCTTCTGAAAACAGTTGGATTGATAAATCGAATACTTATTAATTGTTCAGTCCAAAATGTATCAGTCTTATGATGTGTATTGAAGAGAGTAGTCTTCTCAATTGGATTATAAATCATTTACCATTTGAATTACATTTACCAGGATACAATTATTGTGGGCCTGGCACTAAATTAATTAAAAGGCTTTCACGTGGAGATAAAGGTATTAATAAATTAGACGAATATTGCAAACAGCACGACATTGCCTATCACAAGTCGTCAAACTTAAAGGATCGCCACAAGGCAGATTTACTTTTGTTAAATATGGCTAAAGAACGAACTCTGGCATCAGATGCAAGTGTAGGGGAAAAACTGGCAGCGCGCTTAGTAAGCAGTGCTATGTCAGCAAAAATTAAAACTGGTTTGGGCCTAAAAAAAGATATCAAAAAGTGTTCTCCTAAAATTAAACCTGGAAAAGGATTAAAAAATAAATTTAAAAATGTTATCAGCAAAACGAAGAAACATATCAAAAAATTAAAACCGAAATCCAAGAAAGTGGCGATAGAACTAGCTATGGCCGCCGCCCGAGAATTAGCTGATGATTCATCCATTAAACTTCCTCGTGTTATTCCTATACCAAAAACTGGTGGAGTATTGCCTTTGATTCCGATTTTTGCGGGATTATCTGCGGCGGGAGCTTTAGCAGGTGGTGCAGCTGGTATTGCTAAAACCATAAATGAATTCAAGATGGCTAAAAAGTTATTGACTGAATCGAAGAGACACAATGAAAAGATGGAAGCTCTCTGCATCGGAAAAGGGCTACACCTTAAACCGCATAAAAATGGGCTCGGAATTTTTGTATCGAAAGAAAAAAACTAAGATATCGGCTACCCAATCGAGCCTTAAGTAATTTAGATATTTTGAAGTATGGAAATAATATTCCCTATTTCAGAGGTGTCTTTATGAGAGATAAGCTCCCTAAGCACCCTTTTAAAAAAGAATGTGGAGTTATAAATTTAGATAGCTCTAAAAATCCTGGTTCTCATTGGGTAGCCTATGCAAAATACAACGATTATATTGAGTATTTTGATAGTTACGGAAACCTTAAGCCTCCAAAGGAATTTATAAAATACTTGGGATCCCATATTCACTATAATTATGATAACATTCAACGTGATCACCCTTTTAATTGTGGACATCTTTGTTTAAACTTTTTGAAGAATTTTTGGTGTAGTGAAGGAATAAAATAAACGGGATCTTCCGAATGTGGTCAGTATTGAAGCATGTCTACTACGGTTACCATCTCTGGAAATAAATCGGAATTGGTTTCATACTTTCAACCACCACTATATTTGTCAGATCAATACGAGTGCGGTTTGATATACTTTTCAGTATTCAAATCAAGACCAAATATTCCCATTATTAATAGAGGTCTGTCTGTAATCAGAATCGAATGTGATCTTGTTTACGGTTCCTACTGCAACGGATTACCATCTCATTTTATCCATGAATTTGTGTCTGATACTACTCCAGGTCATCAGTGCATGGAAGTACCACAAAATGTTATTTACTTTCCAGTAAACAAAAATATAATTTCATCGGTATCTGTTAAGATTGTAGATCAATTTGGTCACTGTATTAACTTTGGAGAGGAACAGGTTCAATTACGTCTTCATTTAAGAAAAGCAAAATGATAGTATACTATAAAAATACCTCTGAAAAAACAAAACGTCTTAGTTCTTCTGCGATTGCTAAGCTGCAAAGACGTAAGAAAAAAGTTAAGAAATTGACTAGAGCAAATAAAGATTTTCTTAAAGCCCTAGGGTTTAAAGTATGAATTTACTACAGATTAGTGAATTACCGCGCTTCGACACTACGATCGAAAGTTATGAAGTCCATTCATACAATCCCTACAATAACAGCTTTAGAGAAAACGATGAAATCAGAATTCCCATCCATCAGCAAGACATATACGTGCTACCATCAGCCAGTTCAATTTACATCGAAGGACAAGCGAAGCTCATCGGTAAAGATGGGAATCCGATCAAGAAAACTGTTACGTTCACTAATAACCCTGTTATGTCTTTGTTTCAAGACATCAGATACGAAATGAATGGTATTGAAATAGACCGCATTAAAAATTCTGGAATAACATCAACAATAAAATCATACATCTCATTAAATGAAGCAGAAAATAAAGTTGCTGCCATATGGGGTTGGAGTTTAGAGGGATTTCAAAGTGATGGGCATTTTAGTGCTGTGATACCATTAAATAAGGTTTTAGGGTTTGCAGAGGATTACAATAAAATAGTGATAAATTGCAAACACGAACTTATATTGAATAGAAGTAACACTACCTTAAATAGTGTTATCCTCACTGATGATATTGCTCATTTTCAAATAGACATACAAAGAGTTCAGTGGAGGATACCACACATAAAAGTATCAGACCGAGAACGACTGACACTTTTAAAACATTTAGAAAGAGATAAACCTATTCAGATGGCGTTTAGAAATTGGGATTTATATGAGTATCCATTACTACCTAAAACCACAAAGCATTCTTGGTCAGTTAAAACTGCTTCACAATTGGAAAAACCCAGATATGTAATTTTTTGTTTACAAACTAATCGACAAAATAATAAAACTAAAGACAGTTCAGTGTTCGATCATTGTGAAGTAACAAACGTTACGCTCTTTTTGAATTCACAATATTATCCATATGAACCTTTAGGTTTAAAGTTTTCTGAGAACAAATATAGTATATTATACGAAATGTTTGTGAAATTTCGTCAGTCGTATTACAACTGTCCAGTAGACCCGTTGCTTGACCTAAAGCAGTTCAAAGAAAAAGCCCCTCTCTTTATCTTAGACTGCTCAAGACAAAACGATAACCTAAAAACAGGCCCAGTGGACGTGAGGTTGGAAATTGAATGTTCTACAGCAATACCAGATAAGACGACTGCATATTGTTTGATTATAAACGATCGCCTTGTGGAATATAAACCTCTCAGCAACATTGTGCGCAGGTTATCATGATTGCTATTGTGGATATTCAAGGCTTTAAAACAGAAACAAATGAATTTATAATAAAAGAAATCGCTATAATTTATAATAAAACATTACAAGTGTTTTTAATAAAGCCACCATTTCCATTTGAAAAATTAACTAAACAAGAAAAAAAACAAGTAAGGTGGATCGAACGTAACAGAAAGATACACTGGTACGAAGGGTTTGTACCCTATTCTAATTATCAGAATTTAGTTATAGATATTTTAAGAGATAAACGTATCTACGTCAAAGGTTCAGAAAAAGTGTTGTGGTTAAAGTGTATTTTAGAAAATAGTAATTGTCATATATTAAATTTGGAAGATAAAGGTTGTTCTAGTTTGCTAAGTTTATACGATAAATACAAATATTCTCAAGATTTATATAACTGTATTTATCATGACTCTGTATGTGCTTTAAAAAATGTATTGTGTTTAAATAAGTGGTGCTTTGATAATAAATTCTAAAACAAATATTTTCTTGTTTTATTTCTATAGTTTGGTAAAACGCATCATAGAGTTTCCTATCCCCTCTGTCCAGTCTTTATAAGTTGTTAACAAAAGCTGGACGATGTCATTATACGTTTATAATTGAAAGAAAGTGAATAGAACATGTCTCAAAATGAATACAAACCTCGATATGACATGTATAACACGTTCAAAATGCGTCAATTTTCATTTAACTATTACTGGGCAACGGTCGATTCAAAGAAAAGATTAGTGATGGAAATGGCTGACGCTGGATTCTTTTACTGTGGAAATAGTATAAATGATAAAGCAGCATGTTTTTCATGTGGAGGTGTTATAGAAGATTGGGAGATTTATGACGATCCTTGGATGCAACATGCTATACAGTTTCCTCATTGTTTTTATTTGAACGCTGTGAAAGGAAGAGAGTATATATTTAATACGCATATCTCCATCATAGCATTAAACACATAGCATTGTAGTGTGATGGTTCGATCTTAATCAACGTTATTTGTTTCATCAAGAGAGAGAATAAATTAATAATATTATTCACATTATGCTTCATTCATCGAAATTTGATTTGGAAGGCATTTCTAAACTTATTTTCAAGAATGTTAGTGGTGAGATTCTATTTATTCAAGACATGACTGATCAGAAAATAATTAACACCAGTTCATCAAAACTTCAGGACAATACAGACAAGACAGAGCAAAACTCAGTAAAATCCACTTTTGAAAATACGCGATATCTCACAGTCAAGAGTGGTCACAATGAGCTCCTTACATTTGTTCGAGTTGACAACGTACATCCTGGTCCTAAAAAAACGGCTGGAACGTCAAAAAATCCTCCGCCTGACATTAATTAGTAAAAAAAGAATTATAGTGTTGCCTGATTCAGAAGACATTCTATGCTACCAAATACTGCCAGAAGATGAAATTCCTTCTTTTTAATGAATTATATCTGCATTGCAAATTGTATCGTAGACAGCCCGACTAAAAAAACAAAAGATTTGCGATTTTGATGTATATCATCAAAGTGATGCAAAACTCATGGAGGGTTCTGTATCAGACAGATTCAATCTGTATTGCCAACTGAAATGTAAACCGTGCCAACTGTATCGCAGACCGATGAAAAGAATTGGGGGTACTGTATCACGCAGTTCGAGCGGTAGCGAGAACTATGCGTGATACAGAACCCCCAATTCTACCCTACTATGCATTTAAATTTCCGTGTATGCATTATTTTATGGACGTATGGATGTGGAAGTCTACGATAATATCGTCACGTTAGAAATTTAAAAGCGTACAATAATGGCTTGAAATCTAGCCTTTTTTTGAATAGAGATTGATGCTGGAACATGATTCTCAAAGACGGAACCTCTTGCACCCAAAACTACCCAATTTGTATAGGTACTACCTTATTTAATTCATCATCTGCCTAGCCTTTTCCCAACTATATTGGGTCGGCTTCCAGTCTTACGGTATGCAGCTGAAACTAGTATTTTACAAATAGAAATGAGACTTTAATTTCAGATGATTGATGTGTGATTCTGTAAAAGACCTCATTCTTAACTTCGAATCTGAATCCGCTGTGAGTTTCTTGATAAGCGGTCTAAATTCAAAGTGTCAAATAAAAAACAAGTGAGCAGAAGTGATGCGAAGTGAGAGTGAATAGCGAGTTGTTGTTTGAATTTTACAGAATCGACGTACAGGGTGCAATATGAAATCTAGAACGCTATAAATAATATCCACAAATTACATAGTACTCAGAGTACCCACGTCCTCCAATTTGATTAATTAAGCCGGAACAGAGAACGCTTAAATTAGCAATAACTGTACAATAAGCATTATGAACTGCGAGGTAACAAAGATTGAATTGTCAGCGGAATGTGAATGGATATCATTTATGTTTCATAGAAACTAGAAACTCGGAAAAGCATATTTATAAACATTAATGATGAGAAGATATTTAATGATGAGCGTCTGTTTACGTCTCTTAACTTTAAGGTGAAAGTGCAAAATTCAAATTTTCTTAAGTTTTTTGCAATTTGTACGTTGATCTGAATATAATTCGCGACCGTAACCAATCTGTATTTATAGAACCTATAAATCATTAAAAACATCAATAGCTACATTATTACCTAAAAGACTATTTCATGAAATCTTGTGAATTGAGGATTACGTCTAACTTAAGAAGTTGTATTAATTGCAAAAATCGTAAGAAAATTTTAATTTCGCGGGCTACCTTAACGCTTCATAAGAGGAAGGCAAGGTAAGTTTCCAAGGCATGAGCTCATCAGTAATGAATAAGTCACTTTTATTACGATTTTTGTGACTCCAAGAGTGAAAGAGTTCTCTCAGTGAAGTCGTAAAGAAGCAAAAGTAGGGATTATTATTGAGAGAGGGGTTTGTTATGGGAGAGTATTAAATAGAAAGATGGGTACCTATTTACTTATGGAGGAAGTCATCAAGATATTATTATGAAGAAATGCGACACAAGCCTTGAATGTCGAGGAAGATTATCTACAATCAATGAAGATAACAGTACCCGAATATTTTCTGATAATTAATTGCAGAGCTAATGTAGAAATATATGTAGATGTAGACTGGCTAAAGTGAAGTTATTTTAATTGTAAGTATTGGACTATACCTATTCTTCAGCGGAATTATAACTGGCTAGTAGTCTAAGGGCCTATTTCACGATGTCCTAATAACCACTACTTACCGAATAAATTGAAAAATGGAACAGAATTTGTAAATTATCTGCCAAGTAAGCTAAGTAATATGAACTTAATCGTAGGCTACCATCCTGTGATCTCGTCACTATACCAGTATTAGAAAAGATAGGATGGTATGCTGTCATTTGTCTTTGAAGATAAACATACCAACTGAAAACACAATTTCAGGGAACATGTTAATACTAATATTACTAATGTATGCTCTACTTGGCACGTCTACACATGTTTTACGAAAGATTCATTACAATTACGTCAAGGAGCGAAGTTACCGCAGACGCAAACGGTCTGTATACATACACATACGTCCATAGTTCACTGCTCAGAAATAACTATGACAGTTGTATGGAAATATAACGTTTGTTTACGTTTGTTATCTAAAGTCTATCAAACTATGCGGCCTACGTTTACTGCTACTACTGCCACAAATATAGATATATCTGTGGTTACTGCCAACATCAACGACGCGTTATTATGGAGATTTTAGATATAAGGATAAAAATAGAACTGCATAGATTGATGGATATGATTGTGACGTCAAAAGGGTTAGGTAGAGTTTTGTTTTCACAGAATATATCGGATATATTCATAATGTTTTATTTATTATATGTTTCTAGGAAAAGAGGATAGATAAATGACGGATGCATTGTGTGTGAGATAATGCCAATGAAGGAAGTAAGCACTTAGATGACGGCTGATATACCTACCAAAATAGATAAGAAGGGAAAAAAGGACAGGAAGATGGTATGATTATAATTATATTCTTAAGTTTATAAATAGATTCATCATCATAATCAGCCTGTTATGTTCCCACTGCTGGGACACGGGCCTTCTCAAAAGGGTTAGGTTAGGGTTAGGTAGAGTTTTGTTTTCACAGCAATTATATATATCCTTAAACTAGGAGCCCTGTGAATGGTTCTAGGAAAAGAAGATAGATAAATAACGGATGCATTGTGTGTGAGATAATGCCAATGATCGAAGTAAGCACTTAGATGACGGCTGATGGCGCCCCAAAATAGGAAGGTAGTAAGGTACGGAAAAAACGACAGGAAGATGGTATGATGAAAAATCCTCAACTAAGTTCAGAAGTAAACGTTTATAGGTAAATTCATCATCACAATGATTATGTTCCCACTGCTGGGACACGGGCCGCCTCAAAATGGTTAGGTTAGGGTTATGTAGAGTTTTGTTTTCACAGCAATTATATATATCCTTAAACTAGGAGCCCTGTGAATGGTTCTAAGAAAAGAGGATAGATAAATAACGGATGCATTGTGTGTGAGATAATGCCAATGATCGAAGTAAGCACTTAGATGACGGCTGATGGCGCCCCAAAATAGGAAGGTACGGAAAAAAGAACAGGAAAATGGTATGATGAAAAATCCTCAGTTGAGGATTTTTCCAGCAGTGGCTGGGACACAGACCTTCTTTCTGTGAGAGGCAGTGGGCCGTAATCCACCACGCGGGCCCAGTGCACGTTGGAAGATTGTCACATGTCTTCAAACTTTTGGTTCCAAGACATGCCGGTTTCCCAGATGTTACCTTCATCGTTTTGAGAGCAGTGATGATGAAATAAATTACACAAAATATAGCGCCTGCTTGGGTTTGAACCCACGACCTATATAACTCGTAGCATATAAATCGTAAGTCGGAGCCAATACCACTGGGCCACCACTGCTTACGGATAGATTATGATGAAGCTATTACGAATTAATAACACTGAAGAAGGAACCCACACCTCCAGGGAACCATCTTCAAAGCCTTGAACACCGTATCCGGAATCCGGATTCGTGATCACAAGACCAACGAAGCTATAAATAAATGTTTCCAGGTACAAACTAAAAACAGAATAGCGTAAGCATTCAAAGCAACGTATTTCAGAACCAGTCCATCAAACTTTGACGTCAGACAGCTTTGAACTCCATCAAAATTCTTGTCTCTAATCATATCTTCACATACTTGTGCAAAAAACGAAAATATAGCCATGAATCAGGTTCACGTGAATGTTATAAATTATTCGGTTTTGGCAAGGAATGTAAACAGTCTATATTTCAATCATCCACCGCCTCATTGGCCTAGATTCCAATAACAAACTGAGCTGGATCCTGAGCTATGCCTATTTATCCCCAGTTGAGAAAAATTTAGATGGGGAAATTCTTGAAGGATGTTTTTGGATATTAATTTTAAGCTTACTTATATTCTGGCGAGGCTCCCTCGATTCTGCAGCACTTCGGGCATGTTTGCTGACGCAAGAGTCGATGATTTTTATTATGCGTAAGAAAACTGCTTCTCTGATGCACCGGATTCGGGGTAGCGCCAACGGAATCATAAGGATGATTGCTGTGAGGCCGGAGTCTGCAGTGCTGGGGAGATTCATCCAGCGCCATGTGACGAGATGATATTGTGAATGAGTGTATTTTTGACATGAATTATTTATTTTTATTTTATTTCAATTGAATGATGCAATACTAACATAGTTTTTAAGACCTTGTAACTAACATAACATCTGGACATTAATTTAGTCTGAAATAAATGATGTGGTGTGATGTGGTGATTTCACCATCTCGGAATTCTGTCACTGTTCTGCTATTCTGTGTGTTCTGTTGTTGTTCTGTTTCTGTTCTGTTCTGTTACTGTTTACTTTATATTTATTGTAATAAAAAGTAAAAATAGAAGACTAATTAAGTAGTCTTCTAAAGAATATTATAAAATACATTGTATTTATTCAATTTTGGTATTTTCATGGTTAAAAAAAAATAACAATTCAAGATTTTTTTCTAAGGCCATAAGGCAAATAAAACGCTATTTACAAAAATGATATCTTATTACATTAGTACCTAAGCTATTCAGAAATGTTTAACAAAAAGTATTTGTTAAACAAAGGTCTTTACCTATGAAATTGCCGTTCTGCAGTACTGGCCATTTCAAACCAAAATAATTTTTGTTTGGCTAAGAATTCTAATTTCAAATTAATTTTATTTTAAAAACATGGATTTTTTTTTCCAAAAGTAGTCATTTGTTTATTGATTAGTGTTACATTTTCATCGCATTTCAATCTTTTTCGTCATCATAGATACGTTAAAAATTCGAGTAATTATGGAATATGAGTACCGTCGTGGCAGCAACGCGGCACAAGCGGCACGCAACATCAACGACGTTTACGGAGCTAACACTACAAACCAACGCACCACCTGTTATTGGTTTGCTCGCTTCCGTTCTGGAAATTTCGACCTGAAAAATGAACCTCGCGGTCGTCCGAAGACTTTGGTCGACAATTACGAATTAAAGGCGATTGTGGAAGCTGATGATACACAATCTACGGCTGAATTAGCAGCAGCTTTCGACGTTAGCGTCAAAACAATATTGGTCCATTTGCGTCAAATTGGCACGGTAAAAAAGCTTGACAAATGGGTACCCCACGAACACAATGATCGCCAGCGCGAAGCACGCGTCGAGACGTGCCATGCACTGCTCAACAGACACACAAATGAAGGAATTTTGAACCGCATTGTTACCTGCGATGAAAAATGGATTCTGTTTGATAACCGCAAGCGCTCAGCAAGTTGGTTGGATCCTGGTTCAGCACCTAAACAATGCCCTAAACGAAAACTTACCCCTAGAAAAGTGATGGTCACTGTTTGGTGGTCTAGCGCCGGTGTGATTCATCACAGCTTCTTACCAAACGGGGTGAGCATTACTGTAGATGTGTACTGTGAAGAACTGAACACAATGATGGAGAAGCTGGCACATCTCCAACCAGCATTGGTCAATCGCTCGTCTCCGCTGCTCCTGCACGACAACGCGCGACCTCATACTGCACAGCAGACGGTCTCCAAGTTGCAAGAACTGGGGTTGGAAGCTCTCCGTCATCCGCCCTACTCACCAGACCTTGCGCCTACAGACTACTACTTTTTCCAGAATTTGGATAACTTCTTGGCGGGAAAAAAATTCAATACCCGAGAGGCAGTACAAAATGCCTTTGAAGAATTTGTTGCCTCCCGACCAGCTGATTTCTTTAAGAAGGGCATCAATAAACTGCCACTGCGTTGGCAAAGATGCATTGATTGCATGGGTGATTACTTCGATTAATACAAATAAAAAATACATGAAAAAAATTCGTTTAAATTTTTTCATACAAAACGGCAATTTCATAGGTAAAGACCTATTATTATTTGTTTTTTTTTAATTTATTTTTGCCAGTATCTTCGGAACCTTGCCTAAAGGGACTCCTTTTAATAATATATTTTAGTTACTATGGTTTTTAGTTTTAGGTTCTTTGTTCTACTATATATTTTATTTTTATTTCTTAATTAAATCGAATAAAATTTATACTAACAAGTGTAAATATTAAAATAAACTAGAAACATTTAACAAAAATCTTTAACTAAAAATATTATCATTTGGAGCGACAGCATTAAAAAAACTGAATCTGGTAGATCTAAAAATTGGAACATGTAAGACACACCTCCCATACTAGCCGTACTCTGTTACTAGACACCTAGGCCCTCTATAACTAATAACATACTGTCCTCTCTGACATATTAAAGTAGTTCCTTCGATAAAGAAAAAAAGAAGAAGACATTCCATGATGCCCTTATTACCCTCATCAACAGCACAGCCTGATGGTCTCTTGGATCAGCAGACAAAGTGCTAAGCAAAAACAAACCTTATTCCGTCTAATACGAAACAAAACCTGTTTACTCTTAGAACCTCTTTCTGGAGCACCGGTTGAAAGCCCCTTAACTCCAACTAGGAATGTTCTAAACATTCCCATTGTCTCTACGGTTGTTGCAAGTTTGTTTTGGCAACAACGCCGCGTGTAAATTAACGAGTTATTAAGATTAATTAAAAGTAATTGGCTGTAATAGAACATGAGGATCTACTTTACAACTCCCACCCTATATTAATGCTTTAAGTATCATAATGAAGGATATGATGTGGCATAAGGAAGTATTAACTGTTAAGATGTAGAATGGGTTCCAACTGCTTTTGTATCTTTCTTCCATTAGAAATTATACATTTAGGACTTGCGACCCTTTTGTTAGGAGGTCGTCCCCATATTATAGAGTTTGACAGGAATTAAAACGTCTAAGTCCTAGACCAACCAAACCACCACCACCACCAACCAACCAACCAACCAACCAACCACAGACTCCCAAGTCACAGGACAACTATAGTTTGGGAGCCAGAGGGTCCTATATTTAAGACACTACCTACTCCTGTATCTAATCTCCCTATAGCCTGTCTGTAATCTCCCTAGCCTTTTCCCAACTATGTTAGGGTCGGCTTCCAGTCTAACCGGATGCAGTTGAATTTATTTATTAATTTAAAACATAAGTATACAGAGCTTACGACCAAATATATATTGAATACCGGTATTTTACATGGAGCGACTGCCTATCTGACCTCCACAACCCAGTTACGGGGTAATACGATACCGCTTGGTAAGACCGGTAAGACACTACTTATGTATGTTGTAAATTAATGTCAAGTTTGTACAACGCTGTCATATACCAATTTTTCTTTCTTTTTATTATTTTTCTCTAATGGACATGAAGAAAGCCTGCAAAGGAATTTTATTTATCTACCTATATGTTAGTCAGCTAATTGCGAATAAAGAATAATAGACAACAATTCCTGTTACTTAAAATTTTCTGTATCTAAATGCGCGATTTCATTTAAAAAAAGTTGTTTTAAATTCAGCTTGCCTTCTCTTCCACGAGATTAAACCCTGAATTTTTAATATTAGTTTACGGTAGTGTAAAAGGAACCGCGGGCTCGGGTTGCGGATTCGTTTAGTGGGACAAATGGTAAACCTCATTGGGATCTGTTTTCACACACTGCACTCTATCAACTTCGAAATAGGTACTTACTTACCTAATAATTAAGGGTTTAAGGGTCCCCGAAACGATTGTTAATTTTTACGTGATTGATACCTACACATTGATGCGTAAATTGACTGCCTAGCAAATGCAATTGAAGCGATTGACAATATTACCATAATAGTAATTGATGACAATTGATCAATATTGCAATTGATCGTTTTGGGGACCCCTTACAATCATCTACTTAGGTACAGTCAGGGAAATTCATTTTTAAGTAAACAAATTAACACCCTAAGTCATTAAAGCCTAGGCCTATAGCCATTTCATACATCTGTCAAAGAGTGACAGTTTTTATTTGAATAATTATAGATACGTAAGCTTGTGGCTAAGTAATAACAGCCGCTCAGGTCGATCGTGGATGGGTGATCATCTTTAAACCCCTCCGTGTCTCGGAAAGCACGTTAAGCCGTTGGTCCCGGGTCCCGGCTGTCATTCGTGGATCTTTGACAGTCGTTACGGTTCGTCAGAAGCCAGATAGTCTGACAACCAGTCTAACCAAGGGGTATTGTATTACCCAGTAATTCGGTTGTGGAGGTTAGATTGGTAGTCGTCGCTACATGTAAAGTAAGTACTGGTATTCAGATTTCAGCCGCATCCGGTTAGTCTGGAAGCCGACCCCAATATGTTTGGGAAAAGGCTAGGCAGATGATGATGAATATAAGGTCGGACAATTTCAGTTGTTAATAAGTAAGTAAGTTAATTTGTTTAGGTACCTGACTCTACATTACTTTATCAACGTTCTAGGGGAATACTATAATTCAGAAACGTTTATAGCTTAGTAATTGCCTATATTACCACCCCAGTCTGAGCCAGTCTGACATTACAAATTCAAAGGTGGTTTGAAGATTGAACCACAAGTCCATGTTGACGTAGCAACGCCGTAGGCCTTACACCTAGGGTTACAAGATGACAGGAATTTTCCTGGCATGTCCGGAATTTAAGCTGTCTGTCAGGGAAACAGTGAAAATTGGAAATTGTCAGGAATTAAAAAAAAAAGAGAAAAATATAAGAAATAAGTATTAAATATTTTATTGAAATAATTCTTTGATTATAATAATATTATAATCTAAGATTAAAATCTAATAATTAACAATCAATTAATTGATTATTTATTAATTATTCATCTGAACCTCGTACTTTTCATTGCTGGATATAGCTTTCAGCATCTGCTGGTCTTTCATAACAATTTTATGAAACTTCACAAGATGTGTTCTTCAGATTTAACTGTGTCAACAGTAGAGCCTTAATAGAAGCTATGCCATGGTGTCTATTTCTCTCCTTTGCCCACCGCGCACCCATTATTGAAAACACTCGTTCAACGTTCGCATTTTGGTGCCTGAATTGGAAACACAGAACAGCAAATTTTATTCAGCATCTCACACGCATATTCAAGCTTACCCGCGAGTTTTTAAAATAGATACTATAGCTACCGAAATGTCAGGAAATTTATTGCTAAGGCAGGGATTTTTCCAGGAAAACTTACTTTCGGATCTGGTAACCCTACTTGCACCTATGCATTTAGCACCTAGGTACCTAATGGTGCTTATGCAACCTTTACTAGGTGCCTCATTTTCACAGATAACAAAAGCACAGTAACTAAATACAATTTACGTTACGGGAAAAATACAAGGAAAAATACGTTGTCTCTCGACGATTGTTCGTAGTCGTCGTAGCACGTAGCACAAGACAGATTCGTAGCATTAAATACACTAGGTAAGTGGAAAAATACGTATTATTGAAGCTAACTCAAAAACTACTAAAATTTGCGCCAGTTTTCTCTATGAAATGAAAAAATAATTTTCACAAATCGGTCCACAAATTGACGGAAATATCAGTAAGTACTTACTTACATAAAAAAATACATACAGACGAATTGAGAACATCCTCCTTTTTAGGGTTCCGTACCAAAATGGTAAAAAAGGAACCCTTATGGTGTGACTCAGTCTGTCTGTCTGTCTGTCACAGCTGCATATCTCAAGAACTACTAATGCTATCAACTTGAAATTTGGAATAGTTTTAGATGACGTTTACCCAACTATTTTGGAAATAAGAAAGTAATGAAAATATTTATATTTTATTTGCAACAGGGACTGAAAGGGGGTCTTAAAAATTCAAAGTAGGGCTAGTAGGGCACGTGGGGTGTCATAGAGCGCTGTTTGCACATTCTCAAACATTTTTTTTCTTTATTTTAGGCCGCATAGTTTTCGAGTTTTAATGAAAAATGTAAAAAAAAAAATACCGTCCCCCCCCCCCCCCCTTATCTCCGAAGTTTGCAAAGAGAAAAATCTGAAATTATTCTATGTGATAGAAGTTTATGTAAAGATTAGGTACAGGAAAAATAAAACGATATCTGTAAATAGCACACTTTTTCAGAAATCGGAACGGAACCCTCGGTGCGCGAGTCCGGCTCGCTCTTGACCGGTTTTTTTTTAAGAAGTCGGTTAAAAATAAAAATGTAAATAAGTAGGTAAGTACCTAACACGTGTTCCCGAATTCCAAATTCCTAAGTAATGTGACGTTTATTTATAGGTTTATTTAATGCGAAGATTATTATTTAATATTATAGGTTTCTAATAAGAATATAGTAGGTGTCATGAACAATGTTTAGTTGACGATGACGACTGCATCTTTATCCTAGACTAAACTTAAAAATTGTATATACTTTGTACTATTTTTTTATTGTGCCGTAGAAATTGTCTAAATAACACCGCAACAGATTCACGAAAATAATTATTTTAACTGACTAATTTTTATAAATTAATTAATTAACTTACCCCTTAAAGATCCTTATTGATCACTGCTTAAATTAAGTACTAATTCTCGAATTATTATCAATATCGGATGTTATGTACCTATGTTTATGTATCGTTGTCGAATCGTTTACAGTTCGATAATACAAAATGTCAACACTTCACTGGAACCACGCGGATATTATTCACTCCCCGTACCAGCACGCGGATTTACTGTCACTGTGTTCATGTTTCGATCGCCGTTTGAGGCGGTTTCATTGATAACTCGCGTCTTACTGAAAACACACGCTGCTTCGAATTACGTTACGGAGCTCGGAGAAGCCGGCTGTACCAATCTGTTGTCTTCCAACTCATAAACAAACTGGCTAACGGAATGAAGCTAGCTGCGGACGAAGCGGCACTATTACACTGTACACAGTCCTACACTCTCGCTTCAGGAGGAAACAGACGGCTCCCAATACGAAAACTTCAACACACAAAATATACCGAAACAAAAATGAAGAAAGGTTTAATTTATAGGCAAAACAAAAGATCACATGATGGTTTTGTATCGTAGAAACAACGAAAACATAAGTAGAGCGAGATTAGCGCTAGTGTGACGTAGTAGGTACTAAAGCTTCCGCGTCTGCGTGATGGGGTCGCGTCCTTCAGAAAAGCCAATTTCGACACTATGTCCTTGCAACAGAGTCCATGTGGAGAGGCATTGACACTGGGTATTGCAGCTTATCAATGTGATGCACACAGTTTTAGGCTTTGGCTCTACGTGATTTGGTTTAATTTTGCGTGGCTGGTATATAAAATACTGCAGGCCGACGTATCACGTGCGTGCAGGGGGGCCAGATGATCGCAGTTTGGTGAACTCGCCCACGACCCCTCGGTGTACGGTCCTGAGCTAAATACAATTTCAAAATAAACTTAGATTTGGTTCTATTTCGGAAATTATTATTTGCACACCAGAAAAATATTCTTACATCAAATACTTTACATCTAATAATCTAGGTACGGTCAGCAACATAAGTCGATTACACTGCTACTTTTACACATCATGTAAATTCTGTGTGTAAATTAATACAAAATGATTTGATTATCACCTTTTTTCCTAAAATACCTAAGAGTCTTCTATTAGATCTTTAAATTTTACTTCTGTTCCAATTTTAATTAAATATATTGCTCAATAATTAATATTAAAAAAACTGAAGTGTTAATCGACTTTTTTTGCTGATTGTACATGTACCTACACCAAATCAATGATTGCACTACTAATTAACTAGGTGGTACTTAATTGAATATCAAAACTTGTGCAAAGTTTTGGCCAAAATCACAACAAAAATATTACCTAATTATTTAACAAAAATACTAACTGTTCATCAAAAACAACAAATGCGCATCTAATAAACTTATTATTGCACTATTAATTAACTAATTGAATATCAAAACTTGTAGAAATTATAATTATTTGGCAACCCGACGTTCGGTTTGGTAAGTTCCTTTTAACCCTGTAGACATTACCTAGACGACCTGACGTTAAGTTTAATTTATTTAGACATGCAATTATTGATGTGCAAACAGTATTTTTGATGTGCGTTTAAATATTACCCGTTATATTTTACTTTCCAATAAGATTTATCAGTTCAAAGTTTTTTGTGGGTAGTTGAGACTGACAACAATAACAGTCGGTTATTATTTAGGAACATTAGGTACCTAATTTTATTTTATTTTATAGTAATTCACATAACAGAACACTACTAATTTTCCTATTAATTTTCTCGTAGGGCACCTGTATGGTCAGACTTTTTACCTACATTTCGCTGAAGACTCGTTTGGCCTTGAAGCAGTTGTGCCCCTGAAACCGAAAAATACTTACCTACGTTTCTAGATCTGGGAATCGAACGAGACCGACCATCATTGACGCTTTTTGAACAGTAAACTGTAAGCTCTCTAATCGAAAGGTATCACGGATCGAAAGAAATTACATAATATCTGTTGCAGCCATCAGCCGTTTCGTCAATTCTAGCCTTTCACCAAACGGCACGGTGCAACTAGCGGCCTGAATGATATTCAGCCATTCAATCGTAACTACAGCTAGGCACAAATTACTTGAATCGATAACGTTTAACTACTTGCCTAGCCCAGACATTTACCGTCTTACCAATAAACACAGAATAAAGTTCTTCCAAATATAAACCTATGAAAATGTATGTCCTTTGTTATTCCTGATATAACTTTATCCCGTGTTTTATTTGTAAGAGGGTTAAAATTTAAATTTAGTTTCATTTTCTGCCACCTGGCGCTGAAATTCACACTCAATATTATATGGCGTCGGCAAGCCACAATATTTCTGGTGTTGCTCACAGTTTAAATGCGTTTACGCATAACTAGTGTATTGTTATTATTTGTACAAAAGTGCATTTTACTTATATGTAAACCATCATAACTTTAGAATACGGACGGATGGGCGACCCCTGTAAGGCTGCCTGTCCACCGGAGCGGAGCGAGGCTGCGGAGCGGAGAAACGGAGAAATATTAACCAATAGAATCTTAAGTCCGCTCCACTCCGCCGCCGCCGTCCGCTCGCGCTCCTATTGGTTAATATTTCTCCGTTTCTCCGCTCCGCAGCCTCGCTCCGCTCCGGTGGACAGGCAGCCTAACACAGGTTTTTCCTAGCATGGGTGTCATGAGTCTTTTATTTTGTACCAGGCTTTTTCACGCTAATGTTGACTCACAACCTGTATCAACCTGTATCTGTGTACTCTTTTTTATGTCAAAATGTCAAATAAATAAATAACTGAATCGGGACACCCCGACTCCACGTAATCTTTTGGCTGCTACCCTAGAGTAATTACCTATATATAAAAATCCAGAGGCGCGAAAGGAGGGCAGCCCCAGCCCGCTGTAACTAAGCAAAGGTATAGCGGCTGAGCAACCCGAAGTTGCCGAGGTGAGCATGAGTCAGTGGCGTAACTACAGGGTGGCAAGTCGGCAAAATGCCACGGGCCCCCAGCCGGAAGGGGGACCCCCTCAGAGGAGAATCCCAACTCCCAACATTTATTATTACACATTTAGTAAAAAAAATAGTTTTGTCTATAATTGATTTAAGTTACCTCTATAGTTGCATAGACAAAGTAAAAAATTATATTAAAATTTCATTGTATTTCTAAAAAAAAAGTTGTAACCCGGTTTTAGAAAGAATGGTCAAAATCGAATTAATAATTTCGGAGATATGCGTGGGCATCCCATGAATTTGCCACGGGCCTCGAACGGTGTAGTTACGCCACTGGCATGGGTGCCATGTATTCTTTGTTACGTAAGGGCGAAGGGGTTGCACTTCCCTCAGCGCCGGAGACGTTGCAGAAGCAGATGGCCCTATTGTATAAATGGCATAAGCATCAGCCAGTCAGTTCATTAAATGTTGTATTAGACGGCAGGCCGCTAGTTAAACGGCGCCGTTTAGTGAAAAGGCTAGGCGGTTGAAAAACGGCTCATTAAAACAGTTGGCTGCGTCATATCTATTCTACTTCGGTACCAACTACGTATTAATTGTAGAGTATAGTAAATTAGAATATGACTATTGTTTGCTTACAAAATATGTAGTAAACATAATATAATGTACTTATTAGAAAATCTTTTAGACACAAGAAACTGGCAGAATCTTTGAAAATCTATTACTACACTTGAAATGATGAAAAAGTAGAATAGGCCCAAGTAAATAAATTTTCTTTAATAAAGACGCTGGCTGCTGTGGCTAGTATCTGATCCTCAGTCCTTGAAAAATCATCAGTCCTGCAGTGTTGCCCTCTGGTATAGGTAACGAGGCATTTTTAGGGTTCCGTACCGTAAAAGGAAATAACGGAACCCTTATACGATCAGTTGGTTGTCCGTCCATCTGTCTGTCTGGCAGTCTGTCTGTCAAGACCCTTTTTCTCAAGAACGCGTAGAGGTATCAAGCTTAATATCAAATAGGTAGGTACGTAAGTCTGTGGTTCCTTGGAGGTCTAAAAAAGTCAAGCTTTTAAGTCAACGAAATTAAAAAATACGGCCTTGTGCGACATATTTTGATAGGTAGGTTTCGCAAGTAAATCAATAGGTACCTATTAGGGTATATTTGATTTGATTTGATTTGATAACATAATTTTTTTTTTTGGGATTACAAACTTAAAGCCGTTGGAGAATTGAGTATTGAGTTGATTGAGTAGGTATTGAGTATTGAATTGACCGTGACCGTTATCAATGTATGTATTAGAGATGAAACGGATATCCGGTAACTATCCGGTATCCGGCCCATCCGGCGGCCTAAATACAATCCGGCCGAACACCGGATAACTAGCGCCTATCCGGCCAAATATCGGATAAAAAAAAAATAAGTAATTAAGTAATTGCTTTATTTAGTTAGGCACTGAAATACAATCAGAAATCAAAAGATAATTCTACAACTTAGAAAATGAATAAGAACTCATACTGCAGGAGCTCGTGCCTAGGTAAACAGCCGCAAGAGTCGATTAACCAGGTTAAGCTGCGGTTCGTCCGTGGATGGGTGACAATCATTACATAGCGAGATTCCTCCGTGCCTCGGCAAGCACGTTAAGCCGTTGGTCCCGGCTGTCATTCTGGATCTTTGACAGTCGTTACGGGTCGTCAGAAGCCGGAAAGTCTGGCAACCAGTCTTACCAAGGGGTATCGTATTACCCAGTTACTGGGTTGTGAAGGTCAGATAGACAGTCGATCCATATAAGTAAAATACTGGTATTCAGCTGTATCCGGTTAGACTGGAAGCCAACCCCAACATAGTTGGGAAAAAGGCTAGGCAGACTGCAATAAGGGCAAATTATAACATTGCATAACAAAGAAACAGCAAACTTCTTATTACTTAGCAAAGGCGATTTTTTCTTCATCGATATCATTTCTCGTTATTAAATCTTTTTAGAATTATAAAAATACTTCAGATAACAAGAGCACAAATAAAATAATAACCTCAAACGATCCACGCACGTGTCTGCACTAGCGTTGCAAAACTGCGCAAGTATTCGCAAGTATTCGGAATAATTGCGAAATATTCAAAGGAATACTTCGATTTGAAGGAATACTACTAGTAAGAATGTAGTAGGTAACCTACTTTTTATTACCTATTAAGAATGAAATTATTGCCAGTAGGTGCCTAGTTACGAATATATGCGTACTTGCGTAGGTCGCTTGATGAGACTCGACTCGCCGAATATATTACGCCGTGCCGTTATTATTTATTATTTATTTATTTATAGTTAATTAAAACGGTGCAAACCAATTACATTAATTAACGTAGAAACATACTTTACTTAAAAACTAACATGGTACAGTAGACTCCCTTGCATACTTTCTCTCGCAGAACACCAGACATATACGCATAATTTTACTCCATTCATCCGCAAAAATATCACATTCAGGGTTGGCAGTCAGAAGGGCGTTGAGCATCTTCAAAGTACGACACACGGGGGATTCAGCTCTGGCGACAGTTTTGGCCAAAGGTTGCGCAAACAGATTGTGCCGGCGGCTCGGACGGTGCCCGATGTATTTGTCGGGCACAAATAGTCGACAGAAAAGGCCATGGAGCTCTGGGCAGTCTATACGTCCCCGTAATGTTTTACAGGCTACCGCGAGCTGATCAAGGCCTCTTCTCACCTCCAACGAGTTAAAACCCAACATCCCTAAAAGATAGAAAAAACGAAAATAAATTGAATTGAATGAATTGAATTGAATTAAAATTGAATTGACTGAATTGGCGTTAAATGAATTAACGCCATCTAGGGGGAAATGGTAGAATTGTAAATGAACACCTGCTCTCGTTAGTCGCTCGGCGACGCCAGCGCTCGCCTGGCATTGGCTTGATAGTAAAGTGGCACAACACCGAGCTTCGCAGCCATTCATTCATGAGTCAACGAAGTATTAGCGCTCCTGTACACGTTTTTATGGCGAATCCAGTGCCGGACAAGTGGGGGTTCAAGGACAAAAATGCAGTGCGCCGACTATTCTATTGTTATCGCAAGAATCCGCAAGATGGTGCCACAGAAGCGTAGCATTAACTAGCGTGATTAGTCGTGTTAATGCGACGCTTTCTGCTGCTGCAGTGACCAAGGTTTGCTGATTAGCTTATGAATGGTGGAAGATTGATTCGTGGGTATTAATGAATGCACTATCACCAATGCGGGACATAATATATGTAATCTGCAATGAGAACTGCGCCCCCATCTAGTGGTCAATAGTCGCATTTAAAAGATAATCCAATAAGTACCCGAAGTTGGTCGGCGCGCGGTGCCAGCGGCGTTCACTTGCACACTTGCACACGTGATTTAGGAAGCTCGAGCCCGTTCATTCATAAAATCAACGAGTATTATTCGATGCCTACGTACTAGCGCGAATATTTCCGCGTAAGTAGTTATCTACTAGCGGGAATAATTCCCTGTAAGTAGTTATCTACCAGTGACTCGGTAATTATTGTTTTATTTTTGTATGGTTGAGTTTAAAATGTCTATTTTGTGCGGATATTAGTGCCGATTCTCTTGTACATGGAGGGGCGCTAGGAGGGGGCAGCTTCAACGTGTTCTTTACGGTTTTTTTTTTGGTACCTACATGTAGAGGTTTAGGGGTTTATGGGTTTTATAAAGGGGGGCCAAATTTTAATTATTTTTGCGATAGGACACACCGTTTTCGAGATATAAGCAAAAGAAAAAAAAATGTACTGTATTTTATATCTCGAAAATGGTGTGTTTTGCACTTGAAGTCAAACCTTGACTTCTTTCTTGATACTTACTTTAAACTATTTTATAAACTCAGTAATCTACCTATTTACTTACCTCTCTACCACTTTCACACCTAAACCGCATACAAAAACTTATTACGTAAGTACTTATATAAGTAGATGTAAAGAAATATTCGGAAGTATTGCGAAGTTTTCAAATCGAATATTACTCGGAGTCATGAATGAACGCAGCATACTCGTACGACAACAACACACACGACACACACACGACGTAATGTTAGCTTGACTATTGACCGCTAGATGGCGTTAATTAACGCCATCTAGCGGTCAATAGTCAAACTTTAATAGATAAACTTGCGTGACCGCACATGTACTTAGCTCGGGGAATACTTGCGAATACTACTCAAAACTGGCGAATACTTCCGAATACTTCCGAAGGGAATACTTCGGAATATTACTCTCCGGCAACGCTAGTCTGCACTGCAATCAATAAGATAAGTCAATGAAAGAATCATTTTTTAACTTCGATATTATCAACGAAAAGATCCGAATTGGACCAACTCCGCGTGCTTCGTGCGATGCACCAAACGGCAACGTTCCGCCGGATATTCGGCGGCCGAATATCCAGCTATCCGGCTACAAGGTTGGTCGAATATCCTGTATCCGGCTAAACTGCTATCCGTTTCATCTCTAGTATGTATACTTACATGTACCTATGTATGGAAGAACATGTTTTTCATCTATTACGGAACCCTTCAATGTGCGTGGTCCGACACGCACTTGGCCGTTTTTTTAGTTAAGCTAAAATGTGCTTTTTGAGGGTTCCGTATCTCAAAAGGAAAAACGGAACCCTTATAGGATCACTCGTGTGTCTGTCTGTCACGTGTGCGTTACTGCAGCGGAATGTTGTCGCTTTTCAGGATTTCGTCTTGACAGGAATTAGTACCCAATCTCGTGTAAATGTGCCCGAAATTTAGAATTTGTGCGTCCAGCCGATCCAAAGATATTCACGAAAAACAGATTCCGCTGGAGTAACGTTACTGCAGCGGCATGTTTTTTTACCAGTGGTCGTAGCTGAAAACAAACTAGCTACTTAGATAGATATAATTTGTGCCTAATTGTGCCCAAAAAATAGAATTTGTGCGTCTTGAGGTTTCAGAGTTATTCAAGATGCCGCTGCAGTTACGTTTAGCAAATTGCTGTATCTCTTAAACGGCATGACATACAACTACGATTTGTTTTACTACGGTGGGTCTTAATTTGTGCAATTTTATTTTTTCTATAATCGACACCATTGGAAAACTAGAATTTTTTTTTCAAAAACCCTAAAATCGATCCTCGCGCTTCAATGAGAAACCCTAGAAACTTACCAATTATGGTGATTTATACCTTTCATGAACTCAAAGCATCATGTGAAATTCGATGTTTATATTCCAACTCCTTAGAGAGTTATTCCATTTTAATTAAAATCTGGCCATGATATAATGTAACGCTCCAATACATGAGTTATTATTAAGTGACTGATATTATGATTATACTAATAATTAGTACCCTTATTAAATTGTTTATTCTTAAAGTTTCAGCTGAAAAAACCTTCTAACTACTTAGATATGAGAAAAAAACGATAGGGAAAGAAATCACACGATTGACCGAACAAATTCGAATGACTACATAAAAGCGGGCTCACAGTACATTATGCCCACCTTCTTAAATTGGTAGTATTATAATTGAATTTTGATGGGTACAGGTGCGTACAAATGGTTTAATTAGGTAACTATTTATTTACTTTTACATAAATATGTGACGTAGAGAGTCATCAGAGAGTAGGAAGTGACCTAAGGGCGAGCGCGCACTGCGGTGCGTTTTTGTAACGCATAATCTGTGAAGCACAATGTACCACAAAACCAATGCGTATTGTCCAGCCGAAATTACACGCGTCGTAATTATACACACAATTCCTTGAATTACTGGGAAAAAGATAATGTGCACACGCTCTCCACACACGAGATTGGCGGCCAATTACTCGTGTCAAACAAAGTTAACACCGAACCGAACTAACAGTGCGTTTCACGAATGTTGGTACCATTGTTTTTCATTGAAGAATGTTTACAAAAAACCATTCCATACGGCAGTTTCGAATGAAGCAACGACAAGCTCTGGGGATTCCCCCCAAGTAATGTTTTATTATCCCGGTCGTTCTGACGGCATAGCATAGGGTAGATGTATTTATATATGTATGAGTGTAATAGTTCCGATTGACGAATTGGCCGAGATCTAGACAATATAGACATTCACTTTCCTCAATTTGATCAATTTGTGAATATTTCTATTAAGTAGGTAACTAAATAATAAAACAAAATTTTACAGAGGTATCAATCATGCTATTTTATTTCAATTCAAAACTAAATCTATAAACGGTATTTTTTCTTTTATTTTATTGGCAACAAAAATACACTTTCTCGTCAAATAAACCTTTGGTCTTTATTAGATTGCTGTACTTACTAACATTTGACTGAGAGTTTAAAGGTTTGCAAATCCTCAATATCATTTATGGCTTACACACTGTGTGTACGTAATACCTATTGAGTTATAATGTACTACGTACTTACGTAATACCTACGTGTTTTACAAAACAATAAATTATAAGTAACACTGTTGGGAACGATTGTACCTATAGCTATGTGATGATTGTGTATCGTTTAAAGTGAAGCATGTGTTAGTTGAAAATAAAGCATAGACCAAACCACACGTCTTAATTACTGCAGAAACTGTGCCAACCAAAACTGAACCTTAACGCGCTAAACATATGGTCCAAGCGACCCGGATTCATTAAGTGGATTTTAAAAGTGTATAAAAACTGTCCGGCCGATCGAATACAATAGGCTCGCACATTCCTCAGCGATAACAGTGAATAACAAGCTCATTAGTGAAGACTTCTTAAGAATTACGAGTTATAACATCGCGTCATAACAAGTATTTACGCGAATTTGGCTTAATAATAACCGATTAAAAGTGCCTTTTTACGAAAATGAGTACTTCAAGCAGTCAATTACTCAATATTCTAGAAGAAACAGCTGGTAAATTGCAAAAAGCGCAAGTTAATATGAAGAAATGTCCTAAGGTACGATTAACAAAGGGTTACATCCTAGCAAGATTACAATGTATAGAAGAATATTGGCAGTCATTTAAAATAACACATGAAGAACTTGTTAAGTGTACACCGAAAGAACATCGTGCGAACATTCAGTACTTTGTTAACGAAGACTATTACGTTGTTGAAGACATGTTTTTGTGTTTACAAGGAGACTTAAAGGACATGATTTCTACATTGTCAACAACAGAAGATGTATGTTGTAACATGCCTACGATTAACCAAACTCAAGTTAAATTACCGACTATCCAGCTACCAGAGTTTAATGGTAATTACGATGACTGGCCCACATATCATGATTTGTTTATATCACTAGTCCATGACAATAAGTCGCTAAGTTTGGTACAGAAGTTGCAATACCTGAAGTCAAGTATCACCGGTGAAGCTGAAGCCTTGCTGAAACATATAAAGGTTACGGAAAATAACTACAGACAAGCATGGAATATATTGAAAAATCGCTACGGGAATAAACGAGTTATAGTAAATACGTTGTTCAAACGACTTACCGGACAATGGGCGATCAAAACACCAACTGCAAATCAGATAAAGTCCTTGCTAGACACTACCGCTGAATGTATGAATAGTCTACAAAATCAGGACTTAACTATTGATAACTGGGACCCTCTAATTATATTTTTAGTGGTTCAGAAATTAGACCCTGAGACCCATAAGGACTGGGAGGAGCATACGTACACTCAGGAGTTTAACAAATTACCCACCTTGAAAGAATTTTACATATTTTTGGAGTCTAAGTTCCGTACATTGGAGTTGGTGACACCTGGTAGTTCTTCAGCTGTCTCAAGGGAGAAAACTATCAAGGATAAGTCATGCCATGTTTCTGCAACCACACCGGCGAAGACGTGTACAATGTGCAAGGAAGACCATGTCCTATGCCATTGTAAAGATTTTATAAAGCTTCAACCTATGGAGAGAAACGAGTTTGTAAGGAAGAATAACCTTTGCTACAATTGTCTGGCACCAGGGCATTCAGCCTGGAAATGTCGCGTACCTGTATTCTGCCGTCGTTGCAATCGCCGGCACCACTCACTGTTGCACCAGCAGAAAAGTAACAACAAGCAGTCAGACAATACACAAACTCCACACGTACATATCGAAGGAAAGAAAACAAACGATGAACATGAAAAAGAAGACGTCGCAATAGCATCACACTTCATCACGAAGAAGTCCACAGCTTTGCTGGCAACAGCACTAGTGTATGTAAGGGGTGACAATGGACTAACGACAGTATTGCGCGCCTTAATTGACCAAGGGTCACATGAAAGTTTTATCAGTGAAGGAGCAGCTCAAAGATTAAAGATAAAACGCAAAGCAACTAAAGGAACAATCACAACGGTTGGAGGTAAACAGACACACATAAATCACATCGTAGAATTTGATCTTCTATCGCGGTGTGAAGATGATTTCAAGATTACTCTGAAGGCATATGTCATACCCAAGAACATAACCTCCAATTTGCCACCAAGTCATTTCACCCACAAAATCGCAGACTGGCCGCATTTACAAGGCCTCACCCTGGCAGACCCAAGTTACAATCAACCAGGGCGAGTGGACCTTTTGTTAGGTGTTCAAATCTATGACATCATTCTGAAAGGCGGTCTGGTTAAAGGTCCATTAGGCTCTCCAAGCGCACAAGATACACGCCTAGGATGGATTCTTTTTGGAAAGGTGGAAGAAAACATATCTTCGGTAGATATTACCGTCATGCATCAACATATTGACATTGACAATATGTTGAAATCTTTCTGGGAAGTAGAAGATGATAGTAAGAAGAAACTAACAAAAGATGAAGAAGAGTGTGAGAAAATCTACAAGGAAACATACAAGCGAAATGATGAGGGAAGATTCGTGGTAAAATTACCATTTAAAACAGAAAAGCCTAAGTCATGTGAAGGAAAAACTAGAGATATAGCATTGAGAAGATACATGCAACTTGAAAAACGCTTTGAGAATGATACGAATTTGAGGACGGAATACACAAAAGTAATGAAGGAGTATATTGATCTGAAACACATGGAAATAGTTCCAACAAACGAGATAGATAATTCGGCAGTATACTTACCACACCATCCAGTCCTGAAAGAAACAAGTGAAACAACGAAGGTTAGGGTTGTCTTTAATGCTTCGTCCAAGGGTTGCAATAATATATCTCTAAATGATGAACTGCTGATAGGACCTCAGCTACAGGAGGACATGAGATGTCTAGTCATGAGATGGAGAATGAAGCCTATCTGTTTTGTGTCTGACATCGAAAAAATGTACAGACAGGTTTTGGTGACGAAAGAAGACGCAGACTATCAGCGTATTCTTTGGCGTCAACATTCAACTGAAACAATCAAAGATTATCGTCTGCTCCGAGTCACATTCGGTACTGTTTCTGCCCCTTACCTTGCTGTGAAAACGCTGCAACAACTAGCAGAAAATGAATGCAGAGATTATCCTAAAGCAGCTGAAACCATCAAGAATGATTTTTTTATGGATGATCTAATGTCTGGGGAGGATACAGTAGAACAAGCTATAGAAGTAGCTAAGGACATTAACCATATCCTACAAGGAGGAGGTTTCAAGCTGCAAAAATGGGCATCTAACAGTGGAAAATTCCTAGAACAATTTGAAGCCGAACAGCATAGTAAGCAAGTTAAAATAGACATGAAGTTGCATGGTACTGTTAGAACACTAGGTTTATTCTGGAACATGGGCGAAGACACTATTCATTATCATCTTGATTACGCCCTCATGACTGGAGTCGTAACCAAAAGAAAGATTTTGGCTGACATTCACCGGCTATTCGATCCGCTGGGATGGCTGGCTCCGGCGATAGTACCTGCAAAAATATTAATCCAAAGTTTGTGGCTGAAGCGAAGCGCCTGGGATGACGAAGTAGACCCTGAAACAGAAAAAGAATGGATTAGTATAAGAAAAAGCTTATCACATTTGAAAGTTGTAGAACTGCAGCGATGGTTACAATGCACAAGTGACAGCATGAGAAACGCTTCTGTTCACGGTTATTGTGACGCTTCTAACAAAGCATACGGAGCTGTTGCTTACCTGAGGGTGCTGGGAGAAGACCTTCAATACAAAACGACCATAATTGCTGCTAAATCCAGAGTTGCGCCTGTAAAACCACTTTCACTACCGCGACTCGAGCTATGTGGAGCATTACTACTTTCAAAATTATTGAAGCAAATAAGCGAAGCTATGCATATTCCTACTAATCAAATATTTTCATGGACAGACTCGACAATCGTTTTATCATGGTTGCAGGGAGATCCTACTCGATGGCAAACCTTTGTGAGGAACAGAGTCGTAACGATAATCGATAACATTGGTAACAAATGGTTTCACGTCCTATCAAAGGAAAACCCAGCAGATGTCGTATCAAGAGGCATGCTGCTGTCAGATTTGAAGAATTGTAGATTATGGTGGGAAGGACCTGAATGGCTGAAACAAAATGAAATACCATATACAAGCATAAACACTTCGACTGACCTAGAAATGAGAAAAGGTATAAATGTAAACGTAGTAACGGAACCATCCGTCGAAGAGAAAAATTGGTCAACCCACTTCGAGGTTTGTGATACACTAGCGGAGTTGTTGCAAACAGTGACGCACTGCAGACAATTCTTGAACCTGAAAAATAAAAACATACAGATTAGTTTAAACACAGAAGAATTAGAAAGATCATTACATAAATGTATTCAAATAACACAAAGAGAATGTTTTGAAGAAGAGATTAAAGACCTGAAAGACAAAGGTAAAGTTAAGAACAGAAGTGTATTAAAGTCACTCAATCCGTATTTGGATCGAAATCATATCCTCAGGGTGGGCGGTAGAATTCGACAAGCCAATATAGACAAGGATAGAAAACACCCTATAATCTTAGATAATAAATCACGTTTGACCAGACTTATTGTGGCCGATGCACATAAGGCAACTTTGCATGGGGGCATACAGTTAATGTATAATTACATTCGATCGAAATACTGGATTCTGAACCAAAAAAGTTTGGTAAAGGCTGAAGTACACAAATGTTTAATCTGTGCGAAACAGCGGGCTGAAATTAGAAACCAGTTTATGGGAGACTTACCCAAGGAACGAGTGACACCTGCCCGAGCATTCTTACATTGTGGTGTTGACTTTGCTGGCCCGTACCAAATCCTAATGTCTAAGGGAAGAGGGGCTAAAACAAACAAAGGCTACATTTCATTGTTTATATGTATGGCAACTAAGGCCATACATTTAGAACTTGTGGGCAACCTAACCTCTGAAGCATTCATCGGAGCGTTCAGAAGATTTGTATCACGTAGAGGAAGATGCAACCACATGTGGAGTGACCAGGGCCGAAACTTTGTCGGGGCCAACAAAGAGCTGGTCGAAGCCTGGAACTCAGCTAAGTTAGAATTCCAAGGTGACATAGTAGATATTTTGGCCAAGGATGGGACACAGTGGCATTTTATTCCGGGATATAGTCCGAACTTCGGTGGTCTATGGGAAGCCGGCATAAAATCCACTAAGCATCACCTCAAACGAGTCTTGAACAGTCACCTGACGTTTGAAGAGTTCACTACACTTTTATGCCAGATCGAGGCTTGTCTTAACTCTCGACCGTTATGCCCCATCGATGATTCAGACAAGGACGATATGGAGGTACTCACACCAGGACACTTCCTGATCGGGGAAGCACCAATCACCGTACCTTCACCAAGCTTGAAAGACGTTCCTGCTAGCAAGCTATCTCGATGGCAGCATACTCAAAAGCTATTGAACGACTTTTGGCAGCGTTGGCAGCATGAGTACTTAGCAAGACTACAGCAACGGCCGAAGTGGTTAAAGACAGTCCCAGACTTAGAAATTGGTCAGATAGTGCTAGTAAAGACGGACAATTCTGTTCCAGGAAAATGGCCACTTGGACGAATCGTAGATAAACACCCTGGCCAAGATGCAGTTACCAGAGTGTATAGTGTGAAAACCGGTAACCACATAGTTAGACGATCAATTGGTAAATTATGTCTTTTACCTGTAGACACCAATGTTTAAACTTCATAGTTATATAGGTACCGTGTATTAATTTAAATTGTTGTTTGTACTGAAGTAGGATTGATTTACTGAGCATGTAATTTCATTAGTTTACATTTTGTAATAGTAATGACTATCAACAATTTTGTATCTAGTTTTGATTTTATAGTTTGTGCTATGTGTAAATTAATTGAACATCTGAATTGTTTTAAAAGAACCTTAAGATCTTTTGGTGGGCGGTATGTTGGGAACGATTGTACCTATAGCTATGTGATGATTGTGTATCGTTTAAAGTGAAGCATGTGTTAGTTGAAAATAAAGCATAGACCAAACCACACGTCTTAATTACTGCAGAAACTGTGCCAACCAAAACTGAACCTTAACGCGCTAAACAAACACTTTTGTGCGAGACTGTTTCAAAAAACGAAATGTTGTACTACATATTTAAGAAGGTTGGCACAATGTACTGTGAGCCCGCTTTTATGTAGTCATTCGAATTTGTTCGGTTAATCGCTTGATTTCTTTTCCTATCGTTTTTTTCTTATATCTAAGTAGTTAGAAGGTTTTTTCAGCTGAAACTTTAAGAATAAACAATTTAATAAGGGTACTAATTATTAGTATAATCATAATATCAGTCACTTAATAATAACTCATGTATTGGAGCGTTACATTATATCATGGCCAGATTTTAATTAAAATGGAATAACTCTCTAAGGAGTTGGAATATAAACATCGAATTTCACATGATGCTTTGAGTTCATGAAAGGTATAAATCACCATAATTGGTAAGTTTCTAGGGTTTCTCATTGAAGCGCGAGGATCGATTTTAGGGTTTTTGAAAAAAAAATTCTAGTTTTCCAATGGTGTCGATTATAGAAAAAATAAAATTGCACAAATTAAGCACAAATTAAGACCCATCGTAGTAAAAAAAATCGTAGTTGTATGTCATGCCGTTTAAGAGATACAGCAATTTGCTAAACGTTACTGCAGCGGCATCTTGAATAACTCTGAAACCTCAAGACGCACAAATTCTATTTTTTGGGCACAATTAGGCACAAATTATATCTATCTAAGTAGCTAGTTTGTATTCAGCTACGACCACTGGTAAAAAAACATGCCGCTGCAGTAACGTTACTCCAGCGGAATCTGTTTTTCGTGAATATCTTTGGATCGGCTGGACGCACAAATTCTAAATTTCGGGCACATTTACACGAGATTGGGTACTAATTCCTGTCAAGACGAAATCCTGAAAAGCGACAACATTCCGCTGCAGTAACGCACACGTCTGTCACAGCCAATTTGCACCGAATCTAATGGACCGATTAAGTTCAAATTTGGTACACATTAGGTAGGATTTCTGTGACCCAAACACGTATGGCTAAAGTAAATAAATGAATTTTGAATATAGAGGTCACTTTTAAGGGCAAATAAGAAAATTAAAAAAAAAAAAGTTTTGCGTTTTGCAAACTGTAGGTACCGTGTGACATAACAAATGAAAGGGATTGCTATGAGGGTCTCAAATATATATTTTTTTATACTTTTAAAATTAATAGTATTAAAGTTATTTAAGAAAATAGACGAAAATTTTGTACTTGAGATAATTTCATCCCAACTACGGAACCCTCATTGTGCGTAGTCCGACACAAACTTGGCCGGTTTTTCATTAACATGACGTGAACTACACTGATGGCTACCATCATTGAACGTCTATGACAGGCAGGCGAGAACATACACTCAAGTCAAGTCACTACATCATTCGAACCATTTCAAGATGTCCGAATAGCTACTTAGGTACTCACCGAATAAATTCAAAAATGGAACAAAATTTGTATGAAATTATCTGCCAAGTAAGTAAATAGGAACTTAATCGTAGGTGGTGAAACATCTTTGTCCACTCGACATTTGTATGGGTAATTCTGCACAAATTCGATGCCTAGCACTATGAGAGTTTTCTTTATTTATTAAGTTCTATACAATATCCAGTACATACATAATATAGGTATTTCAGGTAACAAAATACAAACAAACTTTAATCATTAATTAATTTAATGACACAGAAAACATCAAATAGATAATAATTGTACACAAAATTGACACTTTATAATAGGTATGTATGTATATAAATCGCAATTTGGTCAAGGGTAAATTTCAATATTTTTAATAATACAATATAAAATATTATTATTTAATAAATATTTAAGCCGATCACAATAATTACAAAGTTTTCGTTCGAATTTTATGCACTTTTCTTAATTTTGCGCATTCACGAATTTGATTAAATTTGACTAGAGTTGATTATGATTAACTTAATGATTATGGCAAGACTTTTAATTAAATGTAGATTTATTATCTAAGTATATTTAAAAAAAAACAAAGGTGGGAATATTATGTAGAGCATTTCTGGAGTTTTCTTGTTTATAAACTGCTCTCTCTTAGTTGAGATGATGGAAACTAGATATTGATAACAACTTCAGTGCATTTAAGTTTTTTTAGTTTTCACTCTGACACAGATTAATACAGATGGGACACTCCGCAACATCATTTAAATAAAAAGCGACTCTTGCTACGACACAATAAAGTGCAATTCAGTTCGCAGAACGCTAATTACCTACAGTTATATTCAACTACACATTACCTCTCTTTTTATCGCGTAACTCTTATAACTTCAGCGCGCGGCAGTTCTACTTTTAATTGATTGAATTAGCCCCGCGGACGGGGCCCGCCGTGAACTTGTAGCTTTATACCTAAACTGCGGAGTGTCCCATCTGTATTAATTTGTGACTCTGACTTAACTTTTAAGGCGCGGTATTAGCTCAATATTCACAAAAATTGGTTTCTTGGATTGTCGAGTATGACGTAACGCAAAAAATACAGTGGACAGAGAAGGGTATAGATAACCGAATAGAATAGTAAAAAATAGCTTGATATTCCCAATAAAAATTTGGAAGTTGCCCCACAAAAATAAACTTTGACGTGGAACATCTATGTATTTTCAGCAATAACGACATTATTATTTTTTTAAATTTAATAGAATTAGCATTTTTTTAAAAACTTTAACCGGACAATAATTTAATTTATTGTGTATATTCTGAATAATCTAAAGAAATCCCGGAAAGTAAATGCACATTTGCAGCTTAGTCACATCTCGGCAACACAAATATTATTTTCAATTTTCACCCTTATTTCAAGCCAGCTAATGGTGACAATAGATTACGCGGTTGTGTGCCGTTTAAAATCGTAGTCAGTCCATGCTTTAAGGGGATGGTTTTGGCTTAATTCTTCTACACGATAAACGGATTCTATAGGTACGAATATTTCTAGGGAATGAAGCCTCTGTGGGGCACTATTTCAATATACAGGCTTAAAAATAGACAAACACATTCGTGATCAGTATACTTATAATACAAAACATAAGGTGTGTTTAGACTAAGCAAAGTACGGGCAAAATCACAAAAAAAATCTACTCGGACACCTACGGTCGGTGCCGACTCTTTATGATTTATAAATCTGCTCTATAATGTTCGTCTGGTCTAAACACATCTTTACGATAATGTTCACTTACAATCTAAATATTATTCAAATGTAAAAGTGTATAACAATTCATTCAGATTATGTTTACTTCAATTAGACTAGGGTTAATTCATGAATATCAAATATCATAAGATTTTCCCAAAACATCAGTAGGTCAAAACTTAGTAGGTATACTTTGTATAATTATTTTGTGCTACTAAAATATCACACTTGTGCAAAACATTCAACAACAAAAAAACAAGCTAATAACAATATAGGTTTCTAATACACAATGACTCATACATGCTTAACTGAGTTTTCAATCGATTAGTCGAACCGAAAATCGGTTACACTTAAATGTTTAGTGCCGAGACGAAAATCTGTTGCACCCAGGTATATGCCAACCGATAAACTCGGTTAAAGCAACCCGAAATTCGGTTACACTCAGGTTTAGAGCCGAACCGAAAATCTGCTACACCCAGGTTAACGCTAACCGAAATTCGGTTACCCAGCACCCTAATTGCGTAACGCACACTTAAGATTTAAAATAACAGAGAACTTCACAGCGTTGGACGATAGGTAATAATAGGCCGTCCTAGGTTCGTATTGGAAAAATATTTTTTGAATACCTACCCATTCAATTTCCCATTAAATTTATTAGAGTTGACCAGCATCCTAATTGCGTAATGCACTATCAATCAGAATTTGAATCATTTGAAGCAAATTGCTAATCCCTTGCTTCATATGTTCGAAAAATTTGTTTGAAAACGAACGTAACTAACGCAATGAATTTTGTTGAACTGAAAATGAAACCGATTCATATTGATAGTGTGTTATGCAATCAGGGTGCAGGTATAACCCAACATAAAATCGGTTATCGAGTTGCAAATTGGTATCAACTAGGTTTCTGATCGAAAAAGCTCAATAAAGGCATAAGAATACAACCTAAGAGCCATTTCACGTTTTCGCACGAATATCTAAGATTTTAGTCGCCTAATTTACCATCTTAGGTAAAACTCTGACATTGTTGAATACATTTAAAAGAAAGACCAATCTTTCATATTGATTCATAATGTAATACATTTACAAAAAATAATTTGTTTACTTTGTGGCGATTAATCTCCATCAACTAGTGTGAAGAAAAATCAACGCAGAGTAAATTTCAGACTCATAAATCTATCATTAATATTCACAAATTTTACTTAAAAAAATACATAAAGCATCAGACATAAATTTGTTGACTTTTAATGTACTAGAATATCGATTATTAAAAACATTAATTAGTAAAATCTGGGGGCAATTTTTACGTTTTGTATCGCTATTTAATCGCGATTTTTTGGTTTGAATAAAGCGTAATTAAATTTAAAAAAACATGTCATAATAAACTATGTACTTTAACAAAACTAATTCTAAAGTTTTATTAGAATCCCTTCATTTATTTAGACATAATAACGATATTAACATCACTCTAAATTAGAATAAATTACGTTGCATAAGCGGGCACCGATTATTACAGCGCGAGCGCCCATCGAGGAAGGACCTGTGGCATTTTTTCCCGCCTCCTGGATGTCCGAGCTCACATATCGTGTACGCATTATTTTACTACGACTGCAATATTAAAATTTTGTAAAAATTTTGTGAAATGGCTCTTAAAGCCAAGCCGTAGCACGGATATACCGCCAAAGTTAGAATAATGGAAATTTACAAAAAATAAAAACATGACGTCATCATTGTGTACTAGCAACAATAAGTAACTTAATTTTAACTTTTTACTCTCCTCAACTTCCATGTGACTAGGATTATGTAATTACCCTGCACTTATCTTAAGGAACAAAGTATAATATGAGATCTAACGAATATTCGGTAATAGTGATTGTCACATCTCAATACAAAGGTGCAATACAGGAGATATATATGTGAATTTTAATACAGTTTTGAGCTTCGAGACATAGTTCCGAATTTTGAAATTGCAAAACCTGACTGCCGAATAGTTGATTCAGTACTTACAATGTTTCGCCGAACTATTAATGAAACAATCAACATTCGGCAACTGAATCTGTCTTTACTGTTAATATTGGTCCAGCAAGATACAGGCTGTGCCTAGTTTGGGGCCCACGGCTATTTCTACTTTGTATTGCTATAATTTTCATTGTATTTTCTATGTCTGTATGTTACCTAACTTGTGTGTGTAAATAAATTATACTTATCTGTATCTAGTTTACTGTGTGTACGGTCAGCAACAGAAGTCGGTTAACACTGCTACTTTTTGACATCTAAATTGACACAAAATGATATGGTAACCTGCTTTTTAGCATATCATTTACTAGATAAGAGTTAATTTTGTTTAAAATTTACATCTCTTCCGATTTTAGTGAAGTATGTTTCTCAATAATTAAGATTTAGAAAACACAAATGTTAATCGACTTTTGTTGCTGACTGTACATAAATAATAAATATTACTATTCGGCAGAACCCATTTCCAGACCATATCTAACAATAAAAGCGAATAATAAATGAAGTTTAGATCAAAAATATTATACCTACTTAAATTATAAAAAGAAATCAAATAAAAAAGGACAGCAAAATGCATATTCATTACTATTTAAACTTAAAAATACACTAGAATGGAATGTAAAAATAAATACTTAGTTCCAAGAACTAGAAAACAAAAAAAAATCAGTCTCATTAACCATAGACCCTTTTGGAATAAATAATTTGGTTCCAAGTTATAATAATATAAAACATCTATGACATTTTTAAAATATTTTATAAATTGTATAGCAAATACTTTTAGTTTCAAGGTAAGATAGTAGAGTGTAAAAGACAGTATAAAATCACAAAATATAAAACTTTAGCATGAACAAAACTTTTTGTCTTTATTTGCCTGTAGTTTTTGTAGAGATTGACGGCGGCGACCTGATGCACACAGCATCGCGTATTCCACTGAAGACTCCATCCTGCAAGGAAACAATTTTCTTAGCCTATAACATTGCCCTATCCCTGCTGGGACACAGGCCTCCTCTCAGTGAGAGAAAGTGGGCTGTTATCCACCACGCGGGCCCAGTGAGGGTTGTATATAGAATTTTTGGTTCTAGGACATGCCGGTTTCCTCACAATGTTTTCCTTCGCCGTTTTGAGAGCAATGGTAATTTAATAATTTACACAAAGTAAAGCACCTATCAGAGTTCGACCTACAACTCGTAAGCCGCAGCAGTTACCACTGGGCCACACTATATCGTAGGAATATAGACGCCTAATGCACGCAGCCCACGGACTTAGCCGACGTTCGCACGGACGTAAAAATATCGCGGCGGGATTTTTATCGCGCACTGGATTTTCAACTCTAGTTGTTGTCCCGAGCATTGAAAATCCAACCTAACAACAACAGAATGCATTCTAGTGCGATGAAAAAACACACTGTTGGATTTTCAACTGTCGGTGCTCTAACAGAGCGTTGAAAATCCAGTGCGCGACAAAAAATCGCCGCGATATTTTTACGTACGTGCGAACGTCGGCTAATTCTCGGATTGCGCACAGTTCAAAGAATGCATTGTGTCGATGCCTTTACATTAGGTAACTAAAATCCGCATTTTGATTTGTATTATCAATGCTTGTTTGTAATGATTGCACTCGTCTATAAAATGTCTTGCTGGTGGTGGCGTGTGTGTTGGATAATTAAGTTCCCTTCAAAATGGTTGAGCTGAATGGTGCTGATCCATGTGTTATGTTCGTGAACGGACGCCATCAATAGGGTTTGGTCATCTCTTAGCTGTCACCGCTTATTTTATTTTTTTCAATATTTCAGATTTTACTATGAAAGAAGAAAGAAAGAAAGAAAGAAAAACTATTTATTCACGCGAAAACGAACTTAATGATTATCAATAATGTAGAAAAATCCAAACCGCCCCTTTTTTTTGTAAAGGAGTGTATTTTTAAACAATATTTTGATTTAAAATGTCCGTGGATTTTCATGCCTGTTACTTGTTATCCATAGGAACCTACTACACTTTGGAATGGGCAAATAGCTTCATCTTTCCAACTGACCTCCCCCTTGACAATATTCAAAAGTGCCTTTAATTTGTTTATTTGAAATTAATGCTTTAAGTTTGAGTTTAAAGGCTTCTTCTAGAATGAGGAAAAACAATTAATTTGTTCAAGATATTTCGAATTTAATTATGACAAAAACTTGTTCAGAGAAAAAAAAGCAAACTAATGCATGGCAACATCTTACCTATTCATGATGCGGTCAAGTAAAATCTCAATGGCGCGGTCAATATTCTGACCTGATTTGGCACTGGTTTCTAAATATGGAAGGTTGTAGTTCTTGGCAAATTCACGGGCACGATTCTGGTTAACCAGTCTCTTTTCTTGTAAATCACATTTGTGTCCGCATAGCACAATGTCAGGGTCTTCAGACAGGCTGTGAGTCTGAAATTATAACATAATATTCATTTTTAAACAAAATAATGTGCTAGGGCTGCAACAACCAGCACCCTAATTGCGTAACACATTATCAATCGGAGTTTGAATCATTTTGAAACAAATTGCTAATCCATTGCTTCTTATGTTCGAAATATTTGTCTGCTCGTCAACGTAAATAACGCAATGAATGTTGCTGAACTGTCAAAATGAAACCAACTCCGATTGATAATGTGTTACGCAATTAGGGTACAGGAGACGCCCTGGGCGGCGGGAATCGCGAGGCAATTTCCGGCCACCGTAGGCGCGGGCCTGCGGACGGTGAGTAGCGGGTAGCTCGCCGTCCGGTAAAGACCAGGCCCGAGTCGACGGCGCGTTGTGTTCCACGCGCGTCTCAAAGAGATGTCAGCAAGTGATGGGGTCCAATAGGGCCGACGCCGCTGGGGTCGCGGGTAGTTTTAAGAAGATACCGCGGCCCTGGCATAGGCAACTGAAGGAACACGGGTGGGTTTTAGTCAGTAAAAGTCTGACACGCCCTTCCGCTACACCCAGAGCGGGAGAAGTTATTTGATGATTTCCCACCCTCAAAAAAAAAAAAAAGGGCTGCAACAACAGGACTAGTACAAACCCGTAGAAGGGATGGGATGCCATTGTAAGAGCATAAAATGACACTGCATCTGTACTACCTACAGTTTAGTAAATTCAAGCTTATCCATAGGTCGCTGGTTCATATCCGGCTCGAAGGACCAAAATGTAGGGGCGCGACCTAAGTGGTACAGTAGTACCCAAGTAATAAGGCGCGTCGTGAATCTTCGTTCGCACAGAAAAGAAAGTATGGCCCCGAAGATTAACAAGAATACTTAAAACTTACAATCAACCTTAGATCACTACTATAAGGTTCATAATACACTGCAGCTGTTAGTTCCGTCTCACTCGCAAGTATGGCGGCTGTCAAGCGGCGCGCGCTAACATGGCGGCAGCTACCGACCAATAGCGGTACAGGAAAAAGCGTGAAGCGTGCCGATTGGTCAAGAGCATTTCCAGCGCTTTAAAGAAGAAGAAGATGAATTATCTTCTGCGCAGGTACATCGATAAGCCATATCAGTTGAGTACTACTGTACCTGACTATTGAGATGGCTACCGAAACACACTGAGTTTAACTTGCTAAAAACAATTTATTTTATAACGGTTAAAAAAGCTACGCTAAAATGATGGCTAGTGAAAATGTAGGCGAATGCACCCGGTTGCTGTCCGAATATGCACTGTCGTCGGTGCGCGCTCAACGTGACCTTATTCATTCGCTAGATCAGCAAAAGGGTGTTCGAATAACATCGAACAATTTATAGGTACAGTCAGCAACCAAAGTCGATTAACACTTTCAGTTTTTTAATCTTAATTATTATGCAAAATAATTAATTCAAATTGGAACAGAAGTACTTAAAATTTTAAGAACAAACTCTTAACAGTTAAACGAAAAAAAAGCAGTTGGAATCATTCTGTATTAATTTGATGTCAAAAAGTAGCAGTGTTAACCGACTTCTGTTGCTGACCATACCTGTCTATTTCATCACTGTCGTAATAAATAGATAAGTAACTACCTTTAATTGTTCAATCCAATTCCTGACTTCAAGGAAAGAGGCCTCATTCGTGAGATCAAACAGCAAAAGGAAACCCATAGCATCTCGGTAGAAGGCTGTAGTCAGGCTACGGAATCTGTAAGGAACAAGACTAATAATTTTTAAATGGTTACAATAATAAAAACTATAACTGACAATCAATACATTGTAATCTAGTAAATCCATCAATCTGCCTAGCCTTTTCCCAACTATGTATGTTGGGGTCGGCTTCCAGTCTAACCGGATGCAGCTGAATACCAGTATTTTACATGGAGCGACTTGCCTATCTGACCTCCACAACCCAGTAACTGGGTAATACAATACGCTTTGGTAAGACTCGTTGTCAGACCTTCGAAGTTCTGACGACCCATAACAACTGTCAAAGATCCACAAATGACAGCCGAGACCAACAGCTTAATGTGCTTTCTGAGGCACAGAGGAGTCTCGATATGTAAAGATGATCACCCATTCACTGACCAACACCGGCAAGCGTAGCTTAACCTGATGGATCGACCCGTGTGGCAGTTATTACTTAGCCACAAGCTCCTAGGTTTAGTAAGTATCAGGGAGTAAAAGGTATCCTTGTAAATGAAATAAACTTGTTATTTACCGTTCTTGTCCAGCTGTATCCCATAGTTGTAAATGAACGCGGTGTTGCCTCCCATTTTGTTGGTAGAGCTGAATAACAAACAAAATAAATTAATATTAAAAGAAATGTTATGTGGGACACGAAGCTTGGAGTACCTACCCAGAGATAAACTAATCAATTCAAGCACTTAATTAAAATACTCTTCAAAAAGCTCCCATCGTTAATTAATTAAATCGGTATCAATCAATTAAGATAAAGTAGGTAAATGAATGTGATAAAATATTTGTTTGATGATGAACTTACCACACTTTTCTCCCTGAAGTCTATGCCAACTGTTGAAATGAACTGTGTGTGGAAGACTCCATCAGTATATTTGTATAGGAAGCTTGTTTTCCCGACGCCGGAATCCCCCACACAGAGAAGTTTAATAAGATAATCGTAGTCCATATTGATAACGGGAGTGCAACAGTGGAATTCCAGAAAAGTTGCATTAGTGGTCCACTTCCCATAAGCCACTTGCACTTGAGGATATACTTGCACAAAATCCTGGTTTATTAATAATACTGATACATTCTACACGTTTATTTGGACTCAACGTAAATTAGAAATAGAAAAAAACATCAACAATCGATCGCTTTCATTTAATTTATGTCACTGTCAAACAGTCAAATTGACAAATTGACTATCAGAAAATAACCACAGAACATCCCGGAATACCATAGACATAATAGCAATTTAGCAGGTGGTGCGAATAATGAAGTCAAGCAATTATTATCTTCGATTAGCTCGTACTTAGGATCGTATATTGAATGAATGCGTATGATTGTATTGTTAATAATAATTTGTGATATTGTGCGGCACGTGCGTGGCGCGCGATTATTTTTTGAATTGTTAAAAACACGCTCTAAGACGCTAGCCCGCGAACGCGCTCTTTAATTCACATACTAACTAAATTCACATACTTGACTATTATTAATTATCGTCATATTAGCAAATAGCATAGCAATAGCACTTAGCGTGCTAAGACTCAAGAATTCGCATGCTAATGAAATTAAAGGCTCTTACAGACAGAGGCGATATCGCGGTCGCGACGCGATATTTCGATATTATATCCGTAGAAAAATATCGCGTCGCGACGCGATATCGCCTCTGTCTGTAAGAGCCTTTATTCTAAATCGCATTAATTGCCATCACTAGTCGTATGTAGCTCCGTCTCTTTCTCTCACTGGAAACGTTCAACCTCTGCCCTGCTAAAAGAGCTCATAATAAACCCCCCGTACGAGGTAACGAGGCCAAAATGATTGATTTCGTCTCTATTATTCGTTGGTAAATAATATTTTATGAATACTGCTTTTGATGTTTTCATAATTAACACAGTAAACTACTATTTAACTAGGTAATTAAAATATTTTCTTAATTTTCTATTACCTAGTCTGATTTGGAACCAAACTTGACATCGAATTAGGGGATTTAGATGGCAACTGGCAACATTATGCAATCAGCTGTTCTAAGTTTATCAACACAACATCAATCAAAGTGAAGTTATAAAAAAACCTAAATTGTCAATTTATTTGTACCTACATAAATTGTAAGATATTTCTGATAATGTGAGTGAGAACCACAAATAAAACTTAAAGCCATGGCCAGCAATGAGACTGAGAAAGTGGAGAATCCAATAGTCAAGGTTGAGTACTGGTACGTAAATAAGAAGTTCCTAATCATCGTTATGACACGATGATTAGGTTGCTCACAACAATGCTATCAAAATTTATCTAAGCGCTTGTTTATAAAAGCCAAAGAATAAAAAATTTGCTCATGTCCTCATCGATCTTGCCAATTATTTAGCTTTTATTGTTCATCTAGTGAGGTTATGAAAAGGTTGTGGTCATAAATAATATCAATAAATGTATCGTCACGATGGCCCATCATTTACAGCTATAAAATTATACTTACCTACGTCATTATCCTGTCGTGTTACGTCAAATTCAAATTCAAATTTATTCAATAAATTACAAGTCATAAAAATTTGTACAGTTTTGCTGAAATGTAAATTATATTCCTAAGAACTTACGTGCCTGAACTAGGTAGTCCTGTGTTTCAGGCGAAAAGTGCTAAATAATCTTATAAAATTAATAAATATTCTAACAGTTAAAAATAGGCAAAAGAATTATAATTATGTTGAGTAGCTCAACTCTTAGTTTCTAAACATTTTAATACTTAACATATACCTATACTAAAATAAAAATAAAATAAAATAGCTCTTAAATTAATAGATACTAATCGTAGGTGAGTATACATATTTACTTTAACACAGTTAATAAATTCTCTGTATCTTCGTAAGACATACTTTGGAGAGTATCCTTGAGAATTCTCTTACAATTTGTGTAGTTCAGGGAGTAAATGTTTGCTTTCAAGTTTAGTCTATTATAGAGGAGAGGACCGAGGTACAAGTAAAATTTGGATAAAAAAGCATGTTTTGTTATTTTTTGTGGGCAGACTAAATCTTTACGTCTTTTATTAGTATCTTCAGCGCTGTAGGGTAGAGCTGTGTGTTGTTTTAATACAATGCCCATTATAAATAGTTGCCTAACTGTTAATACTTCACAAGATTTGTATAGGAGGTTGGTAGGAAAAAGGAAAGTGCGGAATGTAGACACTTTGAGAATCGCCCTCTGAGCTCTCTCGATGGTTAGTAACCTTGTTTTACCCGCTCCACCCCATGTGGTAATGCAGTAAGTTATTATCGATTGACATAGAGCAAAGTAAACTTGTCTAACTATTTTCGTTCCTTCCTCGTGGTCAAACTTAATGGTCAAACTGATTTAACGACGAGGAATTCTGTTCCGGATAGTCAAACTACTTAGTTTTATGAAAAATATACACCCTTTGATAAAGTTCGTAAATATACTTGTACTTACAGTCAATAACAAAAATAATTATCTTAGTTTATTTAAAAAGTACCCAGCATTATACCGCCATGCATTAATTGCAGCTGACACTTCATTACTTTTTCATTAGAACATTTTTCTTTTTGTAGTTTCACGTAAACAAGCAACTGTAATTAATTGGATTCTGACATTTCATGGATTTGTTTAGTTGGCCGTTCCAACTTTGGACCACATTCAATTCAATTCAATTCAAATTCTTTATTGCAATCCATAATGTACATTTACAGGTGTTAAAATACTTTAAAAGAAACAATTATGGACCCTGTCGGGCACAGCAAAATTATAAAAATAGGTAGGAGAGAGGAAGAGCGCTTTTATCAACTTTCCATAATACTCGTACTAAAACAATAATTAAAATAGGTAGACTTTTTCCGTCGTATCTTTAATTTATATAGAAATTAATTATTATATTTGATTTTGTCATTAGTTTTCTATTTGTAATTTGTAATATTATTATATTCCATTTATATTAATTTTATTTAATGGGTGCATTTTTATTATTTAAACCGTTTAATTCCGTAAGACTATAGTAATTAAAATAAAAAAATAAAAAAAAATTGGTAATTAGTAGATTATTTTATTATATTTATGTCGTTGCTTTTTATTAAAATAAATTATTTATTATTATTATACTTAGCATATATCTCTCAATTATTTATTTTATGTATTTATAATTTGTAACATTATTGTATTTCAGTTTTAATGGGTGCATATTTATTATTTTAAAATGTCATATATTAACTAAATAATTTATTGTTTATTTAATATACTATATTAATGAAAAAACAAAAACCAGGTAAAAAGGAGATATTCCTCCAGTCAAATTAGTCAAATTATTAGTCAAAAAATAGTTAAATTTTATCATTTAAAAATTCGTCTAATGAGTAGTAGCTTTTATTAATTAAAAATTGTTTTACTTTGCTTAAAAATATATTTGTTTTTTCTATTTGTTTTAAGTTCTCTGGTAATTTATTGTAAATTTTAATTGACATGGAATAAGGACTAGAAGAGTGCATTTTAAGATGGGACCGAGGTAAATTTAATCTGTTCTTATGACGGAACGAATGGCTTGTTTGTGTATCTCCTCGAGTTTTGTATGTATCAGGATGTTTGCGCACCAACTTACACAATTCCAAAATATAAATACCAATCAAGGTGAGGATTTTATGTTGTTTAAAATATGGTTTGCAACTGTCGGTTTGTTGTATGTTCGTTATTATTCTTATTAGACGTTTTTGTAGGATAAATACGGAAGAAGCGTCCGTGCTATTTCCCCATAGAATGATGCCATAAGTGAACCAAGCATGGGCATATGCATAATATGTGACTATAGCGGTTTGTTGGTTGGTAGTCTTTTTAATCTCCCGGAGGGCATATGAAAACTTTGAAATTTTTGAATTCAATTTAAGTACGTGCGATTTCCAATTAATATTTGTATCTATTGTCAAACCTAAGAGTGTGAATTCATTAACTGTTTCTAATTTAATTTGATTAATTGTAAAATTTATATTTATCTGATTTTTTTGGCGTGGATGGAATGTTATTAATTTGGTTTTTGTAAAATTTATTTCGAGATTATGATCTTTCATCCAATTAATTATGTTATTAAAAATGTTACTTAATTTTTCATTTAGATTTATATTTGTTTGACATGAGGTGAGGATTGAGATATCGTCCGCAAATAAAACACAAGGCTCTTCTATGGTATTGGGAAGGTCGTTTATGTAGATCAGGAATAAGAGACATCCTATAACGCTTCCCTGGGGAATTGAAGCTTGTATTGGTCTGACATCTGATCGTATGAGCTGTGCTTCTTTTGTTTTTTTATTAAAGAATTCTACCTCAACCAATTGCTCTCTACTGTCTAGATATGACGCAAACCAGTCGTGGGCTTTTCCACGTATTCCTATACCGTATAATTTATTTAACAGGATTTGAAATTGCACTTTGTCGTAAGCTTTCGTCATGTCAAGTAATATTCCTATTGCGTATTGTTTATTATTAATTATGTTTAAAGCTGCTTGAATAAGCTTATATACTGCTAACGTTGTGGATCTATTTTTGCGAAACCCGTTTTGGCAGTCATTAAATATCTTAAATTTTTCACAAAAAGAATATACGCGATCGCACATTGCTTTTTCAAAGACTTTGGACGCAGTAGGAAGAAGGGCGATTGGTCTATAATTATTAGGGTCTGTTTTTGCATTCTTTTTGTGGATTGGTTTTATTAAAGCCTTTTTTAATTTATCTGGAAACTTACCTTCCTCAAATGATTGATTAATCAGTCTAAAAAATGGTAAGGTTAGTTCATCGGCGCACTGTCTAAAAAGAATTGGTGGGAGTTCATCTATTCCGTGGCTACTTTTATTTTTTAGATTTTTTAAGATGTTATTAACTTCGTATCCATCAACTGGGCTAAGGAACATCGTGTTTTGAGTGGGGTTAATCACCGATGTTTTCGTTCCTGCGAAACCAGGTGTTTGGGAGGTGCTTTCCCCAATGGATGCGAAGAAATCATTGAAGATATTAGCCACTTGTTTTGGGTCACTTACCAGGTTTTTTGTTTGTAGTGTTATATTCTGTTTATCTCGTTTTATTGTCTTGTTTGTTCGTTCTTTTACAATATTCCACATAGTTTTGACTTTGTTTGTCGATTTATTCATTTTATTTATATAGTATAATTTTCTTGCTATTGTTACTGATTTTTTAAGGATTTTTTCATATTTTTTGTAGTATTTCGTAAATGTAATATTTTTAATTTTTAGGGATAGTATTTTTAATAGCCTTTTATTTTTACAGGATCGTTTTATACCAACGGTTAGCCAAGGATTTTGATGTCTCGTTCTTAATTTAATTTTACGTATAGGGATACATTCATTTAAGATATTTGTTAGTGTGTCATGAAACGACTGATAGTTTTCGTTCAAATTTTTATTCGGTTGTATTATATTATTCCAGTTTTGTGTGTTTAGTTTTGATTTGAATTTTTGTATGTTACTTTTGTTAAATAATCTTTTCTTGGTAAACCATTCGGGATCACTAGTTTCTTCTTTAAATGTCATATGCATTATTGTCCCACAGTGGTCGGAAAAACCTAATTCATCTACGGTTATGTAAGTTTTGTTGTCATTAAAGTTTGTAAAAATCAGATCAAGACATGTTGACGTGGTCTGTGAGATACGCGTAGGTTCCCTTATATGTTGTTCAAATTTATATTCTAGCATGAGATTTATAAATTGGTTAGTTTTTGTGTTATTTTCCAAAATATTTATGTTGAAATCGCCTCCGATTACGACGTTAAATTTTTTATACTTGTTATTTATTATTTCCATTATTTGTTTTAATTGGCTAAGAAAAATTTCTTCCTCTCTTCTATTCCAGTACATAATGATAATTAAAAGGTTTTGTTCTGGTAGCGTACATGCACATACTTCTATACAATATTCAATGGTTAGATCTCTAATGTCACAACATTCTATACATACAATATCGTCCTTTAACATGATGCAGACACCACCACCACTTCGTGAGCGGCGACTAAACGATGCTGCAGTTTTGTATCCACTCAATTGCAAGGTTTCTAATTTAGCTTTGGTGAGCCAGGTCTCACACATGCATATTGCTTTAAAGGCGGGATTGTCGACGATGAAAGCTTCTAGAAGGTGTTGCTTATTACAAATGCTTTGGATATTTTGGAACAAAATTTTAAATTGTAAATTGTTTTTTTTAGATTGTTGGTCTGGAGTTTCGAAATGAATGGGTGTGATTGTTGCTAACTTTATCTATGTAGTGTTGAGTTTGGTTTTGTTCGCTTTGCGTTGGTGTATAGTTAATGTGTAACATCTGCTTTTGTATCTCTGTTCGTTTACCCTCTATAAACAACTGGTTATTTCTTATTATTGCATACAATCCTTTTTTCCTAGCTTTTAGCATCTCTTCATGCATTTCTTTTCTTTGTGATCTTGAATTTTCATCTAAAAATTCAGATATATACAATCTGGTTCCTTGTAGACAATGTTTATTTTCTATAATATATTTGGCCATTCTTTTGCTAATCAATTCAATAACTAGAGTTCGATTTTTATTGTGTTTTCTACCCAGTCGATAAGTTTCCTCAATGTACCCTGTGAGGTCAATATCCATTTTTTCATACAGGAGATCAATTAGTCTGTATTGCTGGTCATAATCTGGTTCCCCATAATATTCGGGAAAACCGTATAGTACTATTTTCCTGCGGTTGTTCTCAGTGCACTGCAAGCTTTTTTCCGATTTTAGTGTTGTTAAGTTTTTAATTTCAGTCTTTATTTTCTCGTTTTCTATGGTTAACATTTCTATTTTCTTGCTTAATGTTGCTATGTCTTCTCGTTGTTGCTTATTTACTATGGATAATGTGTCTGTTTTACTCTCAAAGTCTTCCCTTACTTTGTTAATCGCCTTATTAATTTCAATCTGAATTGTGTTTTGTAAATCTACTATTATTGCTTTATTATTTTCTCGTAAACGGAGAATTATTATATCGTTCAGATTATTTAATGTAAGTTCCTCTTGTATAATTGCACTTATGGGTGGGTCTTTGTTTTCTGTGAATTGTGTATCACCCAATATGCTTAAACTTTGCGAGAAGGGTGAATTAGGGCTGGAGTTAGTAGCCTTTTTTCTAAAAGTAACATTATTTTCCTCGGGAGGTGAATTAATTTCTTGTATTTCATTATTAGTAGGCGCACGTATAGGGGTGTTTACATTCCCAGTTTTTGGTATCTTACAACTGCAATCTTGGCAGATCCACGTTTTCTTTTGCGCTAGTGTCATTGTTTTGTTGAAACGTGTAATAGTGATATTTGCACATTGTAAATCGTACCCCTTGTTGCATAGTTTACAAGTAAGCTTTTCCTTGTTAGGTAGTTTCTGAAGACATCCTGCGCATTGTGGTTCCTTTTTAGCCGGTTCCATTTTCACCTATTCCTGTATAACTCTTGGTTATAGCGCCCTCTTTTGTGATAAGACGTAACTAACTCAGGAGGTCGATACTCATAAATGACAGCAGAGCTAGTTCATTCATTTGCTTAGTGGTTGCGCGCAATAATTATAGATGGCGTTTTCTTCAATTTATTTAAAAAGATTGTGCATTTTTGTGATGTTTTGTTTGAAATCGTATGGTACAAAAATGGCTTTTTTTCACTGAATTAAAGCATATAATCCTACCTTGTGAAGGTTTGGGTGTTCTTGAAGTTGTTCGTACACCAAAATATTTGCAGATTGTTTTGGTGAAATCCAAAACACTTTTCCGTTACACTGCACAATTTTGTTTTATTTCACTGAAGGCGGGTGGAAACTTGTAAACTGTATCGTGAAACTCTTCTACTTTACATTTACTACAACTTTAATTGATTTACTACACAAAATATCAACTTATTCTATTTTTAGATAATTAAAAGTACACAGCTAATGTTTACTTTGCGCACGCCCTACCCTCATCCTCAGTCTTTTGCACATCACACACATTGTTTGTGCGATGTCTCTGGCCATAAACAGACCATTGTTTTCGGAATATTTTATTGTTATTTATTAATTCTCTTTCTTATTCTATTTAATTTTTTAAATATTTCTTAAAAAAGCATATTAAAAAAAAACATTTTAAAATATAAAAAAAATGCGGTCCGCCGGTGTCGGGAGCGGGGTCCAATCTACCGGCGGTTAGGGCTGCAGAGATAGGAACCTCTTCACAATACGAGCCGTATCGAGGAGTACTGCTTCTGAATCTGGCCTTTGATACAACCGCCTAACGAGAGCCGCGAAATATGTTGGTCGAGGCTTTTGGCTATCATGCCGTTGGCCGTTACTACAATCGGCACAATGACAGCCGAGCTCATACTCCACATGTCAACAACCCCGTGAGCTAAGTCGAGATATTTTATTTGTTTTTTTTTTTTGCAGCTTTCACGAGGTTTTGGTCATGTGGAATGGTAACATCGACAATCATTGCGCGGCGCGCTAATCGATCTATCACCACTATATCGGGCTTATTGGTGACAATAGTCCCGTCAGTAATGATAGACCGATCCCAGTACAACATGACATGGTCATTTTCGAGAACTGGGTCGGGCACATACTTGTTTTGTAGGATGGAAGAATTGGTTGGTTTAGCAGAAATAAACACCTTCTAATTTAACTAAATCAGCTTTTATTTTTGCACACTTTTAATCTTTACTACCGCCTTTTATTTTTGCTGAACCGACCAATTCTTCAATCCTACAACTTATTGTTATTATTATAATTTATTTAATTTTTTTTTAAATAATATTTCTATTTACTTATGTAAACACTTGATAAAAAGTTTAAAGAGCCACCATTAACTTTGACCACGAGGAAGGAAAGTACTTTTGTTAATGACTGCACAAGTAAACAAGGGGTGGATATTTTTCGTGAAACTAATATAGTTTGACTATCGGGAACAGAATTCCTCGTGGTCAAATTAGTTTGACCATTCAGTTTGACCACGAGGAAGGAACGACTATTTTTGGGTCAGCAATAGACCGTAACTTTTTAAAAACAAATATCAACTTGCGAATTCTATTATTTAAAGCTTCTACATGTTGTTTGAACGAAAGTGTTTCATCTATTATAACACCAAGATACTTTGTTATACTAGTCATTTTAATTTCGGGGCAAACACATTGTGTGTCTGCTGGAATGGCGCAATAATGGGCATATAATGTTGTGGTCTTAGTTACTGTTTGCTTGCTCATTGAAAACTTAATATAATTTGTCTTGTCAGTATTTAATGTTAGTGAATTATGTTGAAGCCATTTATTAACAACATTGAACCCGTCTTGCGCAAGCTTGTAGACATTTTCTTCTGAGTCAGCCGAAAAAAGAAGGGCAGTGTCGTCAGCGTAAGAAACAATTTGGCCGTGATTTATATTTAGATTACAAAGATCGTTTATGTAAATCAAAAATAGGGTGGGCCCTAAAATACTTCCTTGGGGAACTCCGAAGGACGTGTTTTTTTCATCATCGCTGAGTACATTACCAATCTTTACACACTGGGTACGGTCTTCTAGATAGCTCTTAAATAGTTTCAGCTGAGTGCCTCTGATACCTATGGCTTCAAGCTTGCGCAGCAGAATAGGAATAGAAACCGAGTCAAAAGCTTTGGCAAGGTCCAGGAAGATGCCTACTGTGTGGTTACCTTTATCAAGCTCTTGTGCTAGAAAGTCAGTCAAATGGTGGACAGCATCGTCTGTTGACATTTTAGGCCTAAATCCAAACTGCCGTTTAGATAAAATTAGCTTATCCTCCAAGTATTTGTAAAGCCTTTTACTTATAATTTTTTCTAATATTTTAGACAAAGAAGGCAGTAAGGAAATAGGTCTATAATTTGTGACTTGATCTTTACTGCCTGATTTATAAACAGGGACAACAACCGCTTTTTTTAGGCATTCGGGAAAAATACCTGTAGATAAACTTTTTTGGAAAATATAAGTTAATGGCGGTACCAAAATGTGCCGGAACTGTTTAATAATTTTATTTGATATGCCATCCCAACCAACCGCACAGTCGTCCTTTAAACTCATAATTATCGTTTCTACTTCAGTCTCGTCAGTGTCTAGCAACGCAAAGGATGCTATACAATGCCACATGCTACAAATAAGTATTCTATAACATCCTACGAATAATTACTTATTCGTAGGTAACATCCACACCTTTGTAATGATTTTCTTTATTTTTCAGTGGTGTTTGTGATTACGGCGGTTACTGCTTGGCACTTGGACAAACTATTAGGAAGATTACTCCTAATGCAACAGTGAACTGTGCTCGTGGAAGGCAAGGTACTTACCTAACTATTTTTACATCATTTGATATTATATTTATTAACACTGTTGATACTAACATTTCTAACACTGACGCCACGCTTTATGTTACCCACACTCAATTTGCTTATGATGTGCATGATGCTATACGCTGCCAGTGATGGTCAGTTCAGTTATCATCAGATAGTTAAAAAAAAAAAAAGATTGAGAACCTTATCATAAGCTACGGTTCAGTACCGATAAAATGGAGTTACTTTGATACTACGGATTTACTTTGATTACAACTTTCCTCTTATGAAAAAATCTATAGGTACCTATAGATTTTTGGAGGCATCAAAAGTTTTTCTTACCTTGAAAATGACGAGTAACCGGTACACCAACTAAACCTTATTCACACACCGAATAAAATTAAATATAAAATAATAATTATTAGTTTTTATAAGTTGAAAGTTGTTATCAAAGTAAACCCGTAGTATCAAAGTAAGCCCATGTTACGGTACAATATGAATAGATACTATGATAGATATCTTTAAGATTTAAAGCATTCAAGTGAAAAGCGCTTGTAGCTATAGCCAATATTTTTAAACGGTTTCAGTGACAAAAGTAAAATAAGTAGTGATTCTTTCTCTTACAGGTGCATTTGAGGTTGAAATAAATGATAAATTAGTATACTCAAAGCTAAAGACAATGGCACTGCCAGACTTTAATGAGGTAGCAGAGGTAGTCAACAATGTGTCACTAGGAGAGGAGCCTCGGCTAATAAAAGGAGAACAACCAATAAACTGTGCAATATCATAAAATATATTAAATCACAAACAACTGTTATATAAAACTAGTCATAGAATAATAAATATAAATGAGGATATAATTACTCTTTTGTAAAGATAATAATAATTTTGTTTTGAAAAGAGTGTAAGTATCTATCTTATTGTTTCAGTTACACAATTTGACTGTCCATATTAAGTTATTACTGTTCATGTACGTATACAAAAAGATGATTACTATAGTTAATTTACATTATAAATTTGTTATTTTATAACAAAATAATTTTCTTTTTGGTTTAAATTATTATGTAGAGATCTATGTATCCATCGAACTATTTATCTCTTATCATATTAACATATACAATTCTAATGGAATGTTCATGGCAGATTATTACCTAAAAAAATACCAATTTAAAAGCTAAGTATTACCACAGATTAATACAGATGGGACACTTCGCAAAATTATTTAAATAACAAGTGACTCTTGCTACGACACAAAAAGTGCAATTCAGCTCGCACAGCGCTTATTACCTACAGTTATATTCAACTACAAGTTGCCTCTCTTTCTATCGCGTAACTCTTATACCTTTTGACCTACTGAATTAGCCCCGCGGACTGGGCCCGCCGCGTACTTGTAGCGTCATACCTAAACTGCGGAGTGTTCCATCTGTATTAATCTGTGGTATTACATAATAGTTTTTTAGAGCTCTCATTGTGGCAATAATTATTGTAAAATCTTTCAGTCTCTAATTACTTGGTTATGTATAAACCCAAATAAGTAATCAGCATCAAATAATAGAGTTTTACACCAAATAGTAAACTTTCATAAATATATCTATTTAATCTCTAACCACGGATATACAATGTGGATCTGGAACTACGTCATTAAATTAAAACGAGCACAGTACTAGTCCATCGAAACATTTTAAAACACGAAGATTAGTAGTTAATGGAAAATTAAAAAATTGCAATTTTCAAACAAAATAAATAGCAGAATCAACTGCATAAAAAGTAAACACGCTTTATCTACGAAACGTCACTGACCTGTCGCGCGGCGCAGTGCCGGACGCAGCGGCCGGGGGGGCGCGGCGCAGGGCGTAGGTAGGTACAATAGTAAAAGGATGCACAGTCCGCCGGCAGGCGGTCATTCATAAAAATTGACAAAAACAGTTGTTATGAATTTATGATGAGTGACCGCCTGCCGGCGAACTGTAAATGTGTGGGGCCCTAAAGTCGGAGAACAACAAATCAGCGACATAAACTCACTAAGTTGCACGTTGTTAGTTAAAAGATCACTGATTGAATAATTAATCACATAATATCACATCACAATCAGAATTTCCATCATCAATAATCAAATTTTTAAATATTCAAAGTGTCCACCATTGTGCATTATGCACAAGCGACATCGTCTTATTAAATTTTCACGGACTCGTCTTCACAAGTCCCCATCTGCCATTCTGTTAGGTTTGTCGAAGGCATTCATTATTTTAATTTTTAAATCGTCCAGTCTTCTCGTGCATACACCTCGTATTTTACGGCCCTCCCACAAAAAGAAAAAATAAACACTGGACCTATTATTTTTGACCGACTTTTGTTCCTATGAATTCCAGCGCAGACATTTAGTGAAAACCAGATGCGGGTTTTCGTTACTCCATTATGGATGCTTATTCCAAACTCCATTTCTTGTGAACGCGCGCGGCTCGTCTCGGGATAAAAAAGTACGTGTGCTGTCCTTAAAGGGCGCCGCTATGCACTGACCGAGTCCGGGACTTTTTGCCGAAAAAATTCCGCTCAAACACACACTCGCAATTGTCTATGCACCACTAATGCATAATTTGCGTAAGTAACTATTTCTTTTTCTTTCTAATTGTAGTATTTAGTGGGAATGGGCAGGGTGCGTCAGAGTGGAATCGTATGACACCTTTCTCTGTCTTTCAAGCATATTGAGACGTAGAGAATAGAATCATATGTTTTGCACAGGTTCTTGACCTTACAATGTTTACCTATTTGTTATTGTTACGGACTCAGATCTACATCATGTTGAAAAATAAGAAAATGTAAAATAATTTCCTGTGCCTAAAGTAATCATTGGATTTGATTGATTTTTTGTATACGGGTAAAGAACATTACACTCTTTACGTGGATTATAGGAATGTCAATCGTCCTGCTCCACTTTGTATAAACACGGAATAAAGATAAACTAGGAATAACAAAGGAATAACCTTACATTTTCATAGGTTTAAAGTTGAAATTCTTAAATTTATTCGGTGTTTATTCGTAAGAGGGTAAATGTTTATAAAAGGTAGGTAGGTACAGGAACTGGCATCATAGTATACTAGATAATAATTATATACTTAACTTATACTAATTCCAAATAAACTAATTTAGCTGCATTACATACATGCTTGAAATGACTACATCAGTATAATAAATAATATCACTTACTTATAGCTCAACATAATTTTAGGCAAATATAAAAATAAGTTTTAGGCACGCAAAGCGCACGGCAAGTAAATCAAGTCCATTTACATATTATATTTAATTAAAAATAGTAAATATCTATACTTAATCCAATTTATTTTTTCTATTTACATACCTAACGTATGTATTTTATTCGATTTTGATTTAATTATAACATCACAGCCATAAATTCCTGCACTCATTATCATTATACATTTGGATTAAAAAGTTATAGACTAATATAAAATAGGTATATTATGTGCGAAAGTATGTACCCATTTAGGTATAACATAATTATTATAATATGTTTTATAGAAAATATTAGTAAAGTTAAGTACCTATAGGTAATGTTAATAATATTAAGGACAGGTCCATATCTCGTGAAGGTTTTTTACACCAAACTAAGCAAGGGATTATTCTCAATGTGTTGTGACAAATATTGCATTGCTTTTGTATGTACGATATTATAATACATGTAAGTGAGAGACATACAGTGAATTACTTTATTCAATTTTTTTTCCATCTGAATAAAAGCTTTTTTTAAAGTTTACTCGTATATTGACGCCTTAATAAACACAACACTATATAAAGAAGCTTACAAACCATGTATGTACTGCAATGACATGTCTGAATTGACTGAAAAATGTTAAATACAGTTTTCAAAATTATTATTACCTATTATAAAATATTAGTATCGAGAACGGGTCTTAACGCGATATTCCTTTGTACGAGGTTTACCTGGATACGAAGCAATGTTAAATGGGGCAATAGGTAGGTATCTACATGAATCATTTTAGTACGGGTTGATGGACTTGCCTAAAGGTAGCATGTTCTCTAAGTGAAAAAGACCCGCGGTAGCGGTACGGTAGCGGGTCAGACAAAAATTTTCGAAGTAGTATAGTGGGCGCGAGCTTTGACGTAGCTTGATATCCATTAGGCTTCAGTCAGCGCCTGCGCCGCCTGCGCACCGTTGGCGTTTAGCTTTATTTCGCGTTTTGTAAATTACATGATTTAAATTAACAAAGCGGGATATTTTTCGTACTTTCTTGATAAAACGTTTTAATTAATTAAGTTCAGAAATAATTTCAGATAGACGTACCTATATATAAAGATGCAATCATTGTCATTTATTATTATGTAATGTGATTGGGGAGACACTAAATAATTGGTTTCACACATCATAACATAATGACTCCTTTATGAGATACGGATCAAGCCCCAGAAGACAAAATGAGAGGTACTTACATATAATAGTAACAATTTTAGGTATAATATATTACCTGCATATAACTTTTAAATAAGTACCTACCTCTCATTTTTCGTAGCATCAAACTTAAATAAATCATAAATCCCAATTAGCTATAGGTACCCCACCACCCAATTTACCCCAAATAAGAAAATAAATTAAAATAATGTTGTAACAAACCACACACATAACTAAATATTTCACCTACTTATATCATCATCATTAATTACAGGTTTTACTGATGAATATATTTTGAGGTGACGGTCTTTTGACCCATCAGCCGCACCTACATAACTTAAATAAATACCAAACCTTAACTTTCCTGCGAACTGTTCGGATATAGTTCTCAGGGGCTCTACGGTTTTTTCACCGGTTTTTTGATCGATGCAAACCATTTGGCACCTAGGACAAAGTCCTTCGACCTGGAAATAAATTATTAAACTTTTAAAACAATTAAGTAGGTACCACTTTATTACGCAATGATATTCTAGCATCAGTTCACACTAAATAGTACCTACCCCAACCCCAGACACCATCCCACTCGATAAACGAAAAGATCTAAGTCTAATTACAAAGTTTTTAATACCTAACATTTGTCTTTGATATTTAATCAAAAATGTCGAAGCACATGTTTACCTTGAACTCTTGATTCCCAATGATAACTCTGTGCCAATCTCGTTCGGCAAGTTCCTCATCCATTTCAATTATAAGGTTTCCTCTGAAACGATCTGTTAAACTATCCACATCGTCATAAAATTGGGGATCATGAATCTTCGCCCTCAACCACCGCACTGTAGCTTTGTTTATCAAAAGGAATTGAGCCTGATTACTAAACGAAAGTAATGTTTTCTCTCCATCATGTTTCTTCTTTTGAGTTCTATTGTCGTCACTTGCTTGCCTGATGAGTCGTAGGTATGAAATTTCTAACGCTTCCGAAATCCAGTCTGCTACTTCATCACCACAATCGTAGCCCTGTATTATGTCGGTACAAACTTTGCTGCGACAGAGTGATGAATTTTTAAGCTTATTTTCAGACAAAATATCCAAAGGTACCGATATTGGGAGTTTACCTGAAATACATAAATTAATTTAAAATTATGCGTGATTTCCGTAAACTCTTTATTTTATCACTGATGAAACTCTAAAATATGTGATTGTTCATAAAATTTTATTTATTTTATTTGACCAGGACCCAGGTTGTGTGTCAACATTAGCGTGAAATAGCCTGGTACAAAATAAAAGATTTATGACCACCATGCTAGGAAGTACTTGTGTTAACCCCCGTTTCCACGAGCGTATTAAAATCGCGGCGGGATTTTATCGCGCACTGGATTTTCAACTCTCTGTTTAGCGCCGGCAGTTGAAAATCCAACAGTGTGTTTTTCGTCGCGCTGGGATGTACTCTGTTTTTGTTAGGTTGGATTCTCAACGCTCGGCTCAACAACGAGAGTTGAAAATCCAGTGCGCGATAAAATCCCGCCGCGATTTTATTGCGCTCGTGGGAACGCCGACTAACAGGTGTCAAATAAAGAGTTTTAATAGATAGCTTGAACACCATACCTTCAAAATATAATGTCATTTTTCTTTTATGCAGATCTATTTTTGGTTTTATCATACACATTCTTGTGTTTTGTTTTTGTGTTAAACATACACCATTATCCTTAACAATCATCCAATCTCTGTCATATTCGAACCCTTTCGGTCCAATTTTCCAAGTTGACCGAATTTTAAAAGCACCGCACGATTTAATAGGAAAGATAGCTGCTTCTTTTAGTACAATTGCAGAATCCAAGTTTTGTGAAACATCTTCAACTTCTTGGAAAATAAACTCTTGTTGCTCTGCTAATAGTTTCTGTGTATTTGTTAAGCCGTTATACAATCTGCTAGTTCTTAACGAATCTATAATGTGTGTTAGTAAACGTTTCCTTGGTTTCCTTTTAGTTTTAACAAAGCATCTGTTTATCATATTTAATAGTTTGTCGACATCGTTGAATGTGTTAAAAAAGCCGAAAGATGCTCTTATAGCTCCAGTTGGCTTTCCATCAATAAGATCTATCTCGTCGCCACACACGTGTCCCGATTTGAACATTTCTTTTAACTCTTTATTCGACGCCCCTAGATGGCGCTGGCAAGAGCCGGAATTACAAAAGCATCCCGTTCGAACATTTATGTTGAATAAGTCGGCCATGTGTTGAAACTGAAACAGAATTTGATGATTTCGATCAATAATTAAATTTTTAAATTTATTACCATATTCTAATACTCTAGTCAACAAGTGCTTTTTTGTTCAACTTCTGAGTCTCGGGAAAATATGAACAAGGTGTCATTCGATTCGGAATAGCATGTAAATAGATGATTTTTGTAAAAATAAAATTCCGCTCGCAAAAATTATAAGTTTGTAAACAATTTACTGAAAAAAAAAGGGGTTTGGTTTTTGCAAATATTTCAAAAAGTAATTAAGATTTTTAAAATCTAAAAAAAGATTTCTACAAGTGGAGGAAATTTCCTAAAAGAGAATCCCAGCTCTCGGAACTGTAGGATCAATATTTATAATTTTCCCAGATGCGTGAAAATACGGCTAGCTTGCGCAAGCCACGCCCGCTTCAGACACTTAACTATTGCATAATTTTTTTTTGCCCGCGGATTATTGTTCATTGATCTATCCAGTAAGTGCCAGCTTATGCTGCCAGCCTTTTGGGCACTTTTCCTGTTGACAGCAATGCGGACGAATTTTTTGATGCCCTATGATCCTTTCCCCTCCTTTTTTATATACCTTGTACATATTATTATTTTAAATCTGAGTTTATATATTATGTACAGACGCCAGCAGGTAAAGCCACCCGAAACTGTCAAATTTTCCCAATCAACCTTGAACCTAATGCTTTAGTGATAAAGATGAAAATCTATTAAAGAAATTTGACAGATTGTAGTAGCTTGATGTGCTGGCGTCTGTACATACAAATAAGTGCCTGATTTTTTTTAATTTCATACTCGTAATTTCCATATTTAATATGTTTAAATATTTTTTTATTGTTAGGGCCTTAGCACAGTGCACACTCTTCTTTTGAATCTCTTTTAAGATTTCAAAAATCATATTAATTAGTTTTTGAGATATTTGCAAAAAACCGAATCTTTTTTTTTTCAGTACCAACCTACATTGTTTATAACTTTTGCGAGCAGCAATTTATTTTTTCAAAAATCATTACATGAATCAAAACATTCCGAATCGAATGACACCCATTCGATTCGGAATGTTTTGATTCATGTGATGATTTTTGAAAAATATTTTACCGAGACTGCTGAAAAAATTCAACAAAAAAGCACTTGTTGACTAGACTATAATTACCTATGACTACCTATTAATTGATCGATATAGCTAAATAATCACTTGATAAGCACACTTGTAAATATCGTATTAAACTTAAATGTGGATGTGGCTATGGAATAGCGGATCGAAGAACCGAAGAAACGATAGATGGAATGTGTGAAAACCTGAAAGCTGGTGTGATTATAAAGGGACTAAAAAGTAAGCTGGTGTGACTATAAAAGGACCATCTCAGTTTTTAGTCCCTTTATAGCTTCACCATCTGAGTTTTAGTCCCTTTATAGTCACATCATCTCAGTTTTTAGTCCCTTTATAGTCACACCATCTCAGTTTTTAGTCCCTTTATAGTCGCATCATCTTAGTAAAGGGACTAAAAACTGAGATGGTGTGACTATAAAGGGACTAAAAACTGAAATGATTTGACTATTAAATTACTAAAAACTGAGATGATTTGACTATTAAATTACTAAAAAATGAGATGAGGTGACAATAAAGGAACTAAAAAAACAGATGAAGTGACTATAAAGGTAAGCTTATAACGTTATAACTGATAGATATAAATAAAATGGGTCAAGAAGGTACGGATAATAGTTATTGTTAGTTATTACTTATTAATGAAAGTAAAACAAAATGTAACTGCATAACATAGGTAGTAACTGTAAACAAATAAAAGTCTGTACACAATAATAGGTAATACAATATTTAAGTATTTAAATAACTGCGTCACCAACGAAATGATAAGGCTGGCCACTAAACAATCTTTCGTCATCTTGTTTACGAAACTCAATAGATCAGTATTATACAAGATGTAGGTATTGCAGATAATTTGTATGGACATTGTTTGTAGGACTGCAGTGTTTAAATAACAATTTATGGAAATGTAATCTTTTTGTGTAACAGCTTTCTCCCAGCGTGCATATTTCGAGGTCACGACATCACAGGTCTGAAACTACTTGTTGTCGAGTATCCCCGAAACCGTAAGTAACTACTCATATATCTACATATACATTTATAAATATAAAAATCTATTGCCGTGCATTAGTCTCGCAAAAACTCGAAAATCGAAAATGGCTTGACCGATTTGTATTTTTTTTTTGTTTTGTTCGCCTCATTACTGGGGTCGTTAAAGAAAAAAGAAAATTAGGAACATCCCAACGGAACAGTCTAAAAATCGAAATCGAAATTTGGACAGGAGTACTGACCACGTCCACGTCTGTCGGGTCAGCTAGTAGGTACTTACATAAACGCTTTTTTTTAATAGTACCTAAGTATCTACTTATATTGTACCACTCCCTATTTTCTGTAGGTGCCTACCCAAAAATTTCTAAATTACAGTACCTACCTGACTGGGCTCGTGGCTCAGTAACAGCCGCACGGGTCGATGGATTAAGTTTTTACAGTAATTGCGGGTAGTCAGAAGCCCGAAATTCTGGCAAACAGTCTTACCAAGGTGTACCATTATCAGGGTTATGGTCAGATAGGCAGCGCTCCATTTAAAATACTGGTATGCAGGTGAATCCAATTAGACTGGTAGCCGACCCCAACATAGTTGAGGAAAGGGCTAGGCTAAGCAGATGGCGATGGCAAACAAGCCGATGGCTCAACTGATGTGACCTTTTACATTTATGACACCTGCAATACTAGCAACATCTCAGATGCATTGCCATCCCAGATGTGTAGGTTTTCCTGCTACATAAGTCTATTTTGTAATATATAAAATAACAGTTCTTACCTCAACAAAGCCAATATATGATCCATCTGCTCTTAGAAGATTAAATGTAACAATTGCACCTTGTGTCTTAATATCACTAAAGTCGGAATCCATGTATGTTATTGCAGCCTTGTTACCATTTGCGTGCTTTAGGTCATGCAGCTGACAATATAGGTCTCTAGCTAAATAATATGTATGGTAAGAAATGGTGTTCATCCAATCATCGTAAATTGTTTTAGGTATCAATCTTTGCATTGTGTCAAAACAATGCTTTAAAGCAATTACTGCTAAAAACGGTATAGTTCCGTCCTCCAACCTGCAATTAAAAACATATTAATTATTATTTACAATTAATTTTAAAAACGACATGTCTGCTTTTGAATTATTTAAACAAAGAAATTACTGTAGGTAAGTAGGTAGGTACTTATATAAAGTACGAATTACTCAAATTTTAGAACAACTGAACAAATGTTGCGTGTTTTGTTTCAAATGATGCATATTATTTTTGTCCTTTACAATTTTTCGGTTGTTTCTAGATCCAGAATATTGGTTTATTCAGATGGAAGTCAATATAACTGAAATATTGCAATCTCGAAGGCCGCGTCCTAATCCTAACCAAAAGCGATCTTCGCGTGGATACGCGATCGTCGCATTCATAAAATAGCACTTATTGTTTGGTGACAGAGAGAGGGTACCTTCAAATTTTTCGACAAAAAGTGACACATGAACGCGACGATCACTTTTGGTTAGGACGTGGCGTCTCTAACAGACAGAACTAGAAGTAGTTTTTAAAATTGAATAAACATCTGTAGCAGTGCGTTAGTCAAAATTATAAATAGAAAAATAATCACCTTTCATACAAGTTTTTCCTCTTCACATGAACATCTTCCGAACTTAACACAAGATCAACTGTCCCTCCTCCAAAGTACTTCTTCTGGCAAAGTGTGTTGCTACTAGAATTCTTAACTAAAATTGCTCCCAATCCACTTGGGTACCCAAATATTTTGTAGAACGACAAGCATACAAAGTCTGGTTGAGTTTCAGATAAATCTAATCTGCTAGTTGATACAAATGAAGCTGCATCAAGTAGAATGTACCAGCTATTGTTTATTTTACATAATTGTTTTTTTAAATGACTATTAAGGCATCCATTTTTTATTTGGTTTATACTATCATAGTCAATGGGGTACTTAAAGCCATTAAAGTTGCTTTGTGCAGGGTAAGCCAGCAATGTGTTGGCATCATTTTTATTTGGAAATTTTACCTTCTGCAATGTATTTGATTTCTCATAATTTGGTTGTAATGCATCTAAGAAATCATCATGTGATATATGTATTATATCAGCATTCCTTTCAGCAGCTATTTCTCTGAGACCGATCACTGACGTGTGATTGTCTCTCAAATATACAAATGATCCACTAGTACTTTCTTCATCTTCAACATCATCTAGAGAAAATTGAAATGACTCCACAACCAGTTTTAAAGCCGATGTTGTTCCTGCAGTAAATACAACTGTGTAGTTAGATGGATCTGTATTGAAATGCTTTAGAATGTCGCTTCGGATTTGCTCCACACAGTCTTTAGTATATTTATCTGAATGAGGGTTCATGTAGACATTTTCCATAAGGTCTTGATGTACAACAGAAAGCAAACATTGCGGATATAATGCGGCCCCAGCATTTTCCAAGTAACATTTGTCTGTAATGATACAAAAGATAAAATGTATTCATTTTATTTGAATGTAAATAAACTTTTTAAAATATTCATGGATTATGTGTACTTACAGCTGAATAAACTTTTTAAGTAGCCTTTATTGAAGCAAGGAAACGGTTTATGAAGGATAGAGAAATCCTATTATGTGTAATTACTGTGTAGTTGGAAACTAATTGGTAAAGCATTGCTACAAATAAATAATATTTATTTGTAGCAATGACCATGACAACATACAACACAAGTAGTAGTTATATATTATATAAGTACCTACTACTTGTGTTGTTTGTTGTAACTTTAATTAGTTTTGATTGTCATTTGTAAAAAAAAAGGGCGCAGGCAGGACAGACGATTTTATTAACCCCTCAAGTGTCGAATGCACCCCATGTGTGCATAAGAAAAACCCTTTTTTTGTTCGGTACATAAGCTTATATCACATATACAATAAATGTAAAAAAACATCATCCGATGGAAAACCAATCAAATCATTAGTTGTGAACTTATGGAGTTCGCAGCTAACCTCCCCTCCCCCCCCGCGTGTCAAATGCACCCCAAGTGTGCAAAAGGACAAAACTTTACATAATAGGTATATAAGCTTAGATCACGTATATATAAACGTAAAAAAACATCATCCGATGGAAAACATATCATTATCAGTAGTTGTGAACCTATGGGGTTCGCAACTAACCCCCAACCCTCCCCACTCGCTGGGGTTTTGGGTCTAAAATCAGCCAAACTCAGACACTTGAGGGGTTAAAAGTTGATGATAATATACTGACTGCATCGCCAAAAAAATTATAAAAATACTGTGTAATATTGAACACACAACGCACATGGTAGCTTCTGGTAATAAAACAAATTGAAGCAATTCGAAAGTATTAAAACTTTGTGTATTGATGTATCAAGTGATAGTACTTTCTCATTTATTTCCAGTTTTTATTGTAGTAACCTGCTTATGATGTGAAACTTAACTTCATAAAAAAAATGAAAGTACATGATAAGTAAGTCACAAAAGTAATAAGAAACTAATTAGAAACCACTTACCTCCTAACCTTGTGAAATTGGATGTAATTTTGTTCATATGCTCCGTATCAATAACTTGACTCAATGTATTCATCTCGGGGGGCTCGTCATAGGAACTTGACATAGTTAAACCAACTGATAAACAGACATTACAATAATATTATAACAGTTTACGAATTCACGACTCCCGCTACGTAAAATAAAAGTAAAAACTAAATGAACAAACGTAGTTTGTAATGATGAACTTAATAAATAGCCACAACTCGTTTGTATAACCTTGTACTCTGGTAATATAACAAGACCGTGTTCGTAATAGTAAACTATTATCTCAAAAAATAATAAGCGCAAAAACATGCACTCACTATAAGTAAATGGTCAACTGACTGACGTTTATCGTTATCGTGAGTCGTGACATCAGACAGCTGTCCGAATGACAGCTGTTTGTTTTGACAGAGTAATAATTTATGGTTTAGAGTTTAGAGTTACCAGACACTTATCTAAATTTACCTATGATAGTTGACTTATTGTCTTAAATAGTTTCTAAAGTAGTCAAATTCATTTTATATTTATTAAGAAATCCGGAAATATTATTATTTAGTTTTTTTAAATGGTTTAGTCAAACTAATTTTCCTTTATGGCCTGGCTAAATTGTGTCATACCCGCTGTGGATTGAAACCCCTCCCCCCGCGTACAAAGTTAGAGTATGTTGTCATTGGAAAATATTGTTAAATAAGCGAGCTGTAGCTGTTTGTTTTTTCTAAAAGCATATCCATTGCTTGATCATCTCTTTTTCTTCATAAGGTTAGTATTATAATTATCTGTGATAAGGTGCTTGCTTTTCCCCTGATTTTTGGAGATAAAAAATTTCTATCCGGGTCACACTTAACTCTGTGCAACACTTTCTCCTGACCACCGGTCGCTGAGCTTCTCTTAACTTTCGGAAGATGGCGTTAGCCGTCTCTCACATGCCGGAAATCGTCCGGTTTCATATCCGTAGATAATTAGTAATTACCGGTCCGGTTAATGTCAAACCATCTTTTCATATAGGTAATCTGAAACTCCAAATATCTTATGCCCCAAAATACCTAAAATCTAAAATGCATTAAGTACAAACCCGGGATCGGTAATTACTATCTGTGCTATCTCTTTTTATCCATGTTGAAGTAACTAATTAAACTACTTGTTTATTAATACAGGCTCATTAATAATTTATTTAATTTAGGTAGTTACCTAAATAAAAAAACTAGGAAACTGTGATGTATAGATATTATAATTAAACATGTGCGCCTGCGACACCCGCTCCCCGGGCATTACGTTGACAGACGTCAGGAGAAGCGGCTGCCGCGCACGCACCAGTGATTGATTTCAGTGTTTTATTCTAAACCACCTGTGCCCAAAAGCGAGACATAACATTGGCGACGAGGATAAAGAACGCGAGTAAAATAAGCAATATATAATGAGACTATAAAGATGACCGAGACTATCAGTTGGAAAAATCATAAAAATGCGGTAGGTATTATAATTTCGTAACTGTTACATTTCAAAATTAAGCTATTCGGTATAAAGGGGAGACGTGACTTACAACCTCCTCAAGATCAATAATAAACGAGTAATTATGTGTTCCTAAAACAAAAACAATGTTATAATATTTGCTATACCTATTCCGTATAAACATGCTGATACCTTCGGTCAGATTAGTCTCTAAAAACAGTGCCAGTTAATGCTTACCAATATAAACATTCCATTGTTGTGTAGTTGGTCGAGTAGTCTTTGGTCGATTGTAATAAAAATACCTACATAATTATGTTCTACTAATACCGCACACTCACAGTAAGCGATCGTAAACCAGTTGATGGATTTAGATATAAACATTTTGTGAGTAAATGGTAAATACCAACTGTGTAGGTATGTAAAATAATTTCTTAGTAAGTATGTACTTATACTTCTTTAAATTTATCATTGCGATTTGACTTAAGTTTGATTAGATTTTTCTGTGGTTTTCTGCTATTATAATGTGAATTACCAACTACACAACAACAAAAAATAGTGCCCGTAAGCGTTAGCTAAGTCGGGAACGATTTCCAATGGGTAAACACCCATCAAGTTCATACACTGGTATAAAACTATACCAGTTATGCAATAATAATAATTAATATTTTAACAGTATTTCCAATGGGTAAACACCCATCAAGTTCATACACTGGTATAAAACTATACTAGTTATGCAATAATAATAATTATTATTTTAACAGTATTCCCAATGAGTGAAAACTCATCAAGTTCATACATTGGTATAAAACTATACTAGGTATGCAATAATAATAATTATTATTTTAACAGTATTCCCAATGAGTGAAAACTCATCAAGTTCATACACTGGTATAAAACTATACCAGTTATGCAATAATAATAATTAATATTTTAACAGTATTTCCAATGGGTAAACACCCATCAAGTTCATACACTGGTATAAAACTATACTAGTTATGCAATAATAATAATTATTATTTTAACAGTATTCCCAATGAGTGAAAACTCATCAAGTTCATACATTGGTATAAAACTATACTAGGTATGCAATAATAATAATTATTATTTTAACAGTATTCCCAATGAGTGAAAACTCATCAAGTTCATACATTGGTATAAAACTATACTAGGTATGCAATAATAATAATTATTATTTTAACAGTATTCCCAATGAGTGAAAACTCATCAAGTTCATACATTGGTATAAAAGTATACTAGGTATGCAAAAATAATAATTATTATTTTAACAGTATTCCCAATGAGTGAAAACTCATCAAGTTCATACATTGGTATAAAACTATACTAGGTATGCAATAATAATAATTATTATTTTAACAGTATTCCCAATGAGTGAAAACTCATCAAGTTCATACATTGGTATAAAACTATACTAGGTATGCAATAATAATAATTATTATTTTAACAGTATTTCCAATGAGTGAAAACTCATCAAGTTCTTTGCCAAGGTGCAATGAAGTGCCAAGGAACACAAAGTTTGCCAAGGTGCAATAAAGTGCCAAGGAGCACAAAGTTGGCCAAGGTGCAATTAAGGTGCCAAGGAGAACAAAGTATTCCCACTTTTTGACACATAACTTGTCGCACGCCAATTAGCAGGCACAATAGATTTTTTATTGTTATCTGAACACCTGGGTGTGCAATCGACGTTTAAAGAGTTAATTTTGGAAGTTTTGGTTAACATAATATCACTTAACCTAATTTAATGTAATATTATTGGCATAGCATATCTATTTCTGCCGTAATATAGATTAATAACACTCATTCTATTATTTACCATTTTACGCCACATCTAACTAATTAATATAATACAAAATAATAATAGAACAGAATGACTCTAAGTGAACATGCTATTATCTTATCAGCTGGACCTACATATTCAAAGTTATTATAACTAAGTTATTGGATAATTTGGTTACATTTAATATTAAACATTTAATCACTACTTGTTGGTTATTAACGCTCAACAAGGCTAAAACTAATTACCAATAATAATACATTAAAACTAATTATTGAATTAATACTAAACAGCAATGTAATAAATCTAGGTATTTGTTTTTAATTAACAACTTAAACTTGAGTTACACTAAAATTAAAAGTCAATAATAATGTGAAAAATACAGATAGGTATTCGTTATGCAGTACCGATCCAGGACTATCTGAAATGGTGTTAGTCAAATCATTTATTATTATGATATTGTAGTGTTGTGAGAACATGGTACGCACATTACAAATAGTAAGTTTGGCCAAGTAAACATTATTGGGTACAGATTGCTGATAACATAATATTACGAGGAAATATAAGACCAGTAATTTGTATTTTACTGATAGTACATAGAAATATAAAAATGAAACACCACAGCCAATGCCGCCAAGAGGCAAAACAAAGGCATACTAACACTGTTTCAGGTCGCCCAAAATGTCCAACCTACCACCGGTAAAACCCTTGCAATGAATGTGATGGTGATCCTATGTCACTGGGATTACGCTGGGAGGAATAGATGAGAGGCCTAGAAATATATGTCCTTGCGACAGGCCTTTGCTGCGAGTCAGTGGACTCGCTGAATATAAAAAAGTTGTTGGACACACGAACGTGAACACTATGTAAATAGCAACAATAGTGTGTACCTCGCGGCGGCGCCAAAAAGGTCTGTCACACACTAACATCAAGTCACTAATAGTGTCACCGACCCATTGCAGTTACATTGCAAGAAAAGAATACTGTGTGCTGGTTCACTAATCCTAACTAAAAGTTGCATTCAAACAATAACTCGTAGACATAGTTGAACCATCTGTTGAACACAGCTTTGAAATTTCTTGTGTTGAGCTAGATTAGCATGTGCCATGTGCGTTAAGGCACAGAATAAATAATAGGTTTGTCCGCCGTAAAAAGCGCGGTCACTGTCGGACTGCATAGAAAAGAAAGAGAAGCGCTATGACACAACGCTTGCAAAATATGAAGTAATTACTGATTAACAAAAAATCTAGGGATTGAACTAAAAAAAGTAATCACATGAAATCCTTTCTTATTATTTTGTAAAGAACTGTATAAATTTATGAACACTTTTAATGAAAACTGTGGGAGTAATATGGTAAAAACTCAAAGTCTGACAACCAGTTTTACCATGGGGTATCGTATTACCCAGTAACTGGGTTGTGGAGGTCGGACAGGCAGTCGCTCCATGTAAAATACTGGTGTCCAGCCGCATCCGGTTGGACTGGAGGCCGACCCCAGCATGGTTGGTATAAGTCCAGGCAGATGGTATTTAGTTTGTTTAAATTGTTCAATTTGTCAATGTGTTTCAACATACCAATATAAAAAGTGCAGATACAATCAGACCACATCTGTTAATTTAAATAAAATTAACTATCAAGTTATATTTAGTGTCTGGGCAACTAATGCAAGGTTGGTTTTTTTTTTACAAACAAAAAACGAATCATTTTGCTTACCAATGGTAGCATTTTTATTGCTAACTGGGCATCTATGTAAATAGCTTCGTAAGCTAATTTTTGTTTTGATTGAAACAAATTATATTTATTTTGAAGCCATATGTGTTTGGAATACTAGCTACAAAACATCTCGGCGTCAGATAATTGAAATACCAATAACAAAAATTACGTTTTTAAGAAGTAGTTGAAATAAAAAAATGAAACAAATAAAAAAAAAAAAGGGTAGAGTGACGTGAAAGTTGTGTTGTGTTTTTATGTGCCTACTAATAAACTTACTATTTTATGTACAGGATGACAGTACAGAACAGACGTCACTTAAAAACATTATTCAATTAACGAAAGTAGAAGGTAAATGGATGGGCCATCAACCAGAAACTGTTGATTCCAAAATTTGTAATGAACTTGATTCACAAACTAACTATTTACAGTACATCTTAATTATTGCTTATTATGATTATGTTTTTGTGTAAGATAAATTCTTATTCTTGCCAATGTGTGAAATTATATAATGGAATCTAGTCATGATCTATTGTTGCTATTATTCTGAATAATGGTCTAAGAAATAGAACTATTTTGGAGTTAACGATAATTTATGGAAATGTAAGAAATGTGTTGATAGAATACTATACTTAATACTGTTTCCATTTAGTTTCTTGTCCGTTCTTCTCCATGAAGACCTAGTTTGCGAACGGACGACTAGCTTTCTGATTAATTACTGACAAGCCTAATTGAAACATTGTCAGCCATTTATTTTACAAGCAAATGATTTTAGCAATTCAGAGACAAGATACCTTCAGTAGTAGATGTTCAAACCAGGCGCACTGATTCAGAAGTGTACGATAAGGACAAAAAAAAAACAAAAGAAAAGAGTAAAATAATTGAAGACAGAAAGAGAAAAGCAGTAAATAATGAAATTAGTGTAGGAGAAAAGGTATAGGTTAAAAAATATGATTAAAGAAAATGAATTGACGCCTGATTTCAACGCTACTCCACACACAGTTATTAGCGCTAAAGGAGGTGATATTATGGTACAAAATGATGAAACAGGTCAAGAAATAAGAAGAAATGTAATTCACCTCAAGAGAATAGAGGGACAATGGAGAATCCATAATGAAAAGGAAAATGGAGATGATAATGAGGTACAAATAAACACTGATGAAGATTAAAATTTATTTATTAAGGTCATTATAGGAAGATTAATAATGATATTATATTGTGAAGTTATGTAGTCAATATTAGTCAGTATTGTTTGTTTAAAGACTAAGTAACATTTACTGTTTAATATAACTTATGATTAGGTTACATGAGTTAAGTACTAAAATTGTTTATTTTATTTGACAAAAATATAATTTAATGTATTGTGTTGCGTAAATTATTTTGCATAGGTACTATTGTATAGAATCTAGTTCTTCTAACTGAACAGACAGCTGTGCTGCTGGGGAGTTTGTTCCGCTACTTCTTCTTCCCAGCTAAAGCACTAGGAAGTGGTGAAGGGCGGGCGTTTTGTGGGGACTGTCTTACTGTAATTTTGACGTTCAAAAAGTGCTGATTCTCAGCCTAATTTGAATAAAGGACTTTTGATTTGATTTGATTTGAGTGTTAAAGCGGCCAATGTGATTCAATTTAAATTTATTGAAAGGGAGAGATGTGATGTATAGATATTATAATTAAACATGTGCGCCTGCGACACCCGCTCCCCGGGCATTACGTTGACAGACGTCAGGAGAAGCGGCTGCCGCGCACGCACCAGTGATTGATTTCAGTGTTTTATTCTAAACCACCTGTGCCCAAAAGCGAGACATAACAGAAACCTATATTAAATTTCTAGGTAGGTACTATAGCCAAGACTTCAAGAGACACTCACAAAGGGAAAAAAATAAACGTACCTACCTAATTGTAAGTAGAAGAGGGCACAGGTACTAATAGTTTAAGTCTATTGCACAAAAGAGGTTCGCGTACATAGGTAGGTTCACCTTCGGCAGCATCGCCTTACTAAATTGAGTTACACCAATTTAATTATTGCTTTTATGTAGGGCTTTTAGTAGCTTTTAGTATCAAGCGGGGCATGATCGACTTCCCCTAAGTGAATTGACGGCCATGACAGAGGACATTCGCTTTACTGCTTTACACTTTTCCTAGAGGACGTCGTTCTGACAAGTGACGAGTTTAGTGGCGAAGAAGTTTTAGAATTAGGCTTTGGAAATGGCGGGAAAAGTGGTCCTTTAAAAATGCTAATGAGGAAGCTGGTTCATCTTACAACGTGTTTTTGGTTTAGATTTTACTCGTGAATAATGGTTTAGATAAAATATTTTGTGGGAAACCATTATCAGAACTTAAGATGAATGCTGATATCTCATAAGTTGGCTATGTAATACGAACTTAATACCTACATGTCTTTAGTTAGCTGTAGAATCTATACATGTGTTTAAATATTTAAAAGTAGTACCTCTACCTAGTGCCATCCATAGCACTACCTAAGAATTGCTTAGATATTTATATTTACTTGATTTATACCTTCATAAATGATTCGTCATGACGAATTATTTTAATTACCTACCTATCCATATAGAGGACCTGTCGAACGTCGTGATTGAGTTTTGATTTTTAATAATATCTAATGTTTGCGATAAAACCCAATAAAACCCGGTTACATTCTAACGCAAAATTATCAAATTATGGCGAGTTTAGCTGCTAACCGGTAGCGCCACCACTGAAAAATTAATAAGTCTGGAGATATAGAACATTTTGAAATTCCTATACACACATTTTTAGTCCGAAGAGGTAGAATTTTTTGTATTACAAAATCAACACTGAACCTAAATTCGAAGTTCAAACAAAAACGACCGTTCCATATCTCCAGACTTAGGTAAGTACTATTTTTTTTCTCCAATGGTGGCGCTCTTAGCAGCTCTACTCACCATAAATGAATAAATTGCAGGTACAATTATAGGTACCTACAATTATAGGTACAATTATAGGTACCTACCTGAGGTACCTACTTACCTACAGATAATTAAATTATTATATTACTTACTACTAAAACATTTACAAACCCGATAAAATTATAGTTTTTTATTCTGTAAAATTAACCTTGGTGTGCATTGACTGACCTTCTCAAGATGTATATTACCTATAGGTACCTACTGGAAAAAGAAGTTACAAAAACAAAATATAAAATATACTTAGTAATTTAAAAACGATTAATATTCAGGTACCTACTCATAACAAGGAAGTTAATTTAAATTGCGTCACTAAAAAAAGAAATATTACCTATCTCACTAACCTTTAACTTTGACCCCTGGTTGATCTCATTTTCCTCAAGTGACAAATGAGTTCAGACACCGCAGTCACCTCATATTATAGCCTTCTTTGACACGATACCATTGTTTTTCACTATTCATAGAGGATTTCCACAAACAATAAAAAAATGTTACCTACTATATTATTATGTATGCATATGTTAAGGTATGTATCTATGGGTCATTGTTACCTGAATGGTTTATTATTATTAATAAGCGAAAACCTGTCCTACTCGAAGCGCTGTCTGAATGAAAGTGTTATTATGACACCGCGCTTCTGAACCCGTGTTTACAAATAGGGCAAAATTATTAGTCATTGGTAGAATGGCTATCCCATTCCATTATGACGCTTGTTACTGTTAATCATCTTATTATGATAATATGACATACCATCAAAACAATGTTTTTGTTTTTCATGTGGCCAAGGCTCATGTGCTCTTCTTTTTATTTATTTATGCCACTCGCGCGTGTAGGCGACTCGACCGCCCAAAACGTAACCGTCCAGGGCCTAAAGTCTGCTAGTGCAATAGTGTCAGAATGGTCTATCATTGATTTCATAATTGTTGATTTTGACAAGTTTGGTAATCTACTAATATAATGGCGTCATAATGGCGTTATTATGACTTTCCAATGGTCAACCACTGACACTTTATTGTAAGAAATTATGAATTTAGCAGATTACGGACTTTTAGCAAAATGACAATGCAGTGACAAAGGGATCGTGTTGGAATGACGAATTTTTATAAAAATAGCAGACTCGGGGCCCAGGCGACTAGAGCAGCCTATAAATATGTCATGTTCACTTTAAAACTCACACGTTTAATCTCAGTTCTGAGTCTCTGTGTGCCCATTGTTAGAAGCCTCCTCCAACACCTTCCAGTTCTCACCGTTCCTTCCTTCTTGTCTACTCCATGTCTTCTCGCCGTTCTCACCAAGTCATCCTGCCAGCTTTTCAACGGTTCTCTTTCTTTCTCTTCCTCTCCTTACGTGCTCTTCATTGTTGAAGCGTAAATTCGACATAGTTAAGTATGTCATTCACTACCTTAAACACTTTGTAGATTGACTAGCACTTCCCGCGCGGCTTCGCCCGCTTGGATGTCGGAAAGTATCCCACGGGAACGTGCTACCAGGAAATCCTTCATTATTCCTTGTCTAAATTATAAAGGGAACCTCTGTGCAAAATTTCAGCTTTCTAAGTCCAAGGTTTTGGGCTGGGCGTTGATGAGTCAGTCAATCAGCCAGTTAGTAGTTCTCTTTTTATTTATTTAAATAACCTCGGGGTTGATCATCACATGCCAAGCCATTTCCCAACTATGTTTGGGTCGGCTTCCAATCTTACCAGATGCAGCAGAATACCAGTATTTTACATGGAGCGACTGCCTATCTGACCTCCACAACTCAGTAACTGGTTAACACGATTTCCCTTGGCAAATACTGCTTGTCAGACTTTCGAGCTTCTTAACTCCGTAACGACTAACAAAGATAGGACTGACAACAGGGACCAAAACGGTTTAACGTACTTTAAGCCGTAGGTCGTTCGTTAAGCTGTAATTAGTAATTTTCGAGGCCGGAAATGGACGGTCACCCAAGGACAGACCGCAGCAAGCGTAGCCGGTTAGTCCCGCTATGCTCTAGTCCCGCTATGCTCGACTCGTAAAATACCTACCTACTAAAAAGTTTCGCTATGCACGAAATCACATTTGCGGGCAGTGATGAAGAAAACTGTTAGTGTGTTCGTTAAATTTTGTGGGTCCAGTATTGACTTATAGCTCTATTCATAAACATTTCGCTCTGAAATTCATCTGTCATTGATTGTCAGAACGAGACAAAACAAATTTTAACTTACAGACGCTTACACTTATACGAATAGCGCTATAAAAAAATTAACTTGAATTCAAACACTTTTCTTTCCAACTGTACCATTCCATTGTGTGTTCCATTGTTTACGTAGAATCGAAGAATTTCGTGCATAGCGAAACTTTTTAGTAGGTAGGTATTTTACGAGTCAAGCATAGCGGGACTAGAGCATAGCGGGACTAACCGAGCGTAGCTGACCTTGATCTATCGAATCATGTCGCTGTTACTAAGCCCCTTAAATAAACAATAACATCTAATTTGATCATCAACTGCCTAGCCTTTTCTGAACTATGTTGGGGTCGGCTTCCAGTTAAATTGGATGCAGCTGAATACCAGTATTTTACATGGAGCGACTGCCTATCTGACCTCTACAACCCAGTACTAGGTAATAGGATACCCCTTGGTAAGACTGCTTGTCAGACTTTCGGGCTTCTGACGACCCGTAACGACTGTCAAAGATCCACGAATGACAGCCGGGACAGGCCATTTTCTCAACAGACTGTGAAGAGATTGAACGCATCATCCTCGGCCTCAGGGCCAATTGCGCCGTGGGCTGGGATGGCATTTCTGCTGCCTTGATCAGGGCTGCCTGCGACACCTTAATCCCTATTATTTCTCCCATATTTAACCTTGTACTCACATCAGGAGTATTCCCGGCAGTCTTTAAAAGAGCACTTGTACATCTCATCTACAAGAGTGGGGACAGGGGCAGTGTCAATAACTACAGACCTATTTCTGTTCTTACAATTTTGTCCAAAATTTTAGAAAAAATTATAAATAGTCGACTACTTCATTATCTTAACTCACAGAATATAATTTCAGAGAACCAATACGGTTTTCGATCAGGTAGAAGCACAGAAGACGCAGTCTTAGAAGTAACAGGAACTATAGCTAAAAATATAAAGAATGAACTGAAAACAGTAGCAATTTTCCTAGACCTTTCAAAAGCTTTTGACACAGTCTCTGTTCCCTTAAAATCTCTCTGTTCCGCTAAAATTATAACCTACGCGGACGATACCGTCATGCTCATTCATGGTAAGGATTGGTTGGAAACCCGCTCATATGCAGAGTCCGCTCTGCTTGTTGCAATGAAATGGTTGAATAAAAACCTGCTAACCCTCAATGTAGGAAAAACCAAGTTCATTACGTTTGCCCCAGGTAGAGTCTCTCAACCTCCTTCTCCCTATACTCTGACAGCACATAAATGCGGCTTAATATCGTCTGATTGCACTGGGTGTGCAAAGATTACGCGCACACACAGTTTTAAATACTTGGGTGTTGTAATAGATAGTACGCTGACATGGAAGGAGCAGATTGAGGTACTGGTTTCCAGGGTCAGAAAATTAATATTTGTCTTCAAAAACCTGCGAACATCTGCTGATTTTGACACACTTCGAACAGTATACTTCGCTCTGGCACATTCCATACTAAAATATTGTATTGCAGCTTGGGGTGGGGCTGGGAAGTGCTTAATGCTCCGTCTGGAAAGGGCGCAGAGGGCAGTGTTAAAAGTCATGACTCACAAACCTGTCCGATTTCCAACTACTGAACTGTACGCTCTTTGCGAGTTACCAACAGTCAGACACATATTTATTCTTGCTGTAGTGTTGCGTAAACACTTAGACGTTCCTTTCGATCCAGCTGTCGTTACACAAAAACGCAGATGTGACAGAGTCTGCCAAGTGGAATCTGCCAGGGTACAAGTTGTTCGGCGGCAATACCACTTCCTTAGCTCCACTTTGTATAATCGAGTGAATAAACATCTAAATATATACCCACTGACCTTGCGAGAATGTCGAAGGATCACGGATAAATGGCTTCATACACTTACTTATGAAGAATTAGAAACATATGTAAATACTTAAACTCACTTTCTAATTGTTTATATGCATAACTTGCGCGAACACATTCATGACACAAACACAAACTCACACAAACACACACACACACCCCCACACACATACATCTATAGGTACACTCCACGCACAAACCTACACAATCCTTACATACAAACACACAATTGCACGAATAATTACAGTTTTATTTTTTAGTTCTATTTTTAACTTTTTTATTTTTTTTTTTAATTTGTTTTTAGTTATTAATTTTACTTTTTTAGTATTTTAGTTTTTTTTTTTCACGACTTTTTGGAGGTGGGCGTTAATGACTGCGACACAGTACTTACTTACTAATGCAGTTGTTATCGTACACAATGTTCCTGTAAACTGAGTTTTTTCGTTTCAATAAATTTATTTATTATTTATTATTATTAATTTGCCTCAAAATGATTCAGATTCCGATTAATAGTGCGTTACGCAATTAGGATGCTGGTCAACTCTAATAAATGGAACGGGAAATTAAATGGGTATTGAAACAATATTTTTCCAATACGAACCTAGGACGGCCTATTATTACCTACCCATCGTCCAACGCAACGCTGTGAAGTTCTCTGTTATTTTAAATCTTAATTATCAATAAATTTACGTATCTGTCATGTCCTGTCTAATATAACATTTCTGTAAATGCAAAGAGGACAGCTCATGACCAGTGCAGGCAGATAGGCAATGCTCGTTCTCTTGATATAAAATTTAACAAAGATACGATATGGCAAATGGATTTTATATTCTTCGAAAAAATTGGGACCATCACTGCTAAAGATGCTTGATTTCGAAAAATTACGTATGTGGTACTAAAAAGCAATTTAAGATCGTACCCTAATCTAAAAGTATACTATAACTATAGATACATTGAGAGTTACGAGGGGAATAGGGAAACCAACAAAGAAACAGTGGGTGGATTATGTGAGAGAAGATAATTGTCAAAAAAGGATTCAGTGATAACGTGGCAGCTAACAGAATGTTTAGTATTCAACCATAAAAATCATTCATGTGACCATGGGAGGCAGAAAAGAAAGAATTGTGTTGAGTTGAGTGTTCTTACAAGACTTCATGGATAACTTTGCAGTTACTACGAGCTAATCTCTCCTTTCCAAAAAGCCGGGTCATCAGTAGTCTAAATGTTTTAAAATGGTAATTCACAACTAATCTACAAACTGACTGCAGCGAACGCATCTCAACATTGCATTATAGAAAGACACTTATGATATTTTTGACAAGAGCCCCTCCAAATTTTCAAAATTATATTTGGCTATCTTCGGTAACTAGTGGACTAGTGTTACAAGGTGCTATAAGTTAGCGACCTAGACCTTTGCGAAACTTCCGACAAAACTCTTCATCAGCAATTTGTTAGAGGATATTGCAATATATCACTTAATAGTGCAATTATGGCAATTATAGTAGGTACCTATGCATATTTGTGGACAAATGTATTTTTTTGTAATTATACAAAACTGTTCATTGATAGCGAAAGGTTGTGTGAAATAACCTTGTTTAATAAAGGCGACATCGACAGTATACGGAGGTCCTTTTACTTTCCGCATGACTACAATTTGATACGTCCTGTTTTATTTAAAATAGTGATTGTTTAAATCATCGTCAGCTTCATTACTGTTCTACTGTTACATGAGGATCATGTTCTACTGTTCATGTTCACGACGAATTGAATGTCAACTGCTGGCGACAATTATTTATAGCAACTGTTGGAATTTAGGTTAATCATAGCTGTTTTCCATAGAAACAAGTTTGGTACTTTCATAATAATGAATTACTTAATTTGTTGACATTGCGTAGTAACACGCAACTGGTTTTGGTATTTTTAATCATTATTAATTGTTATTAAAAGCGCTTTAACAATTTAAACTAGTTTATCAGGTTGGCGGTATCAAATTGTTTGCTTCCGCGGTACGTCGCAAACTTGACTTGTAACTTGTAGGTCGTTGTCTGAGGTTAAAGCTACCTGATCGTAGACAGCATGTTGTCCGCAGCATGGCATTGACTGACGAAAAGCGAGTAAATAACACCGTCGTGTGTGTTCAACTACAGATGAATTTTTGTTTTTGCGACCGCGAGACGTTTCGCAATCACGATGAATTTCGGTGACGCGGATATATTTCGGTGTGTTATCTTCGTGTTTTGTTTCGGATACGTAGAGAACAGACGTAAAATAAAACTTAGTAGTGACGCAGACTTTCGGAACCCGAACTCGGACATTTATATAAACTCATTGCAACTGATAGCTAAGTACGGTTACAATCCTGAAAAACATAAAGTGATAACGAAAGATGGTTATACATTGAACACTTACAGGATACCAAAGAGTGGGCCACCAGTGTTGTTAGCTCATGGAATTGCTGACAGTTCTGATTCGTGGTTGGTTCTGGGACCAGCAAAGTCTGTAGCGTTTCAGTTAGCCGACCAAGGATACGATGTTTGGTTATATAATGCCAGGGGGAATAAATACAGTAAAGGACACATCAAAAACCTCACTGAAAAAGAATATTGGAATTTTAGTTATGAAGAGATGGGAACGCAAGATTTGCCTGCGGTGATTGATTATATACTCCAAAAAACGTCTCGACGTAACCTCTCCTACATAGGGTTTTCTCAAGGAACGGCAATTTTTTTCGTCATGTGTAGCTTGAAGCCTGAATACAACGAGAAGATCAAGCAAGCGGTATTATTAGCTCCGATAGCGTGGTTATCCAACGCACAGTATCCGTTTATTGACATTTTTGCGCAAAATTTGGACGTTTTAGCATCGTTTCTTGATAGCATCGGAGTGTACGACTTGTTTGCTAATAATGTATTAACTAATTTTTATCATGCTAAAGTGTGTCGGGAAGATGTGCCGGAAAATATTCTGTGTAAGTTAGAATATTACATAAGTTATGGGTTAAGGAATATTACTAATCTGTATGCAGAACGGCTCCCAGTGCTTGCTAGTCATATACCTGCTGGAGTGTCTACGAAGACATTTTTTCATTATCTTCAAAGTCACTTGAGTAAACGGTTCCAAAGATTTGATTATGGATCGAGGATGAACCAGGAGGTGTATTCTTCTTTGCAGCCTCCTTCTTTCAACATCTCATTGATAACTGCACCAATTTATATGTTCAGTAGTGATTCTGACTGGTTCAGTATTCCTGTAGATGTTAAGAGACTTAAAGCTGGACTCCCTAATGTTGTACGGCATGTCAAGTTGGATAAATCGGAAGATTTCACTCATTTAGAGTTTGTTTATGGCTCTCGAGTAAATGAAGTAGTTAATAATGATATTAGAAGAATACTTAGCGGGGATATATAAATGTTTCAGATTTTTTTACCCAACTGCCAAGGAAGGGTTATGTTTTCGCACATATCTTGGTATGTTTGCAAATTTCTTTATGACCTCGGAATCTTCCGAACAGCTGGATGGATTTCCACAGTTAAGGTATCGTTAGATTCGTTTCAAAAACCCAAGTGTCCCTAAATAGGTTAAAAAAAACAAAATATAAAAAAACTTTTAACCAAACCTGTCGAGTATCAAAATGAAGGAAATTAATTGTTTTTTAAATTAATTAATAATTAATTGATACCACTTTTTAAATCATTAAATTGAATGTGCGAACGAATACCAATAACTTTGGTATCCGTTCGGAATAGAAAATAAATATGAGTTCAAACAAATACCAGTGGTATTAGGTACTTTGTTGGTTTTTTTAGGGTTCCGTACTAAAATGGTAAAAAAGGAACCCTTATGGTGCCACTCAGTCTGTCTGTCTGTCTGTCTGTCTGTCTGTCTGTCTGTCTGTCTGTCACAGCTGGATATCTCAAGAACTACTAATGCTATCAACTTGAAATTTAGAATAGTTTTAGATGACGTTGACCCTGACCCAACTTTTTTGCAAATAAGATAGAAATTATTTTCTTTTGCAACAGGGACTGAAAGGGGGTCTTAAAAAATCAAAGTGAGGCTACTAGGGCATGTGGGGGTATCATATGCAAGAGCGCTGTTTGCACATTCTCTAACATTTTTTTTCTTTTTTTAGGCCGCATAGTTTTCGATTTCTCATGAAAAATGTAAAAAAAAAATACCGTTCCCTCCCCCTTATCTCCGAAGTTTGCAACGAGAAAAATCTGAAATTATTCTATGTGATAGAAGTTTATGTAAAGATTACAGGAAAAATAAAACGATGTCTCTAAATAGCACACTTTTCAGAAATCGGAACGGAACCCTCGGTGCGCGAGTCCGACTCGCTCTTGACCGGTTTTTTTATCAATTAGATCGGAATAAATCGATTTCATTTTTACAGTTCAACAACATTCATTTCGTTATTTACGGTGTTGAGAAGACAAATTTTTTCAACATAATCATATTATGAAGCAATGAATTAGCAATTTGCTTCAAAATTATTCAGATTCCGATTGATAGTGTTACGAAGTTAATTATGGTGCTGGTTTGAATGTCTTGTGTTCTTAACATTCCAAGCATTACGATTTATTTATTATTATTGGTATTACGGATGGAATTCAGCGTATTGTCTAGTAGGTATAGATACACACTGTGTTTAAATCATAACTAATAAATAAATTACGGGCCAAGTGCGAGTCGGAATTTCGTTTTTTACTTTTTAGTTCAGTTTAATGGTATTCAAGCGTGTTTTTTAGTTTTTTTAAACTATATTTTTTTCACGAAGGTAAGCAGGAACTACAGCCATGATAAAAACCATAGTAACTGTATTCTGTGATAATATTAACTGGCTACCAAATACGGTTAAAAAGATAGAGCCTAGTGACAGACGGACAGACGGTAATACAGACTGCGCAGGCTTACAGGGTTCCGATGGCTACGTATCCCTAAAAACAATATTTAAGAGACTACGCAAATCAATAGAATTTCTAGTGATTAAAATAAAGTAAAAAGGGAAAAATGGTAGAAAATATACTGTTTTAAAAATTGTTACGTAAAATACACACACACTTGGTTTTCTGTATGGGACCAAAGGGTGCATTGATAGGGGTAAAATTGCTTAGGGGACAAACGGGTTTGCAAATCATTGTGATATTTTGAAAAATGTATTGGAGAATATACTAGGTTATTTTTGCTCAAATCATTCTAAGTAGGTAGATAGTTACTTCTAATAAGATGGCTAATTGATATTGTGATAACAATAGAAAAAGTCAACATAAAAAAAAATCTAAAATAATAATTGAACGAAGTTTCTTTGTTTATATAGAACAGTCAGCTTATACATCGCCAAGAATTAATTTAATTGTCTTTTTGTTCCATAATATTGTACCAATTTGTAAAAACAAAACATTACAGTACAACTATTTTCTTAAGAGGAAACGTGGGTGCTCTTTTCTCCATACAAAAAGATACAAACGCTCTCGCCTGTTTTCTTTTTGGTTAATGACCATAAAGCAATGTTTTTTTACAGAAATATAAATATCAGCTACTTGTATGCCCCTATGTTTTCCTTTTTGATGATATATTATTTTTATAAGAACTAGAACCCTCAAAAATGCTCAAAATTGCCTATTCAGACCGCTGTCAACAGACGCCTAGTGTACCAATTTGACAACTATTAACGAAAAAAGAAAAACATAGGGGCATAGTATATATCCTTCTTATTCAGTTTATGAAATATCTTTTAAATTGGTCCAATATTGGAGGAGGAAATAGGCGAGAGCCAAACCTCGAAATGTGACTTTTTACATAGGCTATTTAGTCGGATCTGCAGTTGTCCTTAACGCACGAATTTGAGGGCGGAGCGCTCGCAGAGCGACAGCAATACCTTCTTAAAATACCTAATTTTCAAAAGTCTGGTCGCCCCCATTTCCTCTTAATGTCCCTCGGCAAACTTCGTGTTTCGTTAGTCGTCGGATTTCTATCAGCTGCCAAGCTATTTTATGTTAGTAGTTTACAAATGTACATTCTACAAATGTAGGGACATTAAGAAAATAGTTGTACTGTACACATTTTGGTACTTAATTATAGAGACACAATCACACATTGATACCTACCTATAATGAAAAACATTGTAGCCAATCGAATAAATTCTTGTCGATGTATATACTTACGTACGTATAAACATCGACAATAATTTATTCGATTGGATTTTTTTATGTCGCTGCCAAGTAGCTAAGCTAATTGCGCAGTGGCAGCCCGCGAAATTCAAATTTTATTGCGTTTTTTTGCAATTTGCTTATCTTTGATCTAATTTTTATCAACATACAACCTGCTAATGACCCCTATCAGGTTGTATGTTGATAAAAATAAGATACGCGTATATAAAAATATGTATTTATATGAGTCATCAATACATTTCTCTAATAAGTTAGATTTGTTTCAAAACATCATGATTTCTGAAATCAAACTTAAACCGTCTTATTACAAAACAAGCTTAATCTTCAAACCCAGGTTTAAACCATGGACCCTTTTTTGAATTATGAAATTTATTCCGACACATTAAGATGTCAGTTTTACAAAACTGACAACTTAGTACCGGACTAAGTTGTCAGTTTTGTATAAAGAACTGTATTTCTATCACAGCTAGGTTCTTATTACAAAAACGGGCTCGATGGTTTAAACCATGACAGAAGAAAAACCTTCTTTTTTAATAAGGCCGAAAGAGAACAAATCGATCGATCGAGAGATGTATTGATGATATTCTTATGGATAAAATTATGTAAATACATATTCGTTATAGCCGCGTATCATATTTTTATCAACATACAACCTGATGGTGACCTGCAAATTGCAGAAAATGTAAGAAAATTTGAATTTCGCGGATCTCCCTTAATTATCTGTTTAGTTAACAAGCTAAGCCTTTGTTAATAGCACTGGCCGGCCGCTCCCACGGCACCGTTCGCTTCGCTCGCTCGGCTCGCGCGTGGTTGGTCACAGTTTTAACCTAACCCATTTGGTCGGGGTAGTTACTGCGACCAAATCGGCTCGCACGTAGTTTGTCACAGTTCCAATTAGTTTCCAACCTGACCTAGAATTGAATATCATTCATGCCGCTAGTAGACCGTCTTCGTTAAGTTAAAAGGCTAGGCGGTTAACTAAACTGCTAATGAAACCAGTTGGCTGCGACATATACATCATTTTGAGGCTGACTGTACCTACCTTATTTATATGCATCAAACTTGCCAATTAGGTATGTTTTTATTTGTTACAAATTATGTTAATGTAGGGAATACTTTAGAGAATAATGCTTTGTATTGTTAATGTTATTAAATTAATTAGCTTCTGTGTTAACTAGTTTCCAAATTAACTGAGCAGTTCCTTAGGTAGGTACCTATAGGAAGCATGTTCTTTTGTACCTACTAAAATGCTTTGTTTGAGCTCAATGACTACAATAATAGGTATAATTGAATTGTGATTTAATTTAAACACCAAAAAAGTACATCCTAGTTCTAAGGTCATTAGGATTTAGGGATTTACCTCTATTTATAGACGTTGTTTAAAGTAAAGTTAAATTCATATTTCGACGTTTAAATCCTTTAGTACCTACTTACCTTTTAAGTTATGTAAGTATAATTACTTACCTAAACACGATTATATTTATTATGTTACAAAATGCTATATAAAGCCTAATAATTAAGCACATTTAACACTATCCAGTGTGAATGCAGTGGTCTAATAAAACTGAAATTATTTATATAAGTTTAGGGTGTGTTTATTGCATGGGCAGTGTGCGATACCTAATCTATATCACGAAAAGTGATTTTTCAAAATTAACCAAAGGATTTTAATACGATCATTTAGAGAATTTATATCGGAAGGTTAATGTGTGTAAATACTTTATTGTTAAACTTACCTATTAATTCAATCTCGATGTTTTGTCAGGTTGTAAAAACCGCGCGGAGCAGGGACGGGTCGCTAGTATTTATTAAGTTACAAAATAAGTACTAAGATAAACACCTTTAAACACTATCCAGTGTGAATGCAGTGAACTAATATAAACTGTAATCGTTCATCTAAGTGTATGGTGTAAATGGGCAGTAATCCATATCTATACATATTCGTGTCTGTTTGTATGTCCGCGTTGTTCTTCTAAACTAAGCAACGGATTTTGATGCGATTTTCACGGTCATTTAGAGAATTGATTCCAGAAGGCTTATGTATGTAATATTTTAATAATGACTTACTTGATTAAGAATACTCGATGTTTTCTCAAGTTGTAAAAACCGTGCGAAGCAGGAGCGAGTCGCTATTATTTATTAAGTTACAAAATAAGTACCTACTAAGTTAAACTCTATAATTAAACACCTTTTACATTGTCCAGTGTGACTGCAGTGGCGGAATGTAAACTGGAATCGTTGATCTAAGTTTAGGGTGTAAATATTCCATGGGCAGTGAAGCCTGGGGCAGTGCTTTCGACCGAACGGTTTAATTTGCCTCCGATCAACTGTATTTATGCAGACCATACTAGCCGGGTCATTGGATAGAACCTTTATACGATATATTTAGGATTTGCTTATTAATAAAATAGTTAGGTCAATTCAGGGAAATTAACTATCCAAGCTAATAGGGATGTACATTATTTAAAAATTTTGGACACGTGTTTTTTCTTTTTTTACATAATCAAAAGAATACGGCGATACATTGAGTTAAAATACAGTATTCTCTCCTTTCTCCCCATAATCCATCCAAAGGTTGTCTGTAAAAGATCGCTTTTAGCGATAAGACCGCCCATTGTGTCACCCTATGTAAAATTTCAACATTTATATCTGTAATTTTTATGGTGTGCATAATAAAGAGTATTCTATCTATCTATCTATCTAAAATGTGGCTTGACCTCACGCCTTGCTAGATTTTTTACGTAGTTGTGAGTGTGACGTAGCGAGCCCCCACTGTAATAATGATAAAGCAAAACATATGTGTCTAATATATTTTATTATCTAACTGACGGAATAAATAAAATTTCTTTTGCCCAAAAAAAAAAAATTTTTCTTTTTTTTATTTATTTTTCCCAGGCATTATCCCTAATTACTAACTCCCTTATTCATAAAAAAAACGCTTTATAAACCAATTTTAGATAAATAAGTGTTTTGTCTTCTTATTTCAAACTGAAATCGTAATTCAAAAGAAATTGACGAAATACTTCTACAGGGTGTCCGGTAAAGAATGGATAACCTTGGAATAGCATATTACAGACATGATAGCCGTTCTTAAAAAAATACAAAAAAAAAAATATATTTAAAAAAAAATATTTTTGGAGACTCCACTAAGGTTAGTTAATCTGGCGTGTTTTTTGAGTTGAGAACATTGCTGTTCAATAGACGAAACATGCTCAGCTTAAAGTTATTTATTTACCTACAAATTTTAAGCTATGAGTAGGTACTACCAATATGTACAAGTACCTACAACGTCTATCATAAATAAATCTGTGTGCCTCTTTCTATTGGATCGACGAAACATTTTTCTACTCTCTGGACGGCTTTATTTTCGGTACAAATATTTTTTTGAAATATCTAGATTCTAGAGCAATAACGGCTGCGTCCATGACTCTCAGCGCGGTATTCCTATTCACCCTCTGTCAAAATTTTCGCATTCTTATGTGTAAGTACATAAAACTAAACTTTTAAACGTAAAGTTAAACAGTTTTTTTGTATTGTGCACATATCTTATAATGCTATCACCAGAAAATACTGCAGGATGGCTTTATGTTTACCTAATCGTATTCACTTCTATCTGCCTAGCCCTTTCCCAACTATGTTGGTGTAAGCTTCGAGTCTTACTAATTCAATGAAATTAATTTATGACGTCGCATGCCATCGTCAAAGTACGTCACAGACATTTCTGATTGGAATTATCATTTTTTAAACTAAATATAGAGACGAACAACAGCACTTCAATATTAATTTTATTATTATACGTGCGATTTGTAATGTAGACCCACTTACATCCTGTAAACCCCTGTTTAGGAAACTGAGAATACTTACATTAACTGGTATTTATATTGAGGAAGTATGTAAATTTACCAAATCTCACCCTGAGATGTTTGAAAAACTGGGAGATAAATATAATTTCAATACTAGATACCCAAATAGATTAATTAATCCCAGAATGAAAACGGAACTATATAGGCGAAGTTGCTATCCTATGTGTATTCAGATCTACAACAAAATTCCTAACCACATTAAAGAACTTCCAATGGTCCCCTTCAGAAGGGCTTTACGCAGGTGGTTAATTGAAAATTCCTTCTATACAATAAAAGAATTCCTTGAGTTTAAATTTAAATAATCTGATTGTTTATTTACCAATTTGCACGTCATTATGTTATGATTAAATATGTTAAGCTACTATATTACTATTGTAAGAACTTTTGTAACCATATTTATCTGCAAATAAATCTTTGACTTTGACTTTGACTTAAATTAACAACCGGTTGCAAGGATCGAGTATTCTATAATGACAGCGCTTGGACCACAATGCTGATCCAATTAGATGACAGTGAATGTTTGTAACTACCCACAAAGCGAGCTCCACTTTTTTCAGAATACCTATCTACAATAAAATAAAACTGTACCTAAAAACTTTTTTAATAACTACGTGTCCATCATCGATCATTTGTTTGGAACATGTGCACCAATATTGAATAGGTTTCGTCGAAAAAACATTTTATAAATATCGGCGAGTTCGCGGACATAATTGAAAAGTCGCACACAACACACAACGCACCTGTATCGTTCATAACTAACGCAAACTGAAATATAACTGTATCTGCATACATAGGTGAGTATGGTTAGGGGGCTGAAAAAAAACCGATCTGTATGTGGAACTAAACGGAACGAAAGCACTGTTTTATTTGGCTGCACTGTACTAAAACACTCGCGCGTCCGAAAATTCGCATTGGTGATTTTGTATACTGTGATAAAGTTGATGTAAGTAATAACACCGTTTCACAGAGTCATGAACATACGTAACTAATAGAACATTATAGACTCTGACTGACACAAAAGTAACAGCTACATTACCTAACATGATGACAAATTTTCAAAATTTTTTCTAAAATAGTCATCAATTCCACTACGGTAGAATGGGGTTACTTTGATACACGGGGTTACTTTGATACACGGGGTTACTTTGATAACAACTTTCGATTTACGAAATACTAACTTTATTCGGTGTGTGAATAAGGTTTTGTTTGTGTACCGGTTACTGGGCATTTATAAGGTAAGAAAACCTTTTGATGCCTTCAAAAATCTATACCTAGAGATACTTTCATAAGACGAAAGTTGTTATCAAAGTTGTAACCCCATTCTTTCGTATTTGAATGTCATAGTTTCTGAATAAAATCTTTATTCATAATCCTTATCAATAAAGACAGCAAAAATGCAGATAACAAACAGAAAAATATCTCAGCTCTAACCCCTGGCTATGTAGGTATAATCTGGTGAGCAGAGAGACGAAAAATTAAAAAACTCAGTCTGACCGAAACGCTGGTGTCACGAACAGCCGCCCTGCTCAAATTGCCTCTCTACGGTCAATTTAATCGTGAAAAACACTCCGCATTGTCTAGGTAATGAAAGTGCTACCTGGCCTGGGACAGTCAACGAGCTCTTCATTTACGAATCACGATTAACGCAAATACTGGTCCAATAAGCACTTTGGTACTTTGTTGTAGGTACAACAAAATGTGCTAACGTAGAGGTTTTGTAAAGGATTTCGCGTTCTAAATGTATCTTGTTTACGTATAAAATTCGGGGTTTTTGGGTTTTATAGTAAAACATGTTAGGTACTGTTTAAGAATAAATTCAATTACAACCACAAAATTATTATTTATTTTGGCGCAAATATATTTTATAATTATGTAGGTCTCTACCCAAAAATTCCCGTGTATTTTTTTAATAGGTTTAATTTCAAATCAGTATTTTTTATAAGATGCAAAATATTCAACAAGAACAAAAAATATTTAACAACTTATTCAAGTATATGAAATCCTTGAAATAGGTACTAAAATTCCAAAAATCACCTTTTACAAAAAATATATTTAAAAAAAACTGAGGTCGTTCACTTTTACCCTTAAAGGTATTTAATACGTGTTCAAGTACTAGAATATATTATGTATATTATTACTTCCTCTTCCGCAAATGCGTATTACGTAGACGTACGAATATGAAATGCAGATTAGATTGATTTGTTAACCTTGGCTGGTTATCATCACCTTGACTCGCGATCTTGAATTTTCTTGTGAAACAAGTTTATTACATAATTATTATTATACTGTGTTAAAAGGCATATTATCACAAAATTGCGTTTAACAGATCGTATTATGTAGCAGTTTGGCAATTGTAATAATAAGTACGTTTATTTTGAGTCTTATAATTTTTTTTTTTTTTGTTTAAAGTATGACATTTCAATTGCTTATGAACTTTAGTTTTACAGTTAATTCTGAGCGTTTTCAATAGTTCTATGGTTTGGAATGGGATTTTTTTATTGATATTTCATACATATTTCAAAATTCTGAAGTCGCTATGAACTATACCACTATTTCAGACATATTATTATACATTTTTCATTTCAATTGCATAGATAAGTATTTTAATCTACGAGCTCAAAAAAAAATGCATTCCCTTATTTTATGAAAAACTTTCTTCGGAATTTTGGCTTTACTTATTAATACATAGATAAGAAAAAATTGCGAAAAGCGAGGCCGCTATAAACTATACCAATAACTATTCTCCACCACTCAATTAGTCAAAGTTGTCGAAGTCTTTCAGTTTCGCGGAATAAGAACGCTAAAGTTGGTCATTTAACACAAAAATCACGGTCGACATATAGGCCTCTTAATGAATATTAATTCGCTACAGAGACTGGTTTCTTGATAAAGGATATGGGCAGGTGTTTGGCGGTACGCGTAAATATAGAGGAAATATGGTGGAGAAGCTTCTAGATAAGTATTTATTTCTCAGGAAAGCACACTCCGTACCTATAGGTAGAACGGTTCACTGAATAAATCTAAGAATTTTTGAACTATAACTTTATATTTTTGTACACGGTTCACTTGAAAAGCTAATGATTAGCTAAACTTAAACTTGTAACCCAGTCCTTTTATAAATTAAGAGTTTACTTGAACTGCTATTGCGAGCGATTTCTATTTAGTTAAATATAATATTTCACTGCAGCCAGCTCACGGAAGTGGCATTGAAGTACATTGAAAAATAAGAAATTCTTTGTGTCTTGTTGGCGATAGTTTTTATTAGGTACCTACATATTTAATTAAGTAGTAATATAATAGCATCACATTGGCACATTTTAGCTGTAATGGTGTTGTTAAGGAAATTATAACAAATAAAATAAATAATAACAATAACAATTAGACAGAACTGGGTAACGGATAACCTGCCTCCCTACTGAACTAAAAACAATTTCTATATAAACATAATTCTGCTAAATCCCTACACTTGGTCACATTAATTACAGACACTAACCCCGCGTACTCACAATACTCCACTACACCCCAAATGTTGCCATTCATCCGCAAACACATCATAAGGTAAGCTTCCAGAAGAGCGATAATGTGTCGAGGGGAGGATGGGTGAATTGGCACGACAACGCACTATGTACGAAAGAGGACAAGAGGGTAAGGTCAGTTCATTTTGAGATGTACCGGTAATTATTCTTAGAAAAGATCCTATGTAGGAAAGTTTTTGATAAATGTGGCGTAATGTCGGAGTATTATGCAAACTCCTCCGTGGGGGAAAACAGCGTAAAAAAGTGGTTTTAATGTTCTATAAATGGATACAACTAATCAACAAATAGGAAAAATAATTTTAAAGTTGGATTTACGCCTGGGTTTTCTCCAAATAACTTTTGTCCGGTATTATGTAAATTAAAATAACCACAAAGGTATCAAATTCCGCTCTGTTAATATCTATTATGTCACGGTTATTTAATCTAAAAATAACGTCATATTTAATCTAAAAATAACACACCACGTTATACTCAACCTAAATGTTTGTATTATACATCGATGATATCATTCCCAAAGTCACATCAAGATTTATTTCTCTTTTTAAAAGGTTTTCTTTCTTTAATTTGTAACTTAAGGTTAATTTTAAACGTACCTCGTATCAAAACACAGCCACACTGTATTGAATGTAACAATACTTTCACAACGGAAAATGAATGAAAGAATACCACTTAAGTAAACTGAAAAACTCGTATTTATTTCAGTTTGAAATATATACTGGTTTTCCACAAAAATGATAAGGATTTCAATAAAATTAACTGAAATTTCCAACGGTTTCGCCTGATTATTATTTTTACAAAACTTTAGTTTACAATTAAATAATCTGGTACCGTTAATTTGAACTAGGTCTGTTCTAAGTAAGTCCTAAATCTGCGATACATTAGACCCTGGGTTAAATATTTAAAAACAAACCGTTACTTGATAAACCTAACCTAAAACTATCATTGATTTTTACATAAAAGTAATCAAAGCCCATCCAGCGTTTCATTTGATAAAACGATGTCAGTTTTAGTATATCTAATAAGGTTTTATAAATGAATGATAAAACTACTAGTTGACATTTTAATTTCAAATAATTTTGTTGAAAGTTTGGGTTAGTACCAACAATGGATTCCACGAAATAGCAGTTAAGTTTAAACTAACAAACGTTCCAACGAAGTGCTATATATTTATTATGTTAGGTACAATATTACACAGTGTTTCATTGTGCTAAAACAACTTTAGAACATTATTTTGTTAAGTTAATGGATATTAAACACAGTTAATAAAGGAGGTTATCACGGTTTTTGTTGGTCGGTTTACGGACCTTTTCACTCACATCAGCCTATTAATATCAATTGCTTAAGGTGAATTCGCAATAATAGGCTGCGAAATTCAAATTTTCTTACGTTTTTTGCAATTTGCAAGTCTGTGTCAGGTTGTAGATATGTTGATCAAAATATGATTCGCGACTTTAGCAACTATGTATTTACATAATTGTAACCATATGAATCATCAATACATTTCTCTAAGTTAGATTTGTTACAAAATGTCATGATTTCTGAATTTTCCGAATTTAGGAACAAATCTTACTTAGAGAGATGTAATGATGATTCAAATGGTTATAATTACGTAAATGTTTGTACATAGGTACATATTTGTTAGGTCGAAATATTAACATTTCTTAGGAAAGGTCAGGTGCGTCGCAACCAGCGTGCGTGTATGGCCAGTAGTATGAACGTAAACGAGGCAAAATTAATACACAACCTGCCACTGACCTGCAAATTGCAAAAAACGATAAAAAAAAATGAATTTCGCGGGCTACCACTGCGCAATCACCTTAGCAAGTTACTGGTAAACCATACGAACAAAGGGTGATCTAGAGTTCGTCTGAGGAAGTATTTTAACCTATTTCTGTTACCTTTGGTATCAAAGCCTTCTAAAATTCCAGATCTATCATCATATACTATTGAAAATGCCCAATTATTCGCACCACACTAATTCTATTTGATTTTTTATTGGATAGCAAAGTCATAGTAAAAAAATGAATAATTTAATATCAAAATAACTTTAAATGATACGTCGCTTGATTTAGCATCAGGAAACCGGAACTACTTAACATGCTTAAAAGCAAATGACTAATGTTAACATCTGTTTAACGACATGCTAATACTTCAATATTTTATAAAACTATAATAATAACTATAATTTTTTTTTTTTTATAAATTATCACTTTTCGCGAAATCGCTCACGTGCAGTACTAAATTTTAAAAAAGGAAACTTGAAAAGAGCACAGGTGTTTCAGTTTTCCTCAAAACCTGAAGAAACCTAGAACTGGAACGCTAGCAAATTAATCATAAGAAGGTAAAACCAGCTTTAGCGTTCCATTTTAATAAACGAATATTACAAACTGCACGGGGAGGCCTCAATGAATTTCATGAACAGGTGCCAAAGCGAGGGTAGTATTATATTTTGTACAATTAATGTTCAATATGAAATTAAATAGGGGTTTTACTGAGGGCTGGTTTCTTCAACAAATGGTTAAAAATTGTAACTAATGATTAAATTTTGGCAAAAAGTGTTTGCCAAATTGCCATTAGTTACTATTTTTTAACATGAATGAGCGTATTCAGATTGAGTTACCTAGATACGGATCAAGAAACCGGCCCTTAAAAGCGTGAGCGCAGACAAGGCATCAAAGTATCTAAGGTTGGACGAGAGGCTAATGAATCAAGCTATTCTAGGTATGGAAAGACGACCAGAGCTCATACAGTGTGCAAGACTCTACAGTTAGGTACCATGCAACTGCAGGTCTAGCGAGACACTACAAGCAAGTCTGTTAGAATGGAATAAGCTCTTGTAACACTGATGTAAGTATCTAACAAGTTAAATTAAAAAAAAACCCCGACACATATTTACCCTCATTTATCTTTCCTACGTCATCATCAGACACTGATTGCCTGCATCTCTCTATTCATTGAGACCATTCTAATGAGCCTAAATACGATACCTCTGCTGTAAGTTTGCGAGGAAGTTGGGTTTTCTGCAAATTCCAGGTGATGCTGCAGCATCAGTTCAAGGTTACTGTGTTATTCTATATCATCGAAGTAAAAGTATTCGATCGAACTTGTAGAAGATGCTCACATCCATTCATCGATTAGAAAAGAGCTGATAATCTTAAATCGGCTGAATAGATTTTCTTGAATAATAGCTCAGAACACTCCCGACCAAACATCTTTGAAACATAAAAAATCAAAAATGGTTCAGTCGTTTGGGAGCTACCATGCCACAGACAGATACACACGATAAACTTATAACACCCTTCTGTTTCCGTCGGGGGTTAAAAGTGGAATAAAATTGAAACGGTACTTTCAAATAAGTACTTCTTCTTCTTCTTAGCGTGTCTTAGGTAATCTAAATACAGTCAGCCCAGAATTTGGCTACGAGCTTGGCACCTTCAGTAGTGTTTATCAGCTCCTATAGCGCGCAGATAGCAGGACAAGCGGGACATAAATGCCCCATTGTTTGTGGAACAGCACCACATTAGCTAATAAGTACCTACCTACTGTAAGAAATGGTTAAACATTAATTTTAAATAAGGGCCTAATGCAACATGATGCAACTCAAAAATGGCTCAATAATCCGTGACTTATAATTATTAAGCATCACTAATAAATTCGCGCAGCTCATAAAGCCCTTAATGATTGTGTGTTTCCCAATCTCTTTAATATAACTGTTGGCCTTCTGAGTCTTTTTCTGTGTATGTGAAGTGGCTAAAAGTTAGAACCTATAATGTGAACCTAGTGATATACTGTGATTGTTATCTGTTGTAGCCTTGTGAACCCTAATTAATATTTTAAGTAAATGCGAATGTGTGTTTTTTGTGTATAACTTAATCTTTCTGACTGACTGACTACGTGTCCATGTCAATTAAAAAGTGCCTGTTATTGGTTTAATTGAAATAAAAGGCTTTAAGTTTGAGTTTGAAACCCAGAATTTGATAAAGCAGAGTTTTGAGTACCTATCTGGTAATACAATTTCGTCAGCGTAGGGCTGTGTGCCGGCACGCTCCTCCACGCGATGCGGCTGCCGTGTCGATTTGTCGGCAAGCTTTATTTCCGCCTGTCGCGTGGAAATACGATAGCGGTTATATTTTATTTCCAATATTTCGGTAATCGAAATAGAAACATGGCTCCTGCGTTTGTGAAACGTGTCCGAATACGGCGGTGAGCTGCCGGCGATTTTTTTTGGATTTAATATCGATTTTGCTGTGCTTTTGTTCGTTGGTTATATTTTATAAGCCGTCTAGTATTGTTGCTGCAATCGTGTTATTTATGTATTGCTTTACATGGATCGTTTAATTAATAGGAAAATTGTGGATTTATTATATAGAAACTAACATAACTAACGCTAGCGTTCATAAAAAAAATATAAACGTCTTTCTAAGGTGAGTAGGTATAGCTGCCGACCGGCAGCGCCACCATTGAAAACAAACCTGTCAAGAGCTAGTCGGACTCACGCACCGAAGGTTCCGTACCATGTATTTTTTGTAGCTGATTTCTGAAAAAGCGTGCTATTTAGAGACATCGTTTTATTTTTCCTGTAATCTTTACATAAACTTATATCACAGAATAATTTCAGATTTTTCTCTATGGAAACTTCGGAGATAAGGCTGGTGCCGTATTTTTTTTAAATTTTTCATGAAAAGTCGAAAACTATGCGGCTTAAAAAAAAGAAAAAAATGTTTGAGAATGTAAAATCAGCATTCTTTTATAATTAAGATACCCCACATGTCCTAGTAGGGGCCCACTTCGATTTTTTAAGACGCTATTTCAGTCCCTGTTGCAAAAAAAAAAAAAAAAATTTCTTTCTTATTTTCCAAATAATTGGGCAAACGTCATCTAAAAATGTTCCAAATTTCAAGTTGATAGCATTAGTAGTTCTTCAGATATCCAGCTGTGATATACAGACAGAGTCGCACCATAAGGGTTCCTTTTTACCATTTTGGTACGGAACGCTAATTAAGAAGTCTGGAGAAATGGAACATTTTGAAATTTCAGATTCAGACGAATTTTTTGTACGAGTATTAAATAATAAAGTCAAGACTTAGGCTGCCTGTCCACCGGAGCCAGAGTGAGGCTGCGGAGCGGAGAAACGGAGAAATATTAACCAATAGAATCTTAAGTCCGCTCCACTCCGCCGTCCGCTCGCGCTCCTATTGGTTAATATTTCTCCGTTTCTCCGCCCCGCAGCCTCGCTCCGCTCCGGTGGACAGGCAGCCTAAACCTAAGTTCGAAGCTATAGTAGTTAACGCCAAAAACGCGTTAACTGCTACAACTTCTACCTCTACTCGCCTTAAGACCCGTAACATACTCGTAGGTACTTACTTCCCTATAAAACCCTAAAAACCTCTTTCACACTTTTTCACGATAACTTATTCAGAATATAATAAACCTAATAAAGTAACATCTTACACTCCTACTTTTACGAGCCGTGTCTGTGTTAAGGCCCAGGTTCCAAGATTGGTTTAGCTCGGTGTGTAAGTGAAATGGCGTTATGGCTGTCTAGTTTGACGCACGAGATAGAAGATTCTCACGCGCACCGGAATTATGTCGTAAAAGTGCAAATAAAATCGTATAAAATTAGAAATTAACTATTTAATAAAAAGTAATCCATCACTGGATGCAGTTTGGAATTTGACATTTCATGGTATATTTTTAATTATAATTATAATTGTTAATGAAGGGATAAACTGCTTTTAAAGATTATTAGGAGGTGTTTAAAGATTTTTTTGGTGCATTAAAGTATGTATAATTATGTTTTGGCTTCCATCACTGTATGCGAAAAGGACTTGAAAATATCATATTTTTTTTACATGTCAAAATTATTTACGGTTTATGAGATGCACAGCTTTAAAAAACCACCTTTTTGATCGTTTTCAGGAAATCTGGGCCTTAACGTCTACTCCTGGAACCTTCGGTTTTACGGTAATCCAACCTTCCTCTCAAAAATTGAACTGTCAAATTCCACTGCGAACAAAAGAATGAACTGAGCTAGCTGGGTAAATAGAAAACGTTAAAAAAGCGAACGTCTGTTACACACCACACTTTTTAATTGAATTTCATTCAAAATTTTCATGGATTTTTTTTTTTCATATCCTATTTGCTTCGTTTTGTATTTGGAGTTCGTGTTTTGTTCGAGTCATTTCGTTTTGCGTCTATGAGTGTTATAAATACATAAGAATATATTCTCAGCTTTCCTAATCTTTTTTAGGGTTCCGTAGGTACCAAAATGGTAAAAAAGGAACCTTTATGGTGTGACTAAGTCTGTCTGTCTGTCTGTCTGTCACAGCTGGATATCTCAAGAATTACTAATGCTATCAACTTGAAATTTGGAATAGTTTTAGATGACATTTACCCAACTATTTTTCAAATAAGAAAGAAATAAAAATATTGATACTTTTTTTGCAACAGGGACTGAAAGGGGGTCTTAAAAATGAAAAGTGGGGCTACTAGGGTATGTGGGGTATCATATGAAAGAACGCTGTTTGCACATTATCAATTTTTTTTTTCTTTTTTTTAGGCCGCATAGTTTTCGACTTTTGATGAACAATGTAAAAAAAAATACCGTTCCCCCCCCTTATCTCCGAAGTTTGCTAAGAGAAAAATCTGAAATTATTCTATGTGATAGAAGTTTATGTAAAGATTACAGGAAAAATAAAACGATGTCTCTAAATAGCACACTTTTTCAGAAATCGAAACGGAACCCTCGGTGCGCGAGTCCGACTCGCTCTTGACCGGTTGCACCTTCCAAAAGGTAGTTTCGTATGGAGAAGAATGCACAAGAAATTCCATTGTTACCACAGATCTGTTACAATAGATTCACACACACACATACCTAAATTACACTAGCTAGATAACTTCCCGTACCTAACAATAATTTCTAAGAGTTCGTCTGCGCTTCGCTTTTCCTAAAAATAAACAACAAAGCATAAAAGATAACTCTTCATCCAGGTTTTCTTATGAAACATGACACCTGTACAAAGTTACAGCGCTTCTGGCTCCGATAGACGACCAGCAAAAATAACATGGCACTGCGAAAAATGTAACTTTAAAAAATATATAGATATGAAATGTAGGGGTCTAAGTGAACGCATGATTGACTTTTCTCGAGTGCTTGCAATAATGGGGATATTTTATTACTTGTGCAAGCAGTAAGTGTATGAGTAGCTTCCTACTTCCATATAACGTAATTTACATGCGGTTGGTTTTAAGTGCTCTCTATTAAATTCCGATATATTGAATTATGGATCTCTGTTGGTTAAGTGGACTTGTCGGTTGATTTAATTTTGCAGTTTTTGGGCTCTGCTGTAACAAGGTCTAACTTTTGATATAATATTTATGATATTCTGCATAATAAACTCGGATAAATCAATTATGAAATAGGATCTGTAACAAATTATCTGCACGTTAATTTAAAAAAGATGGAGGCCATAATTTATAATTGTAATTAGAATGATATTAGGAAATATTTAATTAATTTCAGGCAGGTGCAATACCACAATGTTATTTGCAGGTACAAGACCAGCATTCGTTGTTTTTTAGGGTTCCGTACCTCAAAAGGAAAAAAACGGAACCATTATAGAATCACTTCTTTGTCAAAACCCTTTTTCTCAGGAACTCGTGGAGATATCAAGTTGAATTTGATATCAAATACGTAGGCCTTTGATCCCTTGGAACTCTAGAAAAATCAAGTCAAAACCTATAGGGTGCATCCTTACCGTTGACCTACAATCATGAAAGGCAAGAATCAAGGTCTCCCAGTAAAATTAAAGGAAAAAGTCTGACAATCGTTAATTTGTATTACAAAAATCATTTTTGGGATTACAAACTTCAAACAGTTGGAGAATTGGTACCTGCAACTCTCCTAGTCAATTGTGTCTCTTCTCATATTGAGAAAAATAAAAAATGCCTTGCCATCTTCCTTAATCTTGCAAAGGCATTTGACACAGTCTCAACTGTCCTACTCCTCAAGAAACTAGAATGGATAGGAATAAGGGGAATTGGCCTCGAATGGTTTAAAAGCTACCTGACAAACCGGAAACAGTACACAAAAGTAAGCTCTTTCACCAGTGATCAACTCGCCATTAACTTCGGAGTTCCACAGGGCAGTGTACTTGGTACCACCCTTTTCATTGTCTATATTAACGACATTCTAAACCTCTCTGTGAATAATGCTGACATTATAAGTTGTGCAGATGATACTGCCATCATATTTCACGGATAAACGTGGGAACATGTACATTGTATAGCTGACGAGGTATTGACACTAATCGCGAATAACCTGGACAGAAATCTCCTCACATTGAATGACAGTAAAAAAAAAAATATTGTTTTCTCCAAGACCGACGCCGCTTCAAAAGTTTCGGCACACCTAAAACTCAAATTGCATCACTGCTATTCTAGCATCTCCACTTCCCCTTGTGACTGTCCTTTTATAGAACGTACCACTTCCATTAAATAACTCGGTATTCTTATCGACGACCACCTAACATTCAAGCAACATTTATTATATCCAACCTATCTGGCAGAATAAGAAAACTCATTGCTAGCTAGACGCTCCCCAGCTTACTCTCTCATTAATACTTACAACAAAGTCTCCAAACTCTGCGAAATTAAAAATACTACCTTATTCAGCTGTAAAAAAATTATAAAGAAAATGTTGCAAAACTCTGGTTATGATAACTCGGAACAACTAATATTTAACCCAACCCTGACCTGACACTAAATCAAACTTCAAACGACGCACACACAATGGGAACGAATACGCACGCACACACACATCACAACACCTAAAATCACCTCTCTAGTCTCCACTCTGGAATTCGTACCCCGAGCCCCAAGATACAGACTGTCTAGTTTGGGGCTCACTGGCAAATAATATTTCGTAACCTAGATATAAGTAATATTTTAAGCTACTCATGTCATCTCAACTTGTTGTCATATAAACCTGCTTACTGTATTACCTGGACAATAAACTATTTTCTATTTCTATTTTCTATAATTAACCGTGACGTATATCGATGTAAGGGAGAACATGTTTTTCAACTACAATGTTAGGTTTGTTTTTGGGATTAATTCTTATCAACTACGGAACCCTTCATTGTGTGTAGTCCGACACGCACTTGGCCGGTTCATTATTGCATCAAACTGAAAATGCAGAGTGCCTCTCAGTTACGTCCGTAATTAACAAAATTTAGCTTCTGTCAAATACGCCCTTCCTTTTTGCGACGGCTGTTTGATTAAACGGCATGATTTTAAAAATAGAACTGCTGTCAACTTAGTTAAAGCGTTTAAAAAAGAAGTGGCTAGTTTCAAAGTTCGAATGAGTGCATTTTTGTACAAAAATTGTTTGTTTGAAAAAAAAATACTATGTATCTATCTACTAAAAGTGTTTGGTATTTTTCTCTCCGTCATTCGTTTAAAGTGCCAAGGTGCCAGGCATGGAAAATGTTTGTAATTTGTGGGTATAGAAATATGCATATGAAAGCCTAAGTATTTGGCTTCTGATACTAAAGCTTCTGATTTAAATACCTACATGTTATTACCCGACCAGCCCTTGGTTCGCACGGTTGCAATGTTAATATGTGAAAACACCAAGATTTCTGAGCTGTGGCTCATTTTTAACCGACTTCAAAAAAAGGAAGAGGTTCTCAATTCGGTTGTATGTATTTTTTTTTTTTTTGTTTGTTTGTTACCTCAGTACTCTGTCAATTATGAACCGATTCGGAAAATTACTTCCAGATTGGTCCATTTTTGTCAAAATCCAGTTTTGATGATGGGATCCATGAGGAATCGAGGGAATTCCTCAAATTATTATAGGCGTACATATACCTATTTTGGTATTTTCATCAACAAATCAAGCGTGATGAAGAAGACCACAAAAAGCCACTGGAACTTCTCAACGATGATAAGTATTTCACGGGTGGCGATAAGATATCTCCATTAAAATAGTTAAGCGACTATGACGAAGCTTTAAATAAATGGTTCTGGTGAAAATGGTACCATCGAACCGATCTGATGAAGAAGCCGGAAGGTAGGCATCGGAACTCGGTATTAAAATAATGTATCGTAGCCGTGTTTGGGCTTATTGGAATTGTCATGAGGTGCACTCTGGCTATAAATGATTGAATGCTAACTATATACCGCTTCAAATTGCGCTACTTGAGTTGTAGTGTCACCACTAAAAAGTAAAAAATAAAAACTTTTTACAAAAAAAAAACAACCGACTCCCAAAAAAACACTACAAAGTGAAAAATAACTTTAATTTCGGAAGTCGGTGGCAAAAAAAAAGAAAGTAAATAAAAAACCAAAGACACCGACTTCCGAAATTAAAGTTATTTTTCACTTTGTAGTGTTTTTTTTTTTGTATCATTGCTCGATTTGTAACGCATGACATAGGCCCGTATTCGGGGAACCGTTTTCTTTAGTCGATAGGGAACGATTGCGGTTTACGGAGAACCTACACCGCACGTTTAGCTTTGAAGAATCATTTTCATTTGTCATTTTTCATTGGGTGTGAGTCTCAAATTCGCACGCTTTGTACCGACCGATGAATTTCATTGGTCGCTCCGCCCTCTACCACAGATTAATACAGATGGGACACTCCGCAGTTTAGGTATGAAGCTACAAGCGGCGAGCCCCGTCCACGGGGCTAATTCGGGTCGGAAGGTATAAGAGTTACGCGATGGAAAGAGAGGCACCTTGCAGTTGAATATAACTGTAGGTAATAAGCGTTGTGTGACCTGAATTGCACTTTATTGTGTCGTAGCAAGAGTCGCTTTTTATTTAAATGATTTTGCGGAGTGTCCCATCTGTATTAATCTGTGCCGCTACGGGATTCCTCACAGACGATGTACCGACCGCGTTATCGACTTATGACATTCATTAGTCATTATCCCGCTTGCGGGTAGTCCCCGCATTCTGTATATCGATCAAGTTATCGACTATGAAAATGAGCCATAAATAACATACAAACAATAACATATAAAAACAAACATAACAACATAACATAACATATACAGGGTTATTGGTAAAACACCAGCAACCTCTTAAGGGGTCATTGTACTCATCATTATGAACAACTTTTACTATGGGACCAAACCTGAAATCGCGAAAAAAAAATCAGCTGTTCAGTACATTTATCTACATCCAACTCGTCAAAATGTAGGGAGCAGCTGATTTTTTTTCGCGATTTCAGTTTTGGTCCCATAGTAAAAGTTGTTCATAATGATGAGTACAATGACCCCGTAAGAGGTTGCTGGTGTTTTACCAATAACACTGTATAAATAATATATTTTAAACTAGGCTTTAAACACAAAAATTACTTTGATTTATACTATGTATATATCAAACCTCATGCGCTTGAAACTTTATATATCTTAAGTATTTCTAATGTTCGCAATCGCAAAGCATCTTTCATTCTTCGGTGCCAAAGATTATCTGCCATCGTCCGCGGAAAACATTCTCTACCTTAGCTCCGCAGACCTGTTTGACAACTTATTATATAAAAAGCATCTCAATTAGCAGACGTTATACTGGGGACATAATGATTAAATTTAATAAACAACGATGTACAGTGGGCTGCACCAATTGGGTACCCCAGTTGTTTTAAAATTAACTTTGCTACAACTTTGCAATTCAAACAATACATCCTTAAGAATAACACAAAAAGTGTTTCTTAGCCCGGACGAGATTCGAACCATCGAATCATTGGTTATACAATGATTACCGCGAGCTCTTACCAACTAAGCTAGTTAGGTAGTTAATAACTCAATGAATTTTCAATCTACTTGGCGTTATAACTCTGTCTCGGTCTATGAAATCGCAGTGAATGAATAGTTTGTTATTAGAGGGTAGATATGTATGATAGAATCTATAATGAAGTTACCGTCTGATGAGTCTAGTTTTGCATTTGCATTTGTCTAGGAACTCGTTTGTCTCAGTTGGCAAAATATGTTTATTACGGTAACTGTAAATTATCAAATCAAATTATTGTAAAATATAAATCTTTGTAGTTTTGTTACATAATATCAATAAAAAATATTATTAAATGATTATTAAAGTATTTTATTTTCCTTGATTATAAATTCTTTATAAATATCACTAAAATAAAATAAAAAGAAATAAAAAAAAAATACAAAAAAAATACTTTCTTAAAATAGAAAAATACTTTATATTAAAAAAATATATAATGCATGACAAAAACAAAATTCGTGCCTAAGATTTGAACTTCCAATCTTATACACGGCAAGCGGTCTTGAAAACCTCTGGTCTATTCAGACGTTGAATAATTCTTCGTAAATGTCAACCCTATTATTGCTGGTCGTTATACGCAAAATTAGAAGTATTAACGTTTTATTGAAAAATACAATAATAAAAACAAAAGTTACTTAAGTAAAAATAAATACTAACATAAACTTATTTATTCACAAAAACAATACATTAATTATAATAAAATGTTTTCGCAAAATACAAAAACCAATTTCGGCCTATCGTGGATTTGAACCCACATGTCTTTTGAGGGGTACCCCATTGATGCAGCTCACTGTACATTGCTACTACGTTGCCGAATTCTGCCGAAAACTATAGCTCGGAGGTAACTCTGCGAATATAGAACAAACCAATCAACATTATACTGTTCATGACTTCAGGCTATTAACTACAACAATATTGTGTTACTGTTACACTAAAACGTACTGTGTTTATCACTTTAGAATAATTAAACACTTTAATGGGACTAACGTATGATTTTAGTGCATTTGGTTTAATACAGGTAGTAATAATTATGTAGTAGGTTTATTAAACCTTCATGTTATTATTAGCACTTCCGCTGTCTGCAATGCAGTTTTATGAAATAAACACAACCTCACTAAGATACATACGTCAGAGTACTCGTATGTGCATGTTTTGTCTAATTCACACATTTTTAGAAGAACCGATTATACTTAAATATCAAATCAATTACTTAGACAAGGTAAAATATTGTAATCAATAATCTATAAAGAATACTGATTTAAGAACGTAATTCATATACCGCACCAAATGTTGATGTAGCAACACTGTTTAGTGTTCCAAACCAATATGCTTTTGATTGATCAAGCCTGCTGTGTATCACAATTTACAAAAAAGCTATTTCGTCAATATTTATTGAATACTAGCTTCTGCCCGCGATTTCGTGTGCGTTTATCGGGATAAAAAGTATTCTTTGTCCTAACCCTAGTCATGGTCTACCCATGTGTCAAATTTCATCCAAATCCGTTTTTTCAGCCGTTTTAGCGTGAAAGCATAAAAAACAAAAAAACTTACTTTCGCATTTATGATATTACTAGCTTTTGCCGGCGGCTTCGCCCGCGTGGAGGTCGGAAATTATCCCACGGGAGCATACTACCGGGACGAAAGTATCCTATGTCCTAATCCAGGTCATGGTCTACCCATGTACAAAATTTCTTCTAAATCCGTTCAGCCATTTTAGCATGAAAGCGTAACTTATAATTTATTATACTTAAACTTTTTAAACTTTCGCGGTTTGTTTGTGTGTTTTGTGTTTGTGTTTTTGTTTGTTTTTTTGTGTATGTTGTTTTTTGTGTGTTTTTGTTGTTTGTTTGTATCGCTGCAAGGCGGTCGAAACGTCGGGAAACAAGTAGGTACCTGTTTACCTCGTTAAAAAGAATATCGCGATAAGACCCGTTTTCGATAGTGTTATTATACTTAGTTAGGATAGTTGGGATTTCCCCCGTACACCTCCATACTAAAGGTTATAATGTGAAAAGGGTGCAGCATTGCTATATTTGTAGGGTTATATATGGGTTCTTTGCTCAATAATACGTTCTAATTTGTCTAACATGATCATTCAGTCCGCAGGCCGTGAGAATCTTTCACTTAATTAACCCTTTCAGAGGACTGGTTCACTTCAAAGTGATTGGCATAAATAAAATTCACCGGGGTGGAGCTGCTGGGTTAATGTGTTAAGTGGAGTAAATCATTTAGGTTAATATGTTTCAAAACGTTGGTTTATCTATTGCTGAGATGTACTCAAGTGTTATATTTAGGAGGAGGTAACCACCTATTTTAAATACATCTGCTTATGTGTTTTGTTCACTGGCTGCGAAAGCTGAGTATGTTAAGGCAATTTAGGCGGATAGGGAAATTGGTTAAGGATTAAATTAGGATGTCTATAAGGAAGTAATAAACGTCAACAGTGCGCTAGATTTTGAGGATATTGGGCATATGCACAACATGAAACTTTGAATTTATACGACTGTTATGTATTTGTCTGAAGGCGTTTTTAAAATTCAGGGCTTATTATTATCAATGTAAGGACCAATCGCGTTTTTAGTGTGTTATTTTTTATTACTAAAAAGCTACCTATTTATATCACCACAATCCTGACAAATAAGTGGTGATTGTAATTTGCGGTGAAGCGCTCATTAACCCATATAGAATTCAAACCAAAACCAAGGCATTTAACTTTAAAATCACTTCAACATTATTAAGTAGGTAGGTACAATATTGACTGCCTTCTAAATAGCTGCATTCGATTCGCACATATTGCTTTTAAAATCAGCGCAGATTTAAGGGCGACAAACCCACTTCTCCTTCTAACCTGACTTCCCATATTCAATATTTATGCTCTGCCCATTGCAGCATTGTAAAAATTTTCGTTCTACCAACAATCGTCTTCTACGATGACTTTCTCAGCGCTCTGGTTCTATTCACTCTTCTTTCTTTGTCCGGTATTTCTTTGGAATGCGCCCTCTGAACATCAGGATGGCAACCAGTCGGTTATCTTTGTAAGTGAGGGCACGTGAACATATTCGTAGCAAAGTTGGCACAATCATCCCAGCGCAGCGCTGATTTGCTGGATTAGTTTTCTCATCTACATAACGTTATTTCTTTATGTTTTTATGTATGCATATGTTATTATTTATTCTTTTCGAGTTATCTATCCCTTGTGTTGCACCTGCCATGTTTTGTCTCTGCATCACCCTAAGGTTGACTGCTAGAAAATGCCTCAGGCATTAAGTCCGCCTTTGTAGGTACAATCTACTAAAATAATATAATCCCTCATATCATTAATAATGTACCTACCTATATTTTTATGATTGATACTTCACTGTGAATAAATTATATTGAGTGCTTTGGAGCCTCGAACAACACAACTAATTGTTTTAAAAGCTTTTCACCTACCGGATAACCGCTATACACAACCAACGTATGATAAAAACTACGTCACGATCCACAAAAAGGTCGGTTTATGTTAATATACTTAGTTATATTACGAATCGATTAATGCGTTCAATTCGATCAGCTTCAGGATATGTTTGTTTTAGTTATGAAGAAATCTCCTGCGTCGTATTTAGCGTTTTTTTTTTGCTTCGTATTTTTTGTTATATTTAGCTGAAAATTACTAAAAATATTATCATCATGTTTCTAGTTTCTAGTTCTAGTTTCTAGTTCTAGTTTCTAGTCTCTAGTCATCTAATGGTTATAAGGTGAGGAGCTGTATAACCATTAGTAGTAAGACTAATCCAAGTATACTTATCTACTCGAGACCTATATCTTTAACCCATTTTGCTGCCTTACATTCCTTTTCTCTTGTCTTTCACAACCTCGGTCTTAGCCTTTTAAGTTGGATCTATTCAGATAAAATATACAGATGTCTTTGATTGTGTATCAATACACTATCAATGTACATTGTTTAGATATTTTTGTAGATAGATAGAAGATAGATAGAATACGCTTTATTATGCACACCATAAAAACTACAGATATAAATGTTGAAATTGAAATTTTACATAGGGTGACACAATGAGCGGTCTTATCGCTAAAAGCGATCTTTTACAGACAACTTTTGGATGGATTATGGGGGGAAAGTACTGTAGTGGTGTACCATATACACATTATTTTTGTATTTTTCTTTGACAAATTTTTCATTGAAAATATTACACGATCTTTTATTTGTCTCTACCTTAGATTATGAAATGTCCAGATTCCTAGTAGGCTACCGTAAATTGATTCCAAATTTAAGTAACTAAAATTGGTATCTAGTCCGATCCCCGCGTCAGACGTCAAGGAACGATCGCCCCGCAAACGTCACGAGCCGGGAGTTTTAATTTTTATTAAAATGCCAGTCTGTGCTGTGAAATCGTGCAAAAATTACCCTAACAAAAAAGAAAAATGCACCAACATCTCATTTCATAAGTAAGTATTCAATTTCACCGTGTATTTCTTAGTTAAATTTGAAAACGAAAAAGTAACAATGTGACAGAGCAACTGTTGAAGTGTTGCCTAAGGCATGAAATCAATTTACCCATATTTTTAACAACTCACGACAAAAACGAGGGATGACAAAAGAGTTTTATTAACATGAATGATGATGATAATTTTTGTGACTGTTAGTTAGTTTGTTTCTTATACTTAGCCCGTAAGTTTCTTAATTTACCTTTATGAAATCCAAGTCTGTAAATGCGATAATCCATTTTGATGACAGTGGTGGTCGAGGCTAAAAAAACATAAAAATTGGGGATTTTAAACATCCAAACTCCACCACAAAGGCGGTGAATCATCATCATTATTTAATTATTTGACGAATTCATCCATTGTTCAAGTTAAGTTTTTTGATACCCAAAATCGAAGTTTGGCGCCAATTGTGTAGGTTTACATTTTTACTTTTCACAAATATGTAGTGATTGAAAATGTGACAAATATCATTCAAAATATTATAAACAACAAGAAAATACCCAGATCTTAACGTATTATACAAACACAGGTCCAATAATACGTAATATTCATTATCACTAGGTACTCAATATGTTCAAAATATCGCTGACCAATATTGTTTTTTTTTTATTGCAAAGATTCGTTATTCGATAGCGATTATGCCAAACGATTTTTTTTTAATTTCGATCGTCTCGAGTTTAAGACGAATGTCAGAAATCGATACTTGAAAATTGAAATAAAATTGTTTTATACATTAAATTCTTATAAGCATTGTTTTTTTTTAAATAATAATTTACACTTTTCTACTGCAAGCATTGAAAATAAATTATTGATTGCAAGTTTAACTTTTTTAGAATATTATGTTGAAACCAAGTCAACTGACAGGACCTGTTTAGACCTACAGGTACCTCATTTATTGAACTTCACGCTGAATTGTTTCTATAATTGAATTTAAATTTGGAATGCGCTCGCTCTTCAAAATTATTTTAATTTATTGGACAATTATTTATTGTGGATTTTATTTTTGATAGGTACTTTCTGATAGTTTGCTACAGAATGCCCAGCATATATATTTAGGTAGGCTTTTAGCGTTTGGGAATGAATGATGATTAGAGATCGGATAATCGGATGCATATTTCGGATATCGGATAATTCGGATAATCGGATACGTGTTACGGAAAAGACTTTCTTATATATGTGGTTTTATTTATTTTGGTCCGTGCATCTTTACATACCAGGTCTGCTCCGTGCCTCGGAAAGCACGTTTAGCCCCCGGTCCCGGTTAAGGACCCGGCTGTCATTCGTGGATCTTTGACAGTCGTTACGTGTCGTCAGAAGCCCGAAAGTCTGACAATCAGTCTTACCAAGGGGTATCGCATTACCCAGTTACTGGGTTGTAGAGGTCAGATAGGCAGTCGCTCCATGTAAAATACTGGTATTCAGCTGCATCCCGTTAGACTGGAAGCCGACCGCCGGTCGCCGCTGGTTAGCCGGAAAAGGCTAGGCAGATTGATTGATTTATTTAAAAATGTCTGGAAATCGGGATCACATAAATATTCCGTTTGTTACACGTGGTCCCCGCGAGAAATACAAATCTGCCGAATTAAAATGGCTGTCCCTGGAAGGTACCGTCACTGTATTGGTGGGGTTGTTTTCATGGGACGATAGTAACTTTAAAATGTAAATCCAAGATGGCGGCTGCAATCATTTCCAAATTTTTCATCATGAGTGTCGTTTTCATGTTTTTGAGGGTGTTAAAGCCGATAGCCTTTTTTTTCGACACGGCTCGTATTTGTGTCAAGATCAGGAGCATAATAAACATTTTCTTTTTTCTAAAAAATATTATATATTATATATTCTCTATCGGCTTTAGCACCCTTAGAAACTATGAAAACGACATCCATGACAGAGAAATTGAAAATTTTCGCAGCCGCCATGTTGGATTTACATTTTAACGTCACTATCGGCTTTAACACCCTAGAAAAGCATGAAAACGACACCCATGAAGAAAAATTTGAAAATTTTTGCAGCCGCCATCTTGGATTTTCATTTTGACCAAATTGACACTTTTTTCTTTGTCTTCTTTTATTCTTTACAAGTTCGTTTTCAATGTTCCGTTTATATTTAAATTTTCCCACATTTTTAGGGTAATCTCTATGCGCTGGTATTATTCGCGTGTTGCACACATACGCAAATGCGTTATGTAGTACACGGCGCTCACTCACACATGTATAAAATGTGGCTTCACGTTCTATGTTACGTTTTGTATTGAACACGGAATCTGGACATTTCATAATCTAAGGTCTCTACACAGAAGTGTTTGTATTGAATTCTTATTTACCCAATTGTAGTTACAATATCAATGCTAAAGACAAACAAATTAGCATACAGATCACGGCATTGGTAAACAACAGTTGCCTAATCTTGTGTTTAAACGTTGTGACATTATGTATTAGCTGGCTCCTATGAATTCTTAATGGCGGCCTTACCTTACTAAGTGATGAGTCACCATTAGGTAGGTATATTTTCGACGACGCTGGAATAGGGATGATGCTTGGGTAAAAAAAGAGAAATTGTATTTAGTGCGTCAATTAGATAATAAAAAAACCGGTCAAGAGCGAGTCGGATCACGCACCGAGGGTTCCGTTCCGATTTCTGAAAAAGTGTGCTATTTCGAGACATCGTTTTATTTTTCCTGTAATCTTTACATAAACTTCTATCACATACAATAATTTCAGATTTTTCTCTTTGGAAACTTCGGAGATAAGGCCCCCCCCCCCTTTATCTCCGAAGTTTGCAACGGTATTTTTTTTTACATTTTTCATCAGAAGTCGAAAACTATGCGGCCTAAAAATAGAAAAAAAAAAATGTTTGAGAATGTGCAAACAGCGCTCTTTCATATGATACCCCACATGCTCTAGTAGCCCCACTTTGATTTTTGAAGACAACCTTTCACTCCCTGTTGCAAAAAAAAAAAAAAATCTTTCTTATTTTCAAAATAGTTGGGTCAACGTCATCTAAAACTATTCTAAATTACAAGTAGATAGCATTAGTAGTTCTTGAGATATCCAGCTGTGACAGACAGACAGACTGAGTGTCACCATAAGGATTCCTTTTTTACCATTTTGGTACGGAACCCTAAAAATATTAGACACGTATTTTTTGCTTTATCATGTTAATAAAAAAAAATGTTTAGATAAAACGCATTAAAATTGAGGAATGTGGTCACGCTACGTCACAGTATAAAATCTAGCAAGGAGTGACGTCATGCCACATTTTAACCTAATGTAGGCGTAATATTTTGATTACCTACGTAAAAAAAGAAAAAAATACGAGTCCAATAATTTTTAATAATCTACATCCATCAATTCTATTGGGAAATAATAACAAATTCACAGGAAGTAGCTAACTAGTTGCTGTTAAGTGCAAAACTTTATTTCCCAAACTTAAACAATAAAATCTGACCCCATGAAAAATTTCATCCACGTAAAAATTAAAGGAGAATTTTCCGTGAAGTTCACATGGAGGGTGTGCAGCCGATCGCCAGGTTAAGTGTGGCATGACGAGAGCACGCTAAGCATGTTCATGAATTATTAACGGGCGACGCCGATGAGTCTCCATGCACCTTTATTACTGACACCGCTTTGAAAACCTTTCGAGTGGATGGCTGAATTCTGAATCTTTTTTTGTCACCGACAGGAAATTGTATACAAAATGATTGAGAAGATATCGAATGGTGGAAGCCTGGAGGGGAATTACGGAAATTAAAATATGGAAAACTCATACCGAGTCATAGGTATATAAAGTTATTTCAATCATCAGGGGACTGGCCAATAAGTGATTCGCCGCAAAAATACTTTATCAATCCTTCTCTTTCATCTTTTTATGTGAAAGGACTGACACTAATAGCTTATTAAATCACTATATTTTTGTGTACTGGCTTTTCTGTAGGTACGTACTAATTAACTCAGATTAAGTACACAACAATAACAGACAACAACAACAATACACAGACAGACAGCAACAATAGAGACAAAGGCACTAACAATATTTTCTCCCACAAACCTCTCAACAAATCTCGTGAGAAGAACGTCATTGTAGGAAACCTTTTATTTTTATTTAATAAAACGCAATTTGATATATAATTTATACAGGGTTCCACAACCAAAAGGGTCTGAATGGAGCCGCATTGTTTGAATTCGGAAAATATCTTTTTTATTTTTTATCAATCCTTCTCTTTCATCTTTTTATGTGAACGGACTGACACTAATAGCTTATTAAATCACTATATTTTTGTGTATGATGCATGAAATATTAAATAAACATTGTTCTTAGTGGCTTTTCTGTAGGTACCTACTAATAGAGACAAAGGCACTAACAATATTTTCTCCCACAAACCTCTCAACAAATCTCGTGAGAAGAACGTCATTGTAGCAAATCTTTTATTTTTATTTATTAAAATGCAATTTGATATATAATTTATTCAGGGTTCCACAATCAAAAGGGTCTGAATGGACCCGCATTGTTTGAATTCGGAAAATATCTTTTTTATTTTATTTCGGTAGGCTTTGCCTTTGAACACCAGTAGGTAGGTATCTCATCACCCGATGATGCAGTTCCTTGTGTACAGTGTCAAATTAAATTAGCTATAAAACCCCGTAAACGAGATGGTATCGATATTAGAGGGCGATAAAACAAAAAAAATAATGATTGGTGTTTTTTACGGTTCCGACCCCAAAAGGAAAAAAACGGAACCTTTATAGGATCACTTCGTTGTCCGTCTGTCTATCTATCTGTCTGTCTGTCAGACTTTCTGTCAGTCTGTCAAGACCCTTGTTCTCAGAAACACGTGGAGGTATCAAGTTGAAATTAATATCAAATATGTATTATGGTCTCTTGAAGCTCTAAAAAAATCAAGATTCTAAGCCCACGCAATGAAAATATACGGCCATTTATGCGACATATTTTGATACTCGCAAGCACAAGTAAAGGAAAAAGTTCAAAAGTCGCAAAAATATGTGATAAAACTACTTTTCACATAATTTTTTTGTTTTTGCAATTTTGCAGTTTAGGGAATTGACCGTGACGTTCAATGTACGGGAGAACACGTTTTTTCAACTACAATGTTAAGTTTGTTTATGGGATAAATTCTTTTCAACTACGGAACCCTTCATTGTGCGTGGTTTTTTTTTGAAGTCATCGCTGCGACCGCTGTTATTTTGAAAGTGTTGAAACATGAGTTGAGAAAATCAGTTTTTCGTGTTTAAACATCAACCCATTAGGTAGGTACTTCTGTTAAGTTTTGCTATTTCAAGAAAGTACTACTACCTATGTGCTTGACCCCCAAAAAAACATCAAATCTTTTTTGTCTTATCTTGTTTAGATACTTATAACGTCTGCGGAGTTACGCTAACTAATTTTATTTGACCCTGCCCCGTATGTTATTGTTTTGTAAGATACCTATTATATAAGGTTGTGAACGCCATTATTGTAACGTCTTTTATAACCTTCAAACCATTGCACGACAGTTGATCGTTTGTACGTCTCGATGCGAGTTCCTCTGGGTAGGTACGGGAAGGGCAGAGATAGTGAACCTTTTGATTTTCACGTAGGAAATATTTTGATACAATTAATTCGTAAGGTAGTAGAAATGGGAGTAAATCAGCTAGGCTGTTTTTAAATAGACGAAAAACTATTTCCATGTTCTTATAGAAAGTGCCGCTGCAATGACGACATTAATTTGACACACGTATACGGTTCCGCGTTTTTGTTTTATCAAGATAATTATTTTAATTTCATTAAACGATATTATTTATTGATTTATTTACAATTTTCTAAAAACCGTTTACCTAGGATCATGAAATTCGGCAAGAAGCAAGGTCTCACAAGTAAAGGAAATGTCCGAAAATTGATCATTTGGAATTTTATCAAATAAAAAAAAATGAAAATTGGGATTACAAACATTTCGCAGAATCAATGTAACTGGAGAACATATTTTTCAACTACAATGTTTAGTTTGTTTTAGGGATAAATTCTTTTCAACTACGGAACCCTTCATCGTGCGTGGTCCGACACGCACTTGTCCGGTTTTTCAAATTGATTTATTTTCAATCCAACTTTCATTAAAAGCAAGGGTAGGTAAACACCCAACACTGTACGTTCTGCAGTACTTTATTGCCGTCAATGTAAACAAAGGTTTTATTGAGCCGGCAAGTGTCGGGCACTTTCGGCATAATTTAAATCTCCATTATCCGTCCGTTACACAGGAGACACACAGGTCATGGAGCACAATATTGCTTCAGCGAAATTGATGGAAAAAGTATTTTAAATATTGGTTCAAATTGAAACTTTTCATTTTTATTTTTCCTAAACAACCCACTCAGGAGGTATTGGGGGGTGTCAAAGTTTGTATGGGGGAATTTTAACGCGCGTTCCGATTAAAGGCTCTTACAGACAGAGGCGATATCGCGTCGCAACACCTTTCACACCAGAGCGGCGCGTTATCGGTGAAGTATATATACATTTACCTAAGTAAACAAAAAATTTCCGCAAAATTTCTAGTATTAGTTTACCAGCATTCATATCCTCGGTCCACGGCACAGAGAAGTTAATCAGGAAAATCCTAGCCTCCACACTGGTTAATTTTGATGTGCCTTGTTTTGCCGAGGCTATGGATGCCTGGAAACTCGCTTGCCCGAATTCAGATCCACCCGACAATCCATCTTCCCAGAGACGGTGGGATGAGCCGCTCTGCAGAGTAGTACAGAACAATTTACTTGACACGTCTGCTACTACTGCGGAGCGTGCGCGTCTGCTGGCTGTGGTTAAGTGGGAGTCGGGTCTGTGGCTTCACGCACTACCGTCGTCGAACATAGGCACTTTGTTCGACGACACTACTTTCCGCCTCGCTGCTTCACTGCGACTAGGAGCTCCATGTTGTTCTCCTCATCGCTGTCACTGTGGTGAAGTTGTCAACAGCCTCGGACACCACGGTCTGTCTTGCAGCCGAAGTGCGGGTCGCTTAGCACGGCACGCGAACATCAATGACATCATCCGACGAGCTCTTGTCACCGTCGGCGTTCCCGCTGTATTAGAACCCAATGGCTTGGCACGCGACGATGGCAAGAGACCGGACGGGATGTCTTTATTTCCATGGAAGGTGGGAAGGCCTTTAGTGTGGGACGCAACGTGTGTCGATACTCTTGCGCCATCCCATCTTCCTGGCTCGGCGTGCTGTGCTGGCACTGCTGCTGCGGCTGCGGAAAACCTCAAGCGGCGGAAATATAATAACCTTATCGGTAATTATATTTTCGAGCCGTTTGGGGTTGAAACCCTTGGGCCGTGGGGTCCAAGTGCTCTTGTTTTATTCAACGAAATCTCCAAACGGCTGGTTGACACTTCCCGTGACCCGAGGGCTGGCTTTTACTTTGGCCAGAGGCTTAGCATTGCCATACAACGTGGCAATGCCGCCAGTCTCTTGGGTACTTTACCAGTCGACAGCAATGCGGAGGAATTTTTCGACGCCATATTTTAGTTTTTTAATAGTTTAGTTAGGATATAATTTTGTTGTTTATATTTTCAGAAAGTGTGTTTTTAAATAGCAAGGAATAAAGTAGTTTTTCCCCCAGAGGGAAGCGTAGAGCGGTAGGCGGGAAGGGGAGGGGTGGTGAGGAGGGAGAGGGAGAGGCTGATGGAGAGAGGAGGAGAGGGTTATGAGGGTGTAGTGAGGGGGGAGGGTGTGGAGAAGGAAAGAGGGGAAGAGAAGGAGTTGGTGAGGGTAGAAGGGGAGGGGAAAGCGGTGAAGGGGGTGTAAGAGGGGTGAGAGGGGGAGTGGAAGGTTAGAGGGAAGGGATGTGGTGAGGGGGGTAAAAGGGGTAGGAAGAGGAGCGGGTGAGAGGAGGGTTAGAGTGAGATGAGGAGGGGTAAGAGGGCGAGCGGGGGAGTACCTTTACAGCTTAAAGTTACTATAGTTACTATTTGTATAGCACTGATTCATTGAAGAAACCCAGCCCTACAGAAATTACCTAAAAATAGAAAGTCGGAAACTCTGAACGGCACTAAAACAGGAGTAAACTCCAATAGTACGTCGGAGCTGACACACACTTTTTTTTGTTTGTTTGAACGGCAATGCGATGCGAAGGGTGATTCGGGTTAGCAAGAAATTTCACGCGGATGAAGTCGTGGCAGAAGTTATCTCAATATAATAAAAAGAAAAGTCCTGACTGCTGACTGACTGACTCATCAACGCCTAGCCCAAACCCTTGAACCTATGAAGCTGAAATTTTGCACCAGGTTCCCTTTATAATGTAAACAAGAAATACCGTGAGATTTTTGTTACCGTGTGATATTTTCCGACATCCACGTGGGCGAAGCTGCGGGCAAAAGCTAGTTTTGCTATATTATGCTAGATGGCGTCACTGAGACGTGGGATAACAGTTTTTGTGTGACATTTCTTCTGATAGCCTCTTTATAGTATCTTAAATCTCTTTGTTTGTACCAAAGGGGTAGCACCCCTGCCAGAGTAGGTAGCTCCCTCGGTGCACTGGTTAGTCAACAGACTGTGAAGTCGTCCTCTACAAACGTTAACCTGCTTCCGCAATAACAGTTCCTTACTTACGAGCTCTTCCTAGGGACCTGAAAGTTACAACCTTCACTTTATGTCCGCAAGCGATGTTATAATTTGAATTATAAATGACACTGGAGTTGTAAATGTTTCGTTAAATGCTAGTAAAAAAGATTGATTTGGTGTCGGGGGCCGGTTGATAAGAATCTACCAACTATGTAATTTATTGTTGGTCCTTTGATAGTATAGAGAATTTTAAGTTGCAACTTCCATAGAAAATTACCCCACGTCCGACAGCTGAGAAAAATATCTCAAAAAATAGATAAAAATGAGTAGTAATAAATTGCGTACCTCCAATTGCCATCCTTACTGGCTATCATACTTGGAAATTGCTCCAAATATTCTTTCAGGCGCAGTATTACTTAATTATCTTAAAAATATTTTGTTTTCAATCATGCAATATACCTACTACTCTAACGACCATAAAAAACCGGTGAAGAGCGAGTCGGACTCGCGCACCGAGGGTTCCGTTGAAAGTGTGCTATTTAGAGACATCGTTTTATTTTTCCTGTAATCTTTACATAAATAGCCTCCCTGGACTGTCTACAGCCTGGTGTCAAGGACCACCAACTCTTCGCTTGAGTATGGGTGAACTCCTGTAGCCACCTCCGTAACTGGTTGAAGGGAATAGGTACGATTGGCTCAGATCCACAGACAGGCGTGCTAGATGCTCTCCTAGATAGTTCGTCAGCTGCGTTGTTACCCAGTGATCATCTGTGTCCTTTTATCCATTGCAGTGTCACTGTGTTGCGATTAGATACCGTCACTCGTTCGAGTGCATTGTGACATTCTAGTATTAATCTCGAGGTAATGTATTTTTTCTGTAAGGATAGGAGCGCACTGAGTCTCAGAGTATACGGGGTACCCGTAACTCTCCTGGTTTCTATGATGTAAGCCGCTTGTATGATGCCCACACACTCTGCCTGCCTGCCCGTGTTAAATACTCCCAGCGAGCTGGATATGTTTATGTTGAGATCGTGTGAGAAGACTCCGACTTCGGTTCCGGAGTCGGTCTTTGATCCATCGGTGTCTCAACTCTTGAAAGAAAGAAAGAAAGCTTTTGAAAGTAGTGTTATTTCGGAGCTCTGTCATATGGTGATGCCATCATTGGCTGTCGTTTGATCGCATCCTCCTTTATGCGTATGTGCCCGTTGTGCTCTTGAGTCTTTGCTCAGGGTTCCTGTTAGATTAAGCTTAAAGGCGACTAAGGCCGCCTCTTCACGCACGATAAGGTGTAGAGGCGGCAGTCCAAGCATTGCCTCTAGAGCAATGGGTGTAGTTCTCTTGCAGCTAGTTACTGCTACACAAGCGAACCGCCACAGTTTCTCGAGTTCTTTTCGGGCTATGCTCAGGTCTGTCATGGGCCACCAGACTAGTGAGCCGTATGTAATTACTGTGGTGTATAGCCAGTTAGCCAGCTGCTAGCTGTAGTGCTGTGTTACTGTGGAGTGTGTGGTGTGGTGTTTAGCCTTGGGGTTAATAAGCTAAATCCTGCCGAGCAGTCGCTTGCACTGCCACAGGTATATGCTGGCTTTTGTGGTAATGTAATTGGTATGTTTCGCCCAATTCAGCTGTTTGTCCAGGTATTTGGTTTCAGTTGATAGGCTTAGGGTAGTTCCAAAGAAACGCGGTAGTTGTAATGTAGTCAGCTTCCTCTTTTTTGTAAAGAGAATCAGCTCGGTTTTTGTAGGGTTCACTGATAGCTTTGGTGTTTACTGCACTAGTCATCTACTACTTTCAAAGCTTGGCGCATAAATAAGGTCGCATGGTATTTTCATGGGTGCCATTTATTATTATGGTTATGTCGTCGGCATAGCCTACGGTGAAATATCCTTTGTTATTGAGGGTTTTTATGAGGCTGTCTATGATCAGGTTCCATAGCAGCGGAGAGAGGACGCCCCCTTGCGGGCATCCCTTTTTGTCACTATGGCCCTCGTGATGTCGTTTACTGTCACTTGCACAGCTCGCAGTTTGAGCATGTTGGTGATCCAGCCTGTCAGTGTCGAGTCTATACTATGTCTATGCTATGTGAGTCTATACTATGTGTATGCTATTGAACATGGTTTTGTCAAAGGCGCCCTCTATATCAATGAAGGCGGCCAGTGATGAGCACTTGTGGTCCACTGCGCATTTAATTTTGGAAACTACACTGTGCAGTGCAGATTCCATTGATTTGCCAGTGGAGTATGCATATGCTGTTGTTTATGAAGTGGTTCTACCCGAAGAGGTCTGTCACGGATGTGTCTATCACAGAGTTTCTCGAGTATTTTCAGTAGAAATTATGAGAGGCTTATAGGCCTATAAGCCTTGGGTTGTGTATATGTCGGGTTTTGTAGGTTTGGGATAAAAATGACTTTCACTTTACGCCATGCGAGAGGTATGTATCTGAGTGCTATGCAGGCTCGATTGATCTCCACCAGCCATGGTGAAGTGGGCTCCACGTAGTCCTGCGGACTTATATGGCAAAATAAATAAATCATAATTATAGTCAGTAAGCGTTACTTTCAATAATACCTACTTTTAAATATGTTATTATTAACCTAGTATAATGACTATTATCACACAATCGCAAATAATTTAATACAGTGTTTAATTGCTTTTTAATCCTATTCTAAAACTAAAATCAGAAGTATATTACAAGTATTCTGCCCCTGAATTCATATTCCGAGCAATTTTTTAATGTGCTAGCCAGTAAGGATGATCACCGGAAGTGTAAAACATTTTTTTAGCGATTTTTAGGGTTCCGTACCTCAAAAGGAAAAAACGGAACCCTTATAGGATCACTCGTGTGTCTGTCTGTCTGTCTGTCCGTCTGTCACAGCCAATTTGCTCCGAATCTAATGGACCGATTAAGTTAAAATTTGGTACATATATGAATTTCTGTGACCCAAACACGTACAGCTAAAGTAAATATATGAATTTTGAATAAGAGAGTCACTTTTAGGGGGAAAATAAGAAACTTAAAAAAAAAAAAAATGTAAACTGTACCGAGTGACATATCAAATGAAAGGGCTTACTATGAGGGTCTCAAATATATTTTTTTTATAATTTTAAAATTTATTGTTTTAAAGTTATTTAAGAAAATAGACGAAAATTGACCATTCCCCCCCCCTTATCTCCGAAACTACTGAGCCTAAAATTTTGAAAAAAATATAGAAATTAGTTCTATACCTGTAGATTACAGGAAAACCTATAAGAAGTCTGTGGTCTTAAAATAACATGGTAAATCTATATATACAAAAAAATCAAAGTCCTGACTGAGTCACTGACTAATATACCAACGCACAGCCCAAACCAATGGACCTAGAGACTTGAAATTTTGCACATAGATACCTTATATAGTGTAAACATCCAGTAAGGAAGGATTTTTGGAAATTCCATCCCTAAGGGGGTAAAACAGGAAAAAGAAAGAAAGAAAGAAAATAGATTTATTTAGCACAGACTAAAAATGAAAATGAAATGAATGGAGATGAAAGTTTGTATGAAAAATCCTATCCCATGACTTAATAGACTTGAAACTTAGCACGAATATTCATCTAAGTAAATTATAAAGTTTATCATTTTTAGTTTTCCTAAACTACCCTCTAAGGAGGGATTGGGGGTGTCAATTTATTTATTTATTTTTTATTGGTTTACCAACAATTGTTTACACAAGTTTTATGTTAAAAGTTACATGCAACAATATACATATATGCAACAGTGCAACAATCACTTACAGGTAAACTCCGCATGCATAAAGAAGTTGTACAAAAAATTTATTATAATATTAATCTAGTTTTTAATTTTACTTATCTAAAGGTCTAAATAATTAATCTAACAATTTAATTCAATTCATAATACATAATACAAAATACATTTCCTTTGAGCGAGATATTGAAGGGTTTATCTATTTAGGAAGATACTTAAGAAAATTGGCCTTTAATTTGCCCAAACTTTCAAAGTGCAAATCGATTTTATCACTGCAACTATTTACAACCTTGCATAACCTTGCATAGGGGGAATTGGCGCCTAGGACCGTTCTTCTCTGTGGTGGGCAGAGTGGTGTTATTGCATTGCGAGGAATTCTTGAGGGGGCACGGAAATTAAAGGTGTGCAAAATTTGTGGGCAGTCGATTTTGTGGTGCCAAAGTTTGTATGGAGGAACTTTAACACGCGGTCCGATTAACTCAAAACTCAGTTTTTATACTTGAGACCAAAAATTAAGACTAATGTATATTAGGGTTTTCCAAAAATCTACCCCTAAGGGGTGAAAAGTTAATTTTATAGCGGAGGATTTTATTGGGGGCTTGATTAACTCTAAAATTGGTGTAAATAATGTTTGAGTCAAGTTATGGAAACATACCAGACGATTTTTGAAATTCTTTAGGTATCTGTGTTCGTGAAAACAGATACAGTTTATATGAAAAATCTTATTAATTTGGTTAGTGAACTTGATACTTAGCACAAATACTTGCATAAGTAAGTAATAATGTTTGTCATTATTAGTTTTTCAAAACTACGCCTCAAATGAGGTTTAGGGATGTTAAAGTTTGTATAGAAGAATTTTAAAGCGCAGTCCGATTAAAAAAATGGTACTTTGAGTCAAGTTAGGAAACTTGCCAAACGAATTTTCACCGATTTTGACGGCATATAGCTGATGTTTTAAGGAGTAACTTAGGCTATTTTTATTTTAGAAAAATAATTAGGGTTCCGCGCAAGAAAATTAAAATCCATGAAATCAGACAACCACGTACAGCCCAGTACAAACTTACTAAGCCTCCGCTGTCTATTACGGCTATAACAACAAATAATAAAAATAAAGCAAAGTTAAAAATTTAAGGGGTTGGTCCCCATACAATAAACTTTTCATTTTGAAAAAAAAAAAAAAAATTTTAATCTAGCATGTGGGGTGTCATGTCATTATTTCATCACCGCTGCTCTCAAAACGGTGAAGGAAAACATCGTGAGGAAACCGGCATGTCCTAGAACCAAAAATTAGAAGACATGTGACATCTACCAACCCGCACTGGGCCCGCATGGTGGATTACGGTCCGCTCCCTCTCACCGAGAGGATGCCTGTGTCCCAGCAGTGGGAACATTATAGGCTGATTATGTGTTATGTGGGGTGTCATCGTCTAGAACTCATTGAGTAGAGTACAAACATATTTTTTTTTATCTTTTAAAATTAAGAAATAGGGGGCCGTAAAAGTTGTACATTTTAGACCCTTTTTATACGAGCTCTAGCGCAACAATTCAACAAATTAGGAATTTGAAACTTCTTTATACCATGTAAGTACCATGAATACTAAATTTAATCAACAATACTGAAAACGGCGATTCATAAGGTATTTTGTTTAAACATGGGTGATTTTCTGCAACTGCAAAAAATAACCTTGTAATTCACAGTATCATTATAAAATAAGTAAAAAGTTATCTTTGCGATTATTAAACATATAATATGATACGGAACCCTTCGTGCGCGAGTCCGACTCGCACTTGACCGGTTTTTTTGAGATAAGTACTTAACTTTGTAGTCGCGAGTGGGGCATTTTTGCTACTTCTTCTTTAGAAAGTAATACATTGGAACGCTGAATTTAAAAACTCAAACCGCTGACTTACCTATAAAAGTAAAAATTTAATTACGGAAATTATGTTTATTTTTTATTATTTTCGATGTATTGATTTACGTTAAGAAAAGTCCGAAAAATGGATTTTTGTGACCCAAACACGTACAGCTAAAGTAAATATATGAATTTTGAATATGAGAGTCACTTTTAGGGGGAAAATAAGAAAATTTAAAAAAAAAGTTTTGTAAACTGTACTGTGTGACATATCAAATGAAAGGGCTTACTATGAGGGTCTCAAATACATTTTTTTTATAATTGTAAAATATATTGTTTTAAAGTTATTTAAGAAAATTGACGAAAATTGACCATTCCCCCCACCTTATCTCCGAAACTACTGAGCCTAAAATTTTGAAAAAAATATAGAAAATAGTTCTATACCTGTAGATTACAGGAAAACCTATAAGAAGTCTGTGGTCTTAAAATAACATGGTAAATCTATATATATAAAAAAATCAAAGTCCTGACTGAGTCACTGACTAATATATCAACGCACAGCCCAAACCAATGGACCTAGAGACTTGAAATTTTGCACAAAGATACCTTATATAGTGTAAACATCCACTAAGGAACGATTTTTGGAAATTCCATCCCTAAAGGGTAAAATAGGGGATGAAAGTTTGTATGAAAAATCCTATCCCTTGAGTTAATAGACTTGAAACTTAGCACGAATATTCATCTAAGTAAATTATAAAGCTTATCATTTTTAGTTTTCCTAAACTACCCCCTAAGGAGGGATTGGGGGTGTCAAAGTTTGTATGGAAGAACTTTAACACGCGGTCCGATTAACTCAAAACTCAGTTTTTATACTTGAGACCAAAAATTAAGACTAACGTGTATCAGGGTTTTCCAAAAATCTACCCCTAACGGGTGAAAAGTTAATTTTATAGCGGAGGATTTTATTGGGGGCTTGATTAACTCTAAAATTGGTGTAAATAATGTTTGAGTCAAGTTATGGAAACATACCAGACGATTTTTGAAATTCTTTATTTGTGTTCGTGAAAACAGAGATACAGTTTATATGAAAAATCTTGTTAATTTGGTTAATGAACTTGAAACTTAGCACAAATACTTGCATAAGTAATTAATAATGTTTGTCATTATTAGTTTTTCAAAAATACGCCTCAAATGAGGTTAGGGATGTTAAAGTTTGTATAGAAGAATTTTAAAGCGCAGTCCGATTAAAAAAATGGTACTTTGAGTCAAGTTAGGAAACTTGACAAACGAATTTTCACCGATTTTGACGACATATAGCTGATGTTTTAAGAAGCAACTTAGGCTATTTTTATTTTAGAAAAATAATTAGGGTTCCGCGCAAGAAAATTAAAATCCATGAAATCAGACAACCACGTACAGACCAGTATAAACTTACTAAGCCTCCGCTGTCTATTACGGCTATAACAACAAATAATAAAAATAAAGCAAAGTTAAAAATGTAAGGGGTCGATCCCCATACAATAAACTTTTCATTTTGAAAAAAAATATTTTTTTTAATCTAGCATGTGGGGTGCCATCGTCTAGAACTCATTGAGTAGAGTACAAACATATTTTTTTTAAATCTTTTAAAATTGATAAATAGGGGGCCGCAAAAGTTGTAAATTTTAGACCATTTTTGTACGAGCTCTAGCGCAACAATTCAACAAACTAGGAATTTGAAACTTCTTTATACCATGTAGGTACCATGAATACTGTATTTAATCAACAATACTGAAAACGGCGATTCATAAGGTATTTTGTTTAAAAATGGGTGATTTTCTGCAACTGCAAAATATAACCTTGTAATTCACAGTATCATTATAAAATAAGTAAAAAGTTATCTTTGCGATTGTTAAACATATAATATGGTACGGAACCCTTCGTGCGCGAGTCCGACTCGCACTTGACCGGCTTTTTAGAGTCGAATTTCCCAAATAAAATTGATTCTATAATTATTATATTTATGTAGGTACCTATTATATATTTTTTTTTCGTTTATTTCAGCCGAAAGATGTCTATAACTGCTGGAAAAGCACCGCCACTTCGACCGGTTCTGTGCTTCCCGCATCCAGATTCTTGCGGCCTTCACAAGGTCATCTGTCCACCATATGAGAGGCATTCCAACGCTACGAAGAAGAAGAACAGATGGCTGATGGTGCCGAAAGCTTCCGGAGTGGCGACCGCGTACAGGAAAATGTAGTGTTGGAAGTTTACTTACAAAACATATTAATATTTCCAAGTACGTACAATATACCAACAAGACTAGAATTTGTTATAATTTCCACTTTGAACAGAGAAAAGTCTGACACCTAGCTCAGACGAGCCAGACGTGTTTATTTTTAACTGGACGAAGGTAGTTCAGGAGCTGAAACTCCGTTCGACTAAAGCTGGGGCGACGACGGGACGTCTGCCCTTTTAAGTAAAGTGTTACCCAAAATTGGATAAATTAGCTTTTAGCCTTTCGCTATCCCAAAATATACTTAGGTAAACATAAATATTGATCAATCCGTTTAAATAAGTTACGCAGACCTATCGTTAATGTATTTGTTTTTGATATTAAGGCGCGGAGTAAGCTCAATAATCTCAAAAATTGGTTTCTTGGATTGTCGAGTATGACGTAGCGCAATGAAACTATCTGACGCAAAGAATACAGTGGACAGAGAAGGGTTTAACGAAAAATTTTAACCGAATAGAATAGTAAAAAATAGTTTGATATTCCCAATAAAAAATTTGGAAGTTGCTCCACAAAAATAAACTTTAGCGTTGAACATCTCTGTATTTTCAGGGATAACGACATCAATTTTTTAAATAATTTAATAGAATATTAGCATTTTTTTTAAACTTTAACCGGATAATTATTTAGTTTATTGTGTATATTCTGAATAATCTAAAGAAAACCCGGAAAATAAATGCACATTCGCACCTTAGTCACATCTCGGCAACACAAATATTATTTTCAATTTTCAACCTTATTTCAAGCCAGCTAATGGTGACAATAGATTACGCGGTTGTGTGCCGTTTAAAATCGTAGTCAGTCCGCGTCTAAACTGTCGTTTACTGTATTAATTATAGTAGTTAATGATACTGTTACATAATGAGGGGTACCTATAGGCGAGGTTTTTAATATTATCACCCGAGTGTTTTAATACCTAGTTATGTGCATACACTTGACTACTTTATCTATATCGCAGGCAATTTGTATGATTCCGCGTTTTACAAACGGCGTCGTCCGTTTAAAAACGCTCGCTGTTTTAAAATATGCCGAAGGCAAAATGTAAATTACCTAGTCAATTTATAATATGCCACATCATTTGATATACAATTCAATTTCCGTTTACAAAATGCCGCGGCAAATTGAAATATTTAGTAATTTTTCTTACCACGCGTGGCGCTGCTAATCAAAACAAGAAAAATGGCGTCGAGTAGTGGTTTTGTGACACAGAAAAACATTGAAAACAGTGCAAATTCTACGTGTTCAAAGGACTTTTCACAAAAAAAGTATTGTTTTAAAGACATTTATTATAGGGAATTAAGTAAAAAAGCCGTGGACAAATGATAAAGTTTTTGAGGTTATCCGGCACGTAAAAAACGCTAAGGTGTCCATGGAATCTGGTGGTCGGAGGAACAACGTTATTATTCAATTGTGAAAATTTGACAGATTGGGTTAGCTTGATGCTGGCCTCTGTACACCTATCTATCCGGGCTCCACTGTACTATCACACCCGCGCGTCCGAAACTTCACATTGGTGAATCATTAGGGTTAGGTTAGAATAGTGACCATTACCTCTATTGCTGGTGAATCATTTGGGTTAGGTTAGGTTAGGTTAGAACAGTGACCTTTAACGCGCGACGGCGAGCGAGCGAAGCGAGCGGTGCCGCGGCAGCGGCCGCCGAGCGCCATATCCCCTCCATATTATTCATAAAAGTTGCATTATTGTTACGTACGTCATCAGTTTAAATTAGATTAGTGTTGTTTTTGTTACTTAATTAATTTAATTACTTTAGGAGTGCCGGTATTTTAAGTTAGTCCTATTTGAATAGGTACCTACCTGATTTCTGAAATAAAGTCTGATTTGTCCAACCCGTGTTTTATGATGGTCACCCCACTATAACAATCAATGTCGAAATTTTAACAATTGAACAATTCGCCAATTTGCCTTCGGCATATTTTAAAACAGCGAGCGTTTTTAAACGGACGACGCCGTTTGTAAAATGCGGAATCATACAAATTGCCTGCGACATCTACACTCAGGCAATAGGTAGTTACTTACCTACTTGTAAGTACAAAACCAAAGTTAGCAAAAAGTAAACAAAAACAATAATGGCTCCGAAACCATCACAGGCTGTAAAGAGATAAAAAGGGAAAGAAAACCATCGTGACGTGGATTACGTTACTATGGTTACGGAGCTATCGTCGAATAAAACTTTTTAATTTTAATTCAGTTATGCATAAAGTCCGTAGGTAAGTGCTATTTTTGAATTCATAATCAGGGGGCCTAAACCGGCCACATCAAGCAATTCCTCTAAAAGCGATTCATTTCCTGAATTCCCAGCAATTTATTATGATTGACGTATTTGACATTAAACTTCAATAAAGCAATTCATAATTTGTGGACCATTTTACGAATCTCCGTACAAAACTGTCAAACAGATGAATTGTGTGCTATGAATTGCACGCAGATAAATTATGAATTGTCAGTTTTTGACCGTTTTACGATTTTAAATATGATTAATAAATACCTATTATCCTATTATGATTCTGCCAAAGTGGCCGTTTTAGGCCCCCAGAACTTTACGATATGTATGTAGATAAATACAATTAATCTACTCAGAATCCGATGACAAAAGCGAATGCCTTACAAAAGTGAAGTGAGGAAAATGCAATGTAGGCACCTAAATCAGATTTTCTAACGTAAACTTTGTCCGAAGACAATGCAGACTCAGACTGATGAAGCTTTACAATCGATTTTTTAGGGTTCCGTACCAAAATGGTAAAAAAGGAACCCTTATGGTGTGACTCAGTCTGTCTGTCTGTCTGTCTGTCACAGCTGGATATCTCAAGAACTACTGATGCTATCAACTTGAAATTTGGAATAGTTTTAGATGACATTTACCCGACTATTTTACAAATAAGAAAGAAATAAAAATATTTATGTTTTTTTTGCAACAGGGACTGAAAGGGGGGTCTTAAAAATTTAAAGTGGGGCTACTAGGGCATGCGGGGTATCATATGAAAGAGCGCTGTTTGCAAATTCTCAAAATATTTTTTATTTTTTTTAGGCCGCATAGTTTTCGACTTTTGATGAAAATGTAAAAAAAAAAATACCGTTCCCCCCTATCTCCGAAGTTTGCAAAGAGAAAAATCTGAAATTATTCTACGTGATAGAAGCTTATGTAAAGATTACAGGAAAAATAAAACGATGTCTCTAAGTAGCACACTTTTTCAGAAATCGGAACGGAACCCTCGGTGCGCGGGTCCGACTCGCTCTTGACCGGTTTTTTTTAGGATGAGGCCGAAATTGGTGTAATCTCCAATGGTCCTTTGGTCCTATAAATAACTCAAAATAGGATTGTAGTACGACTGGTTTCTTTTAAATCCATAGACATTAGTAGCCAGTAGACCTTCATCAAACTTATCAAAACAGATGACATGTTAATACAAGTTGAAATGCAAAAACAATGACGTTTATGTAGTATGTAAAGTAGGACGGTAGTTCCGGCAACGTTCAATAGAATAGCACGTGGCTGTTACACGGACGCGGCGCTAGTGTGCTGAGGAAATAAGATGTCACTCAAAACTCGGCAGCGGTGACTAGCGGACGTGTCACGCGTGTTACTGTCGGACCCGTTATTTTGAATTGTTGATATTATAAAGGTATAAAGTGGTATATGGAACGGACAAACTTGATATGTGGAATTGTGGACGGAATTGGAAGTGGAGGCGTTGGTAGAAGTTACTAAAGTGTGGCAACGCAGAATTATTTTGTGCTGGAATAATTTAGCGCCCAAAATAAGTAAACCTGATTTTATTTTTTTTGACAAAAATATAATTGAATGTATTGTGTTGCGTAAATTATTTTGCATAGGTACTATTGTATAGAATCCAGTTCTTCTAACTGAACAGACAGCTGTGCTGCTGGGGAGTTTGTTCCGCTACTTCTTCTTCCCAGCTAAAGCACTAGGAAGTGGTGAAGGGCGGGCGTTTTGTGGGGACTGTCTTACTGTAATTTCGACGTTCAAAAAGTGCTGATTCTCAGCCTAATTAGAATAAATGACTTTTGATTTTGATTTTGATATTTTTGATTTATTTAAATTTGTTAAGTAAAATAAGTAATTAAGGCATGAAAATACTTTGTGATAGATACCTAATACCTATGTAACCTACCTGAAACAATTTAAACCGCCACAAAAAAACCTAACGTTCAAAAGCATGAATACGATTGGAGTAAATTCACTTAAATTCATAGTACCTATTAGATCAATCTATTGGAATCAACACAGGACAAAATAGCTCATAGAAATATAAAAGAACAAACAAACTATGTTCAAAATCCCTATACAAAATAATGTTTCCATGTTCAAAACGCCAATCAAAATCAAAAACACGATCTATCGACGTAGGTACCTACATCAAGAACGCGCCATCATTGGCCAATATCGGATTCATAAGACAAAGCTATAAGGGTTTTTAATTGCTGCTGCTCATAATCAATCTAGGTATTCGAATCAATGCAGGGCAAAAAGCCCATTGAAATCTAAAAAAAAAAACAAATTGAGTTCAAAATCCCAATACAAAATAATGTTTCCATGTTCAAAACGCCAATCAAAACCAAAAACTATCTATCAACGTACCTATATCCAGAATGCGCCATCATTGGCCATTATCGGATCCACAAGACAATGTTAAAAGGGTTTTTAATTGCTGCTGCACATACAGGGAAAAGCTTTTACGTTAAGCTAAATTCAGGCTTGCATAACAGGGTATAAATAGAATGTAAATGTGGGAGTTTAGCTTTCAGGTCGCGGTGACATTTCCGAGGTATTTCTATTTTCAGTTCTGAAGCTAGTTATTCAATAGAATATTAATTTTTGATGAAGCATTTTTGTGGATTAAAATTGACTGTTAGGAAAATTGCAAATGGAAAATGGATGTTTCAAAAGTTAGATGTGTCTGCTTAACATTTTGTCTTTTTGTTGACGTCTTTCTTGACGCGTTGAACACTACCCGTAGCTTCGTAGTTGTTGATTCTGCTCTGTTTATGCTCTGATTCTGTTTGTAATTTTTGCTGTTGCTAAGTACCTTAAGTCCTAAGGCAATGTACTCACTAATGAATGCTTTACAATGTAACCTTTGATCCGTTAAGTACATTTATTTTACCTTAAACGCGGCAGTACGCGGCATTGACTATCTTACCTTCTACATGGTCCTTCGAGCCGGATATTGTTTCTAAAGTAACTAATTTAGTATCACTGATTTAGCAGAATGGCATGGTACTTGGAAGCAGTAAACTCGCGGACGCTGGACCAAGGTCTTTAAGCAGGTAATGTTTTGGACATGCAAACACAATTCATGCTAATATTTATTATAATACTTTTCATTCAGTCCATCAGATTGTTTTCACGATGCTTGTCCTAGTCTTCGGGATTAGAACCAAAAATATTATTGTTAGACAATTTTAGTTGATAATTAAAAAAAGGGTGTCTACAAATAATTCAAAAACGTGGTTGGAAATCTTTAACGGGAACAAGCAAAAGCACTGAAAATGTTGAAAATGACAACAATCTCCCATTATACAATATTTTCCATAAATTACAACCTATAAACGATAAACCCTAAACCTCCACACATAGATACGCTTATAAGCAGAAAATTCGGACGCTTTTAATCGGATCGGTCGGCGGCGGGATTTGCGTCCGAATTCGTTAAGTGGGCTCGTTGCGTCGCTGACACCCGGCGGATTGGTGACGTCACCAATAACTAGGATATGACGTCATTAAACTGTGATTGCTGTTGTAGAGGTGGGTCTACACGGGTTTGGTGCGTGTGAGAAAAATATGTGTTAATGTTTTTATTGGTCCTTCAATGGCTATGTTTAGGAAATTGTTGTCAAGTTATTTAAGTGAAGTAAAACAATGATAGCAAATTTTTCTTTGAAGATCATTTCTGTATACAACCTGGAGTACTGCTATAGTTTATCTTACTTCATAAGCATAAGCATAATCAGCCTATAATTTTCCCACTTCTGGGACACATAAGCCTCCTCTCGGTGAGAGGGAGTGAGCCGTAATCTACCACATGAGGCCAGTTCGGGTTGGTAGATGTCACATGTTTTCGTATTTTTGGTTCTAGGACATGCCTCACGATGTTTTCCTTCACCGTTTTTAGAACAGTTGTGATGAAATAATTTACAGAAAGTAAAGCGCATGTCTGGGTTCTAACCTACGACCTACACCTCGTAAGTCACTGCCGTTACCACTGGGTCAGCACTGTTTTATATTAGTTCCTTTTTCCTAATCCTCAAATTTGTGTTTTTAAAATTCATATAAAACCTAATGTACCTATACGGTTAAATCATTTTGATTTTCCATACGCGTTGAATTTTTTTCGTTAGAAAAAAAATCCAAAGTAGTACCACAGGTAGTACCGTCTATTTTCTGCAGTTCTCTATTGTACAGTAAAAATTTAAATATGTTAAGAACTTACTAAGCTAAAAATTGATTTAAGTATAGCATTTTGTCATAAATCTACATTTAAACGGAGCGCGTTTAAATTCCGGTGCGCGTGAGAGTCTATCTCGCGCGTCAAACTAGACAGCCAGAACGCCATTTCACCTACATACCGAGCTAAATCACGCTTCAATATATCGCCTTTTTAAAAATATACCAATTTAAAAAAATAGAAAGATTTAAAACTTTTAATTTACCGTTCAGTTATATGTTGTTCCTTTCTGTCGCATCGCCCTTTATTTTCTAAAAACAGGACCCCGTTATGTACTTGATCCAATTCACCAACGAATGTCCAGTTCACACTCCACAGCTGGTAAAATAATTACAAACCAGAAATTACGATTGAGATTTCCTTTGAAAGAGAATATTATGTGATTATAATGTATCAAGAGCGGCCTTACAGGATATCGTAATTGACATGTCATGACCAGGAGCGGTCACAAAGGGTCAGAGATTGTAGAAATTTGTCGAGCCGATAATGTCGGTCCGGCAAATAGGTTCAGCGAAGATCGACGAATGGGGGATGCGACAAGGAGTGGTTGACTTTTTTGTATGTCCTGAATTGGTTTTATGGCGCTGTTAAGTGTTGTTTGGGGCGCTATGCCAGTTGAATCTTTATTGGCCAAGTAATAGACTTTATTTTCCTGAAATTTGGCATGACTTACGTACGAGGACTATCTGCATTTATAAATCTGTCCATCGGGATGTGGCACTGATTTCCTAGAGTTTCCCAGAAGCCATAGTACACATCTGATGGTATAAAAAGCTTCATTGCTTAACAACACTTTCAATATGAATGATCATTCATTCTCTCTCATTCACACATGAATTATTAGTTTATTACCCATGGTGGGATCCTATAGTCCCTGAAAGGGACCACGGGGATTTTTTTTCCCCATGGTCCCTCCGAGAAATACAATGCTGCCGCATTAAAATGGTAGTCTCGAAAGTATGATTCGCGATAGTAACAAATATATATTTTTATAATCCATAAAAATCATCAATACATCTCTCTAAGTTAGATTTGCCGTATTTCGATCTGATTCGGAACAATTAATTAAATAAATAAAATAATGTAAAATTGTTGTTGTTTGTATTGTATTGTATACCCGCGGCTTCGCCCGTGCATGTATTATACATATAAACCTTCTTCTTGAACCACTCTATCTATTAGAAAAAACCGCATCAAAATCCGTTGCGTAGTTTTAAAGATCTAAAGCATACCTAAGGATAGACAGCGGGAAGCGACTTTTATACCATGTAGTGATAGTGATGATAAATAGTTGTAGTATTGTATTGTTTTGTATTGTTGTGTTGTATTTATTGTATTATAATATTGTAATGTAATATTGTTATTGTCACGAATCCTATTTTCGAGACTACCATTTTAATTCGTCAGCATTGTATTTCTCGGAGGGACCACGGGTAATAAACGGAATCATTATATCTCTATGTGGACAACACAATTATTAAGTAGGTAAGTACTGCGTTAATGATCATGTAGTCAGCTCATTTGTTTCTATGATCCGTGTGCCAGCTGACCACGGAGTGCGGTCGACAACTCGTGAATGTAGATGTAACTGAACATTTTGTAATACTCCTCTTTATCTCAAAGGCGCCAGAAAGGACCACCTTTTTGGGTTTTATTCATAAAATGTTTAATATCTTGAAAGTAATTTAAATGTACCATTAAACGGTTTGGTTCAAAAGAATTTTTCAACAATGTGTAATGAACGAATTTTATTTTTGATAGCAATTGTGATGACGACTAAAATTTTTTTTTGTCCGTAATTTAGATTATTAAAAAGTATTGGACACGTATTTTTTCTTTTTTATGTGTAATCAAAAGATTACGGTTTCATTGAGTTAAAACATGGCATGACGTCACGTCTAGCTAGATTTTATTACGTAGAAGTGACGTTAGCGAGCCCCCCACTCCCCAACTTCATAGCGTGTTATCTAAGTAATTTTGTATTAGGTAATATGATAAAGAAAGAAATACGTGTCTAATATTTTTTTACTATCTGAAAAACTAAAAGAATTTCTTTTATTTTACCCAAGCATCATCCGTATTGTAGGTAAGTCGTATTTTGCAGGTTGTTGTTCCAGTTTGTGGGTCGTTTGTATAAATACAATAAACTTAAATTATTTAATGAAAAACAGAAAACAATTACAGATTAACTGTAGTTCCCGATAATAGTAACAAAACAATAAATTTAAACATAAGGTAATTGAATTCTTATTTGAAACTTCATTCTCTAAAGACATGGTTTGGTTACATATTTTACCATCAGAAACGTTTTTGCAAGGAACTACATAGTTAGTTTGACGCAAATTGATAACAAGTGGGGCACGGGCTCATTTAGCGTCTTCACTCAACCATAACAGCCGAGTAAAATAAACGCGAAAAAAACTTGGTATAAACGTCTCGCGTCTGTCGAACAGGTTAATTATGCATGAAATATTTATAGTTTTGTGCTATTCTTTTCATTGAATAAATAGACTTATGGGGTTCACAAAAAGCGTGGATAGATATACGTGGTTGCGTAGACCTTCAAGAAAATGAACTTGACACATATTTTCTGTTCAAACCTTTTTGTACGATACTGATGACTTTGAGGAGGCACATATTAATTACTAGCTTTTGCCTGCGCGGATGTCGGAAAATATCCCACGGGAACGTACTACCGGGAAATCCTTCCTTATTCCTTGTCTACATTGTAAAGGGAACCTCTGTGCAAAATTTCATCATTTTTGGTTGGTTTGGGCTGGGCGTTGATGAGTCAGTCAGTCAGTTAGTCAGGAATTCTCTTTTTATTTATATACCTAGATTATAAAATATAGATAAATACCTCGTTTTCAGGCTGATGCGATTAATAGCTACCTAATCATGACTATTCGTTGTGGCTACCAGCAGCAACTACCAAGATAAGATATATACCTAAGTTTTGATGCCTAAAAGATGGTGGATGTTTCTTTCTGTAGTATAGGTAATAATTATGAGAAGTAAAGGGTTTTTAAATAGAGACGCTCAAACTTTGATAGCGTATAGCGGCCATCTTGTTAAAGTGACAGCTGTCAAATTTTATAGGATTATTTATTTAGTCTTGACATTTCACCATGGAACGCTACACGCTTCAACAACGCGTTGAAATTATTCAAATTTAGTATCAAAATCAGTGCTCTATTCGACCAACGTTTCGTGTCTTTGTCATTTCGCGTGGTGGCGACATCAACTGGCTACCAAGATCGTGTGACTCAACTGTGGGGCTACGTGAAATCTCTGGTTTATGTAGACACACCACAGACAATTGCCGCCCTGAAGACCAACATAAGTCGCGTTCTTCATGAAATTGAGCCCCATCTAAGCGAAGATGTTCAAATTGGTTCTTCAGGATACACCACCTACATCGGAGCCGCGGCGGTCATTTGTCCGAAATTATATTCCTTATACATATAATGTCGCCGAATTTCATTTGATATAAAAATAAAAATGAGGCAATATCACTTACATAATTTTTTTTATTTAATTACAAAGTTCTTAATGAAAAGCTCTTTATAAATAATCAACTCGTAGATCTTCCAAACATTGGTCCTTAGATTTTGGTCTTTTAGGCAGGAAAGGACCAAGGTGCTAATTCGTTCAAGAAAGGTAAAACATGCAGAGAAACGTGTAGCTATATATATTATCATCTTCGTATGTTTGATCATCATAGTTTATGCAATAAGTTCAGTGTAAAAAATCGTTTCTACGTAGCAAAAGTTAACACGTGGTTCGAACTGGGTTGAGTACATGCACGGCCATACATGAGTGACGCGAGTACGGCTCGCACCGCTGGAGCGCGGAAACAATCAAATATTGGCAACTCCCTGTACCCTGCTGGACTCCATGCAGATTTTTATTCAATTTTTTTCCGTAGTGAACCCAACCAGTGAACCTCGGTTTTCAGTATAGTGATTGTTTAGGTACGTGTTGTGGTTTGAATTTTGAAGAAGTAGCGTTCTATTGTTTGGTTACTAAGTGTGCTGTTATTAGGGTTCCGTACCAAAATGGTAAAAAGGAACCCTTATGGTGCGACTCAGTCTGTCTGTCTGTCTGTCTGTCACAGCTGGATATATCAAGAACTACTAATGCTATCAACTTGAAATTTGGAACAGTTTTAGATGACGTTTGCCCAACTATTTTGCAGATATATTATTATAATTAATAATAAGAACGCTGTTTGCACATTCTCAAACATTTTTTTTTCTTTTTTTAGGCCGCATAGTTTTGGACTTTTGATGAAAAATGAAAAAAAAAAAATACCGTTCCCCTTATCTCCGAAGTTAACGATATCTCTAAATGGCACACTTTTTCAGAAATCGGAACGGAACCCTCGGTGCGCGGGTCCGACTTGCTCTTTACCGTTTTTTTATTTGGTTACTAAGGGGATTGTGGCTACATACCTAATAACAGCCTCTCGGTCAGTTTGTGGATGCGTGACCATCCATTACACTTCGAGACCTCTCCGTGCCTGGAAAAGTACATTAAGCCGTTGGTCCCGGCTGTCATTCATAGATCTTTAAAGTCGTTACGGGTAGTCAGAAGCCCAAAAGTCTGACAACTATGTGTATATTCTTAACAAGGCGTAATATCATGTTACTCAGTAACTGGGTTGTCGAGGTCAGATAGGCAGTCGCTCCGTGTAAAATACTGGTACTCAGCTGCATCCGGTTAGACTGGAAGGCGACCCCAACATATATTATGTAGTTGGGAAAAGGCTAGGCAGATTGCAGATTGTTAAGTGTGCTGTTATTGGTGATTTTTATTAACGAAATCTCCTGGATTAATGATATCACTTCAAAAGTTTATAAATTGTACCTACCTAAGTAATTATGGCTGATTCGTCACTGTTCCGACTGGTCACCAAAATGGCTCAGGCGCAAAACGTCTCTTTCGCATAATGTCGCTTTCTCATAATATCGTTTTCGCAGAATGACTCCTCAAAAGGTCGATGCCTCTTTTGCAGAATAATATCTCTTTCACAAAATGCCGCATTAACGTTAAAAAAAAAAAATGTTTTTTTTCAATTTCTTATTAAATGTTTACAATTTTTACAACATATAAGCTATGTTTGGAGTTTCCTAATGCGACATTTTGTGAAAGAGGCATCGACCTTTTGAGAAGGAGTCATTCTGCGATCGCTTTCGCAGAATGACTCCTTCTTAAGAGAAAGCGACATTATGCGAAAGAGACGTTCTGCGCCTGAGCCACCAACATTTTACTTCATACAAGGAGTCCTGATTCGTCATCATTTAAAAACAAATGAATGTATCAAATGCACGTGATAAAACAACAGACCCAGCAAGATCTAAAAGTTAATAGAACCATTATACAGACGACCATTGTACGACATTCTCACACAAACTCTAATTCGAAAGCACCCCACGCTTTTTTTCACCACGACATTAATTTTCTCGTTAATCACTTTATTCCTATACCTATTGAAAAATTATTTTTTTACTTTTTAGTTCATTTTAATGGTATTATAGCGTGTTTTTTAGTTTTTACTAGCTGCGCCCCGCGTTTTCACCCGCGTCGACCGGGATAAAAATTAGCCTATGTGTTAATCCAGGGTATAAGCTATCTACATGCCAAATTTCATCCAAATCGGTCCATCCGTTTGAGCGTGAAGAAGTAACAAACATAGGCGAAAGTTTGTGAGTGTGTGTGTGTTTGACACACACACTCACAAACTTTCGCCTTTATAATATTAGTGTGATTTTTCAATTTATAGGGTTCCGTACCTCAAAAGGAAAAAACGGAACCCTTATAGGATCACTCGTGTGTCTGTCTGTCTGTCCGTCTGTCCGTCTGTCACAGCCAATTTGCTCCGAATCTAATGGACCGATTAAGTTAAAATTTGGTACACATATGGATTTTTGTGACCCAAACACGTACAGCTAAAGTAAATATATGAATTTTGAATATGAGAGTCACTTTTAGGGGGAAAATAAGAAAATTTAAAAAAAAAGTTTTGTAAACTGTACTGTGTGACATATCAAATGAAAGGGCTTACTATGAGGGTCTCAAATACATTTTTTTTATAATTGTAAAATATATTGTTTTAAAGTTATTTAAGAAAATTGACGAAAATTGACCATTCCCCCCCCCTTATCTCCAAAACTACTGAGCCTAAAATTTTGAAAAAAATATAGAAAATAGTTCTATACCTGTAGATTACAGGAAAACCTATAAGAAGTCTGTGGTCTTAAAATAACATGGTAAATCTATATATATATAAAAAAATCAAAGTCCTGACTGAGTCACTGACTAATATATCAACGCACAGCCCAAACCAATAGACCTAGAGACTTGAAATTTTGCACAAAGATACCTTATATAGTGTAAACATCCACTAAGGAACGATTTTTGAAAATTCCATCCCTAAGGGGTAAAATAGGGGATGAAAGTTTGTATGAAAAATCCTATCCCTTGAGTTAATAGACTTGAAACTTAGCACGAATATTCATCTAAGTAAATTATAAAGCTTATCATTTTTAGTTTTCCTAAACTACCCCCTAAGGAGGGATTGGGGGTGTCAAAGTTTGTATGGAAGAACTTTAACACGCGGTCCGATTAACTCAAAACTCAGTTTTTATACTTGAGACCAAAAATTAAGACTAACGTGTATCAGGGTTTTCCAAAAATCTACCCCTAACGGGTGAAAAGTTAATTTTATAGCGGAGGATTTTATTGGGGGCTTGATTAACTCTAAAATTGGTGTAAATAATGTTTGAGTCAAGTTATGGAAACATACCAGACGATTTTTGAAATTCTTTATTTGTGTTCGTGAAAACAGAGATACAGTTTATATGAAAAATCTTGTTAATTTGGTTAATGAACTTGAAACTTAGCACAAATACTTGCATAAGTAATTAATAATGTTTGTCATTATTAGTTTTTCAAAAATACGCCTCAAATGAGGTTAGGGATGTTAAAGTTTGTATAGAAGAATTTTAAAGCGCAGTCCGATTAAAAAAATGGTACTTTGAGTCAAGTTAGGAAACTTGACAAACGAATTTTCACCGATTTTGACGACATATAGCTGATGTTTTAAGGAGTAACTTAGGCTATTTTTATTTTAGAAAAATAATTAGGGTTCCGCGCAAGAAAATTAAAATCCATGAAATCAGACAACCACGTACAGTCCAGTACAAACTTACTAAGCCTCCGCTGTCTATTACGGCTATAACAACAAATAATAAAAATAAAGCAAAGTTAAAAATGTAAGGGGTCGATCCCCATACAATATGTAAATATGTAAATAAACTTTTAATTTTGAAAAAAAAATAAAAATTTTAATCTAGCATGTGGGGTGTCATCGTCTAGAACTCATTGAGTAGAGTACAAACATATATTTTTTAAATCTTTTAAAATTGAGAAATAGGGGGCCGCAAAAGTTGTAAATTTTAGACCATTTTTGTACGAGCTCTAGCGCAACAATTCAACAAACTAAGAATTTGAAACTTCTTTATACCATGTAGGTACCATGAATACTGTATTTAATCAACAATACTGAAAACGGCGATTCATAAGGTATTTTGTTTAAAAATGGGTGATTTTCTTCAACTGCAAAAAATAACCTTGTAATTCACAGTATCATTATAAAATAAGTAAAAAGTTATCTTTGCGATTGTTAAACATATAATATGGAACCCTTCGTGCGCGAGTCCGACTTGCACTCGCACTTGACCGGCTTTTTAGAGTCGAATTTCCCAAATAAAATTGATTCTATAATTATTATATTTATGTAGGTACCTATTATATATTTTTTAAAAGTATCTTTTAATATTTTTGTTGTATTGTCACCGGGCCCTGATAAGTGTGCAAAATTTCGAATTAATTTGACCATTTAAAGTGGGTAAAAATCTAGTTCAAAGATCCCGTTACATACAAACATACATACAGGTGAAGCTAATAAAAGTGTGTTAAAAAATACAAACACACTAAAACATGATAAACACGTATTAACAATATTAACATTGACGCCCACAGACTGCACATGAGTGGCAGTAGACGCATACATACAATGGATGAACTTAAAAGCCGCTGTTAATTGAATCGGCTTCAGATTGCAGGACGCTGTCGGCGGCAGTGTGGTAATTGCGTTAGCTACAAACATGTCCGGCCCTCTAACTGTGCTCATTCAATAGGACCATTTTTTACATACGGGCTGGATGGGAATTTTATTGTTAATGGATGCAATGTACGAATGAATTGAATCTAGGAATACAGCTTGCAAAACAATGAGATTTGTAGTTTAACTCCCGGACTCTGAAAAGCTGGTCAACATGAACGAATAGATCAGTCGTGATGTCTCGTTGACCAAAATAACAAGTGACATGCGATTTGACAACAGACTAAATTGATTTAGCTTTCAGAAATCGGGGTTAAGTGTTCTTTGAAAGTTCGTAATCAAGTTTTAGGGCTCTCAGAAAATCTTCTGGGCCTTGGTCTCCTATTATGTAAATGTAAGATGTTGTTATCTGAGTGGGTATTGTCTTTGTAATGTTGTGTAAACTTATTCTCTTCATTATTATTATTTATATCATAGGTGCCATTTTTTCTATATTATCTTTTTTATATCCTTAAGCTCCTCAAGGTTTCATAATTTCTACACCCCAATTTTAAATGGGCACCCATTTTCTTTCAGCTGAATTTACGTTTTCCAAAATAGAAATCGTATGAAATTCACCAATTGTTTCGTTAATCTCTGTTATGACTGCGATAAATTACAAACTGCGCAAAACTGCGTTCACCACAGATAACGAATTAAAAAAGGGGAAAAAATAAATTGCTGCCTTTATCTAAGAACTTAAGAGGTGCTTGAAATGACTCCGGGTTTTTCTCTTAGTCACTCGAATAGCGAGAACCAATTATAACTTGTAAGTAATCCGCTTATCTGAAACTCTGCGAGTCGACGCTCGCCGTTTGGAATATAATTCACTTTATCCATATTCAATATCAGATCGTGCGACGGCGAGCAAATAGAGCGTTTCAAGTGAGAATTATTATTGGATAAAGCTCGCCTCTTTCCTTCTTGTCTATTTTCAGTGTCCGGTGGAGTGTAATAATTTACGTGTTGTATTGGATATTGCGCCGTGAAAGTACCCTCTACAGTCTGTATGACTTTATGATCGTTTGATTATATTATTAGTAGTGAAAGTGATAGTCATTAAGTGATCTGTTTTCCTTCAGCAAATTTCAGCTAGTTTGTTACCAACCAAAAGTACCTACTCCATAAGATTTTTAAACTAATGTATGATGCATAACTAAAATGCTACAATATTCAACAAATTTCACCATCGTTCCCAAATGCTTCATTGTTAGAAACTGGTTTTAAAATAGCACGAAGCAACTAAAGAGGTAAATAATAAGATTAGCAGGTAAAACCAATGTGTTTGTTTGGCCCACGTTGGGCGCCACTTTTACGTGACACGAATTTCAACGTTTGCGAATTCACTCGTACAAAATGGCCCGTTCGGGAAGTTTAAATAGGAAACAAGTTGGATTATAAAACAAATAACGATAGTAGTATCATTTAATGATGTATTTCTTGCTCAGTGCATCTTATCGGATTAGTTTTATTAAGACGGTGCTCGTCGACCTAATTGCCAGGTATAGGATTGTGACTTAGTGAAATTCTTGCAATCTTATTACAGTGTAGTTTGCCTCATCATATTGAAGAGCGAATAAGCATTCATCATTTTCTGGAACACAATTAAAAATACGTTAAAGTTAAAATAGCTAAATGTTACTTCGTAGAACCTTTGTGTTTTCTTTGTCTTACTTTGGAGAATGTTTCAATAGAAACGTCTTCAAAGCCGTGAGCTTGAAGCGGCAAAGGTCGTAGCGAGCGTTGCATTATAAGGAGCATGTAGGGACGTATCACGGGGCCTGCATTCCAGAAAGGAATGCTCCAACACGCATCACACACAGAATGTACCTAATAGCGTAAATTGAGAGTAGATGTAAATTATTTGTATGGGAAAGTCATTTTAACATATTATATTAAATAAATAAAAACTTGTGTTTTAGTTCAATTATATTTTTTAAAAATTAGGTACCTACCTTAAAGGCAAGAAAGGTGCATAAATAACTTGGTACGAAATGCAACACAATGGTAGAAACGCAGAGCATTAGAAGAATAGCTTGAAACTCGCCTTCGTCGAATTTCTGAAAGTATTTATTTATTAGGTTGATGATAATTTTGTATGTATCTTGGATGTTACTAAAAATAATAATATAGTATGTACCTCTGCTAAACAGTAGGCAGTCAAACAAACTACAGGACCACAAAAAGTTTGTTCGAAAAGTAATAATTTCTTGTAGACAATCGCGTAATCTTCCAGTAGGCTAAAATATAGTAAAGATAACCAATATTTAGCAATATGTTTAATTAAGTGGTTAAATGTGTGAAAAGATCCCGTAGGCATAATTTATTATAAAAAAAAAAAAATAGAAATAATATTTTTTTAGTTAGGCCTTCGATACGTTTACTATGTGTTCTTTATTTTCAGCTGACTTATTAAATTAGGCCATAATAACATGAAAATACAGCTTACTTAAGTAACAGTCTAGAGTGACGATAACCTCGGAAATTATATTAGTTTGTATTGAAAACTGGTGTCCCACAGGGTAGTAGGTATTATAGGTATTTTTTCCTATCAAGATTAGCTAACACAAAGATTTCGTAAACCTAACTCTGAAAATGTATGTCTAGCTAGAAACAACAACTATGTCTTAGGTAACAAACCCCAAATTAACACATTAATCGAATTCTAATAATAACCTCGAGAAAGCAATAATTAATTGGTCCATACCATACCATGAGTGCCCGTAAATGTCCACTGAACATGACCTAATTAGTGGTCGGAGGACATTAATTGAATTAGCGGCCACATTTCTAGACATAGTGTTGTGTCTAAGCATGTTTGTGCCGTAAACAAATTCATGCACTAAGGAAATTAAACAAGGAAGGACAGACGATATATATTCTGCGTACTACTGTATGTTCTAGGTAGTCAAGATTTTTGGAATCGCACCGCTTTGGTGCTATATTAATATTAGTGAGCCCTCTCAACAGAAATAATTGTATGCTACAGATGATGAAAGGAAGCTAATATAGAAAAAACGGTCCCACCAAAAACATTTTCATGTAAAATGTTGCCAAGACGAGACCACATATAGCTCGCACTGACAAAAAGCTATCAGATCTCATGTAGAGCCAAGCTTCTAACTCTACACGGCCTAACTCTCCATGCCCTAATTTCACAAACTCTACACCTTAGTCAAAATATGAGGCTTGGCCGTTTCGTTACTACAAGAACTATTGTATAACAGAAAAGTAATGAACAGTGAATACATTTTTCACCTTGCGCCCATGTGATGGTAGCGAAACGGCCAAGCCACATATTTTGACTAAGGTGCAGAGTTTGTGAAGCTAACTTCACAAACTCTGCACCTTAGTCAAAATATGTGGCTTGGCCGCAAGCTTCTAACTCTACACGCCCTAACTCTCCAAGCCCTAAGGCTTGGAGAGTTAGGGCGTGTAGAGTTAGAAGCTTGGCTCTACATGAGATCTGATAGCTTTTTGTCAGTGCGAGCAAAGAATTTTTATGATCATCAGTGAGTCAGTGACGAAATCGGGGTATTTTAGATATCAATAAAATCTAAAGTGTAAGAGCTATGCAATTGAAACTTTATAGGTTTAATAATTTAACCACTGACATCATATCCCGAAAATTTTGTTTATCTGGTATAATCCAAACCCAAATTAAGAAGATTCAAAAATACGACGAAGTGCTTCGAGAAAAGGTAGGTAGTGCCCTTGCGCTTCGCTTGGTTCGTCTTGGCGGGGTCACTATTGTGCCCCCAGATATACGTCGCGGTCAATTTCCCAACTAAAAATTTAAATTTTACTTACAAGGTTGATTTTTTTAGAGCTCCAAAAGACTATAGACCTAAGTACCTATTTGATATTGATTTCAACTTGATACACCCACGCGTTCCTAAGGAAAAGGGTCTTGACAGACTGATAGATAGATAGACAGACGGACAACGAAGTGATCCTATAAGGGTTCCGTTTTTTAAACAAATCAAAACGACGTGGGAGAGTCACACCAGGCTCGCTCAAGCAGCTATCACTTTTATTATATTTTATCACATTATTCAAACTGCATTTGTATCATGGAAGTTGTTTACAACATGTGAGTCATGTTCTCCATTAGGTAACAGTTAATTAAATTGTCTGAAGCCTTTTACTGCTTTCCGATAAACATGGGTAGTAGTGGAAAATCTACCTGTACATAGATTGATGGTGAATAACGATTTCTCTTATTCGACTCCCAATCAAATGTGAGAAGTATAAACTTTCCTCTTCAGTTGTGGCTGGATGTATATCCACTAAAAGATCTTGGATACTCCATACTACAATATCCACTTTCGATGTTATCTGCCTGATCCAGACTGTTTGTGTTTGAATCATAACTGAAACATCGTAACAAGAGGAAAAAGTAAACACTAGGTTTGAAAAAAAAAATCGCGGAAAAAAGAAAACTCACAGATATAATTGTAGGCGTAAAGCACGACACATATGTTAGCATACATAAATGCCAACTCATAACCCGGTGATTTATCCAAATCAACACTAGGCAACCAAAATGGAAACAAAAGTGGTCTACTTCTTCCAACATCGACGTCATAAGTAGCCAAAAAGTAGAATAGCGACAGAGAAGCGAATGTAACCATTCCAAATGCAGTGCTAAAACGAATATGCAATCAAAAATACAGATCTTCCATGTTTTCAGTTGATTCTCAAAGTACAGTGTTCTGAAATATATTTAAAAAAATATTAGTAATCAGGTACACCATAAAAAAGATTTCAAATTAAAGATAAAAAAAAAAACTGCAAATTATTAAAGGTCATCCAAATGGGCACTAACCGGTATTTTTCACCTGACATACAAATAAATTCAAAATCGTCTTTCAAAGCTCGCAATAAGTTGTGATATTGCGGCAAATTCTTTCTTGTACTTACATGAAAGTATGAGCAGTTCATAGCCCAGTACAATGGTATATGTTCCAGCTTCAGTTATAAGGGGTATGTCGAAAGTCTCCAGACCATGACAGAAGGAGGTGAACATGGCTAGAGAAGCTACTAACCCAGTTATGAAGCGGATAGCATTTTGATTGAAGTACCTGGAATGTATCATACAGGTATAGTCCGCTGCAAAAATAATATTAAGGAACTATGATTGTAGACAATTAAATAAATTGTTGTCGATGTGTATAAGTCGCAGGTTTATGATAAAATCAAGTTTTTGATCAAACACTGGGCGACGGAGCCCCGCTGTGCGGGGCTCCTATTTCTGTCTGCAGGGTTTAAAGGAACCTAACCTAACCGAACCTCGGGGTGCCCCCCACGTCGACAGTCTTTTTATTTATTTATTTATTTATTGGTCTATCTACAATTGTTACACTGTTCAACCAACTAACACAAGCCATAATACAATCCAAGTGCACAAATCGATAGACACCGCATGCAAAAACAATATTAAAATTAAAAAACAAAAAATATACTTAACAATAAGAAAGTACAGAAATGACACAATTTTTTTTTTTCACAATTTTAACAGTAATATTTGACAATGGAATGGCAATCGTGCGTTACATTTTAAACAATGGTTATCTATTTTGGACTTGGCGCTTGAATTTTTGAAGTGAAGTGCAACAAATATCAATTCCTTCATCACAATCATTCAGAAGCCTGCAAAGTCTAGGGACTGGAGATTTAGACCCTGAAACAGTTTTGCGGAATGGGGGACGCAAAAGCTTGATAGGTTGACGCGGATATTTATAGGGTAGGTTGAAATTAAACTCACTTAGCAACTGGGGGCAGTCTATTTTACTGTGAAGAATTTTGAACAGAAAGATTAAATCATTATTATCTCTACGTTTTTCAAGTGAAGTCATGCCAAACGTTTCGAGACGTTTTACGTTTTACGTAGCTTGGAACTTTCTTAGCTATTCTCGCAGAGTAGGCAAGATGGTTTAAAAATCTTTTCTGAATGCGCTCTAACCTAAGACTATGTGATGCATAGTGAGGACGCCACACAACCGCGCAGTACTCCAATACGGTACGAACCAGGCAATTGAATAAATATATTTTTGTTTTGGGTTTGCGAAAATATTTTGCATTCCGCATGACAAAACCGAGTGTCTTAGAGGCTTTTTTGACAATATTGTCCATGTGGGGAATAAATGTCAGCTTGCGGTCAAGATGGACCCCCAAGTCTCTGATTACGTCCACTTTACTTAGGCACGTGCCGTTCATACTATAACTGACATCGACAAAATTAGACTTTCGAGTAAACGTTATTTGAGAACATTTTTTAATATTTAGATGCATGTTATTATCATTACACCATTTCAAAAGTCTATTCACGTCCTCTTGAAGTAATGCTGAATCGGCTTGAGAATCTATTACACGAACCATCTTCAAATCATCAGCGAATAAGAATGGCGTGGAGTTAATGAAGCAATTAGGAAGATCGTTAACAAAGATAATAAATATTACAGGACCTAGGTGAGAACCCTGCGGAACCCCAGAGGTTATAATCCAGGAATCAGATTTATAACCATTGACAACCACATAAAAAGATCTGTCTATCAGATAGGAGTGAAACCAGTTAAGAAGAGGACCAGCAAAGCCATACGCAGCAAGCTTCTGAATAAGCACTCCGTGGGAAACTTTGTCGAAGGCCTTGCTAAAGTCGGTGTATATGGCGTCGACTTGCTGATTGGAGTCAAGCGAAGCTGCAATATTTTCGACAAAAGTGACTAAATTACTACAGGTGGATCTAGCAGCAGTAAAGCCGTGCTGGTGGTCAGAGAGATACTTTTTAAAATATTGTTGAATATCCGGGCATACTAATGCTTCAAAAACCTTTGCAAGTGTCGGGAGGATAGAGATAGGTCGATAGTTGCCAACCAAATCCTCAGCGCCCGTTTTATGAATAGGAACCACCTTGGCCAATTTCCATTTTTTAGGGAAGACTCCAACACTGAGCGATTTGTTAAAAATTATGTACAGAGGGATTGCCATTTGATCAGCGCACTTTGCTATAAAATTAGGGGGAATTTCGTCGCTGCCAGAACCCTTAGAAATGTCTAATTTTTTAAGATAATTGACTATCTTGTCCTTTGGAATATGAATCATTGAAAAGCTGTCAGAGTTGTTTACTAAGTTTTCAAAAAATGGAGAAGTTTGAACTATATTACGCGGATGGTCAAGTGGACTATACACTGAAGAAAAGTAGGTTCCGAACATGTTGCACATGTCATTACCATTACAGGTTCTGCTAACGCCATTTGACATTGAAGCCGGATATGAATTAGCAACACCTCGTTTTGACTTGATGTAGGACCAGAAAAACTTGGGATTCGTTGTTATTTTTTGTTCTATGTTACTTATATAGGAGTTGTAACATTCTCTCGCCAATTTGTCACAGTGCTTACTACACCAACGAAGAGATATCTTATCCATAGGGTTCTTCTTATATGTATTATATCTCCTTCTAAGGTTATTTTTTTCACGCAGCAATCTCTCTAATTTTTTTGAATACCATGGTGGACGCGAATTTCTACTCACTATGGTTGATGGGACATACCGTATTATGATCTGATCAATTACTGTATAAAAACGTTCTAACATTATATTCGGATCATCGCTGTCTGAGAGTAATGCACACCAATCGATCTGGTCTAGTTCTGATTTAATAGCAGGGTAGTTTGCTTTTTTGAAGTTTAATCTAATGTTTGGTTGCGGTTTTAAGCAATTATGTAATTTAGAGTTTAGGGAAATTTCAAGAGGGGGGTGATATGGATCAATCTTTGTTAGACTATTGGGGGCTTCCGTCACCTTTCATTGCGGGAGGTCTACAAGAACCAAGTCCAGGATTCTATTTTTAATATTACACACATTGTTACTTTGTTTGAGATTATTTGAGTGGATAAAGTCTAGAAGTGTCTGATTCAGTTTTGAGTTAGTCCGAGAGAAATTGGAGCAAGTGCGAGTATCATCACTACTGGTTATTTGAATACAATCTATATTACTCATATTGAAGTCACCGGTAAGAACAGTACAACAATCATTTCTTTCAGCTACAGCATTATAATTATCCAAAAAGTGCTCCAAAATGGAATGTTGCACAGGAGGAGGCAAGTAAAGAGCACAAATAGCTATTTTGAGACCTGGTGAAACACTCACAGTAACCCACAAGTCCTCGCACTCACTCTCCCAAGAACATTGCCTGATAGCAGCATACCTCCTGGATACAGCAACTAAAACTCCTCCTCCTCCTTTTTTAGTATGGAAACCCCAAGTTTCTCTATCACGCCTAAAAACTATGTACCTGTTATCAAAAAGTTCGCTGCTAAGAATACAATCATTTAGCCAGGTTTCTGTTAACACTATTGCGTCATAATTGGAACATACTAGATTACAATAGAATTCTTGAGTTTTAGAACGTAATCCACGCGTGTTTTGGTAGTAAATGTTAAAGGTGGCGAATTGTAATTGATATACCTTAATACTAGCTCGATTGAAAACAATACATTACACAATTGAGCGAAGTGAATCCAAGTCTTTCATTATCTTAGTATCGGAATCATCTGACTTTTTAACATAAATACGCCCTCCTCTGACCCAAACATAACGATATCCTTTTTCTTTGGCTTTAAGACGCGTAGCAGTATGTAGTGCTTTGTTAGACGGGCTCAGATGTTCAGTCACAAAGATTGCAGATTTTGCACCTTCCAACTCGAGATGGGAAGTGTTCAACTTTTCGCTGACTGGCTTTGATTTGTTAAAGTTAATGGAAGCAGCTAGGAATGTGTCGCGTAATCTGGGAGTGGCAAATTGTACCACAATTGATTTAGGGCGATCAGTGCTGTTGTTGAGCTTCATTACGCGGGTACAATTACTGATATTATCTTCCCTAATGTCGCAACCAATGGTTTTTCCCAACTGTGCAACGATATTGATAAGGTCTTCTTCCGGTTCTTGATCAAAAGCCTAAGTTTTTGATCAAAAACCTGATTTAGTCATAAACCTGCGACATATATACCATATTGAGGCTGACTATACCTTCAATTAGTGTCCTGTTTGTAGACTGTTAGAAGAAGATTTAAATGTGCTGTTTTTACTAATTGTAATGCCAGTATATTATTTTATTACTACGTGCTATTTAAAAAAAGTCTTGTAATGGTGACTTACGATGGTGGATTCTTGTTTTCGAGATCCGCAACTTTAAAAGCCACTAACTCTTTATAGAATGTCCGATGAAACTCAAAAGGATCGACATATCCTGTAGAGAAATCGGTATAGTCTTTGTTGTAAAATGATTTAAGTTTTTTCAGCATAGTGACTGTCTTGAGAAACTTGACCGAATATAGTGAATTGCTATCAAGTTGTTGTGAATTACATATTATGTATTGGATATACTATTTTTATTGCTATTGCATTAGGAAATGCTGTCAAGGGACTGATAGAGACAAGCACATCTCAGTATGAAAATAATCTTACTTTTTCAAACAGGTTGGTACTCAACTACCTACTGCTTCTATCTGTGAAATAATAATGAGTCGCTTTCATCTATATCAATAAAAAGAGAAGTCCTGACTGACTGTCTGATTGACTAACTCATCAACGCTCAGCCCAAACCCTTGGACTTAGAAAGCTGAAATTTTGCACAGAGGTTCCCTTTATAATGTAGACAAGGAATAAGGAAGGAATTCCCGGTAGCAGGTTGCCTTGGGATATTTAATGACATCCACGCGGGCGAAGCCGCGGGCAAAAGCTAGTTGATTTATTAAATAGGAAAGATACGATACTCTCTACTAATGTCACGTAAATTTATCGGACTAGAAACAATTACATTTAAACATATCCACACAACTACATTTCCCGATGTCGTGTGTCATGTGCATCAACAACCGAAGTGGAGAGACATAATATATTACGCGGGCTTTAACGGGAACAAGATAACAATAATTGTCACTGTTACGAACCCATAACAAATCTATTATACGCCGCTTGCGCTGCCGCTTGTCTGTTCACACTTACGAATCATGCATTCCTTTTCTATCCCTTTCTGCAAATGGCGACCCAGTGGCAATATTAATCATAAGATTATTTTAAAGAAAATTAAGTTTTGACGTACCTACTTACGAGTGAAAAGTAATCCCATGGAACTTGTTTTTGGTTTGTAAACTATTTGTGCACATTTTGGAAAAACAGGAATGCCATTGTTACTGCTTATTTAGAGGATTAAAGTAATTTTTACTTAACGTGCTACACTTGTACTACGCAAACGCCTTATGACTAGTGTCAATTAGGCCCGTGGGCCTAATTTATGCGGCCCATTTCGAGGAGCGCGAACCATATATTCCCTATTTTATAAATCAATGGTCGCTTCCGACCGATTTTTCCCGTTTCACAATTAGCCCTAGGTGACGGATTTTGCCTTAAATTATTCAATAAAACCGGAATCTGTAGAATACTGGCATTTTACACGGGAAAGTTGCAATCCGAACACAGTTTTTTATTTCAGTTGTCATAAATTTGTAACGGTGAGTTGCAGAAATGAACTTAACTTTAAATTGATGCTGTCACTTTCTTTTTGATACATAGTAATATAATATAAGGGATGACATGAATTTAAAGTTTCCATTAAACTAAAGTTCGTTTCTGCTACTGGCTGTAACTAACATAGAAACTCCTTTATCAAGACACGTATTCAGTACTTGGCAAGTATGGTTTCGTAGAATTAATTGCCTTACCTCTTATTATTGTGCCTACCTACCTGATATTATTCTGGCCAGTAATTTTTAAACCCAAATAACCCGTATATTTGCTGTATTGCACCTGAGGCAATGCCATTGGTTAAGTGGTTATGAATAAAACCTATTTTGTGCTTTTATTTGGCAACACTAGTTACTGCGCGTAGCTTTGTCTTCGTAATTAGGGTTCCGTACCTCAAAAGGAAAAAACGGAACCCTTATAGGATCACTCGTGTGTCTGTCTGTCTGTCTGTCCGTCCGTCTGTCCGTCTGTCACAGCCAATTTGCTCCGAACCTAATGAACCGATTAAGTTAAAATTTGGTACACATATGGATTTTTGTAACCCAAACACGTACAGCTAAAGTAAATATATGAATTTTGAATATGAGAGTCACTTTTAGGGGGAAAATAAGAAAATTTAAAAAAAAAGTTTTGTAAACTGTACCGAGTGACATATCAAATGAAAGGGCTTACTATGAGGGTCTCAAATACATTTTTCTTATAATTGTAAAATATATTGTTTTAAAGTTATTTAAGAAAATTGACGAAAATTGACCATTCCCCCCCCCCCTTATCTCCGAAACTACTGAGCCTAAAATTTTGAAAAAAATATAGAAAATAGTTCTATACCTGTAGATTACAGGAAAACCTATAAGAAGTCTGTGGTCTTAAAATAACATGGTAAATCTATATATATAAAAAAATCAAAGTCCTGACTGAGTCACTGACTAATATATCAACGCACAGCCCAAACCAATGGACCTAGAGACTTGAAATTTTGCACAAAGATACCTTATATAGTGTAAACATCCACTAAGGAACGATTTTTGGAAATTCCATCCCTAAGGGGTAAAATAGGGGATGAAAGTTTGTATGAAAAATCCTATCCCTTGAGTTAATAGACTTGAAACTTAGCACGAATATTCATCTAAGTAGCTATAAAGCTTATCATTTTTAGTTTTCCTAAACTACCCCCTAAGGAGGGATTCGGGGTGTCAAAGTTTGTATGGAAGAACTTTAACACGCGGTCCGATTAACTCAAAATTCAGTTTTTATACTTGAGACCAAAAATTAAGACTAACGTGTATCAAGGTTTTCCAAAAATCTACCCCTAACGGATGAAAAGTTAATTTTATAGCGGAGGATTTTACTGGGGGCTTGATTAACTCTAAAATTGGTGTAAATAATGTTTGAGTCAAGTTATGGAAACATACCAGACGATTTTTGAAAATCTTTATTTGTGTTCGTGAAAACAGAGATACAGTTTATATGAAAAATCTTGTTAATTTGGTTAATGAACTTGAAACTTAGCACAAATACTTGCATAAGTAATTAATAATGTTTGTCATTATTAGTTTTTCAAAAATACGCCTCAAATGAGGTTAGAGGGATGTTAAAGTTTGTATAGAAGAATTTTAAAGCGCAGTCCGATTAAAAAAATGGTACTTTGAGTCAAGTTAGGAAACTTGACAAACGAATTTTCACCGATTTTGACGACATATAGCTGATGTTTTAAGGAGTAACTTAGGCTATTTTTATTTTAGAAAAATAATTAGGGTTCCGCGCAAGAAAATTAAAATCCATGAAATCAGACAACCACGTACAGTCCAGTACAAACTTACTAAGCCTCCGCTGTCTATTACGGCTATAACAACAAATAATAAAAATAAAGCAAAGTTAAAAATGTAAGGGGTCGATCCCCATACAATAAACTTTTCATTTTGAAAAAAAAATAAAATTTTTAATCTAGCATGTGAGGTGTCATCGTCTAGAACTCATTGAGTAGAGTACAAACATATTTTTTTTAAATCTTTTAAAATTGAGAAATAGAGGGCCGCAAAAGTTGTAAATTTTAGACCATTTTTGTACGAGCTCTAGCGCAACAATTCAACAAACTAGGAATTTGAAACTTCTTTATACCATGTAGGTACCATGAATACTGTATTTAATCAACAATACTGAAAACGGCGATTCATAAGGTATTTTGTTTAAAAATGGGTGATTTTCTGCAACTGCAAAAAATAACCTTGTAATTCACAGTATCATTATAAAATAAGTAAAAAGTTATCTTTGCGATTGTTAAACATATAATATGGAACGGAACCCTTCGTGCGCGAGTCCGACTCGCACTTGACCGGCTTTTTTAGGGTTCCGTACCTCAAAAGGAAAAAACGGAACCCTTATAGGATCACTCGTGTGTCTGTCTGTCTGTCTGTCCGTCTGTCCGTCTGTCACAGCCAATTTGCTCCGAATCTAATGAACCGATTAAGTTAAAATTTGGTACACATATAAATTTCTGTGACCCAAACACGTACAGCTAAAGTAAATATATGAATTTTGAATATGAGAGTCACTTTTAGGGGGAAAATAAGAAAATTAAAAAAAAAGTTTTGTAAACTGTACCGAGTGACATATCAAATGAAAGGGCTTACTATGAGGGTCTCAAATATATTTTTTTTATAATTTTAAAATTTATTGTTTTAAAGTTATTTAAGAAAATAGACGGAAATTGACCATTCCCCCCCCCTTATCTCCGAAACTACTGAGCCTAAAATTTTGAAAAAAATATAGAAATTAGTTCTATACCTGTAGATTACAGAAAAACCTATAAGAAGTATGTGGTCTTAAAATAACATGGTAAATCTATATATATAAAAAAATCAAGTCCTGACTGAGTCACTGACTAATATACGAACGCACAGCCCAAACCAATGGACCTAGAGACTTGAAATTTTGCACATAGATACCTTATATAGTGTAAACATCCATTAAGGAAGGATTTTTGGAAATTCCATCCCTAAGGGGGTAAAACAGGGGATGAAAGTTTGTATGAAAAATCCTATCCCATGAGTTAATAGACTTGAAACTTAGCACGAATATTCATCTAAGTAAATTATAAAGTTTATCATTTTTAGTTTTCCTAAACTACCCCCTAAGGAGGGATTGGGGGTGTCAAAGTTTGTATGGAGGAACTTTAACACGCGGTCCGATTAACTCAAAACTCAGTTTTTATACTTGAGACCAAAAATTAAGACTAACGTGTATCAAGGTTTTCCAAAAATCTACCCCTAACGGGTGAAAAGTTAATTTTATAGCGGAGGATTTTACTGGGGGCTTGATTAACTCTAAAATTGGTGTAAATAATGTTTGAGTCAAGTTATGGAAACATACCAGACGATTTTTTAAAATCTTTATTTGTGTTCGTGAAAACAGAGATACAGTTTATATGAAAAATCTTGTTAATTTGGTTAATGAACTTGAAACTTAGCACAAATACTTGCATAAGTAATTAATAATGTTTGTCATTATTAGTTTTTCAAAAATACGCCTCAAATGAGGTTAGAGGGATGTTAAAGTTTGTATAGAAGAATTTTAAAGCGCAGTCCGATTAAAAAAATGGTACTTTGAGTCAAGTTAGGAAACTTGACAAACGAATTTTCACCGATTTTGACGACATATAGCTGATGTTTTAAGGAGTAACTTAGGCTATTTTTATTTTAGAAAAATAATTAGGGTTCCGCGCAAGAAAATTAAAATCCATGAAATCAGACAACCACGTACAGTCCAGTACAAACTTATAGTCCGGGCGTTTGCGTTGCAAATACAAAAGTCTTAGTAAGCCGGCTCATGTTGACATGGTTAATTGATCTTGTATGACTGATAAGTGAACCGACCGTCAGCTGCTCAAGTAGCGGTGGGTTTGGGTGTGGGAGGATGCGAAAGTTGTAAAAAAAAAAAAAAAAAAAAGTCATAGTACGCCGGCTGAAACCTTTTCACATAAATAGTTGACATCATACTGAGCTGAAAAAAAATAGTCAGCTGCACTGTGGAAGGGGGAATATGCGTCAGCTGCTCACATGAAGTTGTAAAAAAACACGTAAATACAAAAGTCATAGTAAGCCGGCTGATGTTGACATGGATAGTTGATCTTGTATGACTGATAAGTGAACCGACCGTCAGCTGCTCAAGTAGCGGTGGGTTTGGGTGTGGGAGGATGCGAAAGTTGTAAAAAAAAAAAAAAAAAAAGTCATAGTACGCCGGCTGAAACCTTTTCACATAAATAGTTGACATCATACTGAGCTGAAAAAAAATAGTCAGCTGCACTGTGGAAGGGGGAATATGCGTCAGCTGCTCACATGAAGTTGTAAAAAAACACGTAAATACAAAAGTCATAGTAAGCCGGCTGATGTTGACATGGATAGTTGATCTTGTATGACTAATAAGTAAACCGACCGTCAGCTGCTCAAGTAGCGGTGGGTTTGGGTGTAAGAGGATGCGAAAGTTGTAAAAAAAAAAAAAAAAGTCATAGTACGCCGGCTGAAACCTTTTTACATTAATAGTTGACATCATACTGAGCTGAAAAAAAATAGTCAGCTGCACTGTGGAAGGGGGAATATGAGTCAGCTGCTCACATGAAGTTGTAAAAAAACACGTAAATACAAAAATCATAGTAAGCCGGCTGATGTTGACATGGATAGTTGATCTTGTATGACTAATAAGTAAACTGACCGTCAGCTGCTCAAGTAGCGGTGGGTTGGGGTGTGGGAGGTTGCGAAAGTTGTAAAAAAAAAAAAGTCATAGTAAGCCGGCTGATGTTGACATGGATAGTTGATCTTGTATGACTAATAAGTAAACCGGCCGTCAGCTGCTCAAGTAGCGGTGGGTTTGGGAGTGGGAGGTTGCGTAAGTTGTAAAAAAAATAAATAAAAAAAGTCATAGTACGCCGGCTGAAACCTTTCACATAAATAGTTGACATCATACTGAGCTGAAAAAAAATAGTCAGCTGCACTGTGGAAGGGGGAATATGCGTCAGCTGCTCACATGAAGTTGTAAAAAAACACGTAAATACAAAAGTCATAGTAAGCCGGCTGATGTTGACATGGATAGTTGATCTTGTATGACTAATAAGTAAACCGACCGTCAGCTGCTCAAGTAGCGGTGGGTTGGGGTGTGGGAGGTTGCGAAAGTTGTAAAAAAAAAGTAATAGTACGCCGGCTGAAACCTTTTTACATAAATAGTTGACATCATTATATTTCATGATAGTAACTGGAAATACTGTTTTAGAAATGCTGAACAAGGCATCAATACAATCGCAAAATGGCTAAGCAATAACCTACTAACATTAAATGCCAACAAAACCAAGTTTCTATGTTTTCACAAAACTGCAGCTTCCTCACCTTCTTCTCTACTAAATATTCAAATACATACATGCGACCAAAGCCAGTACTCCAAGACCAAATGTCAATGCTGTAATTTACAAAGAACACAATCCATAAAATATCTTGGAGTAATTATTGACGAAAAACTCACATACAAGGAGCATATCACTGCACTCTCAGCCAAAACCAGAAAGTTAATCTATATCATTAGGGAACTTAGAGATGTTGCTTGCATGAACCTTATTAAAGCTATTTATATCTCTTTGTGTCAATCTATCTTATCATACTGTATAAGCGTATGGGGTGCCACATCGACATCACACCTCATGTTGTTGGAAAGAGCACAGAGATCCGTTCTAAAAGTAATGTTAAAGAAGCCAATTAGATTTCCAACAAAAGATCTTTACAAAGAGGCTGATCTACTTAGCGTGCGAGGGCTCTATGCAACGCATGCAATTATCTCCACTCATAAGCTAGTCATAAATTCGCCAAATTACAATGACATGCTGAAGCGTAGAGTCTTTTAAATCGTTACTACTAAATGTAAAACGTCATTTGCTAGAAGATCACAGAAGTTTATGTTTCCATACTTGTACAATAAAATTGTAAATAAATACCAGCTCCAGCATAATACAAGTCGTGAAGCCAAAGTTAAAGTTAGGAAATTGATCACCGGCATGAACTACTATCAGATGGAACAATTGCTACGTACAGTTGTCTAAAGACTAAGCTGCACACTCTCATTAAATTTTATCACACACGACACACATAACAAACTTCACACATAATACTCTCTCAAACACTTATTTACACATTTCACACTCATATACATACAACACACTCGCACTTAAACTTCATGAGAATGATATGCAGATTTAATTTATTTTACTATTATTAGAGTAATCGTTTTTGTTTGACAGCCACGATTCAGGCTCTGCATAGTGTGGTTTCACTGTTATTTTTGTAAGTTGTAATTTGAGTTGCTAATAAAGTTATTATTATTATTATTATTTTGTCCTTGACATATCTCGGGACCCTGGGGTCCCGGACCTTTGGAAGGCATACGAGGGGCCGAAGCCAACTCGCAGAGGCCCCTTAGACAACTTTTAAATGTCGAGAAGGCACCAGCCGACGATTATCCCTGTATGCACTATGCAAGTGCACCCAAGGACAACCCCCGGTTTGTGCAGGACTATTGCAGAACATGGAAATAAAACATATTGGGCTATGGGTTTGGGTGGCTATAGTGGATTGGGTACCTTGAACTATGGTAGAACTATGTCCCCTGCCTGACCAATGTTATTTATTATACACAGATAAATGGCAGGGGGTGACTTGCACACTCAATAATGGGCCCCTGGAAACGACCGCTAGCACAGAGGTAGTGACGTAGCGACAAAGGGGCAACATGTCCTGAGGTGCTTGAGGAGTGGAGAGGTATTCCACGGTTCTCAGAACAATCCCAGAGCCCGGAAGATGGTCAAGATCCCTACAAACACTTACTGGAATACTTCCTTCCTCCGAGCATGTTTGCTCTTGCGAATCTCCACTCAAGCCGGCCAATAAAGGCAAGAATGAGGTGGGAGCTCTGTTCCTCATCAGTGCTCACTCCAGCCGGCCAATAAAGGCAAGCCAGAGGTGAGGAACAAGACTTCTCCCGGGAGTTAGGGTCCGTGGGGTCGCTACTGCCCAACAGCTCGCCACATGCTGCCCTGCGTGTTTCTGTATCTCTCTTGGTCTGGCTCCTCACCCTAAACCTGTTCCGGCAAAGTGAACTCTACCGGCACAGACCCAGAGTTCGGAGCGCGCAAGCCCCACCACGACGTCAACGTAGAGATACGGCGATGGGGGTTATTATTATTATTATTATCATACTGAACTGAAAAAAAAATCGTCAGCTGCACTGTGGAGGGGGGAATATGCATCAGCTGCTCGCATGAACTTGTAAAAAAACACGTAAAATAAAGTTATGGTACGCCAGATGAAATGTAACTAGGTGATTGTTTAAATAATTATGAGTATGAAAAATCATATCGACGCGCGGGGCAATCTTCCCCCCGTGTAAATCCGAGCTACGCCAGCATTTACTGCGCACGTCGTACAAAGCGCACCTTTGGAGCCATGCTGACCTTGAAGACTCTTCTCAATTGTCGCCCACTGACTGGGGAAGGGAAGAAAAAGAAGAGAAAATATCTTCAAATGGTTCGAAGCAGATCAAGTACCCCCATCAGTCACGAGAATATCGGATGATAGCAGCGAAAATATTGCCGGTATGGATTTTTTGTCAGTGACACTTTCTTTAAGCTAGTATATTTCTGGTAGCCTAATTTTAATGATTAAAATGTTCATTACAAGATGATGGTGAAGAGGATCGAGCTCAAGAAGTTGAACAAGATGAAGAGAACGTTTTAACAGAGGAGAGTTCTGATGATGATTTATCAGAGAACGATTATGATTGCGATACCAGTCATAAAGAATAATTTCTGCAGTCATTAATTTTTATATTTCTATTCCTATTTCTATTTCTTTACATTAAATGATTATATTTCCTTTTTACAGTCAATATTATTTTATATCATGCATTTCGTTTAAATATCCTAATCCTAACTAATATTAAAAATGCGAAAGTAAGTTTGTTACACTTTCACGCTAAAACGGCAGAACGGATTTGGATGAAATTTGGTACACGGATAGACCATGACCTGGAATAGGAGATAGAGTCTGTGCGGAAAGAGAAGCGGCGTGGCGTAAAATGGAACTGACATTATGTATGACTACTAAAAATTTCATCAAAACAATTATTAACACAGAATCTAAAAACATTATAATATTCTAACACAGCCTCATAATAATCTAGACGTTATATAATGTCGCACTATAATGTCGTAACAGTGTTGACAACATCACAAATACGGTAATTAAGCACAGCTGCGCCACCAAATCTTAAGCCGCTTCTCTTTCCGCACTGACTCTAGGACACTTTTTATCCCGGTAGTATGTTCCCGTGGGATAATTTCCGAAATACACGCGGGCGAAGCCGCTGGCGAAAACTAGTATAAAATAAAACAAGAAAAAAAAACAAAATGTTTTCTTACGATATAGTTTTACACATGTCCCGACATTAGCATTTAATTACCACTATGCCGGTTGAAATTTGACAATATGATAGTTTAATAGTTACGTTTACAAAAACTATCAGTCAGCTGGGTGCGGGCAGGGGAACTCTGTCAGCTGGACCCTGAAAGGTACTGTGCATTGCTCGAATAATCTGTATCTTTACTGCGCCAGCTGACGGTCTTTCCACCGCTACGCACGCAGCTGATTGTTGTTTTCGTACTTTAAATTATTTAAACAATCGCCTAGTTAAATTTCATCCGGCGTACTTTATTTTACGTGTTTTGTTACAAATTCATGTGAGCAGCTGACGCATATGCCCCCCTCCACAGTGCAGCTGACGATTTTTTTTCAGTTCAGTATGATGTCAACTATTTATGTAAAAAGGTTTCAGCCGGCGTACTATTACTTTTTTATTTTTTTTTTATTTACAACTTTCGCAACCTCCCACTCCCAAACCCACCGCTACTTGAGCAGCTGACGGTCGGTTTACTTATTAGTCATACAAGATCAACTATCCATGTCAATATCAGCCGGCTTACTATGACTTTTTTATTTAGGTGTTTTTTTACAAGTTCATGTGAGCAGCTGACGCATATTCCCCCTTCCACAGTGCAGCTGACTATTTTTTTTCAGCTCAGTATGATGTCAACTATTTATGTAAAAAGGTTTCAGCCGGCGTACTATTACTTTTTTATTTTTTTTTATTTACAACTTTCGCAACCTCCCACTCCCGAACCCACCGCTACTTGAGCAGCTGACGGTCGGTTTACTTATTAGTCATACAAGATCAACTATCCATGTCAATATCAGCCGGCTTACTAAGACTTTTTTTTATTTATTTTTTTACAACTTTCGCAACCTCCCACTCCCAAACCCACTGCTACTTGAGCAGCTGACGGTCGATTTACTTATTAGTCATACAAGATCAACTATCCATGTCAACATCAGCCGGCTTACTATGACTTTTTTATTTACGTGTTTTTTTACAAGTTCATGTGAGCAGCTGACGCATATTCCCCCTTCCACAGTGCAGCTGACTATTTTTTTTCAGCTCAGTATGATGTCAACTATTTATGTAAAAAGGTTTCAGCCGGCGTACAATGACTTTTTTTTTTTTTTTTTTTTACAACTTTCGCAACCTCCCACACCCAAACCCACCGCGGGTGCGTCAGCTGACGCTTGGTTTACTTATTAGTGATTCGAGAACTACTGAAAAAATAGGCAATCGATCGGCGTAAAATGGGTACCTGAAATGCAACGGTACCTCCCGGACTATTACTAAGCCTCCGCTGTCTATTACGGCAATAACAACAAATAATAAAAATAAAGCAAAGTTATAAATGTAAGGGGTCGATCCCCATACAATAAACTTTTCATTTTGAAAAAAAAATAAAATTTTTAATCTAGCATGTGAGGTGTCATCGTCTAGAACTCATTGAGTAGAGTACAAACATATTTTTTTTAAATCTTTTAAAATTGAGAAATAGGGGGCCGCAAAAGTTGTAAATTTTAGACCATTTTTGTACGAGCTCTAGCGCAACAATTCAACAAACTAGGAATTTGAAACTTCTTTATACCATGTAGGTACCATGAATACTGTATTTAATCAACAATACTGAAAACGGCGATTCATAAGGTATTTTGTTTAAAAATGGGTGATTTTCTGCAACTGCAAAAAATAACCTTGTAATTCACAGTATCATTATAAAATAAGTAAAAAGTTATCTTTGCGATTGTTAAACATAATATGTTCCATATTATATTATAATATGGAACGGAACCCTTCGTGCGCGAGTCCGACTCGCACTTGACCGGCTTTTTTAGGGTTCCGTACCTCAAAAGGAAAAAACGGAACCCTTATAGGATCACTCGTGTGTCTGTCTGTCTGTCTGTCCGTCTGTCCGTCTGTCACAGCCAATTTGCTCCGAATCTAATGAACCGATTAAGTTAAAATTTGGTACACATATAAATTTCTGTGACCCAAACACGTACAGCTAAAGTAAATATATGAATTTTGAATATGAGAGTCACTTTTAGGGGGAAAATAAGAAAATTAAAAAAAAAAGTTTTGTAAACTGTACCGAGTGACATATCAAATGAAAGGGCTTACTATGAGGGTCTCAAATATATTTTTTTTATAATTTTAAAATTTATTGTTTTAAAGTTATTTAAGAAAATAGACGAAAATTGACCATTCCCCCCCCCTTATCTCCGAAACTACTGAGCCTAAAATTTTGAAAAAAATATAGAAAATAGTTCTATACCTGTAGATTACAGGAAAACCTATAAGAAGTCTGTGGTCTTAAAATAACATGGTAAATCTATATATATAAAAAAATCAAAGTCCTGACTGAGTCACTGACTAATATATCAACGCACAGCCCAAACCAATAGACCTAGAGACTTGAAATTTTGCACAAAGATACCTTATATAGTGTAAACATCCACTAAGGAACGATTTTTGGAAATTCCATCCCTAAGGGGTAAAATAGGGGATGAAAGTTTGTATGAAAAATCCTATCCCTTGAGTTAATAGACTTGAAACTTAGCACGAATATTCATCTAAGTAGCTATAAAGCTTATCATTTTTAGTTTTCCTAAACTACCCCCTAAGGAGGGATTCGGGGTGTCAAAGTTTGTATGGAAGAACTTTAAGACGCGGTCCGATTAACTCAAAATTCAGTTTTTATACTTGAGACCAAAAATTAAGACTAACGTGTATCAAGGTTTTCCAAAAATCTACCCCTAACGGGTGAAAAGTTAATTTTATAGCGGAGGATTTTACTGGGGGCTTGATTAACTCTAAAATTGGTGTAAATAATGTTTGAGTCAAGTTATGGAAACATACCAGACGATTTTTGAAAATCTTTATTTGTGTTCGTGAAAACAGAGATACAGTTTATATGAAAAATCTTGTTAATTTGGTTAATGAACTTGAAACTTAGCACAAATACTTGCATAAGTAATTAATAATGTTTGTCATTATTAGTTTTTCAAAAATACGCCTCAAATGAGGTTAGAGGGATGTTAAAGTTTGTATAGAAGAATTTTAAAGCGCAGTCCGATTAAAAAAATGGTACTTTGAGTCAAGTTAGGAAACTTGACAAACGAATTTTCACCGATTTTGACGACATATAGCTGATGTTTTAAGGAGTAACTTAGGCTATTTTTATTTTAGAAAAATAATTAGGGTTCCGCGCAAGAAAATTAAAATCCATGAAATCAGACAACCACGTACAGTCCAGTACAAACTTACTAAGCCTCCGCTGTCTATTACGGCTATAACAACAAATAATAAAAATAAAGCAAAGTTAAAAATGTAAGGGGTCGATCCCCATACAATAAACTTTTCATTTTGAAAAAAAAATAAAATTTTTAATCTAGCATGTGAGGTGTCATCGTCTAGAACTCATTGAGTAGAGTACAAACATATTTTTTTTAAATCTTTTAAAATTGAGAAATAGGGGGCCGCAAAAGTTGTAAATTTTAGACCATTTTTGTACGAGCTCTAGCGCAACAATTCAACAAACTAGGAATTTGAAACTTCTTTATACCATGTAGGTACCATGAATACTGTATTTAATCAACAATACTGAAAACGGCGATTCATAAGGTATTTTGTTTAAAAATGGGTGATTTTCTGCAACTGCAAAAAATAACCTTGTAATTCACAGTATCATTATAAAATAAGTAAAAAGTTATCTTTGCGATTGTTAAACATATAATATGGAACGGAACCCTTCGTGCGCGAGTCCGACTCGCACTTGACCGGCTTTTTTAGGGTTCCGTACCTCAAAAGGAAAAAACGGAACCCTTATAGGATCACTCGTGTGTCTGTCTGTCTGTCTGTCTGTCCGTCTGTCCGTCTGTCACAGCCAATTTGCTCCGAATCTAATGAACCGATTAAGTTAAAATTTGGTACACATATAAATTTCTGTGACCCAAACACGTACAGCTAAAGTAAATATATGAATTTTGAATATGAGAGTCACTTTTAGGGGGAAAATAAGAAAATTAAAAAAAAAGTTTTGTAAACTGTACCGAGTGACATATCAAATGAAAGGGCTTACTATGAGGGTCTCAAATATATTTTTTTTATAATTTTAAAATTTATTGTTTTAAAGTTATTTAAGAAAATAGACGGAAATTGACCATTCCCCCCCCCCTTATCTCCGAAACTACTGAGCCTAAAATTTTGAAAAAAATATAGAAATTAGTTCTATACCTGTAGATTACAGAAAAACATATAAGAAGTATGTGGTCTTAAAATAACATGGTAAATCTATATATATAAAAAAAGCAAGTCCTGACTGAGTCACTGACTAATATACGAACGCACAGCCCAAACCAATGGACCTAGAGACTTGAAATTTTGCACATAGATACCTTATATAGTGTAAACATCCATTAAGGAAGGATTTTTGGAAATTCCATCCCTAAGGGGGTAAAACAGGGGATGAAAGTTTGTATGAAAAATCCTATCCCATGAGTTAATAGACTTGAAACTTAGCACGAATATTCATCTAAGTAAATTATAAAGTTTATCATTTTTAGTTTTCCTAAACTACCCCCTAAGGAGGGATTGGGGGTGTCAAAGTTTGTATGGAGGAACTTTAACACGCGGTGCGATTAACTCAAAACTCAGTTTTTATACTTGAGACCAAAAATTAAGACTAACGTGTATTAGGGTTTTCCAAAAATCTACCCCTAAGGGGTGAAAAGTTAATTTTATAGCGGAGGATTTTATTGGGGGCTTGATTAACTCTAAAATTGGTGTAAATAATGTTTGAGTCAAGTTATGGAAACATACCAGACGATTTTTGAAATTCTTTAGGTATCTGTGTTCGTGAAAACAGAGATACAGTTTATATGAAAAATCTTATTAATTTGGTTAGTGAACTTGAAACTTAGCACAAATACTTGCATAAGTAAGTAATAATGTTTGTCATTATTAGTTTTTCAAAACTACGCCTCAAATGAGGTTTAGGGATGTTAAAGTTTGTATAGAAGAATTTTAAAGCGCAGTCCGATTAAAAAAATGGTACTTTGAGTCAAGTTAGGAAACTTGCCAAACGAATTTGCACTGATTTTGACGCCATATAGCTGATGTTTTAAGGAGTAACTTAGGCTATTTTTATTTTAGAAAAATAATTAGGGTTCCGCGCAAGAAAATTAAAATCCATGAAATCAGACAACCACGTACAGCCCAGTACAAACTTACTAAGCCTCCGCTGTCTATTACGGCTATAACAACAAATAATAAAAATAAAGCAAACTTAAAAATTTAAGGGGTCGGTCCCCATACAATAAACTTTTCATTTTGAAAAAAAAAAAAAAAAAATTTAATCTAGCATGTGGGGTGTCCTGTTATTATTTCATCACCGCTGCTCTCAAAACGGTGAAGGAAAACATCGTGAGGAAACCGGCATGTCCTAGAACCAAAAATTCGAAGACATGTGACATCTACCAACCCGCACTGGGCCCGCGTGGTGGATTACGGCCCGCTCCCTCTCACCGAGAGGAGGCCTGTGTCCCAGCTGTGGGAACATTATAGGCTGATTATGTGTTATGTGGGGTGTCATCGTCTAGAACTCATTGAGTAGAGTACAAACATATTTTTTTTTATCTTTTAAAATTAGGGGCCGTAAAAGTTGTAAATTTTAGACCATTTTTGTACGAGCTCTAGCGCAACAATTCAACAAATTAGGAATTTGAAACTTCTTTATGTTAGTACCATGAATACTGTATTTAATCAACAATACTGAAAACGGCGATTCATAAGGTATTTTGTTTAAACATGGGTGATTTTCTGCAACTGCAAAAAATAATCTTGTAATTCACAGTATCATTATAAAATAAGTAAAAAGTTATCTTTGCGATTGTTAAACATATAATATGGTATGGAACCCTTCGTGCGCGAGTCCAACTCGCACTTGACCGGTTTTTTTTTTAAATCGGATATCACGTCATCGTGTCGTGTGTCTAGGTCTATTCATTCAGTTCTTTGATTCGAGGAAGGCACAATAAATTAAGATCAGCTTATTATCAGTTTTTTAAAGAATCTCAAAGCGTACAAAATGAATAGACTTATAACAGCAACGTTAGACGATGTAATAGGGATGAAGCCTGGATAAAAAAAAACTATTTAGTCCGTCGTCAGTCAGATAATAAAAAAAATATTAGACACGTATTTTTTGCTTTATTATATTAATAAAACCAGCTAAGTGCGTGTAGGATCACGCACAATGAAGGGTTCAGTAGTTGAAAATAATTTAGGTATAAAATAAAAATATATGTCGGAGACGGTAAATAGTACGGAGTATTGACCGTCGCGCGTCGTCAAAATACCTAAGTAACGAGTAAGCGCGCCACTGGCGACATCGCGTGATCTATGATCTACCTAAATCTACAGCGCGCTTCTACAGAGTCGTGATGTTTTCAGCCGATGGCCAGGAGGACAGTCTAGTGTCTGACCGCATTGTGGTGACTACGCCACGGAACTGTATTCGATTCGTTGTGCTCAGTCGTTGTGTTAATTTTAATTTGGAGTGTGTTAGATTGTGATTTTAATAATCACCGAGTATAGCACCCAGTGTGTTTTTATTGCACGAAACCCATCGTCTGCCCACATGTTGTCTGAATGTAACTGAGTAAATCATGACGTTTCCTGGAGGCTAAGCATTGCTATACAACGTGGTAATGCCACCAGTATCTTGGGTATCTACATTACCAGTCGACAGCGATGCTGAGGAATTTTTCGACACCGTTTTTAGTTTGTGAATACTTTTACTTAAGTTAGGATATAATTTTGTTAATTGTATTCATTAATTATGCAGAAGTTATTATATTATTTTAATTCTGAATAAAGCATTAATATCAAAACTAGGTGTAGCCGTAACATAATACAAAAACGCAAGACATTTTGTGACGAAAATGTCTTATTGATTTTGACCAATTTTGACATGTAAAATATTACACGTTCATGAATTATGAATTGTAATAAGACTTAATTTTGAACAACAATCAATGCTTTTGGCAAAGTTGCACTATATTCCTGTTATCCTTATAATTTTTAAAACTAGGTAAGTATGTACAGACGCCAGCACATCCAGCCAAAGCCAAAGCCGCCAAAGCATTAGGTTCAAGGTTGATTGGAAAAATTTGACAGTTTCGGGTGGGTTGACCTGCTGGCGTCTGTACATGCGCGGTGTCGTGGTATCGTTGACGCGAACCCGTACAATTTCCGCCTACCAAAAATTGCTCAACGCGCCTACAAAATTAAAAGTATGCTTATCATTCGCGGTGACGCCAACGCATATGATTTCCAAGTACCAAAATCGTTTTAATAAGATTTGACTGAACTGAAACATCGTGAGGACACTTGAAATTATAGTTAATAATAACAACATAATACTAGCTGCGCCCCGCGGTTTCACCCGCGTAGACCGGAATAAAAAGTAGCCTATGTGTTAATCCAGAGTGTCAGCTACCTCCATACCAAACTTTATCAAAATTGGTTCAGTCGTTTGAGCGTGAAGAAGTAACAAAGACACACACTCACAAACTTTCGCCTTTATAATATTGTGATATCAAATCGAAGCACTGGAAATTCTCTTATTCGTATTTTACGTCGATGGAGAGAAAGAGAGAGAGAGAAGAATCACATCCAGTATATTAATTAATGAATCAGGTTAGCAGTTTACATATCTTCCCAACAACTAAGCTTGCTCTAACTACAGTTCTCCAAATCTTAGGACCCAAGGGAGTGATAAAAGCTAAAGTATTTAACAGGAACTCGCATAATATATCTACTTGCAAAGTATCAGGGGCAAATTTGTATTAAATCCAATATTTTGGATGTAAAATGGAAGCTAGTGTTGGTAAAATTAATATTTGCAATCGGTTTCTTTTAAAATATTTTTTTTTATAAAGCATCCGTAGGAATCGGACTATATACTCTTATTTACTCTGTTTTCACTAACCCTAAGTGACACTTAAATGAATCCTTAAATATTATTCCTTCTAAAAAAGGAGGAGGTTCTCAATTCGGATGTTTGTATTTTTTTTATTTTTTTTTTTATGTTTGTTCGCGCATAACTCCGTCGCTTGCCAACCGATTTGAAAAAATATTTTTTTGTTGGAAAAGGTATACTTCCCAAATGGTCCCATTTTTGTCAAAATCCAGTTCTGATGATGGGATCCTGGAGAAATCGAAGGAACTCTTCAAATATTATAGGCACACCTATAGCGATTTGGGTATTTTTTATAGTAGCTCGTGCATTTGCTCTCGGAAAGCACCATTTGGTGAAGTGGAACTGATGATGAAGACCACAGATGGCTACCGGAACTACTCAATATTTCACGGGTTGCGATTCGATTACTTTAATATGGTTGCTAAGCAATTTCCGCTCGTCACACAATGCGTGTGGTGAGTGGTTGTTGAGGAGTTCTCCTGGTTCTTACCAGCAGAACTCCTCAACAATTAACGTCCCAGCATCGGGAAAAGCAATATTTTGTAACATGTGATGATTAATTGACATTAGACTATTGTAACTTATACAAATTATAAACAGACCCACTAAAAAGCGAGAAATAAAAACTTTTTAACAAAAAAAAAAAAAAACCGACTTCCAAAAATCACTACAAAGTGAAAAATAACTTTGATTTCGGAAGTCGGTGGCAAACAAAAAGAAAGTAAATAAAAAACGAAAGACACCGACTTCCGAAATCAAAGTTATTTTTCACTTTGTAGTGATTTTTGGATGTCGGTTTTTTTTTTGTTAAAAAGTTTTTTACCTATAAATTTTATTATGTGACTAACAACGAGTTACGGCTATCTGTTAGGTTACAACGTCCTGGCTCCATAAAGTACTGCGCTGATTTACCTATTCCCAGCCGCAGTTGCAGACCACCAGTAATATACTTAGTATAGAATCATTATTTTATTATTGTGTAATTACATTCTACCTTATTTTGTTGCTTTGTGTTTAAGTTTTTTTTAAACAGTGCACAATGCTAGGTGGTGTAGGTAGACTTGTATTTTAAAATGTCCATATTCTTTTAAGCTTTTTAGAGATTGGTTTGCCGCAGCATATTGAAGAGCGAATAAGCAGATGTCATTTTCTGAAATATAACAATATTTTTTATTTAAGTATTGGTATTTCTGAGACCAGTGGGATTAGTGCGAGTTTTTATACTTACTCGATCACGTTAACGTAAACTTCAATTTGTACTGAAACTGAATAAGCGCCGTCTGGTGACTATAATAGGAAACACAATTAATTATTCCATACAAATGACGTAGGTAAGTTAACGTTAACGTAAACGCGATCGAGTAAGTACATATAAAAACTTGCAATAAGGCTACTGTTAGTTTTCTTTAACTTACTTTGGAGAATGTCTCAAGAGAAATATCTTTAAAACCAGGAGCCTGCAGTGGCAAAGGTCGGAGCGAGCGTTGCATTATAAGGACCATGTAGGGACGTATCACGGGGCCTGCGTTCCAGAAAGGAATGCTCCAACACGCATCACAAACAGATTTTACCTAAAAATGTAAATTGAGGGTAGTTGTAAATCAAGGGATATTCAGAACTACTTTTTGTGTTTAATTATCTTTGAGTGAATCAATATTAACTTATTTAATGTACCTTAATGGTAAGACAAGTGCACATAAAACTTGGTACGAAATGCAGCACAAAGGTAGCAACACAAAGTAGTAGAAGTATAGCTTGAAACTCGCCTTGGTCCAATTTCTACAGAAAATAAATTATTTCTATGAAAATCCTGTTTGCTTATTGAAAATAATGACAATTTATGGTATAATATTAAGTACCTCTGCAATACAGTAAGCAGTCAAACAAACCACAGGACCACAAATTGTTTGTTCGAACAACAATAACTTCTTGTAGACAATCGCATAATCATCCATTAGGCTAAAATAAATAACGAAAATAAACAAATACAGTGTGAGTCTTCATAATGTGCACATATCAAAATGAGGGAAACTATGCTTAATTTTAGTGACGGAAAAAATATTTAAAAAATCTAAAAATAACAAGTTTTTTTATAGCATTCTTTAAATTCATTTCGATTCTGTCTGTGACCCCACTGTGTAAACAAAACGATTAAACTGTGTAAACAGAACGAACGAACAAGCTTGTAAACTAAACGATCTATTACGATGAACCAAACTCAATAATGATTGGAAATAACAGGGCGTCCTCATAAAATTAAATTTTTTACAAAAATTGTAAAATTTGTCAATAAAACCCTGTATTACCCACCTTTTTTATTACTTTAAATTATTCTACATCGTATTAGCTTTCTAAAAGTAAAAATGCCACGTTTATAACTCGGTCACATCATTTTCTATCAACTGATAAAGAAAGGCATTGCACACTGATACGTACAATACTTCAGCAAGTAGACACTTCATTTTTTTTTTATCGATTTAAACATTTTTTCCATCGATAAAATGAAGCATTGTTTCCCTAATTTCGATATGTGCACATTATGAAGACTCACACTATATTGTACAAATCCAATAACTTTTGTTTTGAGTTAGGCATTCGATGCCTTTATACCTGTACATAGATTGATGGTGAATCACGATGTCTCTCATTCGAGCCTCAATCAAATTAGAAAAATATTCACTTTCCTCTCTATTAGTGGTTGGATGTATGTCCACCAGAAGATCTTGGATGCTCCATATTATAATATCGACTTTCGAAGTTATTTGCCTGATCCACACAACTTGTGTTTGAAGCATGACTGAAACATAACAGTAATAAATATGAGAAAAAAAAAACAGAGAAATACACAATTTGGTAATGAAAAATCGTATTTACAAATCAATCTTCTAATCGAACCTATTGTAAATAGAACACAACTCACAGGCATAATTATAGGCGTAAAGCAGGACACTAATATTAGCAAACATGAAAGCCATCTCATAGACCGGTGATTTGCTAAAATCGACGTTAGGCATCCAATATGGAAACAAAAGAGGTCTGCTGCCTCCTGAATCAGCATCTTGAGTAGCCAGAAAGTAAAAGAGCGAAATATAAGCGAATATGTTCATCCCAATTGGGATACCAGCAAGGAATATGCACGTGAATATACAGATTTTCCAAGTTTTCAGTTGATTCTCAAAATACCGTTCTCTGAAACAAGCACAAAAGAAAATTATTATCTACCTACAAATAATTAAAACATTCAAAATAAGAAATATCTGCTGTAAATATATCAACTGGAGATTTTCGTTGTCTGTATCGATTTATCGAAAACAACTGTAGCGAAACTAAAGAATTTCTAAATAGGTACTAACCGGTATTTTTCTCCCACAGTACAAATATAATGAAAATCTTCTTTCAATGCTCGCAACAAGTTGTGATACTGTGGTATATTCCTTCTTGTACAGGAGAGTATTAGCAACTTATAGCTTAGTACAATTGTATAAGTTCCAGCCTCAGTCATATGTGGTATGTCTAATGTCTCCAGACCATGACAGAAGGATATTAATGTGAATGCTGTAGCTATGAGACCAATTAAGAAGAGGAAAGCATTTTGATTGAAGTACCTGGAATTCAACATTGATCATATTATCATTATCATTATTTTGACCAGTCACTTTGGTGCCAATGCATAGCAATAGCTTAGTAAAGCTACAGATGCCATTAATAGCAGTTAGCACCTATGATATGATGGTCTACAATTACTGTACTGATGGCAGCGTGCGGAAAGCTTTGAAAATGTATGTGAATGGTTTTAAAAATAGAAGCAGACCAAAGAAACAAAAGATATATTGCGTGAAAGATAGATGATATGACAATAAAGTGGGTGAATACTGAGATGATGGCTGATAAAGATGCATGACAGATGTTAGTTTATTAAATATGCGCTGTCCCCAAATAAGGAACCCTTATTACTTACGATGGTGGATTCTTGTTTTCGAGATCCGCAACTTTAAAAGCGACTAACACTTTATAGAATGTCTGATGAAACTCAAAAGGATCGACATATCCTGTAGAGAAATTGTTATAGTCTTTGTTGCAAAATGATTTAATTTTTTTAATCATGGTGACCGTTTGCCTTGAGAAACTTGACCGAATACAGTGAATTGCTATCAAGTTGCGGTGAATTTCACATTCTGTATTAGATATACAATTTGTATTGCTATTGTATTAGGAAATGCTTTCAACGGAATGTTCGAGACAAGCACATCTCGCTATGAAAATCATCTTACGTCTTTAAACAGGGGTACTACCTACCCTACCTACTGCCTATTTCTGTTAAATAATAATGAGTGGCTTTCTTCCGATTTTTATCGGTTAACAATAGCCCTAGACAAGTGATTATGTGTTAAATCATTCAGTATAGCCGGAATCTGTAGAATACCGGAATTTAGCACGAGAAGCTTGCAATCCGATTACAGTATTTTCAGATATATCAATTTTAAACTTAAATAGAATCCCCTTTAAGATGACACGAATTGGATACTTAACCGAGTATGGTTTCGTAGAATTAATTGTGTATGTACCCACTACCTACCTATTTGATACTTTCTGGCCAGTAATTTTCAGACCCAAATAACCCCGTATATTTGCTGTATTGCGCCTGAGGCATTGGTTAATTGGCTATGAATAAAACCTGTTTTGTGCTATTCATTGGCACAACTAGTTACTGACTGTGACTGTGGCTTCTTCTTCGCAATGTTTGACCAAACATTATCTTGTGTCAATGGCAGGTAATCTGAAAAGCTTAAAGCAGATGGTGCTGGCTATTTTAGAGGTCATGCGAATTGTCAAACATTGGTTATTTCTATGGAGCTAGGAAGTTTTCACCAAAATTAGATAATTATCTTGAAATAAAAATGCCTCAGTGTTGTTTTGTGCCTTTTGCCTTTCTCAAGAAAGTCAGGATACAGGTTCCCAAGCGATGAACACATAAGAAAAAAGTGGATTTTAGGCATTAAGAGACAAATACAAACCGACATAAATTTCTCGTATTTGCAACCAACATTTTGATCAGGCAGACTAATATGCCCTGGACCAGGGACCGTACAAATGAGGGACCGAAAGAAGAATTAAGTCTTTCAAAGGGGTAAGCCGTTTATGAGGTTACCTTTGTCATGTGTAACTCCTTGAATGGGTTTAGTTTAAGGATTAAAACCCAGTAAAAGGGTTATCGCTTCAATATGGATAACCCATTGAATGGGTTCTAAACTTGAATCCCAGTGAAAGGGTTAAGGGTCATTAAGATTTATACCCACTACTATTCTTGACCACTACCATTGTTAAGAAATGAGGGATCCAAAATAACTCGAAAACTACAAAAAATCGTAGCACATACATGGGGGTTAAATCGATAGGTATGGTACTCTGCTATCAGCTCGCACTGGTTTGACACCTTAAAAGAAACACCCTGTATAGGGTGACTGGTAATTAGTGACCGATACCTAAACACATGATTGTGCTCATGATAACAAACAACTTTTACTATGGGATCAAACCTGAAATCGCGAAAAAAAAACTGGTCAAGAGCGAGTCGGACTCGCACACCGAGGGTTCCGTACTGATTTCTGAAAAAGTGTGCTATTTAGAGACATCGTTTTATTTTCCCTGTAATCTTTACATAAATTTCTATCACATAGAATAATTTCAGATTTTTCTCTATACAAACTTCGGAGATAAGTGGGGGGGGGGGGGAGGGGATATTTTTTTACATTTTTCATCAAAAGTCGAAAACTATGCGGCCTAAAACAAAATAAATAAAAAATTGAGAATGTGCAAACAGCGCTCTTTCATATGACACCCCACGTCATGCCCTAGTAGCCCCACTTTTAACACCTTTTGAATTTTTAACACCCCCTTTTAGTCCCTGTTGCAAAAAAAAATATATATTTTTAATAATTCTTTCTGGTTTGGTCCCATAGTAAAAGTTGTTTGTTATCATGAGTACAATCATGTGTTTAGGTATCAGTCACTAATTACCAGTCACCCTATATAATTCTTCTGCACGTGAGTTTTTCCTAAAGTCATCTTAAACGACTGGACCGATTTAGATGAAATTTTGTGTGTATACCTATTTCAATGGGTTCTTGGATGGTTTGAAAACACAATTAGACCCGGTAGGTGGCGCTGCAGTTGGGTTCTAGGATCGTTCAGATAGGACAACGTCTGTCGGGTTCGCTAGTTCATTATAATCCTTCAATTAAACACAGGAAAACAGTATCAATTTCATGCAATTCGAAGGAAATTGAAAGAAGAAATAAAATAAATGAAGCGTTGTTGACACTTGTCTTTGTGATGCGTCTTATTTTTTTTTGGTTAACTCGGTACTCGAGTAAATGAACTAAAGGCACATGCACTTTATCTCGAGGTGCCACTCGATGAAGTCGCGACTGGATAAATATCACCAACACTGCAACACTACTTAACTGTCATTTATTTGTTATACAGTGCGAGTCTTCATAATGTGCACATATCAAAACGAGGGAAACTATGCTTAATTTTATCGACGGAAAAGATATTTAAAAAAATCTAAAAATAAAAACTTTTTGTTATAATTAGCATTTTTTAAATTCTTCTTCGTTGCTGTGACCCCTGTGTAAACAAAACAGTATAAATTTTAAACTAAACGATCTGTCACGATGAACCAAAGTGATGATTGGCGTCCTCATAAAATAAAAAACCGGTCAAGAGCGAGTCGGACTCGCGCACCGAGGGTTCCGTTCCGATTTCTGAAAAAGTATGCTATTTAGAGACATCGTTTTATTTTTTCTGTAATCTTTACATAAACTTCTATCACATAGAATAATTTCAGATTTTTCTCTTCCCAAACTTCGGAGATAAGGTATTTTTTTTTTACATTTTTCATCAAAACTCGAAAACTATAAGACCTAAAAAAAAGAAAAAAAATGTTTGAGAATGTGCAAATAGCGTTCTTTCTTATGATACCCCACATGCCCTAGTAGCTCCACTTTGAATTTTTAAGACCCCCTTTCAGTCCCTGTTGCAAAAAAAATATAATTATTTTTATTTCTTTCTTATTTGCAAAATAGTTGGGTAAACGTCACCTAAAACTGTTCCAAATTTCAAGTTGATAGCATTAGTGGTTCTCGAGATATTCAGCTGTGACAGACAGACAGACAGACAGACAGACTTAGTCACACCATAAGGGTTCCTTTTTTACCATTTGGGTACGGAATCCTAAATGTTTTTGCGACGAATTGTAGGTAGGTAGATATGCAAGGTACGATTCTGAACTACAAATATTTCTGTACATAATTCCGCGTTCTCAATAAATGTACCGAAGTAAAAATTTCACTTCGGTACATTTATTGAGAAACTGGACATATCTAAAATTATATTTATAGTTAAGAATTTTACCTTGCACATCTACCTACAATTCGTCGCAAAAACATTTTAAAAATAGAAAGCATTTTATTTAATAAACATACTTTTGTTTAAAAAAGTAATTATTTGACTATCCATCGTAAATGTTTATAACTCAGTCGCAGAATTTCCTATCAACTAATTTCCCTAATTTCGATATGTGCACATTATGAAGACTTACACTGTATTTCTATGATTATTTCTCATTCTGTAGGTCAATGCGTAATTGCGTAGGTAGGTGGTAAACTACGGAACTCTATTTCGTGTATAAAACCGTCAAAAAACTGTGATGTACAGAGCCACAGAGATGTTGACGTAATGTTATGTTATAATTTTATTTTATGTTATAAGTTTTATCTGTTCTGTGGGTTTGGTTAATTTCGGGTTTGTACTATAGTGCAGACATTGTCTTGTGCTGTCAGTTGATAACGTGTAATTTTTACCTGACTACGAAAAGGAGGGTTATGATTTTGACCACACCGGCCAAAATCATAACAAAACAAAGAAATTAGAAAAAAAAAGACAGACAAATTAAAAATCCGGAGTCACACGTCATGTCAATCGAACAGATTACGTGTGACTCCGGATTTTTAATTTGTCTGTCTTTTTCTAATTTCAGATGAGAATATTTTCTTGTTTCATACTATAGAGAGCGTGATTTTTCAGTAGTCGGGTTTTAGTTTTTAAACTTACTTTTTAGTTAAATTATTTGGGGGTTATAATTTTATTTAGGTAAGGTACCCTTACTTTTTAGGGTTCTGTAGTCAACAAGGAACCCTTGTAGTTTCGCTATGTCCGTCCGTTCGTCTGTCTGTCTGTCTGTCTGTCAGTCCGTCCGTCCGTCCGTCCGCAGCTTATCTCACAGACTGTTAGTACTAGAACGCTATAATATGGCATGGATATACATATTCATCACGCCGACAAAGTGGTAAAATGAAGTCATGAAGAAAATTTTTTTAGGGTACACGTATAGTGAGGATTTTTTTTTCTCGTCTACCCCATGGTGTGAGGTGTTGTTGGATGGGTCTTTCAAAAATATTGCGGGTTTGTAGAAACAATTTTTCGATTTAGGGATTCGTTTCTGAAATATTAAGCTTTAAACTGCAAATTTTTGTTACAGTCATAAGTGTCCCCCCCCCCCCCCGTGTTAGCTAAACGGTTAGTTTTGGGTGGGTGAAAAAAATTACGGTAGTAGTATATAGTTAAAAGAAAAACCGCTCAAGAGCGAGTCAAACTCGCGCACCGAGGGTTCCGTTCCGATTTCTGAAAAACTGTGCTTTTTAAAGACATCGTTTTATTTTTCCTGTAATCTTTACATAAACTGCTATCACAAAAAATAATTTCAGATTTTTCTCTTTGAAAACTTTGGAGAGGGGGGGGGGACGGTATTTTTTTTTTACATTTTTCATCAAAAGTCGAAAACTATGCGGCCTAAAAAAAAAGAAAAAAAATGTTTGAGAATGTGCAAATAGCGCTCTTTCATATGATACCCCACATGCCCTAGTAGCCCCACTTTGAATTTTTAAGACCCCTTTCAGTCCCTGTTGCAAAAAAAATATTAATATTTTTATTTCTTTCTTATTTGAAAAATAGTTGGGTAAACGTCATCTAAAACTATTCCAAATTTCAAGTTGATAGCATCAGTAGTTCTTGAGATATCCAGCTGTGACAGACAGACAGACTGAGTCACACCATAAGGGTTCCTTTTTTACCATTTTGGTACGGAACCCTAAAAACTATCATAGCTAAGTAGGCTTTTCAAGTTTACTAGTAATAGTCATTTATTCATGAAACAACAAAAAGCCCTCTTCTTAGTCCGCATTATCGTGCAACTACGGAACCCTATTACTGCGCGTGGCCCGACACGCACTTTGGCGGTTTTTTACGTTTATTATTCATTAAAAGTGTCATCACATCGTCGTTGAATCACTATCACTATCACTATCACTACATATTATAAAACAAAGTCGCTCCGCTGTCTGTCTGTCCCTATGTATGCTTAGATCTTTAAAACCACGCAACGGATTTTGATGCGGTTTTTTTTAATAGATAGAGTGATTCAACAGGAAGGTTTATATGTATAATACATGCATAATATAGCAGAGAAACACTGATAATTTTAGAGGATTCTAATGTGATGTCGTAAATAAACACATTTTTTTGCGCTTACATTGCAAACGCTGGCTGAACCCAACGAGATAGATCAAAATAATGTACTACAGTATTGTACACCTTAAACAGTTCTGTAAAAAACTCCGCGATGGTATATGTCTATCTCTCAGGGATAACCCACAATAACCATTTTTTATCCTTTACTTTTTACGAGAAATAATGGCTTATTTACGAAGCGATTTTAAGCAATACAGCATTAATCCTTATCCAATTAAGTACCTTAAATACATTGTGCATTTACTATAGATCAATATGGCCCTTACAGCATGTAATTTAGCATTGCTTGTAAAAGTAATATGCTCGCCAGACGATTTGCATATTGTTCAAAACAGGTTAAAGTGACCCTGTTTAAGGCATACTGCCAGGCGTTCTACACCGGCCAACTCTGGTACAAGTACACGAAGAGTACCTACAATACTCTTCTTGTACAATACAACAACGCGTTCCGGGCCATGCTCAATCTGCCCTGGCGGTGTAGCGCGTCTGGTATGTTTGCCGAAAGCAGGGTCGACGATTTTTTTGCTGTTTTACGAAGGCTGAAATCATCGTTTCACCAGAGACTAATTGACTGTAAAAACAGCATTGTGACCTCTGTGTTTCGCACCATTTACATGACCAGTAATTATTTTATTTTAGTATAATATGATATACAGGGTGATTGGAAGATGGGTGCAAAGCTTTAAGGCGAAGATAGTACAGACAGTTTAGAACCATTTAAGCCATGGTTGTCTTAGACGAAGTCTTACTATTTTTTTAACCTAATTTTTATGATTTATATCGAAAATTCCCAAAATTTTAAATAAACTGCTTATTTATGGCCAAATTGAATGATAAATGAATTCTTTTTTATTTTATTTTATTAAATTAATGTGTAAGCAATCTAGCAAAACATATTCTAGGCCTTTAATTAGTCTGCCTAAAATTTAAAATTTCTCCCTCAAATTGGTTTGTATGTCCTAATTTCAATAAGCTGTAAGATATCTACGTAAGTTATACCTCAAAAGAAAGAGCGATTATCAAACATGGTTCCAAAAAGGTTTGAAAAAAAAAAAATTCACGCCCCGTTTTTTTTTAAAATAAGGTTTACAAAAAGTATTTATGAATTTTTATTTTTTTTATGAACTATAAATGTCTGTAAAAAAAAAGTCTAACAACACAGAGGCCTAAAACATGTTTTGCTAGATTACTTACACATTAATTTAATAAAATAAAATAAAAATGAATTAATTTATCATTCTATTTGGCTGTAAATAAGCAGGTCAGTTAAAATTTTGGGAGTTTTCGAAAAAAATCATAAGTTTTAGCTTATAAAAAAATTGTTAGACTTCGTCTAAGACAACCATGGCTTAAATGGTTCTAAATTGTCTGTACTATCTTCGCTTTAAAGCTTTGCACCCATCTGCCAATCACCCTGTGACTGTTTGAATTTAAACCTTCCTGACATTTATAAGAGAATTATGATTTAATTTAATTTAGCTGAACAGAATGTATAAATTTAATTAATTTTCTAAGACTATGGGTGTATGTGCTAATTGTGCTTGCCTGAAATAAATGAACTTTATTTATTTATTTATTATTTATTTATTTAAATGAATATTTTCGAAGATATTACAGATTTAAAAACGCTAAAAAGTTTTTAAATCTGTAATAAAAAAAAACAACCGACTTCCAAAAAAACACCTACAAAGTGAAAAATAACTTTAATTTCGGAAGTCGGTGTCTTTGGTTTTTTATTTATTTTCGTTTTTTCTGCCACCGACTTCCGAAATTAAAGTTATTTTTCACTTTGCAGTGTTTTTTTGGAAGTCGGTTGTTTTTTTTTTTGTAAAAAGTTTTTATTTTTCACTTTTTAGCGGTACCTATTCCACACAAATCTGAATACCACTCTGCAAAATAAATTAGAGCATCATCCACATAGACTAAATGGGAAAAATACGTATTAAATATGAGACAGTCTCAGGAGTATACCATTTCAAATAAAAACTTTGCAAAAAGGCAAATACGTCGCGATAGAGTCAGAATTAGTGTCAGAAGTTTGGTAGGCGTAGTTTCAGCTGACAGAGATAACGAGGCTACGAAATCTGCCTTCTGACAATCAAGGCCACACATAAAATACAACTCAAGTAGCACAATTTGAAGCGGCATATAGTTACCATTAAATCATTTATAGCCAGACTGCACCTCATGACAATTCCAATAAGCCCAAACACGGCTAGGTTACATTGTTTTTTTACCTACTGAGTTCCGATGCCTACCTTCCGGCTTCTTCATCAGATCGGTTCGATGGTACCATTTTCATCAGAACCATTTCGTCATAGTCGCTTAACTATTTTAATCGAGATATCTTATCGCCACCCGTGAAATAGGTACTTATCGTCGTTGAGGAGTTCCCGTGGCCATCTGTGGTCTTCTTCATCAGTTCCACTTCACTAGATGATACTTTCTGAATGCAAACGCTTGATTTGTTGATGAAAATACCAAAATCGCTATATGTATACCTATAATATTTGAGGAGTTCCCTCGATTTCTCATAGATCCCATCATCAGAATTGGATTTTGATAAAAATGGGACCAATCTGGAAGTATACCCTTTCAAATAAAAATTCCGATTTCTGAAAAAGTATGCTATTTAGAGACATCGTTTTATTTTTCCTGTAATCTTTACATAAACTTCTATCACATAGAATAATTTCAGATTTTTTTCTTTGCAAACTTCGGAGATAATTAGAATGGGGGGGGGGGGGGGGGGGGTGGGGGGACGGTATTTTTTTTACATTTTCCATCAAAACTCGAAAACTATGCGGCCTAAAAAAATTTTTTTTTTTTTTGAGAATGTGCAAACAGCTTTCTTTCATATGATACCCCACATGCCCTAGTAGCTCCACTTTGAATTTTTAAGACCCATTTCCAGTCGATTTATTCCCTTGTTGCAAAAAAAATATAAACATTTTTATCTTTCTTATTTCCAAAATAGTTGGGTAAATGATAAACCTGTTGCGGTGTGGAACTTACATGTTGGCGAGGCACACAGGGAAGCTAAGCAGAAATTTTATTTGTGGTGTTGATAGGGGGAACCAATCTCAGGTGCAATTTATAATGAGATGTGTGATGCCAGGAAAATCTTTAAGAACCGATTGAGATGGTGTCAGAACCATTAAGAACAAGTAAAAATGGATATTCTGGACTCTCATCACTCTAAAAACGATTTTCGATCTTTTTGGAAAGCTACGAATAAACTTAATAACAAACCGGTTACTCCTGTGTGTATTGACGGCGTAAGTGATGCCGGTGAAATAGCGGATCTGTTTCGACAACATTTTACTGTCAAATCGCCATTGGGATCCTCGCAGTCGGTGATCAATGTTGAGAACGGTGAAAAGATGGGTTTTAGATGTACAGCTAGAGAAGTAAAGTTGATAATCAAATCAATGACTAGAGATAAATCAGCCGGCCATTACGGGTTGAGCATTGAACATCTGCAGCATGCTGGACCCCACTTACCGAGATTGTTGGCTACGTTGTTTAACCTTTGTCTAAGTCACATGTCTCAGTCGTATTTGCCTGAGGAGATGATTAAAACAATTGTAATACCTATCGTTAAAAATAAGACAGCTGATCTATCAGATAGAGGTAATTACAGACCTATCTCTCTTGCCACAGTGATATCGAAGGTATTTGACAGCATGTTGAACTCACAGCTGACAAAACACATTGAACTTCATGACAATCAGTTCGGCTTTCGGGGCGGACTATCCACTGAAAGTGCAGTTTTGTGTGTTAAGCATGCTGTCAAATACTACACAAGACGTTCACGCATGCTTTCTTGATCTTTCGAGGGCTTTGGACCTGGTTTCCTATGATATTCTATGGAAAAAGTTAGAAAACACGAAGTTACCAATAGAACACATTAACATCTGCAAGTACTGGTATGGAAATCAGGTCAATGGCGTTCGATAGTCGGGAACCATGTCGCAATCATACAGGTTGGAGTGCGGGGTAAGGCAGGGGGGATTGTCTTCGCCAACCCTATTCAACCTGTACATGAATGATCTGATTGTGGCACTCAGTAGCGCCCGGGTAGGTTGTCAACATGAAAGAGTTGTCATCACAACAAGAAACATGGATTAAAATATAATCCACTCAAAAGTGAAGTCATGGGTCTTTGAGGCCAGAGGAAACAGTGCAGGTAACGTGTTTCCTGACATTACGCGTTATGGTACAGCTTTGCGTAGGGTGTTAAAATTTAAGTACTTAGGACATATGCTGACCTCTGACCTCAAAGACAATGATGACATCGAGAGGGAACGGAGGGCGCTGGCAGTGAGGGCGAACATGGTAGCTCGCAGGTGTGCACGTTGTTCGTCGGAAGTCAAAATTACACTTTTTAGGTCTTATTGTACATCATTTGATTCTACACGTGCAGCTTGTGGGCTAACTATACTCATAAGTCTTACAGTGCCCTCCACGTCCAATTTAATAATGCTTTCAGGATGCTGATGGGGCTGCGGGGATTCTGTAGTGCATCAGGGATGTTTGCTGAACATCGCGTAGAATGCTTTTACGCTACGATGCGTAAAAGATGCGCATCCCTGGCACGCAGAGTACGTGGCAGCGCCAACAGCATCCTTAGCATGATCGCTAGTCGGCTTGACTGTAATTTTATCAGTCATTGCTGCGCCATTTGTCATGGAATGGCGCGGTAGTGATGGTGGCATTATTATGTTTGGTGTGGGTATAGTTTTAAGTATTATTTCGTTTATTTATATTTTTTCCTTATAAAATACATTTTTAAATAAGTTTCTTAAAAAATAAATAAAAAACATTTAAAAATATAAAAAATAGTGGTCCGCCGGTGTCGGGAGCAGGGTCCAAGCTACCGGTGTTTAGGGCTGCAGAGTAAGTATTATTTATTATAAGTTTTAGCAATTGAGAAATAAATACCTTACTTACTTACTTACTTACTAACACTAGTCTATAAGAACATTGTTACAAACAAAATGGACTTCATGGTCTGAAATAAAGTATTAAATTTAAAAAAATAAATTAAATGTCATCTAAAACTGTTCCAAATTTCAAGTTTGTTTCAAGTTTGTTTGTTTGTTTTGTATTGTAGTTCTTAAGATATCCAGCTGTGACAGACAGACAGACCAGATAGACAGACAGACTGAGTCACACCATAAGGGTTCCTTTTTTACCATTTTGGTACAGAACCCTAAAAAGGTAATACCAGTGTTTGTTTCCCCACACTGGGTGTTACTTTTTCGTGATACCTACCATATTCAAGAGTTCAAGTTAACTCACACAAAATGGCTTATTCAGGGCCTATTCAGTATGGTATGTACATATGTAACAAGGTGGATAATAAGATAAATATCCATTACATAATCATTTATTTTGTGTACTTACTTAATACATTACATTAACTTATATTGTTGCTTTGTGCTTCTAATTTATTTATTTAAAACAGTGCACAGTGCCAGTGCTGGTTGTAGAATTGTATTTTAACATGTCCATATTCTTTTTAGAGATTGGTTTGCCGCAGCACATTGAAGAGCGAATAAGCAGATGTCATTTTCTGAAAAAAAAATACAATATTGTTTTATTTAAGTATTGGTATTTCTGAGACCTGTTACTTTTCTTTAACTTACTTTGGAAAACGTCTCAAGAGAAATATTTTTAAAACCAGGAGCTTTCAGTGGCAAAGGTCGTAGCGAGCGTTGCATTATAAGGACCATGTAGGGACGTGTCACGGGGCCTGCATTCCAGAAAGGAATGCTCCAACACGCGTCACAAATAGACTGTACCTGGAAAAGGATATTGAGGGTAGGTTGTAAATCAAGGGACATTCAGAACTGCTTTTTATGTACTATATCTTTGGGTATATCAATATTAGTTTCTCATACGTACCTTAATGGTAAGATATGTGCACATAAAACTTGGTATGAAATACAGCACAATGGTAGCAACAAAAATTAGTAGGAATATAGCTTGAAACTCGCCTTGGTCCAATTTCTAAAGAAAATAAATTATTTCTATGAAAATCCTGTTTGCTTATTGAAAATAATGACAATTCATGGTATAATATTAAGTACCTCTGCAATACAGTAAGCAGTCAAACAAACCACAGGACCACAAATTGTTTGTTCATACAACAATAACTTCTTGTAGACAATCGCATAATCTTCCAGTAGGCTAAAATAAATATAGGTAATGAAAATAAACAAATATTGTACAAATCCAATAACTTTTGTTTTGAGTTAGGCATTCGATGCCTTTGTACCTGTACATAGATTGATGGTAAATCACGATGTCTCTCATTCGAGCCTCAATCAAATTAGAAAAATATTCACTTTCCTCTATAATAGTGCTTGGATGTATGTCCACCAGAAGATCTTGGAGACACCATATTATTATATCGACTCTCGAGGTTATTTGCCTGATCCATACTATTTGTGTTTGAAACATAACTGAAATATAACAGCTTAGGTGGGAAATAATAAAATTACGAAAATGCAAAACCGTATTTACAAACCAATCTTCTAATATAACATATTATTAATAGAGCACAACTCACAGACGTAATTATAGCCGTAAAGCAGGACAGTAATATTGGCAAACATGAAAGCCATCTCGTAGACCGGTGATTTGCTAAAATCAACGTTAGGCATCCAATATGGAAACAAAAGAGGTCTGCTGCCTCCTGAATCAGCATCTTGAGTAGCCAGAAAGTAAAAGAGCGAAAGATAAGCGAATATATTCATGCCAATTGGGATACCAAAATTGAATGAGGACGCAAATATACAGATCTTCCAAGTTTTTAGTTGATTCTCAAAATACCGTGCTCTGAAACAAGCACAATAAATTTGAGTAACTTAACTAGCTACAAATAATTAAAACATTTAAATCAAGAAATATCTGCTGTAAATGCACCAACTGAAGAGTTTTGTAGTCAGCATAGATGTAACGAAAAGAATTATAAAACTGTAGAAAAACTAAAGAATATCTAAATTCTAACCGGTATTTTTCTCCCACAGTACAAATATAATGAAAATCTTCTTTCAATGCTCGCAATAAGTTGTGATACTGCGGTATATTCCTTCTTGTACAGGAGAGTATTAGCAACATATAACTCAGTAGAATAGCGTAAGTTCCAATCTCAGTAATAAGTGGCAATTCTAAGGTCTCCAGACCATGATAAAAGGATATAAATGTTAATACTGTAGCTGTGAGCCCAAAAATGAAGAGGATAGCATTTTGATTGAAGTACCTGGAATTCAACATATACATAGAGAATACTTTTTATTATGCACACCATAAAATTACAGATATCAACAGCACACAGATATTACTATCATTTGACCAGTCACTTTGATGCCAATGCATAGCAATAGCTTAGCAAAGCTACAAATGCCCGTGTGGAATGAAATGAAAATTAATGGAAGTTAGCACCTGTATTATCATGGTCTGCAATTATTATATCAAGAGTGAGGGATGCGTCGTGCGGAAAATTTTGGAAATGTATGTGAACGGCTTGAAAAGTAGAAGCAGACCAAAGAAACAATGGATAGATTGTGTTATCGATAGATAATACGGCAAAAAAGGGGGTGAATATTGAGATGATGGCTGATAAAGATGCATACAAGATTATAACTGCGTATTTATAACTGCGCCGTCACCAAAAAAGGAAATCTATGATGGTATTACTTACGATGGTGGATTCTTGTTTTCGAGATCCGCAACTTTAAAAGCAACTAACACTTTATAGAATGTCTGATGAAACTCAAAAGGATCGACATATCCTGTAGAGAAGTCGGTATAGTCTTTGTTGTAAAATGATTTAATTTTTTTCAGCATGGTGACCGTTTTGCTTGAGAAACTTGATCGAATATAGTGAATTGCTACAAAGTTGTTGTAAACTTCTACACAGAACTTGAGACCTCTACAGAAATCCCAAACAGAGAGTTACTTATGATTCTAGGTGACGTTAATGCCAAAATCGGAGAGAGTTCTACTCATTTAAGTAGTTTCGTCGTAAGGTTTGGCCTTGGGGGAATGAAGGAGGGGAACGTTTTATACAGTTTGCCATTGAAAACAACCTCGTTATAACAAATAGCCATTTCCAGCATCACCCACGCAGACTATACACCTGGAAATCGCCAGATGGTCTGTATCGCAACCATATTGACTATGCTCACACACTACCTGGAGCCGACTGTTGCTCAGACCACCATTTTCTGATTGAAAGTCAAACTGACAGCAGTTAGAACTCTCGAAAAGTGAAAGAGATTGGTAGTCTATGATTGGTCCAAGCTTAAGTTAGCGATGGAAAAGAAGTGGAAAAAATAGTCAGATGCTAAATACGACGAGGAATCGCCAGAAGTTCTTTGGGATCGAGCCAAGAATGTCATCATTGAAGTAATCACCGAGACAAATCCGCCAGCGAAATCTCGAAGGCGACAGCTCTGGTTGACCGATGACAGTCTTGCTTGGGTCGAGGAAAGACGGGCTATGAAGGCGATAGGAGCAGACATCAGGGCTATAAATTGTATGTCTGCCTAAATTAAGGTTAAGACCTGTAATGGTAGTTTTAAGGCATTAAATAAAATTCAGGCTGCTTGCCGTCGAGACCAAAACACCCACTATTAGAGAATATGTCAGGAAATAGAGGTACACTCGGGCCACTGTGAATCGCGAGACTTCTACCAGAAGATCCACTCCATAACCTCATCGCTGACTGCTAAATCTTGGGCAATTGAAGACTACAATAGTGTCATCGTGACAGAACTTGACCAAATTTCTGAGACCAGGAAGATTTACTGTCAGTCGTTATTCCACGACCCCCAATGACAAAATTATCATCAACCGTGCCTAATGAACTGGAACCAGATGTATTGAGTTGGAAGTTATAGCAGCCATAAAACACCTGAAGAACGGCAAAGCCACAGTGAGACTATGAAAGCTTTAGGAGAGCATAAAGTTGATATTTTCTTTGACATCTGTAACAAGGTATGGAGGACTGGATTCTGGCTTACTGATTTGACTCTTAAAGTTTTTACTCCGTAACTTAAAAAGGGCTCCACTAAGATGTGTAGCAATTACCGCCTTATTTGCCTCATCTCAAACGCTTGCAAAATACTGCTTCATATTCTTAACGAACGTCTAAAGGCCTACTTGTCCAAAGGGATTGCACCGGAGCAAGCTAGATTTGTGGAAGTGAAGGCACCCAGGAACAAATATTAATTTATGTCAGGTTATTGAGAAACCCCCCGATGGGTTCCCGCATTGTCGAGGCCGCGGAGCTCAGGGCTTAGTCACCCACAGTGAAGCGAAGAGGAACCCAAGGAGGAGGCCGCTCGTCAGGGCTTTTGATAATAAGCCGACGACGCGACGTAGCGGCCAACAAGTTGGTTGTGGTGCCGCTTGGGCGACATCGCGGCTGATGGTTAAATTCCGCGTCGGGAGACGAGTGCCGGTATTGCGGTGCGCCGCTCTCCTTACCTTCCGCAGACATGATGGGGTCGCCACTGTCTGATGGCGGACGCAGTGGGGCCGCATGGGAGGAGTGTCGGTATGACGTTGGCCGCTCTTCCTAAGCTCTGCGGCCGAAAAGTGGCAGTTGGCGGGGCCAATGACCTGACCCGTCGCAGGAGCACCAAGGGTACCTAGACACGGGGTCGTCTGGCGCCCATGTGCTGGTTTGATCCCTGGGGTGGTCACGGCGTGCAATGTGCTTTGGTGCGCCGGTGATGGAGAGTACTCCCCAGAGGAGAGTTCGGTGATGGACAGCCGGGTGGGTTCGCGGATGAGTGCTAACGCGTACCCGTGTTCTCGCCGTAAGCGGCAGAACACCGTGGAGTTTTAGTGGGTTAGAGTCCCACATAGATGCACTATCTCCCCGTGGTAGTGCAGAATGCATGAGTTTCCACGATAAAAAAAAAGGTTATTGAGAAAGCCCGAGAATTTAGCAAACCAACATCTATCTGCTTCGACGACTTCTCCAAGGCGATTTAGTGAAATGGCCAATGTTGTGGAATGTTTTACTAGGTATGGGCACGCCGAAACACCTAGTGCATCTATTGAGAAAGCTATACAAAACAGCCACAGTTTCAGTTCGAACCGATGGAATCTTGTCGAAAAATTTCCATCCTAGTGCAGGTGTCCGACAATGGTTGCATAATATCACCGCTCCTTTTCAATGTTAACAATCGGTGGCTACAAAATTGCAAATGTGTGATACGCTAAAAACCAGGATGATGATCGTGGACCGCGCTAACTATAACTCTAGTCTCTAAAATTGCGAACTGCGACGTGGTTCAGTCCTACATTTATCTTGGAGCGTTAATCTCAAACACACCCCTGTTTGATGCATAGATGAAATTAAGAGACGTTGCGTGACGTCGAGAAGAAGAAGATAGACGTTCTGGAAATGTGGTGTCCGATAAGTATACTTGGGGTATCGTGGACCGAGTTTTGTACCAACAACTTTATACGCCAAGGACTCGGCATCAAAAAGCGTCTATCTGTTCTGGTCCAAACGCGCATCCTCAAATTCTTCGAACACGTCTCGAGGCGTGAGGGTAACTCTATAGAGCGCCTTGCCGTGTAGGGTAGAGAGGAGGGCACTAGACCACGTGGACGCTCACCCATGAGATGGACTGACCAAATTAAACCCGCAGTGGGCGATCCCTTGTATGACTGCACTAAAAACCACCAAAATCGTAGTAGATGATAAGAATTCGTGAGGCGAATCACAAAGGCGCCTGTACAAGAAACTACATGAAGACCACGACCGCTCTGATAAGAGTGCTACGAAGAAGACGATGTTGTGAATTTCACATTCTGTATTAGATATACAAATTTTATTGCTATTGCATTAGGAAATGCTTTCAAGGAACTGATAGAGACAACCACATCTCAGTATGAAAATAATCTTACGTCTTTAGGTTGGTACTCAACAACCTACTGCTTATTTCTATAAAATAAGAATGAGTCGCTTTCTTCCGATTTTTATCGGTTTACAATAGTCCTAGTAGGTGAGTGATTTTGTATTAAAATAACTCACCTACTAGGTATCATTCAGTAGGTATAACCGGAATTTAAGAAGGGAAGGTTGCAAATCCGATCACAGTTTTTTTTCAAGATTATTTTAATTTTATTTAAAATATAATCCCCTTATCGTGACATGAATTGAATACTTCGCAAGTATGGTTTTGTATTATTAATGGTCTTCCCTCTTATTATATACCTACTTCTTTGATATTTTTCTAGTCAGTAATTTTTAGATACAAGTAATATTTGCTGTATTGGCCTGAGGCAATGTCATTGGATAAGTGGTTATGAATAAAACCTGTTTTGTCTATTATTTGGCACGACTAGTAACTGACTGTGGCTTCGTCTTCGCGATTTGAGTCGAACATTTTCATACAATTGACACAAGACACGAATATGTTATGATCGATTCTTCGATTTGAGGAAGACGTTAGATACTATGATGTATATATGATTTTTTCAGGAATCAGAAAGTTTAATTCTGAATACAAACAGATGTATAACAGCAACATTAAACGGTGGAATCAAGGATATGCATAATATTATAGCAATACAAAGTATAAACAAAAAACACAGCTTCCAAAATATTCATGTGTAGGGTCAGATGTCCAACAATGAAACAGTACACAGTAAAACACAGTGATATTGGTCTTTACCTATGAAATTGCCGTTCTGCAGTACTGGCCATTTCAAATCAAAATAATTTTTGTTTGGCTAAGAATTCTAATTTCAAATTAATTTTATTTTAAAAACATGGATTTTTTTTTCCAAAAGTAGTCATTTGTTTATTGATTAGTGTTACATTTTCATCGCATTTAAATCTTTTTCGTCATCATGGATACGTTAAAAATTCGAGTAATTATGGAATATGAGTACCGTCCTGGCAGCAACGCGGCACAAGCGGCACGCAACATCAACGACGTTTACGGAGCTAACACTACAAACCAACGCACCACCTGTTATTGGTTTGCTCGCTTCCGTTCTGGAAATTTCGACCTGAAAAATGAAACTCGCGGTCGTCCGAAGACTTTGGTCGACAATTACGAATTAAAGGCGATTGTGGAAGCTGATGATACACAATCTACGGCTGAATTAGCAGCAGCTTTCGACGTTAGCGTCAAAACAATATTGGTCCATTTGCGTCAAATTGGCAAGGTAAAAAAGCTTGACAAATGGGTGCCCCACGAACTCAATGATCGCCAGCGCGAAGCACGCGTCGAGACGTGCCTTGCACTGCTCAACAGACACACAAATGAAGGAATTTTGAACCGCATTGTTACCTGCGATGAAAAATGGATTCTGTTTGATAACCGCAAGCGCTCAGCAAGTTGGTTGGATCCTGGTTCAGCACCTAAACAATGCCCTAAACGAAAACTTACTCCTAGAAAAGTGATGGTCACTGTTTGGTGGTCTAGCGCCGGTGTGATTCATCACAGCTTCTTACCAAACGGGGTGAGCATTACTGCAGATGTGTACTGTGAAGAACTGAACACAATGATGGAGAAGCTGGCACATCTCCAACCAGCATTGGTCAATCGCTCGTTTCCGCTGCTCCTGCACGACAACGCGCGACCTCATACTGCACAGCAGACGGTCTCCAAGTTGCAAGAACTGGGGTTGGAAGCTCTCCGTCATCCGCCCTACTCACCAGACCTTGCGCCTACAGACTACTACTTTTTCCAGAATTTGGATAACTTCTTGGCGGGAAAAAAATTCAATACCCGAGAGGCAGTACAAAATGCCTTTGAAGAATTTGTTGCCTCCCGACCAGCTGATTTCTTTAAGAAGGGCATCAATAAACTGCCACTGCGTTGGCAAAGATGCATTGATTGCATGGGTGATTACTTCGATTAATACAAATAAAAAATACATGAAAAAAATTCGTTTAAATTTTTTCATACAAAACGGCAATTTCATAGGTAACCTATTATTTCTAAAATGTTGCATTGCGAGATCGGGCATTATATCGCTTAAGGACACTCTCGAGGACCCCCGCCCTACCCCAGTTTGCAGCGGCGCCGCGTAGGAGAAGACTGTCTGCGGAGCATTTTTAATTTTTTCGACAAAAATGTAAGTATTTTCAGCAATCTTTATAGATTTATCATTAAATAATGGTAGAAAATTTCATATTTTTCATGATTACCTAGCATTTAACATATTTCATAGATTAACGTGGAATAGATCATATGTTAAAATGTTACAATTTAGTGGATTTTTCTTTGAGGTTATTAAAATAAACCTTAGGTAGTCAACAGTGAAACAGTTGCACAATGGACACAATGAAACACTTTCGTTGTGTACTATCTTTCAAGATTCATGTATTTAACATGGAAATTAATCATTTTTGTGACTAGAAGTTTTTTTTTTAGGATGGCGCAACGGTAAATATGCTTTGAGCTATTTTAATGCACAGACAGAGATGCTGCACAAGAGTGCAATGTCCTACATTTATACTACGCTACTTAAGATTTAGAATAAAATCTTTTTGAATGAACTCAGCATTTTTGTCTTACACCTACTCCCTAAATATTACACAAAATATGAAACAGACAATATTAATTATTATGTTTCATTGTTGAATTTGTGGCGTTTCATTTTGTACACCACTGTGGACACAGTGAAACATTTCCCATTTTTTTGTTTTAATTTTTTTGCTGATCAATTACACATTAATTTAAAAAACTATAAATGCCATCCGGTACCCAATAAAATTACCTAAGTATATGCCTGTAAAAAAATTAGACTTCTATCTGTAAAAACAGAAGGTGTATGAGACTTTTAATTTTTAGTGTTTCATTTGTGAAATGACCCTAATCATTTCAGCGGTCCATGCTTATCATAAGTATTATTTAATTAAAGGGTATCTAGTATTTAAACGCTCATCAAAAATTATCAATTTTTCCCAACAGAATACGTACATCAAAAATACAGTTTGCACATCAAAATTTGCATATCTAAATAAATTAAACTTAACGTAATGTCGACGAATGAATTTTTTTTATTTGATAAGTACAAATTATCGATTTTTGGACTCTTTCTTTTACTTCTGTTGTGAGATCTTGCTTCTTGCTAAATTTCACGATTCTAGTCAACGGGAAGTACACGGTTACCGGTTTTGATTTATTTGTGAGTAATCAAAATTATGTCGCAAAAATGGCCGTATTTTTTTATTGCGGTGACTTAGACGCTTGATTTTTAGAGGTCCAAGGGACCGTAATGTATTTGATATTCATTTCAACTTGATATCTTCACGTGTTGCTGAGTAAAAAGAAGACACAACGAAGTGATCCTATAAGGGCTCCGTTTTTTTATTTTGTGGTACGGAACCCTAAAATTGATTAACAAGCAGTGTTAACAGGTAACACCAGCGTGTCCGTTCGGTTCCACGCTAGGCAGCACTATTATACAGTGTATATGAGACAGGTGTGATCAAAATTAACGATGTGGTACAGACCATGAAACTGAACAACTTTCTTCATGGGACCAACTTCGTAATAGCGAAAAAATAATCAGTCATCCCATACAAAACATCAATATCTACCTATTCGACGTAAATGTATGAGACGACTGATTATTTCTTCATGATTACGCTGTTGGACTCATGGAGAAAGTTGTTCAGTTCGATGGTCTATACCACACCATTCATTTTGACCAGACCTATCTGATACAGCCTGTGTAACACCCTTTTTAAAATGGTCCTTTCCTTTCCACATACAAGATGTGGTAGCACAAAAATGTGACATCGAAGCGTGTGGCTGACACTGGCTTGGCCACCATCAGGGATTTTACTTTTGATAACACAAAGATTTTATCGTAAACTCTTCAATCTAGCTCTTGAACTATACTTAAAAATTTAACTCATTATATCTTCTAAACTAAGACCCGACTAAATCTGTGACTTGGCGACTAATTTCGACTAATTAACGACTAAATCTGGGAGAAAACAGATCTTCGCTAGGTGCCCTAGTTTTTGAGATATAAAGGTGGCCAAGCTGTGGAGACTCTCTCCAGATCGGCCACCAATGACCCCTTATAACTTTTGTACCAGTGACCGACAAATTCTGATATTTGGCGACAAATTTCAACTAATTAACGACTAAATCTTTGTGTTATCAAAAGTAAAATCCCTGATGGTGGCCAAGCCAGTGTCAGCCACACCATCCAAGCTACACGAAAACTGTCTGACGAGCATTAGACAAGCGACGCCAGAATATAGGAGGCTGCATCTCCTTCAAAAAGATAAAGATGTGTCACCTCTTACAATGCTATTACTAAATTATATGTATAAATAAAATAGGCCTTTTGCTGGTTGTACAATGTTTTCTTGAAACACTTTTTTCTACAGGATGTAAGTGTAAACAGTGGCAATCTTTTAAGGGGTCGTTGTACTCATCATTATTTATGAACAATTTTTACTATGGGACCAAACCTGAAACCGCGAAAAAAAAGTCAGCTGTTCAGTACATTTATGTTCGCTTATTTCGTCAAAATGTAGGGAACAGCTGACTTTTTTTGCACTACATTATGCGTACATAATGACACAATTAATTAATTAAAACAAGTAGATAAAAATAAACTATTAAAAGCTAAATTGATTAAATAATATTTGATTTGAAACTAGAGACATCCATTAATTGGCAAGCGCGGCTTTTTAGAGCAGGTACCCATGAGTCAAAGAGGTCAATGTTCACTTCATGCTCTTTGTATGCAGCATACATTCTAGACAGTGGACAGTATTGCCTTAACTTGGTATGACACCCTGGCATGCAGAAAAGCCTATTAGACTTTCTTAATGTTGGGTGTTATTCTATCTATATTAAGTATGTATTTACAAAAAAAATGTATATAAGTAGTTTATCAGCCATCTCGTTACCATAACACAAGCATTAGGTTGCTTAGCTTGGGACTAGATGGCGTTGTGTGAAATGTCCAAGGATATTTATTTATCTATTTAGATTACGTGGCACATGGAATAACACAAATCGGGACAGTACAGAGACAGTACCTGTTACTAACTTCTTAAGGAAAACCAAATCTAGCATATTCCTGCGTTTCTCCAGCGACACCATCTTAAAATACTTTAGTCTTTCTTGGTACGATTTGAGCTTTTTGTCCATATTACTATTGTAGGTGAGATGCCATTAGAACCGATCTTGCAGCCGTTCGCTTAGAAGACTAGACCACACAGCAATACTCGAGATGGCTTCTAAGGCCGTGTGATACTCCCTGGCCGCGCCACAGTGGAAAATCAAAAAAACATGTTTGTAGATAAATTGTACCGTTTATGTACTATACGGAATGAGTAATGAAAAAAATTGTACCTCAAAGAATAATGAAATATAACGAAGTTTTGGTGGCGCGGCCAGGGAGTATTCTCCCTGGCCGCGCCACCACGGTTCTTGTAAACTGTCCGGCGCAGCCGAACATAGTAACCGCTAAAGAATTGTACGGAAATTGTTCTCTTCCGTACGCTATAAAGAGATTCGAAAATTTCATTACTTTAGAAATCATAGGCTTGCGAAGGTGGCGCGGCCAGGGAGTATTCTCCCTGGCCGCGCCACCAAGATTTTTAGGGCGTACCCGGACATAGTATACACTAAAGAATTGTACGGAAATTGTTCTTTTCCGTACGCTATAAAGAGATTCGAAAATTTAATTACTTTAGAAATTATAGGCTTCTGAAGTTGGCGCGGCCAGAGTGTTAGCTTCCTGGCCATGCTACCTACCTACCTAGCTCGCGAGTTATTGAGCGTACCCGGACATAGCTTACACTAAAGAATTGTACGCATTATGCACTACCCAGAAACGAAATAATATTTCGGAAAAATGTAATATCTTAAGAGAAAACATCAAATCAAAATTAAACGCATCAGCAGAATTGCTGATCTTTGTACCTACTTACTAGATGTGGCCTTCATTTTAGAACTATTGGGAATTATTTCAGTGAAATGTAAGAAATAAGCAACACAATACGAATCTACATTATTATGCATAACAGGAATAGTTGACCTACAAGAAGAATATAAGAAATTGGTAGGTACTTTTTATTATTATAGAGTTCCATTAGGTACGGTCAGCAACGAAAGTCGTTAACACTGTTACTTTTACATGTCATCTAAATTGATATAAAATGATCTATTACACTGCTTTTTACCCGACTGCGGCGAAGCCCAAAAGGAGGGTTATGTGTTTGACCTGTATGTATGTATGTCAGTTTCTTTGTTCCCTCGTAACTCTTAGACAAATGAGCGGATTTGGATAAATTATACGTCTTTAGATTTGTCTTGCTGGCGCGAGTGTTACTGGCTACATTAACATCAAAAATAAAGTAAAATGGCGGATTTGGGGTGGCATATTGCGGAGCAAGAATTTTTTTGTCTTCTAATGCCATCGAGTAGGGTATCAAAATAAAGGGTTTTAAAAGGTGATTACAAAAATATATACAACTTACATGTTTAAAAGTAATTCGAAGTGACAAATCGATTTTTTTTTAATTTGGCAGAGTTAGGACCTCGAAGGCTTGGCTATTTGTGCACTTATCCAAAAAGCTTTTAAATAACCCTAACGGCCAAAACTCCTTGCAAGAACTAAATTGTCTGCGAAATCTTTCACATCTGTAAACTAAAAAGCTGGAAATAAAAAAAGTTATTAAAAAAAACTAGAAAACCCGACTGCAGTAAAAAAAGACCCATTCCATTTTTTTTGTATATTTTCAAACTCAAACGGGTCCCGCCTGCTTCCAACTTTTATCAAATTTAAAATGGGCTTGTTTTTAGCTTTTCAGTTTTAGTTTTTTTACTGCAGTCTGGTTTTTTAGTTTTTTTTAATTACTTTTTTATTTCCAGCTTTTTAGTTTACAAATGTGAAAGATTTCGCAGACGATTTAGTTCTTGCAAGGAGTTTTGGCCGTTAGGGTTATTTAAAAGCTTTTGGGATAAGTGCACAAATAGCACAATCTGCCTAGCCTTAACACAATCTGCCTAGCCTTTTCCCAACTATGTTGGGGTCGGCTTCCAGTCTAACCGGATGCAGCTGAATACCAGTATTTTACATGGAGCGACTGCCTATCTGACCTCCACAACCCAGTAACTGGGTAATACGATACCCCTTGGTAAGACTGGTTGTCAGACTTTCGGGCTTCTGACGACCCGTAACGACTGTCAAAGATCCACGAATAACAGCCGGGACCAACGGCTTAACGTGCTTTCCGAGGCACGGAGGAATCTCGATATGTAAAGATGGTCACCCATCCACTGACCAACCCCGGCAAGCGTAGCTTAACCTGACGGATCGACCCGTGCGGCTGTTATTACTTAGCCACGAGCTCCTCCTTTTATTACTTTTAAACATATAAGTTGTATATATTTTTGTAATCACCTTTTAAAACCCTTTAGTTTGATACCCTACTCGATGGTATTAGAAGACAAAAAAAAATCCTACTTCACAATATGTCACCCCAAATCCACCATTTTACTTTATTTTTGATGTTAATGTAGCCAGTGACACTCGCGCCAGAAGACAAATCTAAAGACGTATAATTTATCCAAATCCGCTCATTTGTCTAAGAGTTACGAGGGAACAAAGAAACGGACATACATACATACAGGTCAAACACATAACCCTCCTTTTGGGCTTCGCCGCAGTCGGGTAAAAAGCAGTGTAATAGATCATTTTGTATCAATTTAGATGACATGTAAAAGTAACAGTGTTAACGACTGTCGTTGCTGACCGTACCTAATGGAAACTCTATAATAAAAAAAAGTACCCACCAATTTCTTATATTCTTCTTGAAGGTCAACTGTTATGCATAATAATGTAGATTCGTATTGTGTTGCTTATTTCTAGCACTTCTATGCAACATCTCACTGAGATAATTCCCAATACTTCTAAATTGAAGGCCACATCTAGTAAGTAGGTAGGTACAAAGATCAGCAATTCTGCTGATGCGCTTAATTTTGATTTGATGTTTTCTCTTAAGATATTACATTTTTCCGAAATATTATTTCGTTTCTGGGTAGTGCATAATGCGTACAATTCTTTAGTGTAAGCTATGTCCGGGTACGCTCAATAACTCGCGAGCCAGGTAGGTAGGTAGCGTGGCCAGGAAGCTAACTCTCTGACCGCGCCAACTTCACAAGCCTATAATTTCTAAAGTAATTAAATTTTCGAATCTCTTTATAGCGTACGGAAAAGAACAATTTCCGTACAATTCTTTAGTGTATACTATGTCCGGGTACGCCCTAAAAATCTTGGTGGCGCGGCCAGGGAGAATACTCCCTGGCCGCGCCACCTTCGCAAGCCTATAATTTCTAAAGTAATGAAATTTTCGAATCTCTTTATAGCGTACGGAAGAGAACAATTTCCGTACAATTCTTTAGTGTTTACTATGTTCGGCTGCGCCGGACAGTTTACAAGAACCGTGGTGGCGCGGCCAGGGAGTATTCTCCCTGGCCGCGCCACCAAAACTTCGTTATATTTCATTATTCTTTGAGGTACAATTTTTTTCATTACTCATTCCGTATAGTACATAAACGGTACAATTTATCTACAAACATGTTTTTTTGATTTTCCACTGTGGCGCGGCCAGGGAGTATCACACCTAAGGCCCGTATTACAGAACGTCACTCAATACTCAACTTGAGTATTGAGTGACGTTCTGTAATACGGGTTGAGTAACTCACTCAACCATTACTTAAAACTATATTCTAGCCATTTCATTGGTTGAAACTAGTTTTAAGTTATACTTGAGTATTGTGACGTTCTGTAATACGGGCCTAACTGTTGTACATATTTTTTTCAATGTTAGGTTTTTTTTGAAGGTTTTACACTCCCTCATAACGAAGCCAAAGCATCTTTGATGTTTTTATTAATATAGTTATGTCAATATGTGTGCGGGATTGGTCCAGGTATAATTATGGGAATAATGAAAAAATAGGTTGCTTGATGTGAACGCGTGCAATTTTTAATTCTTGACAATATTTTACACATGTAGGTAGCCGGTCAACAATGTTAGAAAAAATAATAGCGATTAGCCACGATCTACGTAGCCTCAACATAAACTGTAGGTATGCGAATTTCTGTAGGCGCTTGCGGGAACATACCCCCGGGCGTTGAAAGCCTGCCTTTCAACCACTAAGAATCTTCAGACTCCGGAAATATCGGCAGCGGACAAATCTTGCTAAATGATCTGCGTAACAGACCATTAGAAGTTTTCACGTCTGCAACTCTGACTACGCCGTCTGTCCCTGGATACGTAGCAACGATCCGACCCATCTTCCACTTGAGTGGGGGGAGGTTGTCTTCTTTCAACAGGACCAAAGAATTCAGCTTCAAGGCTCCCTTACATGCTCGCCATTTCATGCGAAGTTGGAGCTCCGATATGTATTCTTTACTCCATCTGCTCCAAAAATGCTGTCGGAGAAGCTCAATACGCTCAAATCGAGTCAGAGAATTGATGGACTTGTCTCGATAATCAGGGGACGGCAGCGATGTAATAGGACGTCCAATCAAAAAATGTCCGGGAGTGAGTGGCGTCAGATCCTCGGGGTTTGATGATAACGGCGTCAGTGGTCTGGAGTTCAAAATGCCTTCAACCTGAACCATCATGGTGTATAGCTCTTCGTAGGTAAGGTTACAAAGTCCCAGCACTCTGACTAAGTGATGCTTGGTTGATTTAACACCAGCCTCCGCAAGGCCAGCAAAATGAGGAGAATATGCAGGGATAAAGTGAAAGTTAATTTTTTCCTTAGCCATCTCCTCGGAAAGCGAATCGCAATTCGCCTTAAGAAACCTAGAAAGGTCATTAGATGCACCAACAAATGAGGTGCCATTATCCGAGTAAATATTTCTCGGCTTACCTCTACGTGAGATGAACCTCTTTAAGGCCATAATGAAGGTATTGCTTGTCAAATCACCGACTAATTCAAGATGAATTGATTTCGTAGAAAAACAAACGAAAATAGCTATATAAACTTTTACTAATTTACAGCCACGACCTTGACGAACAGCTGACTGAATAGGACCTGCATAGTCCAAGCCTATATTTTCAAAAGGAAAACCTGCTAGAAGTCGCTGCTGTGGTAAATCTCCCACAATAGGACTTACAGTTTCACCTCTAAATCGGCAACAACGAACACATTGTTTACAGCACATCCTAGCAAAATTGCGACCTCGAATGGGCCAGTACGTATACAATAACTGGGGTCCAGCGTGAAACAATCTTTTATGCTCATAATTAAAAAGTAACTTAGAAAAAGGATGACTAGATTGAATAAGAATCGGGTGTTTTTTATTATAAGGAAAATCCGAATGTTGTAATCTACCTCGAATCCGCATTATATTATTCTCGTCTAGAAACACGTTAAACTTATTTAATTCACTTTTCTTGGGTAACGGTTTGTTATTAAGTAGTAATTTATAGTCTTTAAAAGAATGACTTTGAGATAAACGTATAATAAAGTTTAAAGCCCTATCTAGCTCATGCACAGAAAGAGGACCGCGAATAGGTTTGTTTCTACATGCGTCAATAAAACGTAAAACATAGGCGACTGTTCGCTGAAGTCTTAAAAAGTTTGAGAACCGTGTAAAATCAATCAATTCATCAAATTCATTATTATTAAATAGAACATGCAAGGTGACATCTAATTTCAATTCAGGCAAAATTTCATTGTTAAAATTCATTAATTTAGAAGGCCAATAAGACATTTCATTCATTAAAAAACTAGGACCGGACCACCAATTATCTAAACTAGGTAATAAATTAATGTCTACTCCACGAGACAAATGATCAGCAGGGTTTTGGTCAGTTGGAACATGTCTCCACTCACAGCCACCAGTCTTATCTAAAATCTCGGCAACCCTGTTACGAACGAACGGCTGTAATTTATTTGGTAACATTTTTAGCCACCCTAAAACAATAGTGGAGTCAGTCCAAAAGAAAGTGCGCCGCGCGCTGACCCGCAATGCTGCCACAACCTTTTCAAAGATGCGAACACCTACAAGAGCACCGCATAGCTCAAGTCTGGGTATGGTCGTCGGCTTGAGTGGCGCAACTCTGCTTTTGGCTAACAATAAACGAACTAAAACCTGTCCCTGCTTATTAACGCTTCGTACATACAGACAAGCGCCATAGGCGCGTTCAGACGCATCAGTAAAAATGTGAAATTCTAAAAACTCATAACAATCAATTAAAACTCGACGTGGAATATGAATTTCATTTAATTTAGGTAAATTAATAATCATTTCATTCCAAAACTTACTAATTTCCGGTGGTAGCTGTTCATCCCAAGACAGTTTTTCCAACCATAACTTCTGAAGTAACATTTTCATAACAATTACACAGGGAGCCAATAATCCAAGCGGGTCAAAAACTTGTGAAACAATCGAAAGCATGTCACGTTTTGTGTTATTAAAATTAACTGACTGACTAATTGGAAAACAAAGGTAATCTGACAGCGGCTGCCAACCTAGGCCTAAGGTTTTGGTTGACTCAAATCCACCAACATTTAAATCCAGTGAAGATTGGGGAAAGTCAGAACCATTTACCAATTGTATGTCATTCGACTTCCACTTTCTTAAATTCATCTGCGCTGAAGCGAGAGTCGAAGTAACTTTATGACGCAACTCTTTGACCCGATTGATGTCATCTCCTCCGGTAAGCAAGTCATCCACGTAAAAGTCGTGGAGGATGACGTCACCAATCTCCTTGTCAGCACACTCTAGCCCTAACTGCCGAAGACACCGGGTTGCTAGGTAAGGAGCGCTGGCCGTGCCGTAGGTCACGGTATTAAGTTGATAAGCGTGTAATGGTGTTGACGGATTATCACGCCAAATAATTTGTTGAAGATACCTATCATTTGGATGAACAACTATCTGCCGGTACATTTTTTCAACATCAGCAGCTATGATGTACTTATGTTGTCTAAAACGCAACAGGATCGATAAAAGGTTGTCCTGTACCACGGGTCCAATCATCTGGATATTATTAAAAGAAATACCAGTATTAGTTAAACTACTTGCATTAAAAACTACCCTTAACTTAGTGGTGGCGCTGCTTTCGCGTAGAACTCCGTGATGCGGAATGTAAAACGCTTGATCATCAATAATTTTACATCTAGACATATGACCTAAAGTTTCATATTCCATCATGAACTCTTTGTACCTATTACAAAATTGAGTTTTAGATTTAAATCTACGTTCCAGAGAAGCAAAACAATGTTTGGCTCTTGACAAAGATTCGCCTAAATTGTCTGGGGAACATTTTAAAGGAATCCTAACACAAAATTGACCATTTTCCAAACGAGTAGTGTTTTTCATAAAATGCTCCTCGCAAAGCTTCTCCTCTGAGGAATACGGAGACGAAGTACACACTTCTTCAAGTTGCCAAAACTTTGTGAGTTGTTGATCAACATTAAAATTTAATTCATCATCACAGTCTGAACGCACCTTTATAAAATTACATTTTAAAACTTTAGAAGAAATACAACTGCTAATTGGGCCGGAGACCAACCAACCCAATTTAGTCTCACAAAGAATTGGTTGTCCAACACCTAATTTAATTCGTTGAGATTCCAATAAATCCCAAAAGATGTCAGCACCCAGCAACATATCGACAGGCGCCGGTGAGTAAAAGTTGGGATCTGCGAGACAAACATCGGACGGAATTTTAATTTTTAACAAGTTAACATGTTTACTTGGAATCTTATCTGTGATGGATGGGAGAATAAAACAGTTAATATCCATACCAAAATTATTATTTAAAGATTTTATTGATACAGAACACATTTTATTAATAAAAGAAGACGAGTTGTTGATACCTATAATAGAATTGTTCACAGTCTTGGCAGTCAAACCTAGCTGGTGGTATAACTTCTCAGTCATGAGACATGACGTGCTGCCACTGTCAAGCACAGCACGAGCAACATAATGCTGACCGTTAATACCCATGACCTTGACGAGTGCAGTGGACAATAACACGTCACCGTGTTCAACACTCGCGGACAGCGACACACCGGGACCTACACCTGTAGTAGTGGCCTGAGTGGAGACAGTCGCACTGCCATTCGTGTCAACAACAGCACTGCTAGCAGAAGAACCACTTGCGTCTGACTTCAAGGATTTATCAACGTGAACAATAGTGTTGTGTTTACGACGGCATATTTTACAACTTGGCTTTTTGCAGTTGTTTGCATAATGTCCCAGATTAAAACAGTTGTAACAAACTTTGTATTTAGGTAATAACTGCAAACGAGCTTCATTGCTCAACGATAAAAACTGAGGACAACTACTTAACTTATGATCACCGTTACACATAACACAATTCCTTATCCTCTGGCATTGCGTAAGCTGGTGTGATCAACCTGGAATTTATATAAATAAAGTTATAGCAACGTTTCAATTACAATTACAAATAATGCAGCCTGAAATACGCACAAGATTAAAATACACTAACTTTAGAGTGAATTTACATAAATAATAATTCAGAATTTATAATAAACTATGCGTATTGACGGTTATATTGTACTAAACTTTAATAATAACACTGCAATTGCAATGATTTCTATTGTCTACCTGTGGTAACTAATGTGATTACCTAACTGTCTCAATAACTATAAAATTATTACACCGTAAAGCAAAATAATGCAGTTACTACAAATAACTACTCTTTAACAATGTGTAAATAACAAAAATTAACAATAATTACTGATCAGTTGATAATTGTATTACAATTTGTAACCACTCACAGAACAAAGAAAAACGACAATAGGTATTTCGTACTAACCTGGCTATTAGCGGCTGACTTACACTAATTATACCTGTTATATAGAGTGTTGGGTACACAAATTTAATAATAAATACGCCTTTTCTCAGCTATTATGTATCCAGACCACTTAAATTCCAATAATCTTCTGAATGACGTAGTAGAATTCACCGGCCACACCCGGGGTCGACTATGATTTTTGATGTCCAACAATTCTCTTCAATCCCTTTGTAACAATTCGCTGATCGGAGTAAATATCCTTCAAATCTCCATATCACGCTCGTAGGACCATGTGCGGGATTGGTCCAGGTATAATTATGGGAATAATGAAAAAATAGGTTGCTTGATGTGAACGCGTGCAATTTTTAATTCTTGACAATATTTTACACATGTAGGTAGCCGGTCAACAATGTTAGAAAAAATAATAGCGATTAGCCACGATCTACGTAGCCTCAACATAAACTGTAGGTATGCGAATTTCTGTAGGCGCTTGCGGGAACAATATGTTTGACAAAACTTAGCTTTTTGTCGAACTGAACGCCTAGGTCCCGTATAGGTGCAACTTCCTCAAGCCGCTCACCATTCAATATAGAGACTGACTGTATGATGTTCTTTTTTTGTGAATTTGATATGATGGCATTTTTTTTTACATTCAAAGACATTCTGTTGTACGAGTAGAAGAGCTCGTGGCTAAGTAATAACAGCCGCACGGGTCGACCCATCAGGTTAAGCTACGCTTGCCAAGCTATCCTTACATACTGAGACTCCTCCGTGCCTCGGCAAGCACGTCAAGCCGTTGGTCCCGGCTGTCATTCGTGGATCTTTGACAGTCGTTACGGGTCGTCAAAAGCCCGAAAGTCTGATAACCAGTTTTAACCAGTTACTTGGTTGTGGAGATCAGATAGGCAGTCACTCCATGTAAAATACTGGTATTCAGCTGCATCCGGTTAGACTGGAAGCCGACCCCAACGTAGTTGGGAAAAGGCTAGGCAGAATTAAAGATTTTTTTTGTGCTCACACCACATACGTCAGCCGAGCTGGTCTAAGTCGCTTTGGAATAGTACCGAGTCCGTAGGATTTCTTATAATCTTTATAGCTTTGAGGTATAGCTATCAGCGAACAAGAATTATATTCGAGTTCAGGGAAGCATTTGTAGAAATTCTCACAGATACCCTCCGTCCCACCAGGGACGGAGGGTATCTGTGAGGATTCCTCCAAAGAAAAAAAGGTAACAGCAGTGTGTTTGTTCGGTCCCACGCTGGGCGCTACTTTTTCGTGATATTATAATAATAAAAACCGGTCAAGTGCGTGTCGGACCACGCACAATGAAGGGTTCCGTAGTTGAAAAGAATTTATCACCCACATTGGATGCCAAAAAAAAATTTTTTTATGTCATAAAATTACAAATTACCAATTTTCAAAATTTTTCCTATTATTCTGCTGGGAGACCTTGCGTCTTGCCAAATTTCATTATTCTAGGTCCACGGGAAGTATAGGTTTTGATTTACTTGCGAGAGTTGCGAGTATCAAAATATGTCACAAAATGGCCGTATTTTTTCTTTCGTTGACTTAGAAGCTTGATTTTTTTAGAACTGTAAGGGATCATAAACCTACGTATTTTATATTATTTTTTACTTGATATTTCCACGCGTCCCTGAGAAAAAGGGTCTTGATAGACTGACAGTTTTGAGTTTTTTATTATGTGATAGAATTACAAATTAAAATTTTTCGAACTTTTTCCTTTACTTGTGCTGAGACACATTATTCTAGGTCAACGGAAAGTACCCTATAGGTTTTGATTTACTTGCGACAGTTGCGAGTATCAAAATGTGTCGCAAAATAGCTGTATTGTTTTATTGCGTTAACTTAGAAGGTTGATTTTTTTAGAACTCTAAGGGTCTGTTGACTTACGTATTTGATATTAATTTCAAATTGATATCTCCACGCGTCCCTGAGAAAAAGGGTCTTGATAGACTGACAGACTTGAATTTTTTCTATGTGATAGAATTACAAATTACAATTTTTCGGACTTTTTTCCTGATTTGTGCTGTGCGACCTTGCTTCTTGCCAAATTTCATGATTATAGGACAACGGGAACTACCCTATAGGTTTTGATTTATTTGCGAGTATCAAAATATGTCGCATGAATGGCCGTATGTTTTTATAGCGTTGACTTAGAAGCTTGAGTTTTTTAGGACTCTAAGAGACTATAGACTTACGTATTTGATATTAATTTCAACTTAATACTTATACGCGTTCCTGAGAAACAAGGTCTTGATAGACTGACAACCTTGAAAATATTTTTTATGTGACAGAATTACAAATTAACAATTTTCGAACTTTTTTCTTTATTTGTGTTGTACGACCTTGCTTCTTGCCAAATTTCACGATTCTAGGACAATGGGAAGTACCCTATAGGTTTTGATTTCCTTGCGAGTATCAAAATGTCGCATAAATGACCGTATTTTTTTATTGCGTGGACGTATAAGCTTAATTTTTTTAGAACTCCAAGGGACTATAGACTTACGTATTTGATATTAATTTGAACTTGATACCTCCACGCATTCCTGAGAAAAAGGGTCTGGACAGACTGACAGACAGACAGACAGACAGACGGACAAACAAGTGATCCTATAAGGGTTCCGTTTTTCCTTTTGAGGTACGGAACCCTAATAATTTCAAGAGTTGCGAGTTCTCTCGCGCAGAATAGCCTATTTATAGTAACGTAGTAGGTAACAAGTTGGATAATAAGATAAATATCCATTACATAATCGTTTATTTTTGTGTAATATATAAAATATACATAATTTGTTGCTTTGTGCTTCCTATTAATTTATTTAAAACAGTGTACAGTGCTGGGTGTAGACTGTAGAATTGTATTTTAACATGTCCATATTCTTTTCAGCTATTTTTGAGGCTTGTTTGCCGCAGCATATTGAAGAGCGAATAAGCAGATGTCATTTTCTGAAACAAAACAATGTTGTTTTATTTAAGAATTGGTATTTCTGAGACTTAGTTTTTTTTAACTTACTTTGGAGAATGTCTCAAGAGAAATATCTTTAAAACCAGGAGCCTGCAGTGGCAAAGGTCGTAGCGAGCGTTGCATTATAAGGACCATGTAGGGACGTATCACGGGGCCTGCATTCCAGAAAGGAATGCTCCAACACGCATCACAAATGGATTTTACCTGAAATTGTAAAATGCTTTTTGTGTTTAGTTATCTTTGAGTAAAATGATATTATAAGTAAATATAAGTAAAAAGAGGTAGATAGGTTATACACGCTGCGTAAGTGAAGTGGCTAATTAGCCACATTTTAGTCGTGTTGTCTCATTTTGGCTTCCGATAATTAACACATGCCATCCTACTTCCACGTGTCATCCTCATTGTTCCGTTTTTGAACATTGAATGTTGGGTAGGTTATCTATCTATTTGAGGATTAAATATTAGTTTCTCATACGTACCTCGATGGTAAGATAGGTGCACATAAAACTTGGTACGAAATGCAGCACAAAGGTAGCAACACAAAGCAGTAGAAGTATAGCTTGAAACTCGCCTTGGTCCAATTTCTACAGAAAATAAATGATGTCTATTAAAGTCCTGTTTGATTATTGAAAATAACGACAGTTAAACTTTTTAAACTTTCGCGATTTGTACACATTATAAAACAATATCGAAAACGGTTCTTTTCGCGATATTCTTTTTAACGAGGTAAACAGGTACCTAACTTGTTTCCCGACGTTTCGACCGCCTTGCAGCGATCGTGGTCACGGGAGGACTGATGACAGCTCAGCGACGTCTTCGTAAAGTGCGGGTATGTGCATCTACCCTCACTTGGTCTTCACAATTTTTATAAATGTCACTGTCGGTACTTCTATACACAACACTAAGGACGTCTACACACTGGCGGACCTCGTTTTCGATATTGTTTTATAATAATGACAATTCATGGTATAATATGAAGTACCTCTGCAATACAGTAAGCAGTCAAACAAACCACAGGACCACAAATTGTTTGTTCATACAACAATAACTTCTTGTAGACAATCGCATAATCTTCCAGTAGGCTAAAATAAATATAGGTAATGAAAATAAACAAATATTATACAAATCCAATAACTATGTCTCTCATTCGAGCCTCAATCAAATTAGAGAAATATTTACTTTCCTCTCTATTAGTGGTTGGATGTATGTCCAACAGAAGATCTTGGATGCTCCATATTATAATTTCGACTTTCGAAGTTATTTGCCTGATCCATACTATTTGTGTTTGAAACATAACTGAAATATAACAGCAACATATTATATGATAAATAGCGAAATAAAAAAAATACGGAAATGCAAAATTCCGATTACAAACCAATCTTATAATCTAACTTATTACTAATAGAACAAAACTCACAGGTATAATTATAGGCGTAAAGCAGGACAGTAATATTGGCAAACATGAAAGCTATCTCATAGACCGGTGATTTGCTAAAATCGACGTTAGGCATCCAATATGGAAACAAAAGAGGTCTGCTGCCTCCTGAATCAGCATCATGAGTAGCCAGAAAGTAAAAGAGTGAAATATAAGCGAATATGTTCATCCCAATTGGGATACTAGCATTGAATATGCACGTGAATATACAGATTTTCCAAGTTTTCAGTTGATTCTCAAAGTACCGTTCTCTGAAACAACCACAACAAATAATTATTACCTACCTACAAACAATTAAAACATTTAAAATTAGAAATATCTGCTGTGAATGCACCAACTGGATAGTCTAGATGTTACAAAAATAAAACTTAAGAATATCAGTCTAAGCTCTGACCGGTATTTTTCTCCCACCGTACAAATATAATGAAAATCTTCTTTCAATGCTCGCAGCAAGTTGTGATACTGCGGTATATTCCTTCTTGTACAGGAGAGTATTAGCAACATATAGCCTAATACAATAGTATAAGTTCCAGCCTCAGTCATATGTGGTATGTCTAATGTCTCCAGACCATGACAGAAGGATATTAATGCGAATGCTGTAGCTATGAGCCCAATTATGAAGAGGAAAGCATTTTGATTGTAGTACCTGGAATTCAACATAGATTATTATCATTTGACCAGTCACTTTGATGCCAATGTATAGCACTCCAAAGAAACTAAACCCGAATATAAAGCTCCAGATGCCTTTTAGCAATAGCAGTTAGCTTCCACTTATATTATAATAATATGAAGGAATGGGGTATACAGGAATGATATGCATCATGCAGAAAGTTTTGAATATGTTTGTGAATGGCTTAAAAAGTAGAAGAGAACCAATGAAACAGTGGATAGATGGCAAATAAGATAGATGATGATGAGACAGGGAGTGAATACTAATATGACGGCTGATATAGATGTTTGGAAGATGTTGCCACAAATGACCCGTACCCAAAAAAGAAAATCTTGTACTCTTAAACTTGCGATGGTGGATTCTCGTTTCCGAGACCTGTAACTTTAAAAGCGACTAACACTTTATAGAAGGTCTGATGGAACTCAAAAGCATCGATATTGTCTGTAGAGAAATCTAATTGATCTTTGTTGTAATATGACTTAAATTTTTTGAACATGGCTCGGTATTGTTTGGTTCTAAGAAACTCGAATGTGTGACGTCGTATGAGTCACAATCTGATTCATTATTAATATTCATTAAAGTTCCTATTCTGAATTAGAGATATAGTTTTTATTGCTATTGCCTTATTAAATGCTATCAGTCATTTATTAAAATCAAGACGTGCGAATATATTCCCACGTCTTGATTTTAATCATTTCCTTCTTTCACGGACTGAAGCAAACTTAAATCATCGTTGTACTGAAGAATTGTCTTTATTACTAAAGTAAAAAGCCAGACCGAAGAGTGACAAATATGAATTTTGATGGATACAGAGGGAGAGGAAGGCTAAAGAAAAGATGGATTGTATGAGGAATGATATAAAAGAAATAAAACTAGCCAAGTGCGTGTCGAACCACGCACAATGAAGGATTCCCTAGTTGAAAAGAATTTATCCCAAAAACAAACTTAACACTGTAGTTGAAAAACATGTTTTCCCATATTATGTGATAAAAGTACAAATTAACAATTTTCGAACTTTTTCCTTTAATTGTGATGTGTGACCTTGCTTCTTGCCAAATTTCATGATTCTAGGTGAACAGGAAGTACCCTATAGGTTTGATTTAATCGCGAGTATCAAAATATGTCACATAAATGACCGTATTTTTTATTGCGTTGACTTAGAAGCTTGATTTTTTGTGAGCTCTAAGAGACCAATATACTTACGTATTTCAACTTGACACCTCTACGCGTTACTGAGAAAAAGGGTCTTGTCAAATTGACAGACAGACAGACGGACAAGTGATTCTATAAGGGTCAGTTTTTTCCTTTTGAAGTAAGGAAGGGTTTCCAAAAAGAGAGAATGATAGCGTGACAGGGGAGAATGGAAGAAGAAAACAACCCCAAGTAACTTGGGACAAGAGCAGGAAGATGAAGAAAAAGAGACTACTTTGACTTTTCCATCGCTTTCTTTATCATACAAATATAGGACACGACACGAATTCAACACATCCGATGATAGTTCAATTGAGTAGAAAATGTCTTGTCTTTTATTATGTGCCCGATATTTTCTGACCAGTAATTCCGAGAGCCAAATAACCCAGTATTTGCTGTATTATCGCTCGTGGCAATGTCGTTCGCTAAGTGCTTGTGAAAAAGCCCATTTTGTACCGTTTTATGGCGAAATAATTAAAATCTGGATACGTTAACGAAAACGATAAGCTATTATAAAAAGATAATATTTAATACTACTGAAAATTACGTTATTATTATTATGGTGAAAACGTATTTTTGAAGGGAAGTTGAGGTTTGGATTAAGGTCAAACTGAATAAGCTGTCAGTTGCTTGGGAAAAGAGATAGGAGTAGCAAGCAGTGACACAACATTGGTTAAACAAAATGATTATTTTGACACTGTTATGTTCCTAAAGACCTTTTCCACTAGCACGAACGGGCGACGTAAACGTCACGTAAACGATTTTGGATTCGAAAAGACAACTATCCTAATAATATTTTCGTTAAATTTATGGTGAAAAGCACAATTATTGGTATCACTCCTAGTTCTAAATAAAGTCATATAACAGAGTTAATATTATTTTAGAAACAAGTACTTATTACAAGCTTTTATTTAATTTCACCTGTCCCGGTGTCTGTCTGTCTGTCTATCTGTCTGTCTGTAATCTAATCTTGTAAGTTAAATTTGACCAACTTCCCGGTTTCTTCCCGGTTGTTATTATGACATGGAGCTGATCTGATGATAGAGCTGGAAGGCGGCCATGGGAACTCAGTAATAAAACGACGCAACCCTATCGAGTTCGGGCTCGTTTGATTCATCTTGACAAGGACTCTGGTCCTATTATGATATCCAGACTAATAAAAGCTTGTTTTTTAATATATAAATAATACACTTGTTTTTAACTATATAATCGTTCGAATGTAAGGTACGTTCAATCCGCGCGTTCGTTGCTATGCCAAAATGTTATTGAAGTTAACTAAACTGGGCGCCATCATTTATCAAAGAAAAATAAAAACGTATCTACTTAGGATGCATAAAAGTAGTAACTGTTTCTTCAGATTTATTTAAAAATCATTTCTTTCGAAGTCGCTTGACTTTCGAACCAAACAGTCAACATTAAACAGAAATAGGTGAGTAGTACACTTTATGCAAACACGTATTTTACAGAGTCTCTTCTCTGGTTTTTTTGCTGAACTTCTAGAATACTACATAGTCAAAATTTAATTAAAACTGTAAAGTCGCCGTAAAATAACTCCAACATTTATATAAAGGGGTGTAAAACTAAAAATGGTGATGAAAATCATTCGTGAACAAAACAAATGCATCATCAAAATATGTCTTTGTAAACAGATTTTATACATTTTTAGGCCCATTTCTGTACAATAAATTAAATAGGAAATTAAGTATCTATAAATTAAATAATTACGACTGTAAAAAGATTATTCTGCAATTTTTACTTAGTATAGCATACAGTGAGTCTTTTAAGTTAATATAAGTTTTAAGTAGTCTTGTACGTTTTAATTTTATATTTTTAAAATTCTAAGCACCTTTTTTAGCCTGAAACACAGGTTCTACCTAGTTCAGGCAAATGAGCAACTGTGTCCTCTATAATGTTTAAGATAAGTTATTGTAAATCTGCACCATTTTATAAATAAATGATTTTATTATTTATTATTATTATTATAAATGTTACGGCGATTGAACAAAAACTGGCCAAGTGCGTGTCGGACCACGCACAATGAAGGGTTCCGTAGTTGAGATTATTTTATACCAAGAACAAACTTAACATTGTAGTTGAATTACATGTTCTCCCATACATTCCAACTGTAAATGTTTTTAGAGATCGTCATAGTTTCTTAATAACGGTCCGTATGATGTTAAACATTGGTTGAAAATCGTTCATTACTGGTTTTATATTTCGGCTCCATAAATTAGGTCATTCTTTAAGGCCTAAAAATGTTTGAGTGACAATAAAAATGACTGGAAATGTCTTCTTTTATAGCCTGACATTTTCTGGGCTATCATTCCGGTGGCCAATTATGGCAGAGCATTTAGCTGCATCGCTTCAAGAAGCTACGAAGTGGCTAGTAAAAAGTGTCCTTGGCTACGATAAAACGGCTATCAAATGGGGTCGCTGGTGTTTAAAGATTGCTGATAATATTGGAGAAAATTAAATGATAAAATGTTATGGGTAAGATCTCTTTGGAATGTAGGCGAGTAGAGACGTAAATGTTAAAGAGTAAAGGAATACCAAAGAAACGATGGATGGACTGTGTGAAAGATGATATGGCTAGAGAGGGACGATGATTGGAGAGAAGTTGACGTGTAGTAGAGAAGTATGGAAGAAAAAGACATTTTGCACCGACCCCAAATAAATTGTGATAAGGGCAAGACAATGATGATCCCTCTGGAATGTAGATTGTTTTTCAAAACCTGTACTTAGGCATAGTAACATCTCAACACTAGCCTTTAGCATATTAAATCGCTACATGCCTGGATCATTCATAGCAGCGGGTATTGAGTTAATATTCTCACCTCGATTGACAAATCTACTGACGATAACACTAGGTATGTTGTAACTTCTAACTAGATAAACGAAGAATGCTGCTGCCCTTGACCTTGACATACCCCCTTACTGACCTTTTAACACCTTAGTGGGTGTACCTACTGAGGCTAGAGGCATAATTTATGAATTTCGATAACAGCCGGTCTATTGTGTAAAAATACTACCTGTGGACTCTCACAATTATTGTGTAAGACTTCTACGCGAATGAAGTCGCGGGCAAAAGCTACTGGGAAATGTCATCACACTAATATTATAAAGGCGTGTGTTTGTATGTTTGTTTTTTACTTCTTCACGCTCAAACGGCTGGACCGATTTGGATGTACGTAGATAGCTTATACCTTGGATTAACACATAGGCTACTTTTTATCCCGGTCTACGCGGGTGACACCGCAGGAGTTTTTAGATGAATCTAATTTAACCTTCAATCCAAAACGAATTAGCCAACCATTGATTATTATCTCTCAATCCTTTACAAAGTCAGTTAAAAGAAATTGCCTTTAGAGTAACCCTCGAACGATATGTTGTCGAACGTTTACAACTCCCGAGACACAGCTGGTTGCTGTTACACCGTAACTTTATGTTACCAGCGCTTCTTTTATGTTTCTGGCACACCTGCGCCGTTACACGCAAATTAACGCTTTAAAAGACATTACTCAGATGTGATCAATATTTAATATGTTAATTGTGATGTGTTATTGTTAATGTCGTTAGATCTGGGAAAACTCGGGTGGCGGTTTTTTCGTCGCATCAAAGGGTTTTAGCACGTTGAATTACGCATTAAATAGTGTTGGCTACATTAGCGCTGTCTCATTCTACGAACCGCTCGCGCTGAGCAAAGGTCAGAAAGTACCGCAGCAGATTCAATCTCGATTTTTAACGTAACGCACAAATTTTTTAGTCATAACTTTTGGTGCTGAATCACATTAACGTAGCCAATCGTTTAGCGGCCTTTTTTTAACGCCATAATTAAGGCGCAGTTTGATTCAGACGTTCATTAACGCAGGTATAGCAGGAGTGACACGTAATTATTACTGTTAGGGTACCTACAATTTGTAACAATTTAATCTGTTAGTAACTGCAAGAGTCGGGAGTATTTAAGGCTGCTCCTTCCTAAAATACGGCGAAACTAAGTAACTTTGTAACCATCTTCTATAGTAATTATAGCATCTTTCTGATAGGAAAAAATACACAGTAATCTACAATACATAAGAAGTGATTTCATGTGTCCTAAAATCTATTTTAGTTTGTAGAAGTAAGGAAAAAAAACCTAAATCCATGTCTATTTCGGTCTATTTTTTCGAGTTGTTACCTTAATACTCCTACAGTTTTCATTAAAAGTGTTCATAATTAGAACATCATTGTTCAGTGTGTTTATACAGTTCTTTACAAACTAATAAAGAATGATTTCTGGTCATTACTTTTTTAGTTTAATCAACAGATTTTTTGTAAATCGATACCTAATTACTTCACATTTTGGAAGAGTTGTGTCATCGCGCTTTTCTTTCTTTTCTATGCAGTCCGACAGTTACCGCGCTTTTTGCGACGGACAAGCCTTAAAGGTAAACGCACATTTGTCCGTGCCGAACGAAACGAAGTTCCTAGTAATTCAGGCGATTCGTCCGATTCGGCGTGGATAAGTGTGCGAGGTATCATAGGATTTCATACAAGGTAGGTACTCGTAATAATCTAAAATTCGATTATTTCGGCTCCTTCGCTTCGTTCGGCTCTGATAAGTGTGCGTTCACTCTTACAGTCTGTGAATTCGAGTTATTCGTTTGATATGAGTATCCCGCGTGAGTTTGGTTTTATATTTTTGAAGCGTCTGATTTGGACGCTTAATTGACATGTTTTCATTTTGGAATTCTGTTGTGAATACGGACGTGAAAATTTTGATATATTTGGTAAAATTTGATGTTAATGCCTACTCATTAACATCAAATTTTACCTAATAGCTGACTTTGTCATCATAAAAATAAGTTTCCTTTCTTAGAAACTCCGAAAATTCAACAGATAAATTTTATCAAGAAAAATTATTGATGGGCCGTTGACTTTAAAAAGGTGGCTGGGGCTGACTGGATGCGGAAGGCGGAGTACACGGTGTTGTGGCGCAGGCTGGGAGAGACCGGTCCAGCTTCTGTAGGGAGGTGGGCTGGTGGGAACAACCATCGACGGCCACCATGGCCCTCGCACAATGGTCCACCTGAAGGACTAAGTGCGAAAACCAAACCATTATAAGGACCTGGAAACCAGGACATAAGTCTGTCTACCAGTGATCTGCGATTAGCTCAGTTGATTGAAAACAGAAAAATAAACATGTCAATATCCATTGCCGAAAAAACTAAAAGGTTCGAACTACGAGTAAAACAGCTCAGAATTTCATTACGCGTAATAGTATTGGCTGATTAGTAATGTAGTAAGCTGTGATTGGCTGTTGATTTGCAATTACATTCCGTTGGTCCGTAATGCGAGCTGTTACGCTCAATGTACGAGTAGGTAATTACTTTTGTTACTGTGGAATGTGGATTATTTTTCCTGGTTCTTTTTGGACTGTTTGCTTTACACAGTAGTCTAGTAGGTACATACCTATTATACACCTACCTATCGTACCTTACCTTAATACCTTTAACACAAATATGGATGTTTTGTCCGAAATCATCATCTACCTAGCCTTTTCCCAACTATGTTGGGGTCGGCTTCCAGTCTAACCGGATGCAGCTGAATACCAGTATTATACATGGAGCGACTGCCTATCTGACCTCCACAACCCAGTTACAGGGTAATACGATACCCCTTGGTATGGTATGGCTCGTGGATGGGTGACCAGCCATCCATCGAAAGCACGTTAGCTGTCAATATGTAGTAGATGGTCACCCATCCACGAAACGACCGCGGCAAGCGTAGCTTAACCTTCAACCAACCCATGCGGCTGTTATCATTTAGCCACGTATCTGCCTTTGAAAACAAACAATAATATCGAGATCGATAAAATCGACGTCTATTCATTCTAATTTTTAACCGACGAAAAAAAAGGAGGAGGTTCTCAATTCGACACGTATATGTTTTTTTTATGTATGACCCCGCATACCTTTTTACAGAGTCGACCGATTTGAAAAAAAAATGTTTTATTCGGGAGGGTACACCTCAAAGTTGGACCCATATAAAATTTATTAACGTTGCTTGGGTAGTCTTTGAGTTAGCTTCAATATTACCTACTTATTTATTTTTTCCCCACTTTCTATGTGGCTGATGTTTTTGTTTCTTTTGCAGATAGTGGTATTAGAATATGTGTTGGATAGGTACCACAACTGAAAAGTGAACAATAATAACTTTTTTTACAAAAAAATACAACCGACTTCCAAAAACAACACTACAAAGTGAAAAATAACTTTTATTTCGGAAGTCGGTGGCAAAAAACGTAAAATACATTAAACCAGACACCGATTTCCGAAATAAAAGTTATTTTTCACTTTGTAGTTAGTGTTGTTTTTGGAAGTCGGTTGTATTTTTTAGTAAAAAGTTTTTTTTTTTAAACTATACTTAGCAGTCAAGAGGCTGTATAGTCATTGGGCTAGATAGATTGCTTCTCAGAATTGAGAAGGCTATGGAAAATTTAACTATCGTATTTACTGAAGTAGAGGTAATGAAAATTAAATTACAACTCACTCACCTCGGATTTTTATCGAAGAGATGCAAGTAGGACTTTCTAGCCTTTCCTTTGCACCTTCCTTCTATAAAATGTTTTGCGTTTTGCATTAATTTTTAATTTAATATCCCATAGGATAATAAATTAAAAATTAACGTAAAATCTCGCTGATACGTGTCATAAATGGTTTTGGGTAAATTGAGATTTTCATTAATAATTATGTTGTAAGAGCTAAAGTGATTTGGATAACATTTTGAAGGGAGACTTTTACTTGGTAATAACGTGATTGAATTTGGATTAGCACAAGTCCACACACATCCCTAGTAAATCCCATGTAATAGGGGGCGAGCCTATAGCCATCAACCGGTCACAAATCCAGAGTCCGGGCTGCTACTGAGAAATTCCTGATAGAGAAACCCAATAACATTTTGCTCGACCCAGGACCTCATGCTCAGCAGTAATGATTTTGACCACTAGACTAACGAGGCAGTTGCCCTAGGGCAACTATCCAGTAGTCTATGCACAATATATATATGTATGTCTATGCGTATGCTGTGTTAGCACAAGTCTTTCACGTTCTTAGGGGATGTGCTTTTTTTTTGGTTTTGGGAGGAGTGGGAAATCCTCATGGACACCCAGGCTGCATTAACAATGAGCTAGTCTGGGCAGTGCTGGACTCTTACCGGCTCAAACCACACTCATACCTTACCAAGTGTCCCTCTGACATTATCAGAGCCCTTGTTGTGCGAATTCTACTTTTGAAAATAAACAACACAGAGAGATGACTTTTCTGTGGCATGACCAATAAAGCAAACATATACAAATACTTATCTAATAGACCATGTATACAATTTTCCTATTTTTATGCTATACAGCTAATATACCCATACCTATGTTATAAGTAGCATAGGGGTGTGCTTTGGGTAGTGGGAGCTTTGAGTACCGGTAATTTAGACTAATGTAAAAATTGCCTACTGCTAAATTTAGGGTAAAAGTGGGATAGTTGCCCTAGGAGGATAGACACCCCATAATTCAAATTGTGACTTGTAAACGTATTATCATCGCAGTTAAGCGTGGTACTAAGGGCGTGGCATGTTCTTTGTTTATAAGCATAATATTAATTGCGATGATGGTACTATGATCTGTCCTACCTAGATAGACCATAGATTATTGGATAGTTGCCCTAGGAGGATAGACACCCCATAATTCAAATTGTGACTTGTAAACGTATTATCATCGCAGTTAAGCGTGGTACTAAGGGCGTGGCATGTTCTTTGTTTATAAGCATAATATTAATTGCGATGATGGTACTATGATCTGTCCTACCTAGATAGACCATAGATTATTGGATAGTTGCCCTAGGAGGATAGACACCCCATAATTCAAATTGTGACTTGTAAACGTATTATCATCGCAGTTAAGCGTGGTACTAAGGGCGTGGCATGTTCTTTGTTTATAAGCATAATATTAATTGCGATGATGGTACTATGATCTGTCCTACCTAGATAGACCATAGATTATTGGATAGTTGCCCTAGGAGGATAGACACCCCATAATTCAAATTGTGACTTGTAAACGTATTATCATCGCAGTTAAGCGTGGTACTAAGGGCGTGGCATGTTCTTTGTTTATAAGCATAATATTAATTGCGATGATGGTACTATGATCTGTCCTACCTAGATAGACCATAGATTATTGGATAGTTGCCCTAGGAGGATAGACACCCCATAATTCAAATTGTGACTTGTAAACGTATTATCATCGCAGTTAAGCGTGGTACTAAGGGCGTGGCATGTTCTTTGTTTATAAGCATAATATTAATTGCGATGATGGTACTATGATCTGTCCTACCTAGATAGACCATAGATTATTGGATAGTTGCCCTAGGAGGATAGACACCCCATAATTCAAATTGTGACTTGTAAACGTATTATCATCGCAGTTAAGCGTGGTACTAAGGGCGTGGCATGTTCTTTGTTTATAAGCATAATATTAATTGCGATGATGGTACTATGATCTGTCCTACCTAGATAGACCATAGATTATTGGATAGTTGCCCTAGGAGGATAGACACCCCATAATTCAAATTGTGACTTGTAAACGTATTATCATCGCAGTTAAGCGTGGTACTAAGGGCGTGGCATGTTCTTTGTTTATAAGCATAATATTAATTGCGATGATGGTACTATGATCTGTCCTACCTAGATAGACCATAGATTATTGGATAGTTGCCCTAGGAGGATAGACACCCCATAATTCAAATTGTGACTTGTAAACGTATTATCATCGCAGTTAAGCGTGGTACTAAGGGCGTGGCATGTTCTTTGTTTATAAGCATAATATTAATTGCGATGATGGTACTATGATCTGTCCTACCTAGATAGACCATAGATTATTGGATAGTTGCCCTAGGGCAACTGCCTCGTTAGTCTAGTGGTCAAAATCACTTCTGCATGCATGAGGTCTTGGGTTCGATTTCCAGGTCGGGCAAAGTGTTACTCAAATGGAGCGCCCTTCCTCCGTTTCCTAAACTAGTCGAGATGTGGCTGTGCTTTAATGTATCTTAACGCCTATAATGTAATTCCTATAACACACTAACATTATAAAGGCGAAAGTTTGTTAGTGTGTGTGTGTATGTTTGTTACTTCTTCACGCTCAAACGGCTGAACCGATTTGGATGAAATTTAGTATGTAGATAGCTTATACCCTGGATTAACACATAGGCTACTTTTTATCCCGGTCTACGCGGGTGAAACCGCGGGGCGCAGCTACTTTTAAAAATAAATGTCTATACTATTCTGGAAAGGATGCAGAATATGCAAAAAATAAGGCAACACATGCATTTCGGGCGGAATAATCCGGTTTCTACTAATCATCGTCAATGTTGAGCGGAGGTGAAAGAGCTCAATTAGGACCGTGTCCGGTGCCGGATGCGAAAAATTAATATGTGTCCGTAACGGGGTCAGGACCGGAACGGTGGCAGAGACCGATCGTCCGGCCCGTTTTACTAGCAATTATAATCAAAACGACATGTGTTATGTGTTTCATGGTGTTTTGTTAGATTGATTCTTAATTTTTGGTTTTTGTGGTGGTTTTATGATATCTTAGTGATGGTATGGTATTAGGGGGTGAATACATACTTAAGTAGCAGATTTGATATATATGTTATAGTTAAACCTCGGAGCTCCGGCGCTTCTAAGTTCGACTAGTCAATCCTCAGGTCTGACTTGAAGTCTTAGTCAAAGCCCAAACAAATGAAGTTTTTCGGCCTTTGATTAAATAATTTTCGTCAAACCTAGGAGAAACTAATTCGGTCAGGCAAACGTCGAAACTCAATTTAATTAAATCGGAGTTTGACCAGTCAAACTAACTAACCTCAAAACACCTAGGTTAGGCTTAGGTTCGGGTTTTTGTCAGCAGGTCGACGGAGACCCGCTGCGCCCCGTATTTCTCTCTGCAGGGTTTAAATGAACCTAACAAAACCAAACCTCGGGGTGCCCCTGACGTCGAAGTTTGACCGAATCTGCCAGTTGCTTCTAGGATCGACTAGGCAAAGCCCGAAACAGATTACTTTACTTTCGACGTTCGACTGAAAAGTAACTTCTAAGTTTGACTGAAAATAATTTAGTCAAAGACCGAAATCAGAATTGATTTCGGGGTTTGCCCGAAGGCTGTGGTCAAGCCAAGGATAAATCAGTCATTCCGGGATGAGACTGCATATCGACCTTTGACTATGACATAATACGTCATAGTCAAAGGATCCTACCTGCGTGGATTATTAACAGTTCCCAGCGACAGCCAAGTGGTGATGACTACATATGACACAAGTGATGAGCCACAAAAATAGAAGGTTGCAAAGATCCTGGAAATGAAATGAAATAAAATGAGATTGTTTTTTCTGCTAAAAAGGATATTGGAATCACTTTTACAAGTCATATTAAAGAAAAAAATATTTTAAGAACGTAAACGAGGCAAAAGGAGTATGTAGGGATCATAGCAAGAGGCGTTCTCCAGTTTCTGCCTACCCCTGTGGGAAGAAGGCGAGAGTTTATGTATTTATGTAATTGTGTCAAATCAAATCTGCCCGCCTTTTCCCTATGTTGGGATCGGCTTCCAGTCTAACCGGATGCAGCTGAATACCAGTATTTTACATGGAGCGACTGCCTATCTGAATTTCACAATCCAGTAACTGGGTAATACGATACCCCTTGGTTGTCAGACTTTCGGGCTTCTGACGACACGTAACGACTGTCAAAGATCCACGAATGACAGCCGAGACCAACGGCTTAACCTGATGGATCGACCCTTGCGGCTGTTACTACTATTAGACACGAGCTCTTCGTATGTAGGTATGTATGTATTCAAAAAAAAAAAATAGTTAGATGGAGTCGTAATTTTTCCTATCTAACTACTCCTGAAAAGAAATGGCGAAAGAAACTCAGGGGGGCAACGTTTCTTTTAAATTCCAGACAGAAGCTGCTTTCCCTATATTCTGCGAACACGGTTAAAGTTCGGATTTTATCTGTCTGCAAGAGTCTGACAAACCCAGATATGGATTAGAAACGTTTACAGCAACACTTAGGTATGTTTAAATACCATAATTTAACATAGTGGATTACTTTTTAAACTTTCGCGATTTGTACACATTATAAAACAATATCGAAAACGGGTCTTATCGCACGTCGAAACGTCGGGAAACAAGTAGGTACCAGCCGGTCGATTCTGTAAAAATCTCACCGTGAAAACTTAGGTGAAGTGAGTTTGTTTTTGCTAGGAATTGACACTATTGACAGCTCACTCCACGCTCACTTCACCTAAGCTTTCACGGTGAGATGGTTACAGAATCGCTCTGCTGTTTACCTCGTTAAAAAGAATATCGCGATAAGACCCGTTTTCGATATTGTTTTATAGTGGATTACTCTTATCAACTTCATAAGACCCAGTGAACAGTAGAGGGATCTGTTGTAATAATCTTTAGTTCTAAGCCAAGAGTTTCCATTTCATCGTATACGCACGTGTGGTTTCAAGCTATGCTAATGCACTTTGATAATATGAGCTCTTCTTTGTCAAGGGAAAAATAACAGGAGTGTAAATACATGAATGTCTTTTTATAGTCCCTTGAGATTCCTGTATCTTGGTTAACACTACGTAAACGTGGAAACTCAGGAAAGCAAATATGCTTAAATGGTCTTTAAAATGTTTTCGCTACTGATGGTAGACAATATAATGGTCTAGTGCCCTCCTTTCTACCCTGCATGATAAAGCGCTCTATAGAGTTACCCTAACGCCTCGAGACGTATCCGAAGTATTTAAGAATGCGCGTTTGGACCAGAACAGATTGACGCTTTTTGATGCCAAGTTCTTTGCGTATAGAGGAGTTGGTGCGAAACTCGATCCACGATACCCCAAGCATTCTTCTCTAGCAACACATCTCCAGATCGTCTATCTTCTTCTTCTCTATTTCACGCAGCGTCCAACCTGTACTTCGGATGAATGAGCTAAAAAAAAAATTAAAGAAAATGACGTGATGAAAAGTTTTTTAACAAGTTAGAATAGGATCGCGCTTGCATGTTGCCAACTTCACACGATAGTTGTCAAATTAGTACTGCCGATAGCTGTCAAATACACGATAGCTGTCAAATTAGTACTGCCAATAGCTGTCAAATACACGATAGCTATCAAATTAGTACTGCCGATACCTGTTAATATACACGTTATCTGTCAAATTACTACGCTTTGGTAATGAAGTTCGCGAGTATTGCGGAAAAAAATAGCGTCCTGACAGTACTATTCCTGGCTCGCATAGTACCTACTTCTAGCTGGATAAATTGCATGTTCTTCCAGCAGGTTCATCTTATTTAAAAACGATTAACATTTCATTTCCAATTAATGATTTAAAATATTTATGCTACAATAACTTTAGTAATTAATTATATTATTTATGATTGTTTTGTTTATGATCTTTAATGTATCATCCAATACACACTTTTTTCATATCACAACCCAATATTAATCTATCCTAATTAATTCACACAAAAAGATTAACCATACGTTATTTAGACGCTAAAGACTGAAGCAGTCATATAGCCTACGTCTATAGACGTATGTTGGTTAATCCAAAGTTAGTGTAATGAAAACGTGACTTATCTGCGACGCGCAGCGTGACAGGGGGGGCTTACGCTCTGAATGCTTGCACGTTTTCAGCCGTTGAACGATCACGTAGGGCATCGAGTTCTGAGCATAATGATCATCCGTGTGTCACTTCGACGTGGATCGGTTTACCTATTAGGACGTATTATTTATTTTGAAAGTTCTGTATGTTTTGTGACATTAATTTTTCGGAGTAAGTATCAATTTGTAAAGTTGCGTTGGTTCTGTTTTAACATTATAACGTGAACCCTTTCATAACCGCTCCCGCCACAATCCGCTCGTCCAATAAGGTCGAGTCGAAGCTTCTAGAAGGTTCTAGAAGCTTCGAAACAAATGACGCGCAGCCTTGTCGTTGACTTGCAGAGAGAGACGTATGTCAACCGTCAACTAGGCTGCGCACATTTTTAGATATTTTACCAAACTAGGTCTTCGCCTCGACTGTTTAGGTTAAAACATGTATTAGGTAAGTAATTTTTGTTACGAAATTGATATTAATATTTGGATAATTTTAATTACGAAAAAAGTTTTTTTTTTAAAGTTTCCGGGAAAATTGGAAAATTCGGGAAAACCTGGACATCCTTTTTTGTATCAATGATTAAAATTTGGACAAGACAACGTCTATCCGGTCAGTCAGCTAGTTCTTACTAAATTGGCATAAGCATACCAAACTTTTCCCTACCCAGTTCGCGCCAAGCCAATTCATACATTTATTTTCAATCTACCTAGCCTTTTCCCAACTATGTTGGGGTCAGCTTCCAGTCTAACCGGATGCAGCTGAATTCCAGTATTTTACATGGAGCGACTGCCTATCTGACCTTCATAACCCAGTAACTGGGTAATACGATACCCCTTGGTAAGACTGGTAGTCAGACTTTCGGGATTCTGACGACCCGTAACGACTGTCTAAGATCTACGAATGACAGCCGGGACCAACGGCTTAACGTGCTTACCGAGGCACGGAGGAGTCTCGGTATGTAAAGACCGTCACCCATCCACGGGCTAACCCCGGCAAGCGTAGTGATGGACCCAAGCGGCTGTTATTACTTAGCCACGAGCTCTTTTTTGTGTTAAGTTTTGAAGTGAAATTTTATGACACAATGATTAGATTAGGTACTCTCATATCCAACATTGTCTAGAGTTTTATTACATACGTTAACATCTTTGTTGCGTTATTGTCACAGCTTCTGAATTGTATGTGCATTACGTGAATTAAGTTGACAAAATGTCCACCTTACATTGTTTATGTTTTTAAACTAGCCCCGCGGTTTCACCCGCCTTATTAGGATTCCGTACCAAAATGGTAAAAAGGAACCCTTTGCTGCGACTCAGTCTGTCTGTCTGTCTGTCACAGCTGGATATTTCAAGAACTACTAATGCTATCAACTTGAAATTTGGAACAGTTTTAGATGACGTTTAGCCAACTGTTTTGCAAATAAGAAAGAAATCCAAATATATTTTTTTGCAACAGGGACTGAAAGGGGGTCTTATTCAAAGTGGTGCTACTAGAGCATGTGGGGTAAGTATCATATGAAAGAGCGTTGTTTGCAAATTCTCAAACATTTTTTATTTTTTTTAGGCCGCATAGTTTTCGACTTTTGATGAAAAATGTAAAAAAAAAATACCGTTCGTCCCCCTTTACCTTTTTGTAAGTGATAGAAGTTTATGTAAAGATTCCAGGAAAAATAAAATTATGTCTCTAAATAGCACATTTTTTCAGAAATCAGAACGGAACCCTCGGTGCGCGAGTCCGACTCGCTATTGACCGGCTTTTAATTTTTGCTCGGTTCCTAAGGATTGTACCTCTTCTTCTTCTTTTTCTTCTTCGCTTCGCTCTTGACAGAGTGACGTTCAATCGCAGGTGTCAATTCATTCAATTCATTTCTAGTCATTGCCCGCCTCACGATCTCTCTGCATCTGGTTCTGATAGGTGACAGTTTGGTATTAAGGATCGTAGCGTAATATCAAATAGCTTATAACTTTCCTCCAGAATTGGGCTATCAAATTCAAAAAAGATTTTTCAAATACGACTTGGAAGTTTCAGAGATAAACGCATTCAAACAAACATGAACCTCTTTAGCTTTATTATATTAGTATTGATAAGTACATATAGAGTATATACAGATGTGGTACCTAGGTACTTACGCCTTCTATGTAAATTATCACCGTACATAAGTAGGTACATGAACCACCCAGAGATCCTGCCGCGGAACCTGAAAATTATATAAGAAAATTGGATAAGATTAAACACGCCAAATTCAGCTTAAAATACCTCTATCTCGGTACCTACATATGGCGCTTAAAATACCCAGCTCATTCACTTGTAGCTACGCCAGGAAATGATAATACGTGCTAGTACTCTAATAACAGGTACTATTAACTAGTTATCCTAGACCAACAAGCCGTACAATAAACAATAACACTTTTGGGTTAATGTTCCCACGTTGTTGAAGTAATTGCTAGGATTTTCCCTTACGGCGCTATCCCGACCGAACGCGTCCCGCTCCTTCTGAACGCCTCTTTGTAATAGAAATCACATTTTTTTTGGAATTATTTGAATAAAAACAGAATAGCCATCTTTTGGAAGGTTGTTAGGTTAGGAATTGGGCTCAGAACAAACTACCTCTGCCAAAAAGAAAACATAATTATGTAGTAATTATGTAAAGTCCGGAAATTAATAGTTTAGCAAATTAATTATCTTCTTAAATTGTCCGTATAATTAAATCACAACTGTCATTCTTTGACATTTGTATGAAATGTAACACGACCGATTGACGTAGTTTGTCAATTTGATAAACAATTAATTTCCCTAACTATACCATGTCCAAATAATTTTAATTCGGAGACATCTAAAAATATTTTTATTACGAGACCTTAATACCCCACGTGTTTTAAATATATTTTGAAGCTTTTAAGAAAAGAAAGCTTTGACTATTAACGTTATAAACGTTGTCCTGACAAAATTTCAATAATTCATACAAAATTCCCAAAGAAAATGTACTTTCAGTTTTCCTGAATTTTCCAACTTTTCCGGCAATTTTTCAAACATTTTCTTTTATACAAATCTTATCCTGATAATTACAAATACAGCCAAAAAAGAATAAGCTAAATAGGTACAACCGTTCTGAAGTGATGCGCGTACATTGGCCTTTGATTTTTGTCTATCTATACAGCGTTATTGGTAAAACACCAGCAACCTCTTAAGGGGTCATTGTACTCATCATTATGAACAACTTTTACTATGGGACCAAACCTGAAATCGCGCAAAAAAAATCAGCTGCTCCCTACATTTTGACGAGTTTGATGTAGATAAATGTACTAAACAGCTGATTTTTTTTTTCGCGATTTCAGGTTTGGTCCAATAGTAAAAGTTGTTCATAGTGATGAGTACAGTGACCCCTTAAGAGGTTGCTGCTGTTTTACCAATAACCCTTTATACAGGGTGGCCGGAACATTGACGTCCAAAAATAAAATTTCGGTCCCTCGTATCGTGGGGTATTCGAATCACCCCCATGTATGTTCCGCGACTTTTCATAGTTTTCGAGTTATGAATTTTTTTCTGAATGTTTGAAAATTTTCGACCTGACCAACCTAAAAAAATTCTAAAAAAAAAAGTAGAGGGTTTTATCGAGTTTCTTTTTTTGCAACTGAATTTTCATAAGTAGTACTTTTATGCATAAAATAATCAGCTTCGTAACTGTGATGAAAGTTATGAAAATGTTGATCTAAAGTGAAAAATTTACGTTCGGTAAATTATGACTTAAATTTTCAACTTCAAATTAAAAATCTAAACAGGTGACTTCATGGTTCTCAAGTAGGCTTCAAGAATGCACCAGACTCTCAGCTTTCATAATCATTAAAAAACGTAGGACTTAATGGGGCTAACTTTGGCCTTAATCGGCCTTCAAAGACTGCGAGGTGGAAAATTCTTAAAATTAGCTATCTGATTAATAATTTTTTTTTTCCATTTTCTCGCTCCTAAGGTTATTTAGTTTGCTAACCAAAAATGACTGCAGGAAAGCTAAGATTTAAACACGGAGATTTTTTCAAATGTTAGTTTAATGAATTTTGCGCGATCCGTTCTCGTGGACTATGGGTTGTAAACGAGGGTGCAACTCTTTTACCTGCAATAACAATGGACCGAGAGGAAAAGAGACCGAATTATTGCTATCTCTCTCACGCAAGGCGCGCAACCGAAGCCAACGCAAAACAAGTACCTCAGTCGTACTCACATTGTGTTTACTGCTATACGCGTGTCGCCATTTTGTCTTTACCACACTCGCTTTGCCCACGGACTCCGCTGCCTACTTGTTTGACTACTTTGCTCGTTTATTGGACTGTGTTTTGCATTCTGATTTGGACTTTTTTTACGTGGAAGTGTAAAAAATGAGTTACACGTTAAGTGAATATGCAGAAATGCATTATTTTTATGGAGTTGCACAAAGAAACGGCCATGAAGCAGCGCGACTGTATCGCGAACAACTTCAACGTCGTGGTGGGCCGCAACCTGAGCGATATCCCGACCATCGTGTTTTTATTAACACGCACAACACTTTGATGGCAGGCCGCATTCCTGGTCGACGCGGCAGTCATGAAGGAATCCCTAGAGCTAACCCGGATCGCAGAGAAATGGTGCTGGAAGAAGTTCAGCGAAATCCGTCTACGAGTACGAGAAGTATGGCTCGTGCTCTGAACATCCCAAGGACTTCTATCCAAGACATTCTTCACGATGAAGAATACCACGCGTTCCACATCCGACGAGTCCAAGCTTTACTGCCTACAGATCACCAATTGCGCGTTGATTTTTGCCAAACCACGTTACGAAAAGAGCAAGAGGATCCTGGATTTTTCAATAAAGTTTTATGGTCAGATGAGTCACGATTTGAGCGATCCGGAATATTCAATATTCATAATTACCACACGTGGGCGAATGAAAATCCACTCGAAGTGAGAGCTTCGACATTTCAACATCGCTTCAGCGTTAACTTGTGGTCTGGTATCCTCAATGGCGAACTAATTGGTCCGTTTGAACTGCCGTCCAGACTTGATGGAGAAACATACAAAAACTTTTTGGAAAATGAACTTCCATTGTTGCTGGCAGATGTGAATCTCGAACTCAGACGAACCATGGTGTTGCAAAATGACGGCGCCCCGTGTCACTATGCAACCCAGGTCCGAAATTACTTAGATGAAACATACCCCAACAGATGGATCGGACGCAGCGGACCAATTAGGTGGCCTCCACGCTCACCTGATCTCAACCCCATCGATTTCTTTATTTGGGGCTATTACAAGGAAATAGCATACGCCCGAGACTGTTCAAGTGAACAAGAGCTGAGGCAGTTGATTGCAGAAGCTGAACGTGTTGTGAGAGAGAACAGAGACGCTTTTAGACGATTGCCAGACAATTTCTTACGTAGGTGTAGAATGTGTATTGCTGCTGGTGGTGGCCACTTTGAAAACCTTTTGTAAATGTTAAAAATAAATTAAGTACTTTTTTCACATTATCATCTGTGTTTTATTCAAAACCACTTTTTACGTAAAACTTTTCTTACCCAACTCTGAAACTATTTCTTGGTTAGTTTTCAGTATTCTTATCATTAATTAACCTTAGGAACGAGAAAATAGCCAAAAAAAAAAATTACTCAGATGGGTAATTTTAAGAATTTTTCCACCTCGCTGTCTTTGAAGGCCGATTTTAAACAAAGTAGCCCTATTAAGTACTTCATTTTTTTTATGATTATGAAAGCTGAGAGTCTGGCGCATTCTTGAAGCCTACTTAGGAATTATGAAGTCACCTGTTAAGATTTTTAATTTAAAGTTGAAAATTTGAGTCATAATTTACCGAACGTAAATTTTTCACTTTAGATCAACATTTTCATAACTTTCATCACAGTTACGAAGCTGATTATTTTATGCATAAAAGTACTATTATGAAAATTCAGTTGCAAAAAAAGAAACTCGATAAAACCCTCTACTTTTTTTTTTAGAATTTTTTTAGGTTGGTCAGGTCGAAAATTTTCAAACATTCAGAAAAAAATTCATAACTCGAAAACTATGAAAAGTCGCGGAACATACATGGGGGTGATTCGAATACCCCACGATACGAGGGACCGAAATTTTATTTTTGGACGTCAATGTTCCGGCCACCCTGTATTAAGGAAATTCTTGAAGGGAGTTTTATTTATGAAATATTCTTCTCGTAACAGTATATGTAGGTACTTATTCACGTGACACTGATACAGCTATTAGTCTCCAAGTCTAAAATATACCGAATAAAACATCTAAAGCGGAAAAAACAAGACCATTATCTGTAACAGGAACATTTTCTGTTATCCGATATACTTACTTCGTCTTATTCCCTGTTATACGCCGTTGTTAATCCCAGTAGGGAGTAATTGCCTAATTAAATATATCATTTTGGATAGTTCTATGGTTTCTGATGACTCGCTGACGGAGAAAATTAGGAGAAAGTAGGGTGGGAAATCTGTGGTAAAATATGTGTAGTATAAGTCCGTTTGTCCACCGCAGCCATCACGGGGACGTCACCGAGAACGAGATGACGGTGCCAAAGTAGTACATACATTTACCTACTATGGCCTCGTGTCCACCGCGTCAAGTTTCGATTAGTTTCGGGCGATCGCTAGGACTCGGCCCAAGATTATGACGGGTCGATGTGCCAGAAATACAATACATTTTTGATTTTTGCACACACTACTCTCACACCGGCGCCGCGCCGTTCGCCCGGCTTTTGTTTCGTTTGTCATTAATAACATACTGAACCGCTGAGTTCAGTCGCGTTGGAAAAACGATCGCCGTCACCGGGACGTCCAAATGACGGCTGCGGTAGACAAACGCCCTAAGTCTATCAAGCGTAATATTACTTAATATAATACTTCTAATTATTTTCAACGTTTCCCACGCGTGTAGCATTATTTTCACTAACTTTTGTCGTTTATAATATCAACTATTTAGTTATCTGTAACCTACACTATTCTCATTCAAAGTTGCCAACGGTGCCATACGTAGTCATCTTTAAACTTTTAACGATATGAACTTTATTTGTCAAGGTTAATGTTCCGAGCCAGTAGCACTACGATTAACTTGTTCAACTTTCGTGATAAACAGACACTGTAGACTTGTTTACCTACATTTGGAGGTGTGAATACTGTGTTTGACTATCTACCGTAATATAGTTCTATAAGAAATAAATATATTATAATCATAACTATCTTACTAGGAATATAAGAATTAGGGCACTCCGACAGTTTTCTTAAACATAACTATTTAGATTTAACTATATCACGGTAACTATATCATGGCTACAACCCATCTTGCTGCGACATATACACAGATTGATTAATTCCTAGATACATAAAATATGTGTGTGTGTATAGATATAAAACAAAAACACTACAAAGAGAACCCCACCAAAATAAATATGATAAATAATTCACGTAGTTTTCCACACACTGTAACCCTATCAATGTCGCGTTGAACCCGACTTGCTTCTTCAAAATCTGTTCTGTCCTCCTCAGTATTGCGGTCACGTGTGCCGGGATCTAACCGTCTCCTGTTAGTCAACAAATTGATATTTTTCAAATACATACGAACTCCTCCGAAGGTATATATTAAAGGGGCACGATCAAAGATTACGTATTCTGATGTTACATAAAGGAATCATTTTGTTTGGGTTGTGATTGTGAGATTATATTTTATGTATCACGGCGTTGTTTAGATAGATGGGTAATATAGATTTGAAAAGCAATTACGTATTGTTTGTAATAGAAAACGATGGATAGATTGGTGTGTCAAAACAGCTTTTAACTATAATTTTCAAATATATTTAAATACATTCAACCTCTTAAGAGCTCATTGTACTCATCTTTATAAACGACTTTTACTAGAAGAAATCGCGAAAAAAAATCAGATGTTCCCTACATATATGTTCATATATCTCGTGGAAATGTTGGGAACAGCTGATTTTTATTCGCGAGTTAGGCTTTGGTCCCATATTAAAAGTTGTTTGTTATCATGAGTACCTACAATCATAATTATGTTTAAGTATCGGTCACTAATTATCACTCACCCTATAATAACATAATCCTGAGGCTTATTTATTAATACAAGTTTTGTTTATATTCAAATATGTATGTTTAGGTTAAGGTATTTATTTATCTATGGGCCTGTGTTGCCTGAAATAAATGGTTTATTTATTTATTTTATTTTATTTAATGTATTTTTTTATTGCGAAATAGGTCAAGAGACCTGATAGAAAGCGATGGATGAGGTCTACGATGACGAGCGTCCCCAGAAGATGACTGTACACTCTTGCTTTGAAGGCAGACGTTATACAACATTAGTTTTTGTTTATACTAAACCTCTTAAGGGGTCATTGTACTCATCATTTTGAACAACTTTACTATGGGACCAAACCTGAAATCGCGAAAAAAAAAATCAGCTGTTCAGTACATTTTTGTTCAAAATGATGAGTACAATGACCTTTTAAGAGGTTTAGTATAAACAAAAACTAATGTTGTATATGGAAATGAACACAGACGCTGGCCGAGAGGTACCTTGTAGTACCTACGTTTGGTAGTCCGGTAGTGAAAGGGAAAGGAATCTAGATCGTTTTTTGTTTTTAACCCCTCAAGTGTCGAATGCTCCCCATGTGTGCATAAGAAAAACCCTTTTTTTGTTAGGTATATAAGCTTAGATCACATATATATAAACGTAAAAAAACATCATCCGATGGAAAAAATATCATTATCAGTAGTTGTGAACCTATGGGGTTCGCAACTGACCCCCAACCCTCCCCACTCGCTGGGGTTTTGGGTCTAAAATTAGCCAAACTCAGACACTTGAGGGGTTAACAGACTTCAAAAAAAAAAAAAAACCGGCCAAGTGCGTGTCGGACTACGCACAATGAAGGGTTCCGTAGTTGAAAAGAATTTATCCCAAAAACAAACTTAACTTGGATCCCAAAAAAAAATTTTTTTATGTCATAAAATTACATATTCACAATTTTCGGACTTTTTCCTTTACTTGTGCTGGGAGCCCTCTTCTTGCCAAATTTCATTATTCTAGGTCAACGGGAAGTACCCTATAGGTTTTGATTTACTTGCGACAGTTGCGAGTATCAAAATGTGTCGCAAAATGAAAGTATTTTTTATTGCGTTGACTTAGAAGCTTGATTTTTTTAGAACTCAAGAGACCATAGATTTACCTATTTAATATAAATTTCATCTTGATATCTCCACGCGTCCTTGAGAAAAAGGGTCTTGACAGATTGACAGACTTGAACATTTTTTTTATGTGATAGAATTTCAAATTAACAATTTTCGGACTTTTTCCTTTATTTGTGTTGTACGACCTTGCTTTATGTCAAATTTCATGATTCTAGAACAACGGGAAGTACCCTATAGGTTTTGATTTACTTGCGAGTATCAAAATATGTCGCATAAATGGCCGTATTTTCTTATTGCGTTGACTTAGAAGCTTGAGTCTTTTAGGACTTCAAGAGAACACAGACCTACGTATTTGATATTAATTTTAACTTGATACCTCCGCGTGTTCCTGAGAAAAAGGGTCTTGACAGACTGACAGATAGAGACAGACGGACAAACAAGTGATCCTATAAGGGTTCCGTTTTTTCCTTCTGAGGTACGGAACCCTAAAAACAAGAGCGAGTCGGACTTTCTGGGGTTGTCATAATAACGAAATTTGGGGAATTTCATACCAAACCGGATAGATTGCATGCCGTGTGTGTATCTGGCTTCATAGTATAGCAACAAGGCATAGATTTGAAGCGATCGCGCGCGTTTTGGCACGGGATCTAAAGTTCCCGTCGACACTTGACTGTGTTTTTCGTTTCGGGGTCTCAAGTTCCGTTTCACTGTCCAGCGGCTAAGTATTTCACGGGTCGCGAGTCACGAAGATCTACGTGACTCCAAAGAAGAGTTTTTCTCTTTGTTATTGAGGAAGACTGTTTAATTTCATAATTTATTTATTTATGTTAGCCAGCAATTTTTATTTAAAATAATTTTGTTAACTGTACTTACGTTAATAATAATTAGTGCTGGGCCCACCAAACAATATATGTGGCGGTAGGACTTACTATAGAATTGTAAAAAAAAACTGTAAAGGATAAAGATAAAGGCATTACTAAGCTGCAACACATTAAATTCAATAAACTTACAACAAACTATTGCACCAAACAATAAACTTTAATGACCAAAAACTTACAATATACGCTTTATTCTATTTCGCAGCATTATTAAAAGTATACAATGTATCTTAAAGCGCAGTGAACACGCGCGTAGTATTAAGTTATGTGCAAACTTAGTCCAGGAGCTAGTGGTCTACGGTGAATATGCACAAAATAACTTCTAAAGGCGTATTCATAACATTCTGTTAGAAACAAAGGAGTTCTTATTTTGTTAATGGGAAAGCTATTTTGTGTTTCATATATTTTTTTGGATAGTTTGAATGGAGTTATTGTTGTAACTATTGTAAGTTTTTGTTCAGCTTTTAATAATTTGATTAGTAAAAACTTTTCTAATCAGGTACTTTTCGCTTTTTGCTGGTATTTTTTAAAATAATATATATGTGCAAGCTCTAGCGTGTTTAAACAATCTTTCCTAACTTATTTTATTGCATGAAAGTATACCCAATTAGTGCAGCTGAGCTGTTAAGTGTAACTAACCCAAAGATTTAAATCGTTAGATTTGCCCTTACTAAATCGCGTAAAAAAGATGAGAAGAGTGAACTCACAAAATGATAATGTCGTTTCCATTACAATCAAGACAAGTCACAGTGACATTGTGTGTGTCAGAGGTTTCCAAACGAAACGCGAACAACTTATGATGCAGCAGGGCGAATCTACGATTGAAATCTTTGTAAATAACCTAGTAAAATTAACTGGACTTCTCTCTTAGCAGATACTGTATGTCAATTATAATGTTGACATCTTGTGGTTGACATTTAATTCATAATGTATCTCTGTCTGAACGTTGACTGATGTATGCCATGCCGACGTTTCCTAGTTTAATTGATCACGTACGATTATAGTTCAGTTAAATCCGTCACGGAACCTAGTAAGATTAGTTTCATGTTGAGATTTATTATGTCTTTGTATTGAATTGAATTGTGTGTTAATTTTATGACTTGGTAAGTAGGAAACTAAACAATATGCTACTTTTTAGGGTTCCGTACCTCAAAAGGAAAAACGGAACCCTTATAGCATCACTTCGTTGTCCGTTTGTCTGTCTGTCTGTCAAGACACTTTTTCTCAGGAGCTCGTGAAGGTATCGAGTTGAAATTAATATCAAATACTTAAACCTATGGTCTCTTGGAGTTGCAAACAATCAAGCTTCTAAGTCAACGCAATAAAAAAATACGGCCATTTATGCGACATATTTTGATACTCGCAAGTAAATCAAAACTTATACGGTACTTTCCGTTGACCTAGAATCATGAAATTTGGCAAGAAGCAAGGTCTTACAGCACAAGTAATGGAAAAAGTCCGAAAATTGCAAATTTATAATTTTATCACTTCAAAAAATATTTTCGAGTATGTCATCTGTCAAGGCCCTTTTTCTAAGGAACGCTTAGAGGTATTAAGTTGAAATTAATTCCGAACACGTAAGTCTATGGTCCCTTAGAGCTCAAAAAAAATCAAGCTTCTTAATCAACGCAATAAAAAATACAGCCATTTATGCGACATATTTTGTGATACTCGCAAGTAAATCAAAACCTAGGTACTTCCCGTTGACCTAGAATCATGAAATTTTGGTAAGAAGCAAGGTCTCACAGCATAAGTAAATGAAAATGTCCGAAAATTTATTATTTGTAGTTTATCACATAAACAAAATAGTTCTTAGTTTTTTTTTTCTGGCAAAATGTGGTTGTACCTATAGGTACACCTCTGCCCAACCCTTCGGTGAAATAAGGCGTGATGTTATGTTTAAGAATAGTTTTTTGCGAATATAAACTTAAATATGCAGTTGGAGAATTGTCCGTGACGTATATCAATGTATGGGAGAACATGTTTTTCAACACAATGTTAAGTTTGTCTTTGGGATAAATTCTTTTCAACTACGGAACCCTCATTGCGCGTGGTCCGACACGCACTTGGCCGGTTTTATTTAATATTTAGGAGTCTCGGTATGTAAAGATGGTCACCCATCTACGGACCAACCCCAGCAAGCGTAGTTTAACCTGATGGATCGACGCGTGCGGCTGTTATTACTTAGCCACAGAGTCATAGTCTTGCACGTAAAACTATTTAAAACACTTAACTTTTATAAACCTGCAACTTGGAATAGTTTTAATGGAAATACTATTTCACTTTCTAACAGAAAATGTAGCAAGCTTATACTTACCTAGGTATTATGCGAAGAAAAGATCACGTATAAAACTTATAACGAAGTTAAACGAGTACGTTTACTCTAGAGATATCGTTGTGACACTGAGGTTTCCAAGACTCAAAAGGGAACCTCCTACTGTGAGTAAATATTAGTTTGTTTATGTAGTTTTAAGAAGGGATCAATATTCGATTCGATGTTTTTAGTAATTTTGTTGTTCTTTGTCTTGCTATGCTTTTATCCTTGCATGTTTTTTTTAGCGTTTTTTCTTTTAATTCAATCGAGGACCACAGTAGGTACCTAATTTTTAAAATCAGCAGGTAAATAAATAATGTATGTTTGAAGGATAAGACTTCAGAGTGAACCCCTAAGTTATAGGAAATAGAGGAAAAATGCAGTGCATTTGGCTAAGTTACGTAGGTAAAGGGAGGGTTGAATATTTTTTTTGGCAAATAAAGATCTTTTTTTTCTGTTTTCATTTTCTTTTTTTATCCCAATATGGTTTGAACACGGCAAATTGACGGTTTGAATTGTAGGTTGACCATTTGCTTAACCGTTAATTTCCCAGACTGTACCATACTACGTATCCTCAATAACCAAAGAGCAAACTAGTAATCTAGGGAAGTATAACATTAATTTGGTTAACTCTTAAATACCACTTTAATTCAAAAATCAACGCTTAGAGGTACAGAAATTTTACAGAAGCGTTATCGTGTTATACACCTGAATGTTCAGTGGCCCTACTAAGGAGTATTTCCCTACGTTCGAGTATCATCAATAGGGTGAAAATGTGTTTATATCTATATTCAGGGTGTTAAAGTTGGTAATTGCGTGCCATAGGTTAGGGGTAGGTTCAGTATCGATAAAGGAGCACAGGAAAAAATAAAATAAAAACATAAAAAAATATTGCAAGATCAACCTAATTTACCTAGTACCTACTAACTTAAAATAGCAATCGTTTAGAATTAAAATTATTTTATTTGTTTAAATGCTGTAATTACTTATCATCGAACGTGTTGTCATTTTGTCCTTCACTTTCTCGCATCGGAATCCCAAAATAATGTTAATTCTAAACCATTGCTATTTTAAGTTAGTAGGTACAAAATTAGGTTGAACTTGCAATATTTTTTTTTGTTTTTATTTTTATTTTTTATTTTTTTTATTTTCTGGGTTCGTTTATCTATACTGAACTTACCCCTAAGCTAGGGCACGAAATTACTTTAACACCCTATATACATTATACAGGGTGTCCCGTAAATAATGGATCAAACGTAACGGGTAGGTAGCTTACCTAATTTCCAACAACTAATTTGAATATTAAAAAAAAAACCGTTACAGTAACCAGGATATTAATTTTTTTTCGAATTTTACGATTTTGTCTTCCAGAATTAAGCTTTTTTAATGCTGTCGCTGCAAATGATGACATTTTTAGGTATGATTTTTATTTAACATTTCTGAATAGCTTACTAATGTTATAAGATACCATTTTTTTGAATACCGTTTTATTTGCCTTAGAAAAAAAATCTTGAGTTGAAAAGTTTTTTCTTTACGATGTTAGGACCAAAATTGAAAAAATTCTCCTGTAAAAAAAATGTATGACACCGAAAACCACCATTATTTTAAAAACTTGTACATTTAATAAGGTTTGCAAATTGGTATAAAACTTACGTCTAGTCTTTATCGTTACAAAGATATTGCTATGAATGTGATGAAGACAGAAAATAAATTAAATTGGTACTATTACATTTTTTCATTTTCGTAATGGCTTATGCTTGAATGCTTGTAATCGAAGCAGGTAGTTAAGCGGCTAGCATATTCCGACCCGATGACGTCATCTGTCCGGAATTTGGGACCGCTACCTGTGGCGGAGTTGCACCTCAGTCAGCGTGAAGGGGATAGATAGCGCCGCTTTTGTATTTTTGGTAAATTGGTATGAAGTTGTACATTCTAGTCCTTGTCGTTACAAAGATAATTGCTATGAATCTGAGAGGTGCTCCAAATCAACGTTAGTAAAAAAAATAAAAAAGTGTGTACATTTAAACTTTTTCTTTAAAATGTGTAACTGTAGTATTTCAGAGGCAATGTTCATTGAATTATTGAGGCGTATGAAAAGAATTAGGAGGCCGTACTAAAAAAAACAGTTAGTTCAAATAAATCGTTTTATTTGGTTTTTACAATAAATGTTCGAATTGCCTTCCCTCTACAAGAATGCAAAGTCTGCATCTCCTAATAAAGGAAGCTCTTATCCGACGGACAAAACGGCTTTGGTTTATTTCTGATGCAGCAGATTGGATGCGCTGTCGTAATTCTTCTTCCGACGTTATTGGATTCTTGTAGACCCTGTCTTTTAAACATCCCCAGTAAAAAAAAATCTAGGGGATTTAAATCCGGAGATCGCGGAGGCCACAAAATTGGTCCTAATCGGCCGATCCATCTGTCCGGATAACTTTCATCAAGGTGCGCCCTTACTGCCGTCGCATAGTGAGCGGGGCACCCATCATTTTGCAACCACATTGCTTGCCGTACGTCTTCTGGAACGTTTTCTAATAACCTTGGCAACTCATTCCTTAAAAAATGGAGATAATATTCGGCGTTTAGAGTAGCTGGTAGTTCAAAGGGCCCTATTATTTGCCCATTGATTATTCCCGCCCATAAATTTATTTTAAATTGATGTTGGCTCCTGTCCTCTCGCATCAAATGTGGGTTTATCAGCTGCCAACTGTGCAAATTATGCAAATTTAAATATCCATCTCGGCGGCATGAAGACTCGTCACTCCATAAAATCTTGTTAAAAAACTGCGGGTCCGCCCGAATCATTCTAAGCATCCTTTGGCAAAATTCTATTCTTGGCTGGTAATCACGCGACGTCAGCGTTTGAACACGTTGCACGTGATATGGGTGCAATCGGCACCGTTGTAGCACTCGATGCACCGTCGATCTAGAAATTCCTACGCGTCGCGCTATGACGCGAACGGAGACTGACGGATCTTCCTCGATTTCTCGAAGAATGACTTCGTCATTAACTTGTCGCGGTCGTCCTTCACGGGTACCACCAACTCCGGTGCCAAGAATTCTTCCCTCAAGAAGCGCGTTATGCACTCTAATAAAGACGCGATAATCGGGATAACGAACCAGGTTCGGGTATCTTTCACGGTACAATCTTGCAGCCGCCCTGGCATTACCTCTTGCTTCTCCGTAGATAAAATGCATTTCGGCGTACTGCCGTGGCGTGTACTCATAACGAGGCATTGGGCTGAATAAGGTTTCAGCGCTACTGTACACACGTACAAGCACACACAAACGAATGTTTTCGGAGTCCGTAGGATCGCCAAGTCGTTTGTCCAATACGCAAAGAGTTCCAAATCGATAGGCAAAGCAAAGTCCAAAAACACAGCACAAGTCAAATTTTACAGAAGAAAACACCGAGCCACTGACCGGGAGCGAAAGTTGTCTGACGTAGCAACTCGAAGAGAGACTAGTTACAACTAAACTAATAAAATCAAGCAACAATGAAGCCTGTACGAGTGAAGGGCGCAGGAAAGAACAAAAGAACCTGCGCAACTTCATACCGATTTAACCGATTTACCAAAAAGCGGCGCTATCTATCCCTTTCACACTGACTGAGGTGCAACTCCGCCACAGGTAGCGGTCCCAAATTCCGGACAGATGACGTCATCGGGTCGGAATTATGCTATCCGCTTAACTACCTGCTTCGATTACAAGCATTCAAGCATAAGCCATTACGAAAAGGAAAAATGGAATAGTACCAATTTAATTTATTTTCTGTCTTCTTCATCACATTCATAGCAATATCTTTGTAACGATAAGGACTAGACGTAAGTTTTATACCAATTTGCAAACCTTATTAAATGTACAAGTTTTTAAAATAATGGTGGTCTTCGGTGTCATACATTTTTTTTACAGGAGAATTTTTTCAATTTTGGTCCTAACATCGTAAAGAAAAAACTTTTCAACTCAAGATTTTTTTTCTAAGGCAAATAAAACGGTATTCAAAAAAATGGTATCTTATAACATTAGTAAGCTATTCAGAAATGTTAAATAAAAATCATACCTAAAAATGTCATCATTTGCAGCGACAGCATTAAAAAAGCTTAATTCTGGAAGACAAAATCGTAAAATTCGAAAAAAAATTAATATCCTGGTTACTGTAACGGTTTTTTTTTAAATATTCAAATCAGTTGTTGGAAATTAGGTAAGCTACCTACCCGTTACGTTTGATCCATTATTTACGGGACACCCTGTATAGGTATATAAATAAAAACAGAGGTCCTGACTGACAGACTGACTGATTGACTGACTCATCAACGCCCAGCCCAAACCCTTGGACCTAGAAAGCTGAAATTTTGCAGAGAGGTTCCCTTTATAATATAGACAAGGAATAAGGAAGGAATATTCGGCAGTATGTTCCCGTGGGATATCTTCCGACATCCACGCGGGCGAAGCCGCTGGCAAAAGTTAGTCTTAGATAAAAAGAGATCTCTGTACAATGTTTGTCCTGAGCTCTGCTAAGCAGCATCGCTACATTCTGGTTTGAAGGGTAAGTAAAGTTACAGGCATAACATGTGACGCAACTTAAACCAACACAAACAACTTCAACTATAGCCAGTTCGGCAGAAAGCGGTCCTGCAATACCGTTGCCTCATCCATAGACGGCTATATTTAAATCGTTAGATTCACCCTACCGCGTCACTAATTCAAAGATTTAAATCTTTAGATTCGCCCTAAAGATGGTCGCGTTTCAGTTTCGTTTTGACACGTCTGACACACAATGTTGCAGTCGCCTTGAAAACTATGTGAGCACACTCTTCTCAGTGTAGCCACTTTTTCCCGACATAAGTAGTATGGTGCGGCATATCTAATGATTTAAAATTTTCAGTGTCATTGCCACTCATGCTCAAAGTTTCTAATTGGAACATAGCAACGCTGCTTATGAGGGTTGAACTACTAAAAAACTACCTGTAGAATCCAGTTGATTCCGTATTTGAGCTGATTATATCACTACACTGGCACTGGCTCATCACCACAACGAACCTTTCGTGTAGGCACGCTTCACTTCCCACTATTTCCCGCCATTCATTGTGGACTGACAGTTGACATTAGTGACAGCTACCTCACAACTGATGTAGGTACATGTACGGTGAAACCATACACTACTGACGACTAAGCATTTTTACGTAACTTTATTAATTCATATTAATTAAGCAATTAGTACACGATGTACGGTCATCACGTGTGCTCCCTCGGTCCTTTATATTATAGCCTTTGGTCTGTCAAATATACCTTTATTCTTCCTTAAACACAGCAGTATCATTGACTATCTTCCCACCTTCTACATGGTCCTTCGAGCCGGATACATATCTATAGATAGAGACACTACACATTTACAGTCCAGTAGTCGAGATAATGAGTTCCTGATAATTTCTAGTATCTAGTAATAAGGATCGAATTCGCAAAACACATGTTCGTTAGTATGAAACTGACAGAACAGGTGTCAAGAACGCATTCTCTTGACGGCCGGACTATAACATAGTTCGTGCCACTAGTAGTGGCTCATGTTTACATTTGAACGAAGCCCAATCACGCGTGCGCTCCGTCACGTCACAATAAGATAGCAACGCCATTGTCGTGTATTTTGTTCATATTGGAACGCCTATTATTTCGAGAGCCTTCCGTGAACTGACAATGTTGTATCAGTTAGATACGAGATGACAGTTAGATAACTTAACAATACTCCTTTGATAGTAGTACGTCAGTATAATAAAGTAGGTATATACTGGGCCTTTGATGTCAGAAATAGGTGAAGGGTAAACTACTTAGTATGTACATTATTATATACATACATAAACTCACGCCTTCTTCACATGTGGGTAGGCAGAAACTACAGAACGCCACCTGCTACTTTAGAGGCATGAGGAACAGGGTGTGACGTTCACTCATCCTCCATTGAAAAGGGAGGATCCTCCGACCAGACGGGTGTCGTGTCTGATGGGCAACTGCCCGACCGATGATGTTAGGACGTTGTATATTATGCTAGTCGCGCGGTAAACTCTGATTGCGCGGTGCAGGATTGCGTGACGTCAGTGTGACGCGTAGTTCGTATGTGGCGATGTAGATTCCGCCACACGACGATCCTTACATACCCCTTCTGCCTCATTTACGTTCATACATCTGGTCATACACGCACGCCGATTGCGAGTACTACGCACTTGATCTTTCTGAAGAACATCACCAGTAAGGTCATATGTCTTCCTAGGTCGTCCCCACCGTTTCCACTCACATCTGCCTTGTAAATACCTTTCATTAGTCTCCTTTCATTCATCCTCTCAACATGACCAAAACATCTAAGCATACTCTTTTAAATTTTTATCACATCTTCTTTTATACCGCACCGCATCTTCTTTAAACTACTTTGTGATGTGACATATTTGGTCAATAGCTGTAGATAATGGTTCACAATACCAATAGGGAACGAAGGCACATTCGGTGTTCAAGCATCAAGATGAAGGTTGAAAGATTTAAAGGTAGCAGTGGGAGTACTGGAGTGGTACCTGTAGTTAATCTTCGTTTGAATATTAGGACAAGTTTAGTACTACTACTCTTACTTTTAAAAGAACTCGTGCAAAGCAACAGTAGTATGTCGTAGAAGTAAAATATTTTTATTATAAGGTAAGTAACTTAAGGTTGTACATTCAAACACTACCACAGATTAATACAGACAGATGGGACACTCCGCAGTTTAGGTATGAAGCTACAAGTACGCGGCGGGCCTCTCTCACGGCCCCACGGATTCAGTAGGTTAGAAGGTATAACAGTTACGCGATAGAAAGACAGGCAACTAGTAGTTGAATATAACTGTAGGTAATAGTGTAGTAGTGCGTAGTGCGACCTCAATTGCACTTTATTGTGTCGTAGCGAGAGTCTTTTTTTATTTAAATGATTTTGCGGAGTGTCCCATCTGTTTTAATCTGTGACAATACAGAACAAAAAACAACTCGGACGGTAGGAAATCATCAATTTCATTTGTGGATATTGTTATCGAGTCTGTATTTTACTTTTTTATGATAATTTAATATTAATATTGAATTAAGTATAATCTATATATATAAAATTCAAAGTCCTGACTGACTGATTGACTGACTGATTGATTGACTGACTGACTGATATATCAACGCACAGCCCAAACCGCTGGACCGAGAGACTTGAAATTTTGCACATAGATACCTTATACAGTGTAGGCATCCACTAAGGAAGGATTTTTGGAAATTCCATCCCTAAGGGGGACAAATAGGGGATGAAAGTTTGTATGAAAAATCTTATTCCTTGAATTAATAGACTTGAAACTTGGCACAAATATTTATCTAAGTAAGTTATAAAGTTTGACATTTTTAGTTTTTTTAAACTACCCCCTCAGGAGGGATTGGGGGGTGTCAAAGTTTGTATCAACGCACAGCCCAAACCGCTTTGTCTAGAGATTCCAAATTTGGCACATAGGTTCCTTGTGAGGTCTAAAAGTGCACTAAGAATGAATTTTTCAAAATTCAACCCCTAAGGAGGTGAAACGGGGGTCCAAAGTTTGTATGAAAAATCTTAGTCCTTGAGTTAATAGACTTGAAACTTGGCATGAATATTTATCTAAGTATATTATAAAGTTTGTCATTTTTAGTTTTTCTAAACTACCCGCTCAGGAGGGATTGGGGGGTCTCAAAGTTTGTATGTAGGAATTTTAACGCGCGTTCTGATTTACTCGAAACTCAGTATTTATACTTGAAACCAAAAATTACGAATAACGTGTAACAGAATATTTATTATATTATTATTATTATTATTTCGAATATCCACCCCTAAAGTGTTGGAAAGGGGTAGTCAATTTTATAGGCAGGTTTTACTGCGGGGCTTAACTCGAAAACTGGTGTAAATAATCTTTCTTTTAAGTTACGGAAATCTCTCAAACGATTTTTTAAAATTGTATCCCTGTGGGGGTGAAAACAAGGAATATAGTTTATATGAAAAATCTTATTCATTTGCTTAATTAAGTTGAAACTTGGCACAAATACTTGCCTAAGCAAGTAATAAAGATTGTCATTAATAGTTTTTCCCCCAGAGGGAAGGGTAGAGGAGGAGGTGGGAATGGGAGGGGGTGGTAAGGAGGGAAAGGGGAAGGGGAGAGGGTGGTGAGGAGGGAAAAGGGCAAGGGGAGGGTGTGGTGAGAGAGAGGGAGGGGAGGGGTGGTGAGGAGGAGGCTGAGGGGGAGGATGATGGGGGCGAGGGATAGGAGAGCATAGTGAGTGGGAGGGTGTGGAGAAGGGAAGAGAGGGAGGGGAAGAAGTGTGAGGGGGCGGGGAGGTTAGCGGGAAAGGGATGTGGTGAGGGGGTGATAGGGAGAGGGGGATGGAGAGGGTGAGGGAGGTGAAAGGGTGCAGTGAGGGGGAGGGTGAGAGGGTGGGAAGGGGAGGGGTTAGAGAGAGGAGTGGTGAAAGGGAGATTAGGGGGAAGAGGGAGCAGTGCCTTTACACCTTAAAGTTGCTTTTTGTATAGGACTGATTCATTAAAGAAACCCAGCCCGACAGAAATTACTGAATAGAATAGAAAGTCGGAAACTCGGAACGACACAAAAAACAGGAGTAAACTCCAGTCGTGCAACGGAGCTGACATACACGCTTTTTTTTATTTGTTTGAACGCGCTAATCTCTGGAACTACCAGTCGGACTTTAACAATTATTTTTGCATTTCATAGCCCAATTCTTAAGGAAGGCTATAGGCGCATTTAACATCACACTAGAACTCTTAAGTGCCCAGCAAAAAAAAGTGAGAAGGAACGCTAAGCGAAAACGAAGTAATAGCGCGGGAAGGCAATGCGATGCGACAGGGTGGGTTGGGGGAACATGAAATTTTACGCGGAAGAAGTCGCGGGCAGAAGCTATCTCGAGATTTTTGTACCTGCGGCATATTTTCCGACGTTCACGCGGGCGAAGCCGCGGGCAAAAGCTAGTATTTTAAATAATTGTATACCATATTGTACATAATTCTGTAGTTTCAGCCTACCCTATCATGAATAAGGCGTCAGTATTATGTGTGTAGGTATGTACGTAAGTAATTCTATACCGGAAACCACAAGGTTATTGATTGCTAGTTATGTATTATCTTATATCTGATGACCGCAGGTGGTTACTAGTGCAGTAGGTAATGGCGAACGCAAATGGCTTTTAGCCAGATAGAGTACTCTACAATACCTATTTGTGTTATTGGACAAAATTGGGTACAATGTAATCTTGTAATAAAATGAAAAGCTTAACCAGCTGGTATATTCAGTAAAACTTAAGCGAATTGAGCTGTCATTCCACCTGATGCTAGGGGATTGAACTCGCTTCAACTAAGTTTTCACGGTGAGATCTTTACAGAATACACTGGCGAGATTGACACTATTGACAGCGGGGAAAATATTACCATGAAAACTTAGGTGAAGTGAGCTGTCAATACTGTCAATTCCGCCGGGGTATTCTGTGAAAATATCACCGTGAAAACTTAGGTGAAGTGAGTTTGAAGCGAGCTGTCAATCAGGATTGACACTATTGACAGCTGTGAAAATATTACCATGCAAACTTAGGTGAAGTGAGCTGTCAATAGTGTCAACCCCTCCGGTGTATTCTGTGAAAATATCACCGTGAAAACTTAGGTGAAGTGAGTTTGAAGTGAGCTGTCAATCCGGATTGACACTATTGACAGCTCATTTCAACTAAGTTTTCACGGCAAGATTTTTACAGAATACACCTGCCTCCGGAGTCTTCTTTGCTTGCATAGTGCAAAAAATATGCTACATTACCTATCTTTGTTTCGTCTCCATGGAAGAAAACAATGAGTAGGTACTATATTTTTTCCGCATATGCACATTTTGTTTTAATTTTTCAAATCCACCAACCGATGCGGTAGGCTCTGGTTCCTGGAAAAAATATTCAGAAACACGTAGCAACCTTATTTTCCAAACAAAAAAAAAAGATACCAGTATCAATTTCTATCTTTAAATCGATAGACCGAACTTCAAACCCTAATCATTTAGCAACATTGAAGTCACGTACTGGCCAGCTGCAATATTTTCGTTCCCAAACAAACGCAGTGCAAATGTTCAAATAAGTAAGACTCGCCACCGTCCGGTCAGATCTGGCGTCCCATGAATTTAGATTGCAAGTTTATTCCAAGTTCAAAATTCATCCAATACGCTCACGGCTATGTATAATTTGATGTGGGAATATGGTTTAGAAATCTAGAACATACATCTGTCTTCAACCTGTACCTAACAGACCCGAGAATTTTGGAGCTAGAATTTATTTTAAGCCTCGATTTATATCTAAAACTGAATACACCAAATAATTATAACACAGCGAAATACCCAAGGCACGAAATGGAAGTCAGAAATAAATTATTAAATTATTCTTAAATAAATCTAAGTGACTTTATCCTAAAGTACAAAGTAGGTTTGTACCTACAGATGACACAAACATGAAAGGTTGACAGCCACTGTCGTATTTCAGACAAAATATTTTATAAATAATAAATCTGGTCAAGAGCGAGTCGGACTCGCGCACAGAGGGTTCCGTTCGGATTTCTGAAAAACTGTGCTATTTAGAGACATCGTTTTATTTTTCCTGTAATGTTTACATAAACTTCTATCACATAGAATAATTTCAGTGTTTTCTCTTTGCAAACTTCGGAGATAAGGCGTATTTTTTTTTACATTTTTCATCAAAAGTCGAAACTATGCAGCCAAAAAAAAAAATTAAAATGTTTGAAAACGTGCAAACAGCGCTCTTTCATATGATACTCCACATGCCCTAGTAGCCTCACTTTGAATTTTTAAGACCGCCTTTCAGCGCCTGTTGCTAAAAAAATTTAAATATTTTTACTTCTTTCTTATTTGCAAAATAATTGGGTAAACGTCATCTAAAACTGTTCCAAATTTCAAGTTGATAGCATTAGTAGTTCTTGTGATATCCAGCTGTGACAGGCAGACAGACAGACAGACAGACTCATGAGTCGCACCATAAGGGTTCCTTTTTTACCATTTTGGTACGGAACCCTAAAAGTTATAATTTCACGCGACAAATTCTTTAGCATCATGTCATTGTATTATTTGTACACGCATTTGAACTCAAATACGTCTGTCTGAAATGACGGGTCGAACGCTTGCTAGAGTTACCTATACTACATTAAATGTTTGCTTGTTACATTATAAAAAAAAAACAATTTATAAAATTTTTGTCTGTCTGTTTGTTCCGGCTAATCTCAGTAACGGCTGGACCGATTTTGTCAGGACTTTCACTGGCGGATAGATGATGTTATAAGGAGTAACTTAAGCTACTTTTACAATAGAAAAAGAATTTTCGGAACCCTATTCCGGGCAAAAAAAATTAAACCCATAAAATCCGACATCCACGCGGGCTAAGCCGCGGGAAGATGCTAGTTAATAATAAACGGTCTATATTCCCATTCATATGGATGGGCTACAAAGGCCACAACTGTGTGGAGTTACTCCCAATTTAATGTGATCTAATAGGGCATCTCAAACGCCGACTCATAGATATTCAGTGTATGCTTTGACTTCTAAATCTAATAACAGATTCTGTGAGCACCGCGTTTATTGTAATAGGGCTCTTGAATCTATTCCGCTTTCACGAAATAAATCACTGATCTATTTTACTTTGTGAGGATACTTCGTAGTATCAAAACCGATTTGATTTGGTTAGTCGATTGTTCTTGGAATGTAATTATACGGGCTGTTTTTTTTCCGAATGCTCTCATAGCTTATTTCTGGGACCATAATTATGCTGCTCTGATTTTAGTGAACTAAACCAGTACATAAAATCATAGACTGGTCGCGAAAAATTTACCATAACGATGATGAAAATGATGACTGTGTTAGATTTGATATAATTATAAAACTATAAGTATCTATAAGTGTATATATATATACCTAGATACTATTCAAATAGCAATCCTTGAATGTCAGGATGGTTATTAGTTATTTATTACTGTGTATTAAAGTATTATTGTTTACTGTGTTTTACTGTGTTCTATGAATATGGTGTGTAACGGAAGGATTTCATAATTAAAAGCACAGAAAGACAAGACTAGATATTTATATTTCTTCAATCAAGCTTGTCAATAATTATTCATCTGTAACGAGAAAGCTATTGTCCGTTCGCAAAACTAGGTCTTCGTGGAGAAGAACGAACAAGAAACTCCACGGAAACAGTGTTTAAGTATTTTTATCAACACATTTCTTATTTCTTATATTTCTATAAATTATAGTTATCTCAAACAGATAATATTCTACCTCTTGGACAATGGTCCAAGAGAACTCAGAATAATAGCAACATAATAACAATAGCTAATACAATAACGTGGTTCAATTAGACATAGTAACAATATTTAAGGTATAATATCAAATTACGTAACTTACGTGACACCTGGTAGGTAGGTCTATTTCACATCACAACGGCACTAGCACTATTGAACGTCCACCGAGCAATCAATTGCCCCGAGAATGTCCTTACAATCCTTTTTATATCCTACTACCCCTCTTTCCATCAAACGTCAACTGACAGTATTGTACCAATCGTTTAAAACAACCTATTATATTAAAATAGCAATATAAATTCTAAAATATATTGCTGGTACTATTAAATATATTTACAGCAATAACATCTATACGATTTTTACAAGATAAGAGTCGTATATTTTATAAACACAATAACTAGTCAAATTAGAAACTTCTATATTGGTCCTAAGCTTCGTAAATGTGACAGATGTCATTATCCAACAAACAGTTTTATCTAAAGGTGGTTTTTTTTTTGAGGAGTGGTTAGAGAGGCGCCACGGCGTCCTCACCTTCCGCCTGACGCAGGTCCTCACCGGACACGGTTGTTTCGGGAGGTTCCTGTTTCGCATAAGGCGGGAGGAAACGCCCGGGTGTTTCCATTGTGTGGATCGCCCGGAGGACACGGTGGAGCATACAGTGGAGGTCTGCCCGGCTTGGGCAGAGCACCGCCGTGTTCTCACGGAGGCGATCGGCGGCGGCGATCTCTCGCGTCCGAGCCTGGTCCAGGCCATGGTTCGGAGCGAGAGTGCATGGGAGGCCGTCACCTCCTTCTGCGAAGCAGTGATGCTCGCGAAGGAGGAGGCGGAACGCGTGAGGGAGAGGCAGCCTCACGCCCTCAGTCGCCGCAGGAGACGCCCTGGGCGGCGGGAATCGCGGGGCGATTTCCGGCCACCGTAGGCGCGGGCCTGCGGACGGTGAGCAGCGGGTAGCTCGCCGTCCGGTAAGGACCAGGCCCGAGTCGACGGCGCGTCGTGTTCCACGCGCGCCTCAAAGAGATGTCAGCAAGTGACGGGGCCCAATAGGGCCGACGCCGCTGGGGTCGCGGGTTGTCTGAAAGGGTTACCGCGGCCCTGGCATAGGCAACTGAAGGAACACGGGTGGGTTTTAGTCAGTAAAAGTCTGACACGCCCTCCCGCTCCACCCAGAGCGGGAGAAGTTATTTGATGATTTCCCACCCTCAAAAAAAAAAAAAAAAAAAAAAAAAAAAAAAGGTGGTTTTACAATGATGTTATGGTTTAAATCACAACCGAACCAACTTCTGGAATCAAGGTAATCTCAATTTTACTTAATACTTAAAAATATAGTGCTAAAAATTATAAAAATAATTATCAAATATAACAACTGCATAGTTTTCATCATCTTTATGGTAAATTTTTATTTAGCTATTGAACACTCTAATTTAATAATAATTTATTGATTTTCAGACAACATGATTCATTTTGTTAGTAAAAAAATATGTTTTATCAAATCAAATCAAATCATTTATTACTTTGCCAACATGGGTAGATAAATGGGTAGATAAATGTTATAAAAATGTTTGAGAATGAACTCCATGCTCTGCCGTCACATGGGCCTGCAAAATTTACATAAGTAAAAATAAAAACATGCTGAATAACAATAAATTGGAAAACATTACCATAACACATTTGATTTGCCAATGTCAAGGAGTATCTGTCAATAACTAAGCAAATGTCAATAAATTAAATAATGGAATGTCAATAAAATAAACAAAAAACCCAACTGCAAAAACACATACTTAACTGAAAAGAGAAAAATAAGCATTATAAGTAATCTATAGAATTTTGGTGTTGCAAGCCGGACAAACCTGAAATATGGTGTAACTTTTGTTTGTCTCCACCTGCTGCAGTACCAAAATTCTATAAAATATAATGCTTATTTTTCTCTTTTCAGTTATGTGTTTTTGCAGTCGGGTTTTTTGTTTTTTATAATATACAATTTTTTTCCCGTCGAAGAGCCGTCATCATTCAGGCCGTTGCTTGAATGGCAGCGTTTAGTGAAATGGCTAGGCGGTTGACCAAACGGCTTTAACCAGTTGGCTGCGACACATACACCATTTGACCGTGAAATAACTCTATACAGAAGTCGGTAAAAATAGCATGCAACGTAAATACCATTGGATTAAATCCTATACAAAATATATGACGCCACAGTATCAGCGGATTAATTAGATGCGTGAGCGTTACAAACTAATCAATTGCTGTAATTAACAGTCGTTGCGTTGAAATGACATATTCCACCAGAGTTTAATGACAAGTTTAACATATTATAAACTGGTGAATTGAACGAGTGTCAGCGAAAAAACAATGTCTACTGCTACAACTATGTCTTAGGGCAACTATGGGTTTTGGGTAACTTTTTTTTTTTGTACATGGGAAATCATCAAATTACTTTTCCAGCTCTGGAGGGAGCGGGAGGGCGTGTCAGACTTTTACTGACTAAAACCCACCCGTGTTCCTTCAGTTGCCTGTGCCAGGGGCATGGTATATCTTTCGAACAACCCGCGACCCTGGTGGCGGTTTTGGGTAACTGCCTTGTTGTTGCAGAGGTCGCTAGCGCTACTGTTGAGCCCTGTTGTTGCTGTTGTTGCTCCTGTGTTCGATTCCCAGGTCGGGCAAAGGGTTAATGGGCTTTTTCCAACACGAATTTCTCACTAGCAGCCCAGAGTTTAGATTTGTGTATGGTTGATTACGATAGGCTCACCCCACATATGGCTTAAGATTCAGATATATGCCAATGACCTTATGTGGTTAGCTTGCGTGTTCTGTGCTGAATCCACTCAGTAATATTATAGGACTCGCCCATCAAGGAGCGCTGTCCTAAATAGACGCATTATTGATTTATTATACATTAAACTAAAGGTATTTTAATAAAACACTTATACTAAAAGATAAATAATTAAATTATCTTTAAAATGGTGAAGGTTTCATTAAAATCCGCTTGATAGTTTTTGCGTGATCCTCAGTTTTTTATCCGCGTTAGACATACCTTTACAAATTAATAATTACACTATCTAATGTAAATATAATCTAAAATATTCAGTTATTAAATTATTATGAAAATGCTCTAATTTAATATATATTTTTTTCAAATCTTTAGTTTAAAATCATTAAAAGTCGGTTATCGTCGCCTTAAGCTACGATTTCCTAAAAAAACGGTGAACATCACATAACGGCCACAGTGACTGCCGTCATGAAAATGATGCCCAGTGCCATCATTTTCATGGGGTTTGACTTTAACGGTGTCAAAAAACGCTTTCCAGGTAAACATAACCCCTCACGACGGGGGATGCGGTGGCCCGGGGTGGGGTCGTCTTGGCGGTGTCCCTAGACATCGCCAACGCCTTTAATACCCTGCCCTGGAGTTGCATCAGGGAGGCATTCCGGTATCACCGGATGCCGACCTACCTCTGTCGAGTGGTCGAGGCCTATCTGACGGACAGGGCCATCATCTACCCCGGTCATCAGGGAGAGTGGAACCGGCGAGAGATGTCGTACGGTGTCCCACAGGGATCGGTCCTGGGGCCGCATTTGTGGGACATCGGTTACGACTGGGTGCTGCGCGCCGACCTCCCTAGCGGCGTCAGCGTGGTATGTTACGCTGACGACACGCTGGTCCTGGCGCAGGGGAGGTCGCACCAGGCGGCGGCTGATTTAGCGACACGCGGGGTTGCGATAGTCGTGGAGAGGATCCGGCAGTTGGGACTCGAGGTGGCCCTGCACAAGTCCGAGGCCATGTGTTTTCATGGTCCTCGGAATGCACCACCGTCGGGTTCCCAAATAACGGTGGGAGGGATTCACATCGGAGTCGGGTCGACGATGAAGTACCTGGGACTCGTCCTCGACAGCCGGTGGAACTTCGTGGAGCATTTCCGACGTTTGGCTCCCAGACTGGCACGGGCTGGGGCTGCTTTGCAATCTGGGGTGTCCAAACGCCTCCTGCCGGAGGCTCTACGCGGGGGTCGAGCGGTCCATGGCCCTTTACGGAGCACCGGTGTGGGCGCGTTCCCTAAGGCTGCGGCCAGCCCAAAGGTTGAACGCGTCCCAGAGCGTCATGGCCATCCGGCTAGTCCGGGGATACCGCACGGTCTCCCGGGAGGCGGCGAGCCTCCTTGCCGGATTGCCGCCGTGGGATCTGGAGGCAAAGGTCCTCGCGCACGTGTGGGAGTGGCGCGAGGAGGCGAAGCGCCGGGGCGTAAATGCGCTGCCGCGAGAAATCACGGTACAGCGGACAGAGCTCCGGCGGGATCTCATGGCGGCATGGAGAGTGCGACTGTCGCAACCCAGCGCTGGGCACGCCACAATTGCGGCGATAAGTCCCCTCTTTGAGGAGTGATTAGAGAGGCGCCACGGCGTCCTCACCTTCCGCCTGACGCAGGTCCTCACCGGACACGGCTGTTTTGGGAGGTTCCTGTTTCGCATAAGGCGGGAGGAAACGCCCGGGTGTTACCATTGTGTGGATCGCCCGGAGGACACGGTGGAGCATACAGTGGAGGTCTGCCCGGCTTGGGCAGAGCACCGCCGTGTTCTCTCGGAGGTGATCGGCGGCGGCGATCTCTCGCGTCCGAGCCTGGTCCAGGCCATGGTGCGGAGCGAGAGTGCATGGGAGGCCGTCACCTCCTTCTGCGAAGTAGTGATGCTCGCGAAGGAGGAGGCGGAACGCGTGAGGGAGAGGCAGCCTCACGCCCTCAGTCGCCGCAGGAGACGCCCTGGGCGGCGGGAATCGCGGGGCGATTTCCGGCCACCGTAGGCGCGGGCCTGCGGACGGTGAGCCGCGGGTAGCTCGCCGTCCGGTAAGGACCAGGCCCAAGTCGACGGCGCGTTGTGCTCCACGCGCGCCTCAAAGAGATGTCAGCAAGTGATGGGGTCCAATAGGGCCGACGCCGCTGGGGTCGCGGGTTGTTTGAAGAAGATACCGCGGCCCTGGCATAGGCAACTGAAGGAACACGGGTGGGTTTTAGTCAGTAAAAGTCTGACACGCCCTTCCGCTCCACCCAGAGCGGGAGAAGTCATTCGATGATTTCCCACCCTCAAAAAAAAAAAAAAAAAAAGGTAAACATACCAACCTACTTTCATAAATAACGTTTCTGTGACGTAATTCGACGGTAAATGGCGGACGCTACTTTGTGGCCACCGTAGTCTTAGGGAACCCTAGCTTTAGTCTTATCTGTATATAACTTTAAAATTCTTACAACACCTTTCCTAATCCGACGCGACGTTCGCACGTACGTAAAAATATCGTGGCGGGATTTTATCGCTCACTGGATTTTAAACTCTCGGTGTTGAGCCGAGCTTCAAGAATCCAACAGAGTGCATCCCAGCGCGTCGATAAAAAATCGGCGCGATATTTTTACGTCCGTGCGAACGCCGGCTAAGAGTCGATATTGATTTTGGTTCACAACTAATAATAATAATAAATATGACCACATTATCGACAAAATTAACTTTCTATGTAAACATTTTGCTTGCACATTTTCACCGGCGCCGCCAGAAACAAAGGAAATGCGATTACACCGGAACCGGAAGTTAGTTTAAGTTGAGCGCGGGAAACATCCGCATTATATGGAAAACACGGAATAGTTAGTAAATGGAGAGGTGATAGGCATAAATAAGAATAAGAATATTTATACCTATCACAAACCGAGCAAAAAAAAAAATTGGTGCTATCACTTAGGGCAATAGGGTCGCCTTCTATTTAATCGAAAACTAATCGAACCGGTCCAGTGTACCTACTTATTTGGTGAGTAGAAGATTTGTTGATGACGATACCGCAATATAAGGTAAATGTAGCTATTACCGACCTTATCAAAACAATTTTTAAATCGATGGCAATTATTAGAAGTATTGATTGATTTCACAATTAAGTACTTTATTATTTTTTTATGTAAGTAGGTATGCAATGTAAACTTTATATTTAGTAATCGTTAATTCTTTTAAAAATAAGCCTAACTTAGAATTATTAATTATTGGAGCGCTTTCCAAATAGGTCACTGCAGTTCGCGACTGGGAAGCTCTTAGAGCTTAACGAAGTCTTGAGGACAAGGATGCGCTAAACTTTTCAAAATAAAAACTCATAAAAGTTAACAGGCTATGTTGTTCTGTCATGGTTTGAAAGTTTACAAGGTATGTTTGGAAGGAAAACGGGGAGGCCTTAACAGTAGGACACAATATAGGCTAACAAAAAATAAAAAAGGTTAAAACGATCATTCCATTTAGCTGCTTACTCTGTGACACCCAGACGATGGTATATTATTATTACCTACTTAGATACAGTTTAGTCATGGTCGTTTGGTTATTGAGTTTCAGTGCAGAATGTCTAGATAGTTATAGACTGTAGATAGGCTAATATTGCTGGCAATTTGCGGTCTGTCCTATTTGTAACCGGTATGGACGTGTGATTATTAGGCGTTGTGTCATGTTATCTATCTGTATTTTGATAAGGTATCTTGTATCGGATTGTCTTTTTTATACGATGCATAACACTGTTTTGAATTGAGAATAAAAAGCCACTTTCTAACTGTTCGCGGCTTCAAAGGGTGTATTCAGAAAGTTGAAATACAGTGAATATTTGGTTTTAGGTGTAAAAAGCATTTTGATACAAATCAAGTTCAATATTCAGTGTAACGATATTAATTATTGCAACTTACAATCAATATTTAAGCGAACTATAGATCAAAATTTTATCATTTAATTCAGTAATATTGTATAATTAATCAAAACAGTGAAATATTTGGCGCTGACGATGTTGCTAACTTTTTGAATTTTTTAATTAATTAATTGCTGTGAATATGAATAGGTATGTTCCTAATACTTAGGGCCTATTTCATGATGTCCGAATAGCCACTACTTACCGAATAAATTAAAAAATGGAACAGAATTTGTATGGAATTATCTAAAAAGTAGAGAAAAGGGCCTTTGCCCATAAATTATAAAAGATTTGATTTGATGATAAAAGATTGAGACCACATTCGAATATTAAATGATCAGTGATATATAGTGTTCAAATTCAATGCCAAATCAAAGCTCTTTATCAAATACCTATTAAAATGACATAATGGTCGTCAGTGGCCGCAAATCGAATAGGTCTATTTCATGAATTTTCATTACCATATTTTGTTTGACTATAATCAGATTCGTGAATCTAAATAGAATTGGGGTTTTATTTCGTTTCATTCGTCAAATTATCAACTTTGTGACGTTAGAAATAAAAAACTGATGTAGGACCAGTCTCAAATTGAATATTTTATTTGATTAATTCAAGATACATTGACTAAAAAATAAATAAAAATTAAAACTATTTTTTTTATAAAACTTGACATGGATTAGAAATAGCGTTCAATCTTGTATAACAATAAGATTATGTGCACTATTAGCTTATTTTAGAGTTTACTCACTTATAGATACAAATACTAAAAACCTCCACGCAGACTTCCTCCATTCTAAACTTCCCCACGGTAAAGTAGGCTTTTAAGATATTTTTAATTTGTTGACTATTTTTGTTTTGTATTTTTTTTACAATTTCCTTTGGCAGCTTATTTAGAATGACAACAACTCATACTCATAGACAATGTTTCATTAAAAAAATAGAAGTGTCTGAAATTAGCAGTTTTTAGGGTTCCGTACCCGGTGGTTGCCAACGTAGGTATTACTAAGGCTCCACTGTCCGTCCGTCTGTCATAGGGCTGTATTTTTTTAACCGTTTAGGCAGAGGATAGGGTGTTGTGACGCAGCCTGCGAGAGGCCTAATAGACTTATTGAATGAAACTAAATACCATTAAGGTATTAACATAAGTACCACAATCCTCCGAGGAAACGCGAAATTGAAACATAAATCCATCCCATCCACACTTAGTTTATGAACTTAACAGGAAAAACTACGTGTAAACAGGGAATTGGGTAAATGAAACGGCAATCCATCCATCAAAGTAGTGACACACCGTATCAGGATCGATTTGTGGCACGTTGGTGTGAGACATATTGGTTTGTGTCATGCAAAGTCACGCGTGCTGGCAACATACGTGCCGTATTGTTGTAAGGGCGCGGACGCAACGAGAGCGGGTAAAATAACAAGTGACTGTAAATAGAGAGAATTCTAAAACAAATGAAAACAAGCTCTTTTTTCACTTATTTTTAATGAACACCATGTATTTTCATTTGATTTTACATAGGATATTCGTTATGTGTAAATAATTATGTCACACTAGCTTTTGCCCGCGGCGTGGCCCGCGTGGATTTCGGAGAATATCCAACGGTAACTTCCTACCGAGAAATCCTTCCTTATTCCTTGTCTACATTATAAACGGAACCTCTGTGCAAAATCTCAGCTTTCTAGGTTCAAGGGTTTGGGCTGGGCGTTGATGAGTCAGTCAATCAGTCAGGACTTCTCTTTTTATTCATACAGGGTGAAATTGAATTCATGGGCATCCTTTTAAGGGGTCATTCTACTCATCATTATGAACAACTTTTACTATGGGACCAAACCTGAAATCGCGAAACAAAAATCAGCTGTTCAGTACATTTTGACGAATTATGCGAACATAAATGTACTGAACAGTTGATTTTTTTTTCGCGATTTCAGGTTTGGTCCCATAGTAAAAGTTGTTCGCAATGATGAGTACAATGACCCCTTAAAAGGATGCCCATGAATTCAATTTCACCCTGTATAGATAGATTAAAAAAATGCGTACATAACTCATGCATATTAAAAGAACCGGTCAAGAGCGAGTCGGACTCGTGCACCGAGGGTTCCGTTCCGATTTCTAAAAAAGTTTGCTATTACAACGAAGTGATCCTATAGGGTTCCGTTTTTTTCCTTTTGTGGTACGGAACCCTAAAAAACCTACTATCATAACTACAATGTGGTAGGTACAGTCAGGGAAATTAATTGTTGAACAAATTTACACCTTACGTAAATTTTCCGTGTTATAGCCATCATCCTTCATCATCTGGATCATCCTTTTCCCAACGATGTTGGGGTCGGCTTCCAGTCTAACCGGATGCAGCTGAATACCAGTATTTTACATTGAGCGACTGCCTATCTGACCTCCACAAACCAGTTACTGGGTAATACGATACTCCATGGTAAGACTGGTTTCAGACTGTCGGGCTTCTGACGGCCCATAATGACTGTCAAAGATCCACGAATGACGGCCGGGACCAACGACTTAACGTGCTTTCCGAAGCAAGAAGGGGTCTTGGTACCTATGAAAAGATCGCGGTCTATGCGGGTGGAACCGCGGGGCGCAGCTAATAAATAATAAGTCAGTGAAGTTCTAACAGTGCGAAAGTCATTTTTATACAGTTTGGAGATTTAAATGTCATTGGATGCAGAAAAAAGCGCGCTTCGCATCGACCATTAAGACGATAGTTATTTGACCAATAACAACACGTAATTTCAAAAAAAACTGGCCAAGAGCGAGTAGGACTCGCGCATTCATAAATCCGTTCCGATTTATGAAAAAGTATGCTTTTTAGAGACATTATTTTTCCTGTAATCTATAAATTAATAAACTTCTGTCTCATCGAATCTCTTGTGTTTTAGTGCTTATTTTGTGAACTATACTTTTAACGTGTACTTACTGCAATTCCTATATTTGTTTTCAGTAAATAAATTTGATTTGATTTGATTTGAATAATTTCAAATTTTTCTCTATGCAAACTTCGAAGATAAGGTATTTTTTTTTTTATTTTTCATCAAAAGTCGAAAACTGTGCGGCCTAAAAAAGAAAAAAAATGTTTGAGAATATGCAAACAACGGTCTTTCATTTTGATACCCCACATACGGACATGCCCTAGTAACCCCACTTCGAATTTTTAAGACTTTCAGTCCCTGTTGCAAAAAAAAAAAAATCTTTCTTATTTGCAAAATAGTTGGGGAAACGTTATATTAAAACTGTTCCAAATATTAAGTTGATAGCATTAGTAGTTCTTGAGATATCCAGCTGTGACAGACGGAGAGATAGACAGACTAAGTGCCACCATAAGGGTTCCTTTTTTACCATTTTGATACGGACCCTAAAAAGGTGACAGTACATAACTCGTATGATGGCGCTAACACTGCGTATCTCAGTACATTCGCTCCAAATTATGTGCCATGCGTGAAGTGCTTCTTTGTGATTGTGGATTCGGTTTTTTGTCTCTCCTCTAAAGTAACTTTTGACTTTCGCACTGTTACAACTTCACCGAGTGACGATAAGTGACTAGGTTACGTTAGTGCGAAAAAAATTCTGACATGCCTTCAATTAGTTAGATTTTTTTCCCTTCAGTTTTGGGTTTTAATTAAAATAAATAAATAAACCATTTATTTCAGGCTAGGCATAGATAGACCTTAATCATACATATTTTAAATTTGAATATAAACAAAACTTGTGTTAATAACTAAGGTTTAAGACTATGCTAATAGCACTTCACTTTGCACTACCTTGACTTTTTGCTGTCCTATGGTACTTGTCCGTGGAAGCGACAGAACACGTCCTGCGGCCAAAAGTCTTCCATGACGAGGAGCAGATAACAGTTCGGTACACGCACAACAAACGCCTTGAAGTTGATGTTGCGGCGCGACTCCAGTAACTGCACCCTCAGCGTGTACCTCATTTTCTGGCGCACGTCCTCAACGATGTCCTCCGCCTTAGTGGTGTAGAGTAGGCGGGAGATGTCCACCGTGTGTTCGGCTTTGTTTTACCCATTAATGCTTACTTTTACTAAAGTAGCACGTTCACGATCAAATAAGGAAAGCCGAGAATTTGATCACAGACTTCAGTCTTCTAATAATACAACGAGATAAAAGTTACATTGTTGATTGGTTTTACGACAAAATTGAGCATTTGATCCTGAATATGCTACTCTAAAGTAAAAAGGTTCATACAACTTAGATATGGTGAGATAACTACTTAGGTAAATGTTTATGTTATAAAATATTACTGACACGAAATCGATAATTTTAAATCTCTCATTGGCTTAGCAAAACTTTGCTTAATTTTATTTGCAGTCCTCTGCACATTATAAGTAAGTACTTATAATATTTCCTTGTTGATTAATTTTGTTTGAAAATGTCTTGAGTCGTGTTTTAATTGACTAAAAAACAACTTTTAAAGTAAATTAATAATGTACTTGTATTAATTTACCAAAATGTTCACGTGTTTGTTAACAGTCAATTCAATCATTTTCGGTAGTAAACACGACTTTTCAACTTTCTACCGTAAACCCGTAATTGGGTTTTTCTATTACAAAAGAAAATCCCGGTTATAGAGGATTGGAACGTTCCCAATGAATAGGCTGGACCCCTATCCCAGCGGGACTCAATACATCGGCAAACTGCGGGTATTCGATAATATACCTCTGCGTGCCCCTCCGGGAGTTATAACCGTGAAGATTATTATGATATTATTTGTTTCGATACTTTTTTCATGTCAGATCTTTGTTGGTTTGGAGGGTTTACTGAAAATACTGGCAAGGCTACTTTTTATTTATTTTTTGCAAGCAAGATTATAGCCGGTGCAAGTTTCTGGAACGTCCAAGAGCAATAACCGCATGCCATAAAAGCACGTTCAATTATTGCCGTTCAAGATTGCATGCAAGTGTTTACACGCGTGCGATTTCCGTAAAAATTCATACAATCATTGAATGCAAGTTGCCATTCAATAAAATTGCATGTGACTTACACCAAGGGAGTAAAAATTCAAGGCGATTATTGCCTGTAAGTTTTGCCTCGTCTAAACACAGAGTCGCACGACCTTGTACAATTGATTCAAGTACCGTCCGTATTTGCGCTGCCAAATATTTAATTAAATTTTGTTGAACGTTTTCTCAAGATTTTCTTTTAACTTGTTTCGTTCGTTTATGTTAACACACCCTCACAGCACTCATGTTTGAATGATAGATCATGCCAGAATTGAATGCGATTTTATTGTATTTGCAATGTTATTGTACGTGTGATTTGATTGTACGTGCGGTTATTATAGATGCAATTTTATTGTACGTGCATATTGTACGTGCTGTTTACACCTACACCAGTTTTGAACGGCAACTAACTTGCCCGTATCGTGCTAAAATTGTACGTGTTTTATAGACGGTGCCAGTTAATTGCTGCTTCAATTGTATGGTACGTCCAAGCAATAAACTAGCACCGTTTAAATGGAGATTTTTACCGACCAATAATACATAGTTTATAATGATTACCTGTATGACCTTAAGGTCTATTCCCGTATTTAAGAACGTTCAAAATCTAGTTGCAATATCATCTCAGCGCCAGTCAATGTCAAAAGTTTGTCAATAACAAGTATATATATTTAAATTAGACGTATTTTTGACAGATTGAGATCGAGATTATAATGTGAAAGTTCTTAAAAATACAGGATTCAGATATAAAAATAGCAACAACATAAAAGGCCTTTCAGCAATACGTCGATCGTTGCGTTATCGCGATTATGTGAAGTTTTTCCCTCCAGTCGCAAATTGACAAGCGCTGTGCTAAAAACGCACGAGTGAAAAGTCCTCAAAGCTTGTTATTTTATAACAAAATGAAAGTCTTTTTATCAATAACTATGCTTATAATGTAAAGTGAAGCAAATATCGACAGCCATTGAAATAAAATTGGCAAAAAGCTTGAAAATGTTTCGGTGGAGCTCGCATGTTTACCGTTGCCCGCTCTGTCGGTAAGTTCCGGCCATCGTTCGCTTAAGCCGGGTTCAGACGTGTGTAATGTAAAATGTAATGTAATGTATTGTATTATATTGTGTAATGTACCTAATGCGGATTCTGCGCGTGGACGACACTACGAGCAATACTTATAATGCTATGGCTGGCGCTCGCGCTGATTCATCGGCTGTCAGTTTTTAGACGCGTAATGTAATATATCGTGTAATGAAATGCGAATTGTGTGGACGGTATTTCAAATTCAACGCGAATCCTGTATGCGTTCGCGCTAAAAACCGAGCCGATGGATCAGCGCGAGCGTGACATGTAATGCTCGTAGTCCCATCTACACGCAGAATTTGCGGTGCATTAGACGTTACACATTACACGCATTTGTACATGGCTTAGCGCGAACACAAAAAGGCTTTAGAAGTCGAACACATAATAGGATTCGCATTGACTTTGTATGCCGTTCACACTATTCGCCTTACATTACACGATACATTACATTACAAATTGCACTCGTCTGGACCCGGCTTTAAACATTTCTCTTTTAAACGTTTATACATCATACGGATGGCAGGAAATGTAACAAAAATAACGTAATAAAAAACTATCGGATGTTTTCAGATGCGAACATACCTTTACCTGTGAATGATTTCTCCTCAAAGCAATTACTTTTATGATTTCACGCGGAAGCTCAAGCTCCTGAGATTTTGAAATAGAAATATGATGTGTTTTTCTTTTATTGTCTCTGCTTCAAGACTAGCAAAGTTTGCTTTCCTCTGTCAGTTTCGTGGTACAGCAGTGCTATTCTGTAAAAATCTCACCGTGAAAACTTAGGTGAAGTGAGTTTGTTTTTGGTAGGAATTGACACTATTGACAGCTCACTCCACGCTCACTTCACCTAAGTTTTCACGGTGAGATGGTTACAGAATCGCACTGCAGGTCGTAAGTATTTTACAACCGATCTGGCCGAAACTTGGTTTAAAGCTTTAACGACTATATACATTTTTTTTGTTATGCATTTTTGATTGATTTTGATTTTTGATTGACTTTCCCCAAAAAGGGGCAAAAAGGGCAACTGGGTATCTCCGCCTTATGAGATCCGGTTTCGAGGGTTCTTTTATTATTTGACAGGTATCACTTTAAATTGGTCTCATAAAAAATTGGTAAAGATCTGTTCGGTGTGCTGAGCAGAATATCTCCTCAAAATGCAGTATACTGCTCACTTTTAGATTTATACCAGTGAAATCGGCCCTTTAACTACTAAGTAGGGATTCTAGGGATTGATGAGCACCTGGGACCACCTTCTCATCACAAAACTAGAGAATTCTGAAAATAATTAGGTATCAGAATTCTCTAAAACGGAGAATAGACAGAATAAAAAACCGGTCAAGAGCGAGTCGGACTCACGCACCGAGGGTTCCGTTCCGATTTCTGAAAAAGTGTGCTATTTAGAGACATCGTTTTATTTTTCCTGTAATTTTTACAAAATTTCTATCACATAGAATAATTTCAGACTTTTATCTTTGCAAACTCGGAGATAAGGGGGAAAAATAAAAAATAGTTTAAGATGTGCAAGCAGCGTTCTTTCATATGATACCCCACATGCCCTAATAGCCTCATTTTGAATTGTTAAGACCCCCTTTCAGTCCCTGTTACAAAAAAATATAAATATTTTTACTTCTTTCTTATTTGCAAAATAGTTAGGTAAACGTTATCTAATTTATTTTTTATTTTTATTTATTTATTTTGATTTACACGGCTTACGAAACCAGTTACATAAATCAACGTATAGAAGTATAAACATAAAACATAAACAAATAACAAAAATTAAATACAATTACTGCTCACAATAATTTAGCCACATAACCATTAAATTGGTGAATTCATTAGCGAACAGATCGCAGTCCGGGTTGGCTTCCACGAGCTTATTTAGTGCGGTCAGCACGCGCGGCACGGGAGACGCAGCACGGGCTGCAGTCCGACACGAAGGCACGCCTAGCAGTCGATGTTTTCTGCTACGAAGATAATTATTCGGTGTGTGGAGTCGAATCAGCTCGTTATGGATGTCAGGAGCATCCGTCATACCTTTCCATACTTTGAGCATAACGCCTACCTGGTCACATGCCCTTCTGGTCTCCAGCATATGATATCCCAGACATCCTAAAAGGAACTTGGTAGGATAGAGGTAGGGATAGTAACCGAGAGCTCTTCTGTAAAGAAAACGCAGGAATACTTTTTGCACTTTTTCTAGAAGAAGTGCATACTTTGCTTCGTGCGGACTAAAACTGTTCCAAATTTCAAGTTGATAGCATTAGTAGTTCTTGAGATATCCAGCTGTGACAGACAGACAGACAAACTGAGTCACACCATAAGGGTTCCTCTTTGACCATTTTGGTACGGAACCCTAAAAACGTGGTAAATATAGTGGTGCTTATGGTGTCTTGGTTTAGGTTAAGTTTTAGGTATAACAATAAAATACAGTTTGCAATAACACAGTCAATCAATCAATCTGCCTAGCCTTTTCCCAAATAAGTTGGGGTCGGCTTCCAGTCTAACCGGATGCAGCTGAATACCAGTATTTTACATGGAGCGACTGCCTATCTGACCTCCACAACCCAGTAACTGGGTATTACCGATAATCCTTGGTAAGACTGGTTGTCAGGCTTCTGACGACCCGTAACGACTGTCAAAGATCCAGGAATGACAGCCGGGACCAAACGGCTTAGCGTGCTTTCCAAGGCACGGAGGAGTCACGGTATGTAAAGATGGTGGGATCCACGGACCGACCCTGGCAAGCGTAGTTTAACCTGATGGATCGACCCGTGCGGCTGTTATTACTTAGCCACCTAATTTGATCATTCTTAACACAACATTGATTTTAACCGCGTTTCCGAGTTCACGTTTTGGACACCTGCCTAGTTTCAACCACGATTTAGTATGGCTAGGAAGAGCTTCCATTTTCAATTTAAATGCTTCATAAAATAGTTTAGACAGGCATCTAAAATATTCATGTTATTCTTTAATTACTTCGTTTATTAATACTTTCATTTGTGGTGATTACTGGGAAAGGAATTTATCAGAATATGGTTGCTGAAACTCTTTGTAGGGTTCCGTACCTCAAAAGGAAAAAACGGAACCCTTATAGGATCACTTCGTTGGCCGTCTCTCTGTCTGTCAGTCTGTCTAGACCCTTTTTCTCAGGAATGCGTGGAGGCATCCTCTGCCTAGCCTTTTCCCAACTATGTTGGGGTCGGCTTCCAGTCTAACCGGATGCGGCTGAATACCAGTATTTTACATGGAGCGACTGCCTATCTGACCTCCACAATACAGTAACTGGGTAATACTATACCCCTTGGTAAGACTGGTTGTCAGACTTTCGGGCTTCTGATGACCCGTAACGACTGGCAAAGATCCACGAATGACAGCCGGGACCAACAGCTTAACGTGCTTTCCGAGGCACGGACGGGTCTTGGTATGTTAAGATGGTCACCCATCCACGGACCAACCGCGGCAAGGGTAGCTTAACCTGATCGATCGACAAAATAACATCTAAATTCATCTAAATACAAAGAAAGTTGCAGTGGCAGAGCAAAGTAAATAATAATAAGTATCGAACTGCAACATTTTTGCAGTCTAAAAGCTAATTCCATACAGATCTCGCGTAAAATTATTTCCGTGCGCTCGGAAATAAAATTATTTCCGGCTGAAGTAGCGTCGTAGCTTCTATTACCTGTGTTTGTCAACTTGTGAATAAAATATTATGTTTTACCAGTGTCTAGATACCAGTATTTTCTTCTTTCAACAGAATATTTATCCCGTCACATGTCGCTATATACAGCGTGGCGCTGCTTTGACGACATTAACTTGACATGCGTGTACAGTTCCGCGTTTTCTTTTTATAAAGATATTCTAATTTCATTAAATGGTTTATTGCTTTATTTACAATTTTCTAAAATAGCATCTTGGAGCAACCTGTAGCGCAGATATGAAATTTAAACGAATAAAAAAGAAATAGTCACGCCACTCGAGTTTTTTTCTGGGGCTGTGCAAAAAAAAATCATTCATGAATCTACTCACAGCTGGGTCAGAACAATAGGCAAACTATGAACAAAAAAACCGGCTAAGTGCGTGTCGGACCACGCGCAAAGAAGGGTTCCGTACTTCCGTAGTTGAAAAGAATTTATCCCAAAAACAAACTTAACATTCGATATAAAAAAAAAAATAATATTATGTCATAAAATTACAAAATCACAATTTTCGGACTTTTTCCTTTACTTGTGCTGGGAGGGAGACCTTGCTTCTTGCCAAATTTCATTATTCTAGGTCAATCAACGGGAAGTACCCTATAGGTTTTGATTTACTTGCGACAGTTGCGAGTATCAAAATGTGTCGCAAAATGGGCGTATATTTTTATTGCGTTGACTTAGAAGCTTGAGTTTTTTAGGACTTCAAGAGACCGTAGACCTACGTATTTGATATTAATTTCAACTTGATACCTTTACGCATTTCTGAGAAAAAGGGTGTTGACAGACTGACCACTTTGAAAATATTTTTTTATATGATAGAATTACAAATTAACAATTTTTGGACTTTTTCCCTTACTTGTGTTGTGAGACCTTGCTTCTTGCCAAATTTCATGATTCTAGAACGACAGGAAGTATCCTATAGGTTTTGATTTACTTGCGAGTATCAAAAATGTCGCATAAATGGCCGTATTTTTTTATTGCGTTGACTTAGAAGTTTGATCTTTTTAGAACTGCAAGGGACCATAAACCTACGTATTTAATATTTTCAGCTTGATACCTTCACGCGTTCCTGAGAAAAATGGTCTTGACAGACTGACGGACAGACGGACGGACAAACAAGTGATCCTATAAGGGTTCCGTTTTTTCCTTTTGAGGTACGGAACCCTAAAAAAGAGGGTCCAAGTCTCAGACCTTACCAGCTGCCATAGAACAATAGCTTCATGAATGAGTCCTTTGCATAAAGTGATCCTAATTTTGGTTATTATTAAATAATGATTATAAAATAAATTTCAAACAAACTAAATAATAAAATTGTAAAATAAATTTCGAACAAACTAAATAATACAATTTTTATTATTTAGTTTGTATGAAATTTATTTTTTTTCAATTTATTAATTATTTTATCTAATTATAATATTTTGATTACTGGCTACTAGCACTACCCAGGTATTTAGTTAATGTCGCTATAGCAGCGGCACGTTGTATACTTATGAACCCCATAGGTTCATGTCAATGTGTGCTTGAATGTCAACCGAACCCCATAGGTTCACATTATTTTACGTTTATATATACAACGTGTCGTTTTGCATCCTCGTAAAATTTCAGGTTGTGGTACAGAACATCAAACTGAACAACTGTCTCCATGGGACCAACATCGTATTCGCGAGAAAAATTTCAACTATCCCATAGACAATACCTACTCGACGCAAATATATGGGACGGCTGATTATTTTTTCGCGATTATGATGTTGGTGCCATGGAAAAAGTTGTTATGTGTGATGGTCTATACCACACCCCTAAATTTGATGAGGATACAAAACGACACGCTGTATATATGATATACGTTTATAAGCCTAGTGTATAATAAGTAGGCGTTTATCGCCTCTGTCTGTAAGAGCCTTAAAGTGGAACTCTTGTAGAATCACTTCGTGTCCGTCTGTCTGTCTGTCAGTCTGTCAAGACCCTTTTTCTCGGGAATGCGTTGAGGTATCCAGCTGAAAGTAATATCAAATACGTAGGTCTATGATCTCTCGGACCTATTAAAAAAAATAAGCTTCTAAGTCAATTCAATAAAAAATACGGATATTTATGCGACATATTTTGATACTCGCAAGTAAATCAGGTACTTCTCGTTGACCTAGAATCATGAAATTTGTCAAGAAGCAAGGTCTCCTATCACAAGTAAAGGAATAAAATTGGAAAATCTTAAATTTGCAGTTGGAGAATTAACCGTGACGTATATCAATATATGGGCGAACAAGTTTTTCAACTAAAATATTAAATTTGTTTTTAGCATAAATTCTTTTCAACTACGAAACTCTTCATTGTGGGCGGTCTGACACGCACTTAGCCGATTTTTTTGTTCACTCAAACTTACAAAATTGTTAGGACCACTAACATTTTTCATATTTTATGTGACTGACTGAATGTGACAAAGTAAAAATAGCACTAATACCATTTTGACGAAAAACTTTTTCCTATTTTCACCAAAAATACAAGAAACAAAACCATACCTAACATTAGAACTTTATGTTCAATAAATAACAGGAGTTAAGCTTTCGTAATTGATTGATGGATAACTGTTGTGTTGCGTTCTTCGTGAACGCACCCCACCACGCAAGGGAGTTCTGGGAACACGTTTTACCATAATTTAGGTAATCATCTTAACAGAAAAGTTCAGGTTGCGAATCGTATGTCATGGAGGTTTTTCTAATTGCTACAAGCTATAAAACTTGGCAACATGTTAGGAAAAACCATCTTTTGTAAACAAAGAACAACTTCCCCTTCATATCCTACAAAGCATCTGAACTGCGTAAAAGCTCGGCCGTAGGATACAAGAAGTAACGTTGCATAATATGGCGCGTGTTCAGCCAAAGTATTCGTTATGGTGTTTGCTACACCTAGCCAACGGGGGCATACGTTTTCGATATGACGCCGAACGTCAGGTGTTCATCTCGTGACCTAGTTATCAAATTCTATTTTAAAACAACAGCTTTAAGTTTCAAACGGGAGTGTGTTCGTGGTTGTCGCTTGTGCCGTTTCGCTTGTGGGGCGTCGGGAGCCCTCCCTCTAGGAGAGAGCGTTGCCGGCGGCGGAGAGCACTTGAGACTCTGGCGAGGTGATCCGAGTGGCGATATTCGCGAGTTGGGGGGTTCGCTCGCTGCATCCCTCTTGCTCGCGGACGCGGCCCGGCGGCGGGAGGCACCCGCACCGGCCCGGCGTCACTCACATCGTTTCGGTCTCCCCGATCGTGTGTCCGATCCTCTCCTACCCGCGACGTACGATCTCTCCGAAATCTACCGGTACTAAATCGAGCGTGCCGCGTCTGACGCGACGTTTATCAAAAACATATCCCTTATTTCGTGAATTACCCTCCACGGTCCCATCACCAGCTCTCCGGACTACGGTCAGTAAAGTTTCATTTAATTATTAAGTTTTTGTTTTGGACTTTTCATAGTGAAATTAAAGAACCGTTATATTTAAGACTTCACACGTGGTTAGTCGGTATTATAGAATTCTGTAGGTCGGTGCAAATAAAGGATTGTTTGGATTGTGGTAAAGGAAAAGCGCCCGTATAGAAAAGCGGCCGTCCCCGCGCCGCCCGGTCTCATTTGCATCCCTCAAGCACTAGGTGAGTACCTGCTGCGTCTGCTTTTTAAAATCCTTCTGGTTTTTATAAGTGTCCTTGAGAAGATCTTTCTTGGATAGCTTTAATCTTGACACAGCGTGATTGCTAAACAAACGGAGGGTAGCAACTTTAATTATTTTGTCATCGTTCTAATTATCTGGCACTGGGAAATCTTGTGTAATTAAAATTTTATATAAATCTTCACCTGTCTGGAATTCTTTGTTTATAAGTGTATCTTTAATTGTGTTGGTATTTTAAAGATCTACTAATTACGGACGAGATTTATGTTTGTCTATAATGTCGTCTTTGTCGTCGCCTGATTTTCTTTTACATGTATTTTTAATAACATGTTTCGGAACAGTTCGTGAAGTTTTCATATTACACTGAACTGAATCCTGAAACAGCGATGTAATTATGTTTATTGAAAAATGTCTGGCATAATTTTACTGGCATCTTTCTCTCTCATTAATTTCAAATAGATTACTTACATGTCTAGTTCCACATTAAACTTCAGTTCCAATGTATTATACAAAACGCAATAAATTTTGTAAAAGCGCGGGAAAGGGATAAGATTATTGCGGAAGTTTGAAACTTTCGTCTAATTTGGGTACAAACTACTCTCAGCTACTATTAATTAAAAGGTAATAAAGTACGTTTGAACAACGTTTTGTAACAATTCCATTTCGACGACGATTCTAATGGAAAAGTTTTTTTGGCTCGATTTTAATTTACTTTTTTCCTTGAGTAGCGTAAGTACATTGTACCTACCTGCCCATTAGGTTGCTTAAAGTCTGTTTTTTTTATCCTCCGAGTCTAATTTGACATTTCAAATGTTCCATGAATCATTTTTGCATTTCATAATTTGACATTTGCACCTGTCAAATAATCTCCGATATTAAAAAACTGACTTTAGTAAATCTGTTTTACAGTTTATTATTGAGAAACAATGTCATCCAATCCGCATACGTTTGTGGCTAAGATATTAGATTGCGGAAGAGGTTTCTTATAAGACGGAGAGCCACTAGTCCCGTGTGGTTGCATGGCTCAAATGGCTCTTGTGGCTCGCGTGGCTCATGCATGTATGAACGAAAACTGATCTCTTCCATATTGGTATTAAGACGGGTCAGTGAACATCGTGCTGTGTGTCACCCTTGTAAATTCTCTAGGTTTCAGATGTCATACCTACGTATTTCGATGATTAGATTTTTTTATGTTAACAGCGAGGGTTCATTTTCATTTAATACAAAAATTTTTAAGCACTTTTATAACTTCAAAAGCTGTATATGGTACAGTTATTGGATACTCAGATATTTCTCGAAGGGCTGAATATATTTACAGAAACTAAGTACCTACATATCCTATAAAACTCAGGTTAGCCATACAAGTTTAGCAAGCTTGTTGTTACTGAAATACATGACTTATTTTCAACGTCATAGAACCGAACTAGAATAAACACTGAAACTTTTGTATGTCACTATAAAATAACGGTTTAAGTTAAGAAATTACATTATTTGACAGTAGCAGAGATTAGCAAACGTTCTTTTGTACCGGGGCACCGTAAAACGTCCATTTTTCGTCGCACAGTTAGCCGTATTAAAGGTGTATAAAAAAAAACTTGTGCAAAGATTTCTTAGAAACGACCTAGCATCTTCGAAAAAAAAATCGCAAAAAGGAGACGAAATATCTTTTTCGTCTCGAAATGATCAATATTTTGAGCGAAAACTATTCACGTTTTTTGTAACTATAAATAAGGAAATTTAATCAACTAGAGTTTGTAAAAATGTTTTAACTTATTCATCAATATGTTAAAACATTTTTACATACTCTTTTTTTTAATTAAATTAAAACTGCGAAATAACTTTCATGACACTAGATTCAACTAAAATCAAACGCATCGCCATTTTCAATCGTATTTGTATACATTTACGATTTACTACCTAACCTTGAAGATATGCGTCTTACCACGCCTTAAACCGTAGCTCTACTTTTTCAGTACCTAACAAATTATTAGTTAAGTACGGAAACACTTGAACCAGGTGTTTATCATCCCATTTTAAATAAAAACACCTGGTTTTTATGTTCCTGATCCTCATATAATATTGTAAAGGGTATTAAGATAAACTCATTGAGATAAAAAGTTATCTCATTGAGTTTGTTTCATTTTGCCGACAAGTCATTATTGTAATGGATCTTAATGAAAATTGATGACTCTTTGATTCAATTACATTCTGCGAAATTATTTATTTTATGTCTTGTTTTTCTTTTCTTATTAAATGTTTTTCTTTTTCATTCAATTAAAAATTCTCCGAAATAGATGATTTTCAGTTCGTCCGAAATTTTGTCTCTTTTTTCGACGTTTATCGAGAACAAAAGAATGTGTTTCCAGATTTTCAGTTTGTCCGGAATTTTGTCTCCGGAGTTTTATCGAGAACAAAAGCATTAGCAGTAAGTATCTATTTCCATAACTTCTACAGCTACATTCCATAACTTATAATCAAACATCGTCAACTTAGTTAATGAAATGATCTTCAAAACCATTCCTTAACATTGACACTTTATCTATATGTATCCGAAAAATCCGAAAAATTCATCTCTACTAGGTGTACGTATATATTACTCGTACATTAGTGGAGTTGATTTTTCCGGATTTTTCGTACCTAGTTACAAGTAATAGTAGCACATTATGGGTAATGTGCCTGAATTAAAGTAGAATTAATAAATAAAAACACATTTATAACACATAAAAAAAAAGTTGATAAAACGTCAGCAAAAACCAACTAAAGCACAAACTGCACTGAAAAACAACAAAAACGTCCCACAATTCACAAACGTCAACAAAGTTATTTATTTCACCAAATAAAATAAATACATCGCTAACTTTCCCCTTTTTGGCTCTTTAAAGGCTAAATTATATACGCTTGGGGTGCAAAAATGGAGACGTATGCCACTGTAGGGACCCGAGAGTTATAGTAGGCGACCTACATGGCTAGAAAGTGCTACTCTATTCATATTTTATATTCCATTACAAGAGACTGGGTTATTGAATAGGTAGCTGTGGCCGCAATTTTTACGGAACATAGGTACCTACTCCGATACAATCTATTGGGGCTTGGGAGAAAAATTATAAGCTCATGACATAGGTTTTTCTTCGGACGTGAGAATGGGCCGAGATGGAGGCACTGATGTATAACTAATACTGTAATTGTATTTACGTTAACGGCTACTTTCAGGACTTATGTGTAGTGTTAGGGGATTAGTTTTAGTGACGTATTGGCTTTTGATGCGTTATTTATGTGTTTTTTTGTTGAGGTGATATGTAAAAAGCGAACTGGGTGGGTATAAGAAAGTGACAGAGGCAATTAATCTTTACACATGTGAAAAAAAGAGAAAGCAACAATGCGCTCGAACCAAAAAAACCAAATAAAAATTGTTTAAAAATAAATTAAGCTATCTATCAAAAATATTTTTGATTCAGCCAAAGTTTTCAATTACCTAATACGCACATTTTGAATGCAATTTCGCATTGAAATTACTTAGGATTTTAGAATTACAGAAAAAGATAATAAAAAGTAGACGTCTTTTCGTAATTAAATTCTATCGAGGAAGTTTAAAACAATTGCGTTTTCCTTCAGTCAGAGTATTACTCAAATTTTCAAAAAACATATATTCAAAAATTAAATCCATACATGCTGTACCTAATAGTGAAATAAATTGTTACGAAAAAGCCCCCGATTTATTTTGGTATCGCCTTACCTAAATTAAATACTTTCCTGTAGCCCAAAATTCGAACGTTAAAATATCTGAAATCAATATCAATCTGTCTAGGCTTTTCCCAACTATAATGAAATCGGCTTCCAGTCTAACCAGATGCAGCTGAATACCAGTATTTTACGTGGAGCGACTGCCTATCTGACCTCCACAACCCAGTTGGGTAACACGATACTACCTTTAGTAAGACTGGTTGTCAGACTTTGGGCTTCTGATTATCTGTAACGACTTCACTGTCAAAGATCTACGAATGACAGGCAGTACCAATGTCTTAGCGTGCTTTCCGAGGCACAAAGAGGTCTCCACGTTAATGGATGGTCGCCATCCACAATACGACCGCGGCAAGCATAGCTTAACCTTCAATCGACCCGTGCGGCTGTTATCTGCATCATAATACGTCCACCGCTGAACGTATCTCCCAAAGCTATCCAATATAAACATAATTTTAATTGCTTCAGTAATTTTACAAAGCCAGTACAACATTAAGCTTAAATTCTGCTTAAAGCAAAGCTCCCAACTCATGCATACAAAATACTGTTATCATAAGAAATGAAATACTAATTCTAACAAAACATTACTTAGCTTCATACAATTTTACACCGTAAATAATGATTTATTGTGACATATTTTATATTACATAATTTTATTACTGTTGCTACCTTAACTTTTAAGTAAGATAATACCCTCACTGAAATAATGGCCTTCAAAAGCTCTTTGAGATGATGTCACATTAATTATGTTTCCCTTGACAATAAGCAAACCAGTAAGTCGTTTAAAGACATGAAATGTTTCAAATAAAAGCTATTATTTGTACAAATAAAATATTTAAAGAAATATGTAGGTAAAGAATGCATAAAAAGGGAACGATTTTTCTCTGAAAGTAGACCATCGATATTATTTTGGGCTTATTTTGGGTTTTTAATTTTTTTTTTTACAAGCAAATGTTTATAGTTAGATCATCTGTTTCCGTATGTGTTATTTGAAGCAGTAGTCAAATAACACATAAGCAAACAGATGATTTACACAACAGTACTAAAACCGAAACATGATTAGTTAAAATTTTTTCGATAGAAAAAAATTCCAAAGTACCACCGTCTATTTTCTGTTTTATACGATTATACATAAACAGTTCCATAATGTGCAGTAACTTTTACTTTAAATCGAAGGTATTTAAAATATGTTAAGAACTTACAAAGCAAAAATTGATTTGCACTTTGACATAAATCTACATTTAAAAGAAGCGCATAAGTACTCGTATAAATTTCAGTGCGTGTGAGAGTCTTTTAGCCGCTGTGCGTCAGACAGCCATAACGCCATTTCACTAACTTTTTTTTTTTCATCAAACCACACTTCGATGTATCCTCTTAAATGAAAAAAGTCAGTATGAAAAACCAAGAACATAAAAAAATCCCTACACCGCATTGCCAAACTAGCTCTAGAGATACAGAATAGTAATGTTTGTTACTCAATTACGCATAAACGGCTGAACGGATTTAGGCGAAAAAGTTGCACATAGATAGATCATGTCCTAGATTGAAAAATAAAGTACTTTTTATCTAGGATGCTAGCGAAACTGCGGGCAAACGCTAGTAAAAATAAATAAAACTGTCGCGAATGTCTTGAGGCTACGTGATGACGTCATAAAATGAATTGCTCAAAGAATAATGGAGGAACTTCTAGCAAAGGAATTATCTACATCCCTTTGTTATTGACATAAGCTTTTGCTTGCTTTCTCTCTGATCTTTGAGCAGAAGAAAAACACAAAGTGTGCCCGCTGCTTTATTCCCAGAATTCCCACGCTGTGTTCAACCAACGGAAAGGGCTACTCCAATATTTGTTGATGATGGTTTGATCCTGTGAATCAGCTTACAATGCGTTTCAACTAAGAATAGGAAAGTCAATGACCTCTAACTGTCAACTAAAGCTAGAAATCTAAGACTGGCAAAGTTTTGTAGTTAACCTTATCCATTTTAGTTCTGTTTTTGGAAATTGTTTTTGTTAAAATATGTCACTGACTTTGCAAATGTGTAAACGAGATGCTATTTTGCTAAATCTTCTCAATATGGCGCAAGGTCATTCCTATTCTTAGTTGAAACGCACTGTAGTAATCTAGTCCACTGCATGGATAGAATATAATAAAAATAAATAAATATAAATATCCTTGGACATTTCACACAACGCCATCTAGTCCCAAGCTAAGCAACCTAATGCTTATGTTATGGTAACGAGATGGTTGATAAACTACTTATATACATTTTTTTTTTGTAAATACATACATATTATAGATAGAAAAACACCCAGACTCGGAATTTAATTAACTAAATTAATTCATGATGGAGGTATTTTGTACGCAATGCTTTATGAAAACACTAGCGACTCGCCTCTGCTTTGCACGGTTTTTAGCCTTGACATCATAACATCTAGTTTTCTTTTAGTTGCTGAATTTTGGGCCAAACAAAAAAAAAACTGCATAATTATGTATTTTTTATTTTTATTTTTCCGATTTATTTTTGCCATCGACACGCTAAGATAAGAAGAAGAAGACTTAAACAACGCACAACCTCTTAAAGGCGTCATTATACTTATCATTATCAACAACTTTTAGTATGGTACCAAACCTAAAATCGCGAAAAAAAATCAGCTGTTCCCTACATTTTCATAATCACAATCATAATCTTTATTTGTGAAACATTTTGACGAGTTATGCGAACATGTAATGTAAGGAACAGCTGTTTTTTTTGGCGATTTCAGGTTTGGTCCCATTGCATAGTTGCATAGTTGTTCATAATGATGAGTACCTACCTATAACAACCCCTTAAGAGGTTATGCATTATTTAAGTTACACAAGAAGTTAAATTTTAATATTATAAATGTATTATACATAAAAACCTTCCGGAATAAATTCTCTAAATGATGGTGAAAACCGCATCAAAATCCGTTACATAGTCGAAAAGTGATTTTAATTTATAATATTATCTTCTTAATATATATAATTCTTCTGTACGTGTGTTTGTCACCTAACTCCTCCTAAACGGCAGGACCGATTTAAATGAAATTTTGTGTGTATAGTTCCATGGGTTCCTGGATAGGTTCTAGGATCGTTCAGACAGGACATTGTCTGCCCGGTCCGCTAGTTATGTATGTATGTGCTATCAACTTACATGAAGATCAAAAAGAGATAATGGGAGAAGAACTCGAAACCTAAAAAAATATTTGAACACCTTGCCCGTGGGGAAAATAGAAAATTTATGAGCGACATGAAACCAGCTTTCGAAAAATGTATGAAAAAAAAAAGAAATAAATAAATCTGTATTCTCTTAAAGGTCAGTTTAATAAACTTGCTGTAATGTCAGGGCCCAAGATACCGGTGTGGCGAGTACAGTGCGCCAGAGAAACTCACTACCGCGAAACGAAAGCCGCTATGGATACTAAGATTAGTTTTTATCAAGCAACGTGTCGCTAAGCACTTGTAGCGTCAGCATAAACAAACGAAAAAAAAAAATTGAACTAGCAATTTCAGATTAAAAAAAAAAGATTCTTAAAAATTTAATCTATCTATATAAATCAAAAGAGAAGTCCTGACTGACTAACTGACTCATCAACGCCCAGCCCAAACCGTTGAACCTAGAATGCTGAAATTTTGCACAGAGGTTCCCTTTATAATGTAGTTAAGGAATAAGGACGGATTTCCCGGTAATACAGAAATTAACCTCTTAAGAATTATCCCCCTAATTTCTAACTCTAATAATTTATTATCTACAGAAGCATCCATAAAATACTTTCTTACCCAATCTGTTGCTTTTAAAAACTTTTTATTTACTTAAAATTTTAATTAAAGTAACCCTTATATTTTTTTAAAATTAAATCATTTTATTTCTATAATAATAAATTGTCCTGTAGAAAATTTTCAGACATCCACGCGGGCGAAACCGCGGGCAAAAGCTAGTTTATTAATATTTAGGATCTCCAACAAAATATATACTACACAGTACATGACACATAAATACAAGGCAACATCGGAGGGAACATCACTGGAGACGACAGCATGCACAGTAAAGTTAACAACTAAGATAAAATAATACTTAAAATATTAACAATTAGCTCTTGCTCACGACTTCGTTTGCGATCCAGGATGAAAAGTAGCCTATGTCATTCTCCAAGTCATGGTCTACCAATGTGTCAAATTTCATCTAAATCCATTCAGCCGTTTTCGCGTGAAAGCTTAACAAACAAACAAAGAAACTCACTTTTGCTTTTATAATATTAGTTAGGATTTAGGATTAGGATACCGATTAAAATGTTCAAAGAGAAATAAAACAATTTTGGTAAAATTTCGAAAAAGTTATCTAATAATTTTGTTGAAGGACATAAAAGAAAATATAACATTTAGAGATACTTAAATAAAATTAAATCTATTCAATTCAATTCACAATCAGAGTTTTTAAAGTAGCCTGATTATTTTCCTTATTTTTAGCTTTTTAACATTCAACAAAACGTATAATATCAGATTTAATCTTGAATGTTGTTTAGATGTCAACTTCCTCAAACTGGAACTTTGGATTTCGATCCGATTATATTGGTTTTCCTCGACATCTACCAAAAAACAAAATTCTTTTAAAATATATTTTAAAAATAGGAAGGAAAATAAATGATAGATTTATTTTTTAAATCCCGGTAAGGCATTATGGAAAATGCATACTTAATAACACAAAGCGATACGATATTATGGATTCTGAACACCCTTCCTAAGTGTAAAATAATTGGGGGCGTAATCTACACCGATTTTAAAAACGGGATAAAAATGTTTTCCTAAATCCGAACCATTAAAAAAAACTCGTGATAGCTTTAAGATACTTAGATATTTATCTATTCGTACGGATTTAATTATCGTAGTCACGCTAATAGTTTTACAGCACAAGTTTTAATAAACCTATTTATCTAATGGAACACATTAGAACAGAAAAACACGCCGTAAAATAAGAATTTACATTCGATCTGAGTTCAAAGCGAGGTGTAAAATCGATTTTATTGCTTTCACATCATAAAGTCCCGAACGCATTTTTAGATCGATAGCACCTAGATAAGTACCCACTTCCTTCGCTTCGTTATAGTACTTATAAAATACTGTGAGCATGTTTCGTTGTTATCATCACCATGGTTTATGATCATTTTATGCTATTAAGCAAGATCGCAGCTTCTGCGTGATTTTTTAATATTTTCATAAAAATGGAAATAAATGGAAATGGATATTTTCATTTAGGGAATAGCGAAAACGCGAAAAAATTATGAAATAGAAATGTTGATTTTGCAAAACGCGATTTTGCCGTTTCGTATATTTCAGTCCGTTCCAAGTTTTTTACCTCAAACAGCAGAGCTGAAACCAATTAAAGTTTAAAAAAAAACGATTTTATAATAAGTAATGTCTAACTTCACTAAAAAGTACCTATAGGTACAACAACGCAACACAACATGTTACACTTTTGGTGTAGGTACAATAAAATAGGTTCTATCTACGAATCCTATAATCGTTTTCAAAAAACGAATAAAAAAAAATAAAGTCCGATTGTTTTTACCATCTGTACCTAACTGCGCTCGCGATCAGTCGTAGGTGCACGATAGTGTCAACAACCTGACAGGTCTTAGCGCAGTTTCCTGAACAGGTTCCACAGGACTAGTAATCCTTGTGAACAGGACTTATGTCATATAACGTCATACTGATAATACACTTATCTATTTATTAGCTCCGGAATCCTACGTGCTGGTATTCGGTAATTATGTTCGGGTATTTGCGTTGCAGGGGCGTTAAGCTGTATATATATGACAGTATTATCACCCTTATTTATAATCATAATCATAATGTGCGTAGTATTACATACAGAAGTTGTATTTTGAGGATTTTTAGGTCATGACTTTGTATCAATGGTTCGGAAACCAAATATTCATGAATATTACTTTACAGACTAATTATAAGTACGACATAATCGCAAAAAAAAAAATCGCGGAAAGGGTAGATTTATTTTACTATGTGTTATGCTATACTTAATGGAAACATATTGTTTGAGACCACGCTACCGATTTGGAGCAACCTATAATGTTAGTTGTGTTGGGATTGGGAATAATAAATAAATAATACAGACATGATATGCATAATTACCGATGTTGACGGCTCAAAGTTTGTGCGTATATTCCAATGACTGTATCACTGAAATAGATATGAGGCTGTACCACGAGTAGGCGGTTAGGTATAAGGTACTACACCTTATACCTAACCGCAACCTTAGGCGACTATAACGATCACGACTATATCCACAGAGTAAAAAAAATAGTAGGTTAACAGTTCTTGTCGCCACTTTGCGGTTGTACTTGAGGTAAAGATAAATATTGTTTATAGATGTACTGACATTTGGGGGCCGAGCCAAGCGAAGCGCAACTCTATACCTTAGTCAAAATATGTGGCTTGGCCGTTTCGCTAGCATCACATGGGCGCAAGGTGAAAAATGTATTCACTGTTCATTACTTTTCTGTTATACAATAGTTCTTGTAGTAACGAAACGGCTAAGCCTCATATTTTGACTAAGGTGTAGAGTTCGTGAAGTTAGGGGTTGGAGAGTTAGGGCGTGTAGAGTTAGAAGCTTGGCTCTACATGAGATCTGATAGCTTTTTGTTAGTGCGAGCTATATGTGGTTTCGTCTTGGCAACATTTTACATGAACATGTTTTTGGTGGGATTGAAATTATTTAGATGTTACAGTCGGTGAGTGAGTCTAATAATTTGATGCAATGATGTAAACTATAAGGCCCAAAAATTATCTTGATTGATGTCGATGAACCACATTTTTTTTTTAAATAAAATGTAGGTAATGTACTTTGATTTAATTTATTGTTTACTCTTCTTGTCAAACTTATTGTGCCTACCTAGATCATAAGAGAATGATGTGGTCTCCTACACCTAATTGGAACTGGAAGCGCCCACTAATATTAAAACAAAAAAAAAACACAAAAAAAAAACAACCGACCAAAAAAAACCTACGAAGTGAAAAATAACTTTAATTTCGGAAGTCGGTATCTTTGGATCAGTATTTTAGTTTTTTGCCACCGACTTCCGAAATTAAAGTTATTTTTTTACTTTGTAATGTAGTAACTGCTGCTGATTATTATAGCATAATCAGCCTACAATATTGTTTCCCCTGCTGAGGCAGTGGGCTGGTAATCTCCCACGCGGGCCCAATGGGGGTTGGCAGATGTCACATACCTTCGAATTTTTGGTTCTATCGGCTTCCTCACGATGTTTTCCTTCAACAGTTTAAGAGCAGTGTGGTGATGAAATTATTTACACAAAGTAATGCGAACCCACGACCACTCGTTAGTCGGGGCCACTGGGCCACCACTACTCTTAATCTTTACTAAAATGGACTTAAATCACCAACAAGCAAACGTTGAGCTCATTTATCTTTATTAGAAAAAGCAGTGCAGCAGAATATTGACAAACTGCAATTTTTTATACTGTGACTGACAATAATATTGCGTAATACCAGAATTTACAACATCAGCTAACAGAGAAAGCGTAAAGCCGCTAGTACTAAAGTGTAGATTCCCTGCATGAGGATGTTTATGTAACTAATTTAATTAGGTACTAGCGTATAACATCGCTATTGCTATTGTAATTGGATATATTATGTATTTGTGTATTCCAGTTGTTCAAATGGATGAATGTCTTGACTGTTGTGAGGTTGTTTAATATAAATATTAGGGGTACAGTAAAGTTATTGCATGTTTACGTATGTAAACAATCAATCCTGTTACTTTACCGGAGAGTTAAGATTCAACCCTTTTCCTTGTGCGAGCCCCACTCACACACGAGGAGATCTCTCCTCCACAGAGGGGCTCGTGGCTAAAAGATAAAGCCACATGGTTCTGTCGAAGGTTAAGATGCGCTTGCCGCGGTTGGTTTGTGGATGGGCGACCATCCATTTCATATCGAGACACCTCCGTGCTTTGGAAAGCACGTTAAGCCATTGGTTTTGGCTGTCATTCGTAGATCATTGACAGTCGTTATGGGTAGTCGGAAGCCCAAAAGTATGACAATCAAAAAATTCTTATTAAGGATATCGTGTTACCCAGTAACTGGGTTGTGCAGGTCAGATAGGCAGTCGCTCCATGTAAAATATAGCTATTCAGCTGCATCCGGCTAGACCCAAATATAGCTGGGAAAATGCTAAGCAGATTGATTGAGTGAGTCTATACAGGTTGAAATTGAATTCATGGGCATCCTTTTAAGGGGTCATTCTACTCATCATTATGAACAACTTTTACTATGGGACCATACCTGAAATCGCAAAAAAAAAATCAGCTGTTCAGTACATTTTGACGAATTATGCGAACATAAATGTAGTGAACAGCTGATTTTTTTTTCGCGATTTCAGGTTTGGTCGCATAGTAAAAGTTTTTCGCAATGATGAGTACAATGACCCCTTAAAAGGATGCCCATGAATTCAATTTCACCCTGTATAATTACGTTGCGTACTATTACGCACAAGAACCAAGGTCAGCTTGTACTCTATCTTTGTTTTGCTGATGTAGATGTCTTGTAATGTAGAGTCTTATTTGCAAATACTTAACGACTGTTTTTCGTTGCCAATCTTTATCTTTTTCTTAACATTACCTATGCAACCAGCAACATACTGTGCCCCTGTCTGTTATGTCTCATTAAGGTTGGCTAAAAGGATAGTAGGGGATAATGTGGAGTTGTGGACATCAATAACTTTGCATCACGCATGCTTTTTGATGTATCAACAATTTTATTACGTGCTAACTTCTTCTTCTTGAGGAGCTCGTGGCTAAGTAATAACAGCCGCACGGGTCGATCCGTCAGGTTAAGCTACGCTTGCCGGGGTTGGTCAGTGGATGGGTGACCATCTTTACATACCGAAATTCCTCCGTGCCTCGGAAAGCACGTTAAGCCGTTGGTCCCGCCCGACTGTTATTCGTGGATCTTTGACAGTCGTTACGGGTCGTCAGAAGCCCGAAAGTCTGACAACCAGTCTTACCAAGGGGTATCGTATTACCCAGTAACTGGGTTGTGGAGGTCAGATAAGCAGTCGCTCCATGTAAAATACTGGTATTCAGCTGCATCCGGTTAGACTGGAAGCCGACCCCAAAATAGTTGGGAAAAGGCTAGGCAGATTGATTGCTAACTTCTTCTTCTTCGAGTCGCTGTCACAACATTCTTCCAAATCTTGTTGGCCAAAAACTTCGCCACTCCCATGGAGTCGTCGGTGAGGCAGCGCAGAGGTCTAGTGCTATCTGCGCGCCACAGACGCAGAAAAAAAAACAGAAAAAAAAATGCAATGAAAATATTATGCAGTCATAATTGACTGCATATTATGGGACACAGAGGGTTAAATAGGAGGTGCAGCATGGTTTTCGACACAATTCCACACCTCACCGCATTATCTTAATTGAAGCATTAGCATGTTTTTTTTTGCATTATTTTGAATATATATGTTTAGGCTAAGGTATTTATTTATCTATGGGCCTGTGTCGCCTGAAATAAATGCTTTATTTATTTTATTTTAGATCCCAATTCATTGCAATTTGTGCTTAAAAATCCAACCTCAGATATTAAAGTAACTTTTTTATACCCTTTTTATCCAAGACCTTACACTTGGTACTAAACCAAGGTGTCATAGAAGATACTTAGGCCATAAAACGGCGCGCGTGACAAACACGCATTACGGTAACTGAGGGAATAAATTAGGTAAGTATCCTTCCACGGGCTGAAAAAGTGATACATTTGTATGAGTGGTCGTTTATATTCATTATTTACCTATGTTGTGTACGTAGAAGCTCCTTAGAAGATAGTAGTAGCATTATAATAACAATTTTACTATAGAAGTAGGTATCCACGTCTATAGGTAGTCAATGTCATAAAATTATTACGATGTACCACAGATTAATACAGATGGGACAGTTTAGGTATGAAGCTACAAGTACGCGGCGGGCCCATCTCACTGGGCTAATTCAGTGTGGGCTGCCGCGCACCGGCCGGTTCGCACGTTAGTTGGATCCTTACTCACGCGGCGCGTCGTAAAAGCACACAACCCTAACTAGTCAGAAGATATAAGAGTTACGCGATAGAAAGAGAGGCAACTTGTAGGCGAATGTAACTGTAGGCAATAAGCGTTGTGCGACCTGAATTGCACTTTATTGTGTTGTAGCAAGAGTCGCTTTTTATTTAAATGATTTTGAGAAGTGTCCCATCTGTATTAATCTGTGGTTGTACGCGTATTTTTAACCGACTTCAAAAAAGAAGGTTCTGTATTCGACTCGTATGTTTGTATGTCCGCGATTTTTTCAAAAACTTAGAAACCAATTTTGATGATTCTTTCACTAACGTGATCTACATAGAACTTCCAAGAAGGTTTTCAGTATATAATACATTAGGTAATAATTCTTGTATACAAAGTTGTATGCATAAATGTACTGTATCCCGGCTTTTCTAAGCGGATTTTTGATGATTCTTCTTTTCATTCGTCTTGGACATATATAATTTTATAAGTATTAAAGTAAAAATGGAAAAATAAAATTACTTTAAAAAAGTAAAAACCGACTTCAGAAACCTAAAACGAATAAAATAACTTTCTTAATTAAAAAACTTAACAGCTTCTGAAGTCTTTAGTTCTTTAATGCACCTTAGCTTGGCACCGACACACCACAATCAGACAAAGTCATATCTGTTTACTGCGCAAAACAAAAGAATAAAAGAAATCTCCGTTTTTAAAATCCTATAAAAAAAAATAGGTAAGGCTGGAAATAATGCCAACACCAAATCCTTTGAATTCCATCCAAATGGACAAATAAACAACGTCACGGAATTTGCGCGGGATTTGTAAGTACAGGCCACCTATGACCTGTGTGAAGGAAAGCTATCATTTGTAAGGCTCAGAGCAACAACCGCTGGCATCCGGTTCCATGTGTTGACAGCGCCGCCACATGTAGGAACACATGCCATTACTGTGTGAGATAGAGAATTGATTTAAGAAAGACTCATCAGTTCTATGTAGATAGTATTGTTGGTATGGAAGCCAGTTTTTGATATTTTTGTTTGAAAAACAAAATAATGTGGAACTCTATGAGTACACTAGCTTCTGCTAAAGTAATACCGCGTACCGTATTTCTGTTTTTTTTTTTTTTTTAATTGGGCTATCAAATGCAAAAAGATTTTTTTTAAAATCCGACTGGTAGTTAGGAGATTAGCGTGTTCAAACAAACAAAAAAACCAACTCTTCGGCTTTATTATTAGTATAGATATAAGTAGGTAGATACCGTTCATGTTAGAAATAGTTCATTTATATAATGGAGACTAGAAAGCTTAATTAGCTTCTGCACAGTCAGCCAGTATCTAATGATCACTACCTAGGTACTCCTCCCTATGGCTCATTTACTCATTTACATAGACTAGAGATTTTCTCGTCCCGAGTCATCGAGGCAAAAAACTCCGTGTCCAGTCCGTGGGCCTTACCTAACTGTAATTAGATTATAATCAAACCAAATTTTAATTAAAAGAAAGAACTAAAAATACAAAAAAATTACAATCAATAAATTGTTCGTGTAATGTCTTGAAATCTCAATGTCAAACATGTTCACTCTCTTATGCTCAAAGTTCGCTAAATTATCTTGCAAAAACATTTAGAAGGTCTTGTTCCACAAATAGGGAAAACATTGCTCTCAACTGTAACATTATAATATATTATATAAATCTTTTTCAGTTTAACTGGAAAACTTAATTATTTTCATATTCCGGGTCGCGGGATGTTTGAAAGAAATACCGTGGCCCTGGCACAGGCAACTGAAGGAACACATGTGGATTGAAAAGTCAGTAAAATTCTGACACTCCCTCCCGCTCCGCCCAGAGGTGGAGAAGTCATTTGATGATTTCCCATCCACAAAAAAAATAAAAAAAAGGTACTGTGTCTAATGATTTGACACTTGTTAGGCATCAAATCTCGAGTCACTGCTGCAAGATCTGTATAATTACTCTCTAAAGGTGAACCTTAGATGACGTGAACATGTCCAAGTCCAAGGTGATGACCAACATCACCAGCTGTGACAATTGGTGGCAAGTTTCTGGAGGTGGTGGATCATTACGTATATCTGGGACGAATCTTGAGACGCATAAAACTGGGCTGGGCGGCATTTGGCAAGCTGGATGATGTTTTTAGGGATAGGAAGATACCATAATGCCTGAAAACCAATTTGCATGAAGAACGTGTCTTTCCTACCTTGAAGTATGGGGCCGAAACATGGACGCTCACTAAAGAGACTGTGTACAACATCCAAGTTGCACAAAGGGCTATGGAGCGCGCCATGTAAGGCATATCACTGAAAGACCGAGTCCGTAACTCATTGATCCAACGTAGGACTGAGGTTCAAGACGTAAGACTACGGGTAGCGGCTGTGAAGTGGAGGTACACTTAGCTAGATGTGGTGATGGCAGGTAGAGCAGAGCCCTAACGGGACGGTTGTCGAGAAACAGTTCCTACCGTTTCTCGACAACCATCCCGTTAGGGCGTTGGCAGATCAATGGCCAAGTGGGTAGACGACCTGCAGAAGATCGTGGGGAAGTCCTGGATGAGACTCACACACACCAGGGAGCGGTATGGCACAAAAGGGAGGAGGCATATACGTGGGTGGAACAATGCTGCCAATGATGACTGTGTCTAATCGTGATATAGACAGAAATCCAGTATTCTAAGTAGTAGTTTTAAGGAACACTGGAACTACCAATTACTAAATGCAATTTAGCGCTACCTATACGAATTTAAAACATAAACGGAGAAAAGGAACAAATAATAAAGCAAAAGGAGGTTTTAATTTAAAGGAGTATGTAAGGATCGTAGCAGGTGGCGTTCTGTAGTTTCTGCCTACCCCCATGGGAAGAAGGCGTGAAGAAAGCTGAACGCACTTTGCTTCGTTTCGCTTCGTTCCCAGTGCGGCTTAGAGAGCCCACGTATGTTTTCAAAACATAGGTCGGTGTCATCAATATTATGATCCGACAATCGGCTTTTCATGTCAGCCATTGATAGTGGCATATTAGAAAATCAAGACTTTCCTGAGCAAATTTCAAAAAGAACAATGTACAAATCAACAAAGTTTAAAATAACGATGGTCATTTGATCAAAAGTTCAGCTGACCAAAGTCTGGAATATCAATGTTTAAATTATTTATTACACTTTTGACCAAATCTTTTAAAGGTCAAAATACTCATCGTTAATTGACCAAAATGAATACCGATCTAAGTACTTATGTAAAGTTCCTGAAGTTCTACATTTTTTCCTGACCTGCTGACGAAAACCCTAACCTTAGACGGTCGACATCAGGGGCACCCGGAGGTTCAGACAGAAGTAGGAGCCCCGCGCAGCGGGACTCCGTCGACTTGCTGACGAAAACCCTAACCCTGATTTGATTTAAAATTACAATTATATTTTAAAATTACATCTAGCAACTTTTGATCAGTCGTTCATTTGATGTCACATACATTGGGATTTTAAAATTTTTCTAAATAAAACATTTGGTCATTTAAATTTTGTTATTTCGTTTATTGTTCTTTTGAAATTTGCTCGAGAAAGTTTTGATTTTCTAATATGCAACCTTGATAGGTACGTAGGTAATAATAATTTAGATAGACAGTAATTATTGGTTTTTGAATAGGTATCCTACATTCAATGTAACGTTTAGTTTTTTTACTGATTAGGTAACAAATTATATGGTTGATAGGTACGTCGCATAGGTCGCGTAGGTTTTGGGCACGCCACAATTGCGGCGATAAGTCCCCTCTTTGAGGAGTGGTTAGAGCGGCGCCACGGCGTCCTCACCTTCCGCCTGACGCAGGTCCTCACCGGACACGGCTGTTTCGGGAGGTTTCTGTTTCGCATAAGGCGGGAGGAAACGCCCGGGTGTCACCATTGTGTGATCGCCCGGAGGACACGGTGGAGCATACAGAAGCAGTGATGCTCGTGAAGGAGGAGGCGGAACGCGTGAGGGAGAGGAAGCCTCACGCCCTCAGTCGCCGCAGGAGACGCCCTGGGCGGCGGTAATCGCGAGGCGATTTCCGGCCACCGTAGGCGCGGGCCTGCGGACGGTGAGTAGCGGGTAGCTCGCCGTCCGGTAAGGACCAGGCCCGAGTCGACGGCGCGTTGTGTTCCACGCGCGCCTCAAAGAGATGTCAGCAAATGATGGTGTCCAATAGGGCCGACGCCGCTGGGGTCGCGGGTAGTTTTAAGAAGATACCGCGGCCCTGGCATAGACAACTGAAGGAACACGGGTGGGTTTTAGTCAGTAAAAGTCTGACACGCCCTTCCGCTCCACTCGGAGCGGGAGAAGTTATTTGATGATTTCCCACCCTCGCATACCTTTTAGGGTTTTTAAAATTATCCTTTTATTTACATTTGTACAAAAACTAACGTGTATATTACAATATTTGCAATAGAGATACATGACTAATTTCATCTATTTGTTGATTCAATATTTTAACCAGGCGCTGCCACGGCTGTCACACCTAATATGGCACAAAAATAAAACCACAAAAAAAAAACATTTCATCTTTATGAAAGAATGAAAATGCAGCCAACGATTATAATTTAATAGACATTCAAAATTATAATAAAAGCCATCGAAATCAATGTACTGAATATTTTCGTCAAAAACTCGATTGAAAATAACCGTGTTTCCGCATGGCCAAGGCGAATATTGCATTTTCACTCGAATGAAGTGTCAACTGCATTTTAAATAACTTAGTGGGGCAGGCTCAGCAGCCGATATTGATTTGTCGTATTTCTGGCAACTATTTTCGGGAGCATTGGTGAGAAAAGGCATTAAAATTTATTTGGAAACTGGGCCGCTGTTTTAAACTAAAAGAGATGAATTTTCAAATTGTTTAAAATAGACAACGAATTTCATATTCCTTTGTTTTCGTTGAATTCAGTTTGTTGTCCGCTTTTGTCGTTCGGAGACGAGAATACGTGAATATAGGTCTTTATTTCAAACTAAATATCTATCTACTTCACAAGAGCATATTTTATAAGTCACTGGGTACTTAGGTAATTCTTGGGGTAAAAGTCCAGTGCACTCAAAAAACAAATACCTAGTTTGCGAGTAAAGGCTCTTACAGACAGAGGCACGCATCGCATCGCATCGAGCATCGATGCATCGATCATCATCGCATCGAGGCATCATGCATCGAGGGATCATGGCATCGAGGGTCGCATCGCGACGTGTCGTGTAGCGGTGTTGCGACGCGATAATATCGCAATATCGCTCGCGATTTGCCTCTGTCTGTAAGAGCCTTTATGGTTCATAATAGAAGGATTAACATTATTACCATTTGGGTACACACAGCAGCAGGACAAGTTACCACAAACTGTCAAATTTTCTCATTCGATTTTGAACTTAACCCTCAACATTTTAAGGTCTATAATCATTTGGAGAAATTTGACAGTTTGGTATAACCTTATTGCGGTTGTTGTGTGTACATCAAAAACCCGAGTCATTGCTATGAATTTTTCAAACACCGTACCTACTCCGAAGGTAGGGCAGTAGGTAGGGCTTTAACTCATTAAACGTCGATTGACACCAAGGTGTTCAGATAACAATAAAAAGTCTATTGTGTCTGCTAATTGGCATGCGACGGGTTAATGTCATGCCTAATGGCTTATAATATTGTAAATTCAGTAATCTGTGTGAACTGTGTGACTGTATGAACTGAAAAATCATTACTCTAGATGAGGCAAATACACTTGAGTAGTTAAGTGTAGGTATACACTGCCCAATTAATTGCCAATGGACTAGGTTAGTGTTGATTCAACCGACATAAATGATTTAGTGAAACCCCTAAAAATGTTTCAGTAAATTTTGCCGATACTTATTGACATTGGCTAGCCTAGTCTGTATCCAGCTTTAAACCGTTAACATCGATACGTCACTTACAATGGTAAAAAAAAAAAATTGGACCGAAATACTCTTTCGTTTTCGGCACAAGTCTGAATTTAAAGTTTCTCCACGACCAATCAAAGGTTATGCATCAATTGTCAAATTCAAATTGGATTTCTGAACGGTCAGGTTGCGTTTTATTGAGATCGCTCCATTCGGAATCACTGGTTTTAGTTATTGAACTGTTTGCAGTGGCTATCCGTCTGTCTACTGAACTGAAGGGCTTGTCCTCAACCCAATAAGATGATTTAGGAGCACTGGTATTTGTTTATATTAAACTACTTCTTTTTGCCATTAAAAAGGCTTACACTCCTATACGCTTTCAAATCTTATCTAATATTATAAATATGAAAGTGAGTTTATTTGTTTGTTACGCTTTCACGCTAAAACGGCTGAACGGATTTGGATAAAATTTGGCATATGGGTAGACCATGACCTGGGTTAGCACATAGGCTACTTTTCATCATGAATCACAGACGAAGTCACGGGCAACAGCTAGTCCATAATTAATTGTAAACCAAGACTTGCATTTATGGTCAACGACAAAACTCGATTAACACTGAATTACTTTTAAACACATCATGTAAATTGACACAAAATTCTTTGATTCGGTATAATTCAGCTTTTCATGTTATATCTAAGAGTTAATATTCTTTTATTTTAATTTAACTTTTGTTCCGATTTTAGTTTTAATATTTAGCTCAATAATGCACGTTAAGCAGTTGGTCCCGGCTGTCATTCGTGTATCTTTAAGGCGGGACTATACGCCAATGACCTTGAGTGGTTAGCTGGCGCGTTCTGTGCTGAGCTCACGCAACGCGTCGTACGTCCAGCCAGTAATAGGACTCGCCCATCAAGGAGCGCTGTCCCAAATTAGACGCATTATTAATTTAGTATACATAAAACAAAAGGCATTTTAATAAAACACGTATACTAAAAGATAAATAATTAAATTACCTTTAGAATGGTGAAGGTTTCATAAAAATACGCCTGACAGTTTTTGCGTGATTCTCAGTTTTATATCTGCGTTAGACATAACTTTACAAATTAATTACACTATTTAATACAAACATAATCTAAAATATTCACATATTAAGTTATTAAGAAAATGCTCTAATTTAACATATATTTTTTCCAAATCATTAACACTACTCGTTTAGACGTGATCTTCAGTTTAAAACCATCAAAAGTCAGATAGCGTCGCCTTAACAGTCGTCATGGGTCGTCAGAAGCTCGAAGGTCTGACAACCAGTCTTGCCAAGGAGTACTTATCGTATTACCCAGTTACTGGGTTGTGGAGGTCAGGTCAGGTCGCTCCATGTAACATACTGGTATGCAGCTGCATCAGGATAGATTAAAAGCCGACCCAATAATAGTTGGAAAAAGGCTAGGCAGATGATTATTTAGTTTAATAATGAAGTTTAAAAAATACTGAAGTGACGTTTGTTGCTGACTGTACGTTACAGGTATAAGAGACACAGCTACATCTATAGGACTTAGCAAACTTTAGTTGTTTCTAAGCTTTGTCTCCAAAAACATTGTCCAGGGCTTATTGCAATCGTCACAATAGCCAGACATAATAATAAATTTAGTCGTCAGTTCCTCGCTCTCAGAGTTTCGTTAAATATTCGAAACGGATTCAAAGAACATCAAAATAAATTTGTTTTACGAACTGAAGGGATTTTTATTATTTCTTTTTACAACCGACGCTGCAGAAAAGTGCGCACTTCTTAGATGCGATTTAATTTTGCTTTGGCGACGTAAATAATGGAATTACATTTTCTTTTTGGGTTTTCAAGGTTTCTTATTCAGGTGGAAACCCATTTTAACAATGAAAATGGGTTTCGTTATGTGACAGCGAATATGTTAGATTTTGAATTTGAAAAGATTAGCACAATAAAATTAAAATTTTTCAAAATGCTGAAACGGTATTTTCGCTGCAATTATTTTGTTGAGAATTTTTTAAAATTGTTTATAGGATGGTTTGTGGTTGAAAATAGGTAAAGAAGAAGTAGCAAATTAAACAGAGCACGAATTAGATTCACACAGAAGTATCAAAAACATTTTCTTTATAAAGGCCACTTCTCAATTGACAAGTACCAGCAACTCAGTCAAAATATTTCAGTAAAGTTAATTTCCCTTGTTCTACATAATCGGAATTTTTCCGCGAGTTCCCGTCGATGTGCCCCTGCCTCTGTGCCGGCATTTTCGTCAGTTGTCAATCTGTTACGCTTGACTGACTACACGTTTTTCCGATGGGCCTCGGGATCAAATTCGACCGATGCGGAAGCGATGTAGCTCGAACACAACCTTTACGAAACTGTGATGTTTCTGAACAACATTTTATTCAAGATTCCTTTTTTTGTTGGAATTTGCTTCTTTTTATGAGAATTATTTTCTATACACTCATCATAATCATCAGTCCTTAAATGCACGGCTGGAGACGGTTCCTCTGATTATTAATACAATTAATTGGGTTGCCGTGCATTTTCATCAACGTTACTTGTTCTTTGTCAGTCTTTAAATATTTTCGTCAGCTTTTTGCCTTGTCAGAGCGTCAGAGCCCTTCAATATCGTCGTCTTACCTCTATAATGTGAAAAATTAAAGAACAATTCATAGAATGTAACCGGCCGCGAGGTCTTCTTTTTCCCACCATCACCAACTTTTCATGGTTATCTGGTTCCCGACGAGAAATGCGACCGAAGTAACCGAGAATACTTTGGTAACAGAGCGTGAGTCTATCTCTTATGCGTAATTGTTCGAGAATAGATTTGTTCGGTCTCTTGGGGGTCCATGGTATGCGGAGCATTCGTCGCCAACGCCACATCTCAAGCTGGAATAGCAATATATTCAATAAGGTAATTTAGGCAGTATTAAAGTGTGATGAGTCGTTTACCTTAACTAGAGATATTCGCCTTCTAAGTATATGACTTTCTGTATTAATATCGTACTGTTGGAGACAGCCAGACTGAGAATGCATTCTACCACTTGGAGACGAAAACCTGCGTTGGCAGCCAACACAAATATTGGACGAAATGCAACAACTTTTTTTGCAAAGAAATAAAATGAGATGTTCCAATACAAATATTGGACGAAATGAAAGAACTTTTTTTGCAAAGAAATAAAACGAGATGGTCCAATACAAATTTTGGACGAAATACAACAACTTTTTTCGCAAAGAAATAGAACGAGATAGTCCGACAATTACGAATACAATAAATTCATAAGAAACATCTTACCACAGACGCTCTTATATTCAGGGTGTAAGTGTAAACAGTGGCAATATTTTAAGGGGTCATTGTACTAATCATTATGAACAACTTTTATTATGGGACCAAACCTGAAATCGCGAAAAAAAAATCTGCTGTACCCTAATGTAGGTAGTGATGAATGTAGTAATGCGAACATAAATGTAGGTACTGAAAAGCTGATTTTTTTTTCGAGATTTCAGGTTTGGTCCTATAGTAAAAGTTGTTCATAATGATGAGTACAATAACCCCTAAAAATATTGCCACTGTTTACACTTACACCCTGAATATAAGAGCGTCTGTGGTAAGATGTTTCTTATGAATTAATTTTATTCGTAATTGGTGGACTATCTGGTTCTATTTCTTTGCTAAAAAAGTTGTTGTATTTTGTCCAAAATTTGTATTGGACCATCTCGTTTTATTTCTTTGCAAAAAAAGTTCTTGCATTTCGTCCAATATTTGTATTGGACCATCTCATTTTATTTCTTTGCAAAAAAAGTTGCAGTTGTTGTTGTTGTTGTTGTTGTTGTTGCATTTGTAGAATTACCTATGGGACCTCCCATAGGTAATTCTACAAATGCAAGAGAGATAGCTATGATAAACTACTACTAAGTAATGCATATTTTATCATTCTGTTATCTGGTTCACGCGGACGCAAAATGCAGCGGCCACAGGGGACTTTTTATTAACTGTTAAACCAACTATTATAGCTATTAGTTAAAGCACACAGGATGCTTTGCTGCGATCGTCGCATTTACGACTCAAATGATCCTGTGGTCAGATTTTTTTTCGTGATTTCAGGTTCCCATAGTAAAAGTACAATGACCCCTTAAGAGCATGCCCATGAATTCAATTTCTTCCGGTATAGAGAAGATATTATCATCAAGCAAAAATTATCTTTCACAAAATTCATACATTGTTTCCTGGGTTCTATTTAGGTCCTGGCTTACTAACTACTGTTAAAGTTCTAACAAGCTACTAACACTTCAAAGTTGGTAGTTTGACTGACGACATTCATGATACGACATAACTTACTGAGTTTATTACTATGGGAATTCAAAGTGTTTTCGACTACTCGCTTAAGGCTGCTTACGTTGCTATGGAAGCGTTGGATATCCACCAATCATATTCATTGGTCCACATAGATAGTATAGCACTGGTGAAAACTGATTCAAATAGGCGAGGGTTCCGTACCTCAAAAGGAAAAACGGAACCCTTATAGGATCACTCGTGTGTCTGTCTGTCTGTCCGTCTGTCACAGCCAATTTGCTCCGAATCTAATGGACCGATTAAGTTGAAATTTGGTATACATATGGATTTCTGTGACCCAAACATGTACGGTTAAAGTAAATAAATAAATTTTGAATATAGGGGTCACTTTTAGGGGGCAAATAAGAAAATTTAAAAAAAAAGTTTTGCAAACTGTACCGTGTGACATATTAAATGAAAGGGCTTACTATGGGGGTCTCAAATAATTTTTTTATAATTTTAAAATAAATAGTTTTAAAGTTATTTAAGAAAATAGACGAAAATTTACCGTTCCCCGCCCTCATCTCCGAAACTACTGAGCCTAAAATTTTGAAAAAAATACAGAAAATAGGTCTACACCTGTAGATTACAGGAAAAACTATAAGAAGTTTGTGGTCTTAAAATAACATGGTAAATCTCTCAATAGTGTGAGTACAAACTTACAATTACTGTTGGAATGTATGGGAGAACATGTTTTTCAACTATAATGTTAAGTTTGTTCTTGGGATAATTAGTTTAATCCCACCTACGGAATCCTTCATTGTGCGAAGTCCGACACGCAGTTGGCCGGTTTTTATATGGAAAGATGCGTGTTGTGGATGCGAGCTATAGATGCGTGCTATCAATGGTTGCGAGTTCGCCGTGCCTTGCCTATTGTCAATACGTGACATAGCTCGAGCTGCGCATCTTCCTCGCACAGCTATCTTGCGGCGGCGCATCTTCATAGCACATCTTACTCGCTCCGCTACATAGCTTAGCATCAGTAGAAACGGTTACATAGGTTTGTAGCTTTTACATTCTCGCAGCATAGCTGCATAGCACATCTCTGATGGAAAAGCACCCTAAAACACAATCGCACGTTTTGATCCCCCGTATATACACCGAAAATAGAGTTGCGCATTATTTTTTGAGCAACATGGTTATGTTTATGTTATTAAATATATTTATTTCTTTGTTATTTGAAAAACAGTTGGGTAAACGTCATCTAAAACTGTTCCAAATTTCAAGTTGATAGCATTAGCATTTCTTGAGATATCCAGCTGAGACAGACAGACAAACAGACAGACAGACTGAGTCACACCACAAGGGTTCCTTTTTTACCATTTTGGTAAATTTTGGTAAGTACCCTAAAAATGTTTCAAACAAACTAGATAATAAAATAATATCCAAAATTAGGATCACTCTATGCAAAGGACTCATTCATGAAGCTATTATTCTATGTCAGCTGGCCATTGACCGGCACTTTTTTTAATTGACTTAAAAAAAGGAGTAGTTTATTTTGTTCATCGTTTGTCTATTGTTCTGACCAAATTGGGAGTAGCGATGAATGATTTTTTTGCAAAACCCCCAGAAAAAAACTCGAGTGGCGTGACCTTTTTTTCTCTCGTTCGTTTTAATTTCATCTTTGTTTTACAGGTGCAAGATGCTATTTCAGAAAATTGTAAATAAATGAATACGTTTAACGAAATTAAAATATCTTTATAAAACGGAAACGCAGAACCGTATACGCGTGTCAAATTAATGTCGTCATTGCAGCAGCACGGTGTATACCTACTTATCATTATGTTTCTGTCTGTGTAATCGCGTTGTTCTTTTAAACTGCACAACGGATTTTGATGCGGTTTTCACCATCCATTTTGATGGTGAAAACCATCGAGCATTTATTTCGCAATGTTTATGTTTATGATACATACGAAACGGGTCACTAATTCATACATAAGCATGGATAAAACAGTCCTCTTGATAAATACTTTGATATAACGTAACCGTAAAATATCGAGCAATATTTTAACCAACTTGATAGGTAACATTTTGGTCTGTGACGAGAACGCTTTTATTCCAATAAAATTAATATCAATGTTTCGAAAAGCTGATTACTGATATGTTTAATAACTTTATTGAATCGATCATTATGAAATCGAGCCAATAAGACTTAAGAGCTTTGTCGAATATAATATTAATAATACGATAACACTAACTAATAACTAACTATTAACTGTGTGTGTGTGTGTGTGTGTGAGGCTGTGTGGGGGTGTGTGTGTGTGTGTTTGTGTGGATGTGTATGTTGTGTGTGTATTAACTGGTTCGTTGAGACCTGAATAACCAAAGGACCTGTGGACAGAATGTTATGGATGCATATCTAAGCACTTGTGTCTTACCAGGAAGATGTAGAAAGGGCCTCAGCCCAAGGGCGAATGGCATCATCATAAGCCTAGCCTTTTCACAACTACATGTCTGGGTCGGCTTCCAGTCTACCGGATGCAGCTGAATACCAGTATTTTACATGGAGCGACTGCCTATCGGACCTCCAAAACTCCATTTACTGGGTAATACTATACTTCTTGATAAGGGTGCATTTCCACTGACGCGGAGCAGGGTGGAGGGGAGCGAAGACGTGCAGGAATCGTCCGCATAATTTAGTTATGTTCGCATAATTCGTCAAAATGTAGGGAACAGCTGATTTTTTTTCGCGATTTCAGGTTGGTCCCTTAGTAAAAGTTGTTCATAATGATGAGTACAATAACCCCTTAAAATATTGCCACTGTTTATACTTACACCCTGCATAGGTGGCTTGGTTTATGTCCTGTGTAATAAAACATGGCTTTTTCAGTAACTCGAAAAGAATTGGGAAACGCAACTGTTATGTCTCACTTTTGGGCACAGGTGGTTTAGAATAAAACACTGAAATCAATCACTGGTGCGTGCGCGGCAGCCGCTTCGCTCGACGTCTGTCAACGTAATGCGGGGAGCGGGTGTCGCAGGCGCACATGTTTCATTATAATATCTATACATCACAGCAACTATTATCTTCTTCTTAGCATATTGATGGCAAAAATAACCCTAAAAAAATTAAAAATTATATATGCAGTTTTTTAAATAAGTTTTGCCCAAAATTCAGCAACGCGAATACTGTTTGCTGATTACATTCTCACGTGTGCAGGTGACTGGGCATGCGGTGCAAGATGGGAGGTGAACCATTGTCTGGGGATCTATTAAGCTGAGCGTCGACTGGTCCGCGCCAGCCGCACCGCACGCACGGCACGCAACGGATTTTGGTTTGTTTGTATGAAGAAATGAAAATGCGGGCGGTACCGGTAGTAGACGCAGTTCTATAGGAATTCATACAAAGCAAACCAAAATCCGTTGCGTGCCGTGCGTGCGTTGCGGCCGGCGCGGACCAGTAAACGCTCATCTTTAGACTATGTCTTTACAGAGGTGATAATTTTGTGCAAATATTTATTTACCTAAGTATCTTAGTTTCGATAATCTATATAAATAAAAAGAGAAGTCCCAATTGACTGACTGACTGACTCATCAACGCCCAGCCTAAACCCTTGGACCTAGAAAGCTGAAATAAAAAAAAATAAATAAAATAAAACATCCTTGGACATTTCACACAACGCCATCTAGTCCCAAGCTAAGCAACCTAATGCTTGTGTTATGGTAACGAGATGGATGATAAACTACTTATATACATTTTTTTTTTTGTAAATACATACTTAATATAGATAGAAAAACACAAATGTTTGCACAAAGGCTCCCTTTATGATGTTGACAAGGAGTAAGGAAGGAATTACCGGTAATACGTTCCCGTGGTATAATTATCGACATCCACGCGGGCGAAACCGCTGGCAAAAGCTAGTTATCAATAAAGCAACTTTCTCAGAAATCGTTATGTACCTCACTCAAATCACAACGCTAAAATAGAATATTCTATTACTGAAATAATTTGAGAGATGTTCCTCGAATTATTACCGTAAAACATTTCAGTTTCTTTGATACGAAAATTGATATTTGAATTCAGACGAAGCGGCAAAAATGTTACTTACATGTCCTTTACGATTTGAGGTGAAAGATCAAAGGAAGCGTAAAATTTACGACGAATTCATATAAAATGAGCTCAGCAGCCACATCTATTGATATTAACACGAGAAAAAATTCACGAGATTGTACGATAAACTTCCACTTCGCTGATGTCGATAAGACGTTTATTTCTTCCGTATTTTCATGTGTGTATCTACTTTATTGTCAAACTAAAGGATTTTATAGCGAAGCGTAACACCACGTTTGTATTCCCCCAAACGGGTGGGTATGTAGAAGTGATGTTCTTTATGATAAACCCATATTTCGCTAGTTACACCTTTGTAATTATTTCCATGTTACCCCTAAAAGGATAAAAGACTACGTTAGACCGACCCCTTGACAATTAGAAAGTGCCTGTAATTGGTTTATTTGAAATAAATGCTTTGAGTTTGAGTTTGAGTTAGAACAGTCAGTAACAAAAGTCGATTAACACTTTCAGTTTTTTAACCTTCATTATTAAGCAAAATATTGAATTGAAATCGGAACAGAAGTACCTACCTACTTAAAATTTTAAGAACATTAACTCTTATCAGTTAAATGAAAGAAAACCGGCCAAGTGCGTGTCGGACCACGCACAATGAATGGTTCCGTAGTTGAAAACAATTTATCCAAAAGACAAACTTAACATTGGATAACAAAAAAAAAAAAATTATGTGATAGAATTACAAATTAACAATTTTCGGACTTTTTCCTTTACTTGTGTTGTGAGACCTTGCATCTTACCAAATTTCATGATTCTAGGACGACGGGAAGTACCCTATAGGTTTTAATTTACTTGCAAGTATCAGAAAATGTCGCATAAATGGCCGTATTTTTTAATGCGTTGACTTAGAAGTTTGATCTTTTTAGGACTCCAAGGGACCATAGACTTACGTATTTGATATTAATTTCAGCTTGATACCTTCACGCGTTCCTGAGAAAAATGGTCTTGACAGACTGACAGACAGACAGACAGACGGACAAACAAGTGATCCTATAAGGGTTCCATTTTTTCCTTTTGAGGTACGGAACCCTAAAAATCAGTTTATCGAATCATTTTGTGTTAATAGATGATGTCATAAAGTAGCAGTGTTAACTGACTTCTGTTGCTGACCGTACAACACTACATACTCGAGTTATGAACTGAGTCGTCAGGCTATAAATGTCAGTAGCAATAAGAATGTGCAACGCCTCTCTACTATTACGCACATCATTATGCCACTCCATAAGCTCCATAAGTGCGAGCGAGACAGACTAATAACAATGATTTATGGCCCGACAACTCAGTTCTTAAAGGCTCGTTCAAACAGGCGCGACACGCAACATAATCGCGCGCGACACAAAGGCACTGCGTGTGTTGAGTAGTTTTAAATTATGGTGTCCTTTTTATGTTGCGTAGGAGTATCACACTATCACACTAATATTATAAAGGAGAAAGTTTGTGACTATTTGTGTGTGTTGGTATGTTTGTTACTTCTTCACGCTCAAACGGCTGCACAGATTTCAATAAAATTTATGTAGATAGCTTATTACCCTGTATTTACACATACGCTACTTTTTATCCCGGTCTACGCGGATGAAACCGCGGGGCGCAGCTATTAATTATTTAATAAACACTAAGGTAACAAGAACGATAGATTTCTTCTTACCCAAAAAAATATACAGATATTTTTTTGGGTAAGAAGAAATCTATCGTTCACGTATGTACAGACATACGTGTAACATGCTCTCCTATCTTAATTATAATTTAACACCCGAACACTTCGCTCTTACAGTTCAAATGAACGAATTTTGTTTATGAACCTGGGATTTCCAATTAAACACAGTACAAGTTGTTTGCAATAGTATTAACAATGTTTATATTGTTTAGTTGGATTAGTTTCTGCGTTAATATGTTCACTATAGTGTCAGTATGAAGGAGAGAGAATAGGCCACCTTCTCTTGCAATGTCGCCCTGTTTCCGAGTCCTCGAGATTTATTCCTAGGTTTCGGTACTTCATACTTCTCCATGAGAAAAATAAATAATATAAATAATAGTCTATCTTCTTTCAGTAATATATTACTCAAAGAAGATAGACCACAGGTCATTGTGAGCAAAAGCGTTTTTCCTGATATGTGTGATCTCTTCAAATGTCGCTCGATAATGGTATTTAACTTTTATACAGGGTGAAATTGAATAGATGCGACAAAATTTAAGGGGGTGTTCTACGCATCAATATGAACAACTTTTACTATGGGACCAAACCTGAAATCGCGAAAAAAAAATCAGCTGTTCAGTACATTTAATGTTCGCATAGTTCGTCAAAATGTACTGAACAGCTGATTTTTTTTTCGCGATTTCAGGTTTGGTCCCATAGTAAAAGTTGTTCATATTGATGCGTAGAACAACCCCTTAAATTTTGTCGCATCTATTCAATTTCACCCTGTATTTTAAGGCATCATGTGCCAAGCCTTTTCCCAACTATTTTGGGGTCGGCTTCCAGTCTTACTGGATGCAGCTGATTACCAGTATTTTTATCTGAGCTCCACAACCCAGTTACTGGGTAATACGAAACCCCTTGGTAAGACTGGTGGTCAGACTTTCGGGCTTCAGGCTACCCGTACGTAACGTCTGTCAAAGATCCACAAATTACAGCAGAGACCAACGGTTTACCGAGCTTTCCGAGGCACGGAGTGGTCTTGGTATGAAAAGATGGTCACCGATCGACTCATGTGGCTGTTATTACTTAGCCACAAGCCCAACTACTTTTTAGGGTTCCGTACCTCAAAAGGAAAAAACGGAACCCTTATAGGATCACTCGTGTGTCTGTCTGTCTGTCCGTCTGTCCGTCTGTCACAGCCAATTTGCTCCGAATCTAATGGACCGATTAAGTTAAAATTTGGTACACATATGGATTTTTGTGACCCAAACACGTACAGCTAAAGTAAATATATGAATTTTGAATATGAGAGTCACTTTTAGGCGGAAAATAAGAAAATTTAAAAAAAAGTTTTGTAAACTGTACTGTGTGACATATCAAATGAAAGGGCTTACTATGAGGGTCTCAAATACATTTTTTTTATAATTGTAAAATATATTGTTTTAAAGTTATTTAAGAAAATTGACGAAAATTGACCATTCCCCCCCCCTTATCTCCAAAACTACTGAGCCTAAAATTTTGAAAAAAATATAGAAAATAGTTCTATACCTGTAGATTACAGGAAAACCTATAAGAAGTCTGTGGTCTTAAAATAACATGGTAAATATATATATATATAAAAAAATCAAAGTCCTGACTGAGTCACTGACTAATATATCAACGCACAGCCCAAACCAATAGACCTAGAGACTTGAAATTTTGCACAAAGATACCTTATATAGTGTAAACATCCACTAAGGAAGGATTTTTGGAAATTCCATCCCTAAGGGGGTAAAATAAGGGATGAAAGTTTGTATGAAAAATCCTATCCCTTGAGTTAATAGACTTGAAACTTAGCACGAATATTCATCTAAGTAAATTATAAAGCTTATCATTTTTAGTTTTCCTAAACTACCCCCTAAGGAGGGATTGGGGGTGTCAAAGTTTGTATGGAAGAACTTTAAAACGCGGTCCGATTAACTCAAAACTCAGTTTTTATACTTGAGACCAAAAATTAAGACTAACGTGTATCAGGGTTTTCCAAAAATCTACCCCTAACGGGTGAAAAGTTAATTTTATAGCGGAGGATTTTATTGGGGGCTTGATTAACTCTAAAATTGGTGTAAATAATGTTTGAGTCAAGTTATGGAAACATACCAGACGATTTTTGAAATTCTTTATTTGTGTTCGTGAAAACAGAGATACAGTTTATATGAAAAATCTTGTTAATTTGGTTAATGAACTTGAAACTTAGCACAAATACTTGCATAAGTAATTAATAATGTTTGTCATTATTAGTTTTTCAAAAATACGCCTCAAATGAGGTTAGGGATGTTAAAGTTTGTATAGAAGAATTTTAAAGCGCAGTCCGATTAAAAAAATGGTACTTTGAGTCAAGTTAGGAAACTTGACAAACGAATTTTCACCGATTTTGACGACATATAGCTGATGTTTTAAGGAGTAACTTAGGCTATTTTTATTTTAGAAAAATAATTAGGGTTCCGCGCAAGAAAATTAAAATCCATGAAATCAGACAACCACGTACAGTCCAGTATAAACTTACTAAGCCTCCGCTGTCTATTACGGCTATAACAACAAATAATAAAAATAAAGCAAAGTTAAAAATGTAAGGGGTCGATCCCCATACAATAAACTTTTCATTTTGAAAAAAAATTTTTTTTTTAATCTAGCATGTGGGGTGTCATCGTCTAGAACTCATTGAGTAGAGTACAAACATATTTTTTTTAAATCTTTTAAAATTGAGAAATAGGGGGCCGCAAAAGTTGTAAATTTTAGACCATTTTTGTACGAGCTCTAGCGCAACAATTCAACAAACTAGGAATTTGAAACTTCTTTATACCATGTAGGTACCATGAATACTGTATTTAATCAACAATACTGAAAACGGCGATTCATAAGGTATTTTGTTTAAAAATGGGTGATTTTCTGCAACTGCAAAAAATAACCTTGTAATTCACAGTATCATTATAAAATAAGTAAAAAGTTATCTTTGCGATTGTTAAACATATAATATGGTACGGAACCCTTCGTGCGCGAGTCCGACTCGCACTTGACCGGCTTTTTTAATTTTAAGTAGTGATATTTATTGTTAGTAGGTAAAGTATAGCCACCATTTTTAGGGTTCCGTACCTCAAAAGGAAAAAACGGAACCCTTATAGGATCACTCGTGTGTCTGTCTGTCTGTCCGTCTGTCCGTCTGTCACAGTCAATTTGCTCCGAATCTAATGGACCGATTAAGTTAAAATTTGGTACACATATGGATTTCTGTGACCCAAACACGTACAGCTAAAGTAAATATAGGAATTTTGAATATGAGAGTCACTTTTAGGGGGAAAATAAAAAAAATTAAAAAAAAAGTTTTGTAAACTGTACCGAGTGACATATCAAATGAAAGGGCTTACTATGAGGGTCTCAAATATATTTTTTTTATAATTTTAAAATTTATTGTTTTAAAGTTATTTAAGAAAATAGACGAAAATTGACCATTCCCCCCCCCTTATCTCCGAAACTACTGAGCCTAAAATTTTTATAAAAATATAGAAATTAGTTCTATACCTGTAGATTACAGGAAAACCTATAAGAACTCTGTGGTCTTAAAATAACATGGTAAATCTATATATATAAAAAAATCAAAGTCCTGACTGAGTCACTGACTAATATACCAACGCACAGCCCAAACCAATAGACCTAGAGACTTGAAATTGTGCACATAGATACCTTATATAGTGTAAACATCCACTAAGGAAGGATTTTTGGAAATTCCATCCCTAAAGGGGTAAAACAGGGGATGAAAGTTTGTATGAAAAATCCTATCCCTTGAGTTAATAGACTTGAAACTTAGCACGAATATTCATCTAAGTAAATTATAAAGTTTATCATTTTTAGTTTTAACTACCCCTACTACTAAGGAAGGATTGGGGGTGTCAAAGTTTGTATGGAGGAACTTTAACACGCGGTCCGATTAACTCAAAACTCAGTTTTTATACTTGAGACCAAAAATTAAGTATAACGTATATCAGGGTTTTCCAAAAATCTACCCCTAAGGGGTGAAAAGTTAATTTTATAGCGGAGGATTTTATTGGGGGCTTGATTAACTCTAAAATTGGTGTAAATAATGTTTGAGTCAAGTTATGGAAACATACCAGACGATTTTTGAAATTCTTTGGTATCTGTGTTCGTGATAACAGAGATACAGTTTATATGAAAAATCTTATTAATTTGGTTAATGAACTTGAAACTTAGCACAAATACTTGCATAAGTAAGTAATAATGTTTGTCATTATTAGTTTTTCAAAACTACGCCTCAAATGAGGTTTAGGGATGTTAAAGTTTGTATAGAAGAATTTTAAAGCGCAGTCCGATTAAAAAAATGTGTACTTTGAGTCAAGTTAGGAAACTTGCCAAACGAATTTTCACCGATTTTGACGGCATATAGCCGATGTTTTAAGGAGTAACTTAGGCTATTTTTATTTTAGAAAAATAATTAGGGTTCCGCGCAAGAAAATTAAAATCCATGAAATCAGACAACCACGTACAGCCCAGTACAAACTTACTAAGCCTCCGCTGTCTATTACGACTATAACAACAAATAATAAAAATAAAGCAAAGTTAAAAATTTAAGGGGTCGGTCCCCATACGATAAAATTTTCATTTGGAAAAAAAGTAAAAATTTTAATCTAGCATGTGGGGTGTCATGTCATTATTTCATCACCACTACTCTCAAAACGGTGAAGGAAAACATCGTGAGGAAACCGGCATGTCCTAGAACCAAAAATTCGAAGACATGTGACATCTACCAACCCGCACTGGGCCCGCGTGGTTGATTACGGACTCCCTCTCACCGAGAGGAGGCCTGTGTCCCAGCAGTGGGAACAATATAGGCTGATTATGTGTTATGTGGGGTGTCATCGTCTAGAACTCATTGAGTAGAGGACAAACATTTTTTTTAATCTTTTAAAATTAAGAAACAGGGGGCCGCAAAAGTTGTAAATTTTAGACCAATTTTGTACGAGCTCTAGCGCAACAATTCAACAAATTAGGAATTTGAAACTTCTTTATACCATGTAAGTACCATGAATACTGTATTTAATCAACAATACTGAAAACGGCGATTCATAAGGTATTTTGTTTAAACATGGGTGATTTTCTGCAACTGCAAAAAATAACCTTGTAATTCACAGTGCCATTATAAAATAAGTAAAAAGTTATCTTTGCGATTGTTAAACATATATGGTACGGAACCCTTCGTGCGCGAGTCCGACTCGCACTTGACCGGTTTTTTTAAAATATTGGTAACTAAACAAATCTTGGTGGTACAACGATAAGCACTTTCCATATTATTTACTAGTGCTGAAACAACAGAACAGGTTTACTTAGGTATTTCTTTTAAATACTGAAATAACCTCCTGAAACAATATTTTGTGTACATACAAATAAAACTCTCACCTAAATTGTTAAAATAGAACAATAACTTACACTGCTTTGTTAATCTGTTTATATTAACTTCGTGGTTTACTTATACTTTACCAGAGAGTGTAAACAATTTATTGGGTTATTTAATTTCGTGAGAACTGTGTTTTTTTATTCAATCTTTTGGAAACTAAAAGTTATAATGTTAATGATTACATTATATTTAAAACAAACGATAAACACCTAAATATTACAGTTTTTTATTTATCATTTGGCCTTTATTTATCTACCTTTAGCTACAATAAAATATCTTTACGATGCTCCTTTTCCGCCATTTAAAAGTCATATAAAAGTTTGCGCCATTCAATGCGATTCCGCGGATCACATTATTATCGGTTCAAGGTGCACTTCGTGTCAATATGAGAGTCGAATGTTCGTCTCAATAACTGAGAGCACCTATGAATGTAGGTGTGTGAGTCAAGTGTGAGGTGTATTGTATGGGGGGGTGTGTGTGTGTGTGTGAGAGTGACGTTTGTCGCCGCTTCGGGACGTTAACGTCTCGACTTCGAGTGGATTTCATTGTTATTCAAACTGGTGTGGTAGTTTTATGCAGGTGTCTTCTAGAATTGGGGTAGCTACTATGTTGCATCATTGATCTCTTATTGGCGAAGGCTAGATGCAGCTACATAAAAAAAATGCTATATGAATCCTGTAAATAAGTTATTGTTTTGTTTGCTGAGCGAAGATCACTATCTCTTTCAGTAAGTTCTGTAAGTAAATAAATATAAAATATCCAAAGAATTTATGAATTCTTAGGTATGTATTCATAAGTGGCAATTGTCACACGTGGCAAGATGCGTCATACCGTGAGTTCATGACCCCAAATAGATTTCATTGTGTTCTTACAGCATTTATCTACAAATAGGGTAACAGTTTTATGTAACCTCCAGCAAATTAGGGTAACTTACTCATTCGGGTTTCTCGTGTTAGTATTTTATTCAGTAGGTGGTAAATTGCGCTGTTTGCTTGCTTACAGAGTTGAGCTATGATCTTGGCGTATGATTTAGATACTAATTCTAAAGATTTTAAAAAGAAAATAATATGTGCTATTTCGCCACTGAGCAGTTTCGATAATCTACAGGCTAAAACACAGATTCTTGAAAATAATTAAGGATAAAATATTTCTTAGGGGCTGTATAATAAGTGCACTAATAGTGATAAAGGTTTATAAAAACTCGAATCGCGAGCAACTGTGGAAAGCGGCTATTAAAAAAACATAAATAACTGCGTCGACAGGACTGCCTATAGGTATCACATCTAAAACCTTTTACAGCATAGGGATGTTCTAGTTAATCAAACGATTCGATTCCAATGACAAGTGACCGGCCCGTTCCATTTCGAGTGTTTGAACCGGTATAAATCGACTACTACAATGACAGCGCTCTGAGATCGGGTGCTGTGTTTTAAATACAATGAAAGTTAGCAAAGTTTTTGGCTCTTGGAACATGATTATCTTTGGGAGCTTCGCATACCTTTGCATTAGAGAAAAATTTTTAGGAATGTGTGCTTTCGTTTTCTAGCAAATCTCTTTAACAAGTTCTAAAGAACTCAAGAACTGATCTTCTTATAACTATTCAATTATCTACTGCTTCTTGGTGGAAGCCAAAAAATATATTGAATAAAAAGATTTCACCTTTGAACCGAACGTCCTTTGTTATCACTTCTTAAAGTCCTTTAACCATTTAAATAACTCAACAATCCTCGATAAAAGTCTAGTGAAGCAGCAAAATAAAGATGAAAGATAAAAGATAACGTAAATACAGTTTCTACAAACGTAGTGACAAAAGAAGCTGTCATCCGACGCTGTATGTTTTGTTTATAAAGAAAATATGAGTTCTAAGTCAAGTAAATGTTTTTTTTTTGTTCGGGAGATAGATTTTGTGTCGTCTTGTTATACAAAGAAGTCCATGCTTCAGCAACCCCTCTTTGATTTATTTTGATATGTAAAGAGGACAGACGTCAATTCATGGTTTTTGAAGAGGAGGGCGAGGGTTACTTTTATTAATTACTAGCTTCCGCCCGCGACTTCGCCCGCGTGGTATGTCGACAAAATGTGTGCTAAAACTTCATCCAAATAAGTTCAGCCGTTTTAGCGTGAAAGCGTTACAAACAAACTCACTTTGGCATTTTAGTTAGGACTACGTACCTTTATCAGTAGTCAAGAAGATTTAATTTAATTTCATATTGTAAGAATCAAAAGTAAGTTACCCAACCGATCAAATGAGGAATATAAAAAAAGTCTATGATAAAGTAGTCTTCGAAATGAATTATTTAATTAAATTTTTGAATACCGAGAACTACAGACTAGAAAAAAATACTAACCTAAGAAATATTTTTTTTAATTCCAATAAACGCTTTCAGAGATTTATTCTAAAGCAAGACTATTTCAACTCTGTAACTAAAAGCTTACAAACTTTAAATTTTAATAACAGCTTACAAACACTACAAACATGATGGAAAATAATGATTAAATTATATTAATTTTGATGCAATTGTGGAGGTCGTTTTGATAGGCGACAGTAATAAGTCCCGACGTAATAACTCCACACAGCCCTCATATTTATACAAAAGAGGACGTTCCTTCTCAAAATAGTTAGCGAAGGCCTTCTTCATACAACTCTCGAAATGAACACGACCTAGCGAAACAAGGTTGTCTTGCTTCTGTTTTTTAGGGTTCCGTACTTCAAAAGGAGAAAACCGAACCCCTATAGGATCGCTTTGTTTTTGTCTATCTGGCTGTCTGTCAATACCCTTTTTTCTAAGGAACGCGTGGCGTTATCAAGTTGAAATGGAGCTAATGCTAGCTAATGGAGCAAGTTGAAAATCAAGCTTTTAAGTCAATGCAATAAAAAAATAAAAAAAAATAAAATAAGGCCATTACAGCGACATATTTCGATACTAGGGTACTTAAGTACAGTTGACCTACAATCATGAAATTTGGCAAAAAGCAAGGTTTCACAGCACAAGTAAAAGAAAAAGTCGTATTTCATCACATACATACACATTTTGTGTGACTACAAACCTAAGTTTGAAGTTGGAGAATTGACCGTGACGTATATCAATGTATGGAGAACATGGTTTTCAACTGCAATATTAAGTTTGTTTTTGGGATTAATTCTTTTCATAACTTCCGAACCCATAATTGTGCGTGGTCCGACACGCACTTGGCCGGTTTTATTTCTAGAACACAGCAAGAACTGCACCGTATCACGTGACAAGCAGAACATCAATCTAATTTGTGCTCTTCTTTGTCCCGTTTACCCTGCATTGAATATAATTTATTTAAGGTGGGCGGAATATTTGGGATAATCCATATCATCATCATCATCCACTTATCCCAAATTTATTAAGCGTCGGCGCAGCTCGTCCTTCCATAACATACACACCCCATACCCTACACACCCCATACCCTACACACCCCATACCCTACACACCACATACCCTAGGGTAGAATACCCTGTGATTTAAAAATTGCCCTGTTCTTTATTAGATAGCCTCAGTACTTTTCACTTCATAAAATCTTTGCAGCTTCTACAGTTTTATTGGGTGCACATTCTTAAGTAATCATTTATTTAACAAAAAGCTTAGCCTGGGTAATAATATCAGTGTTGTTTCCATAGATATAAGAAGTGGTTGTTTCAGAAAGGGATGGGTATGGCTATTACAGCTAAGACCAGAGTGTCCTTCAAACAAGAAAAACCCTGTATCTGGAAGTATAGTGTTGTTTACTGGGATTGAAACGTTTTTACAAAATATTTACAACTAGCTGCAATTTAATCTATATATATAAAACAAAGTCGGGTTTGTTCGAACACTTATAACTCGAGAACTACTGGACCAATTTTCATGGTTTTTGATTTGTTGTATTTGTCTCCGTCCCGAATAGCAGAATAACTATTAAAAACATAGGAAAATTCACAAAAAAATATGAAGAAAATTCATTTTCTCATACATGAAAGGGCAGGGCAATGTCTGTCGGGAAACTTTCATTCTTTTTAGAATTCCAAATTTAAATTCATTTTATAATCAGTTGTTCATTTGTTTTGCTGCCGTTCGATTTATTGAATTTTTGACAGGTCGTCTGGCGGGTCAGCTACTTATGTAGTATTCTAAAATAAAAATCAATTGCCGAATGTATGTAGGTACGCGCATCACTTCAGAACGGATGCACGTATTTGGCTAATTCTTTTTTGTTGTATTTGTAATTGTCAGGACAAAGTTTGTATGAAAGAAACTTCTACACAGTTTATTGTTATAACGTCAATTTACTAACACTACTGTACTAAATATGTGGAGATTTGATACAAGTAACAACCTCAGATTTTTTATAGGCCTACGGTAACAACCTACTATCCCAATTTATTTTGGGTCTGCGCAACATGTCCCTTTCTTCCATACTTCTCTATTAGTCGTCATCTCGGTAGTCACCCCCTTTATAACCATATCATCTTTCACACAGTCCATCCATCGTTTCTTGATCTTCCCCTACTCATATAGCCATTGACATTCATACTCAAAACAATTTTTTTTTTCAAATTAATTGGCTCCAATTAATCATTTTCATGTTCTTGACTTTTTACTAAGTATAAATTTATTCCGGTATTTTACTTTTCAGCAAAAAATCTTAGGTTCATTCTTAAAATATAAATTAAGTTTTCCTAAACAATTCAAAATGTACTCAGCTTGCGCCTTCAGGAACTTCGCGCGTTTACATTAGACTATTCATAGCTAAGACAGGACAACGTCTGTCGGGTCAGCTAGTATCGATATAAAAAGTATCCTATCTCCTAACCTAAATCATGGTCTACGCATGTACCAAATTTCATCTAAATACGTTCAGCTGGTTTAGCGTAAAAGACAAACAAACTCACTTTCGCATTTTTAATAGTTATTAGGATTGACGATTAGGATTTCTGATGTTAACATAATTTGTTGAGTGAGTTCATAACCAAGACCCATCATAGTCCTCTGATTCACAAAGCAATTTTCTTGCCTTCAAATCCCGATCCCCGATCTTCTATTCCCGATCCTTCTGCACTGGCGTACTCTATGGTTATTTGAAATATGGATCCTCTCTGCACCATCGTAGACAGTTATTGGATTACGAGACCTGTGTGGTGCTCTTCGGCTAATAAAATCTGTTCAATGGGGCTGGCGCTTCTCTTCCAACTTCATAAAGATTGCGAGTTTTGAGTGAGTATGTATAACAATAGAGCGCTTGTAGGATTATTTGAAGGCTCCTTGAAATAGGCGTGACACGCGATATAACCGTGCGCGACTCAAAGGCTGAATGAATGAATTAATGAATGATAACTTTATTTGCTAGATATAGGATTTACATTAGATGTTATACAGTTTGTGTGTTACACTATATTCAACCTTTCGGTGAGAGCGGTGCCTTTGTGTCGCGTGCGATTATATCGCGTGTCGCGCTTTTTTGTAGGAGGTAGGAGCCTTAAATTAACTGACTAAAAATTCTTTCACTGTATTTTTAGTAACTCTAAGAGCGTTGATCGCGCGCGGGCTGGCAACGTCGCATTTCTAGAGTTTTTAAGTGATTATTTAATTAAATTTAAATCAAAGGACATTTCTTCTGACAAATTCCTAGATCGACAAGTATGTATGCTATTTTTTGACAGTTATTTTGGAATTTATTCTTAACATATTGTCAATTATTTTCCACTAACTTTTTCCAGCTGCTTCGCCCGCGTGGATGTCAGAAAATAACCCACGGGAACGTACTACCGGGAAATCCTTCCTTATTCCTTGTCTACATTATAAAGGGAACCTCTGTGCAAAATTTCAGCTTTCTAGGTGTAAGGGTTTGGGCTGGGCGTTGATGAGTCAGTCAGTCAGTCAGGACTTCCCTTTTTATTTATATAGATTATTTTCTATTTTCTATGAGTAATTACTAAAATAACTGTCAAAAATAGCATACATACCTATAAATATAAACGATCTAACAATTTGTCAGGGGAAACTGTCCTTTGATTTAAATTTAATGAAATAATCACGAAAACCTCTAGAAATGCGATGTTGCCAGCCCGCGCGCGATCAACGCTCTTAATACTTACTACATACATAAACTCACGCCTTCTTAACTATGTAAAGAACTTACCAGGGTAAGCAGAAACTACAGAATGCCACCAGCCACCATCCTTATATAAATTTTAACTTCAATAATCATACTAATATTATCACACTAATATTATAAAGGCGAAAGTTTGTGAGTGTGTGTGTGTGTGTGTGTTTGTATGTTTGTTACTTCTTCACGCTCAAACGGCTGGACCGATTTGGATGAAATTTGGTATGTAGATAGCTTATACCCTGGATTAACACATAGGCTACTTTTTTATCCCGGTCTACGCGGGTGAAACCGCGAGGCGCAGCTAGTTATTTTATAACTATCACAAGTCGTAACACTTTCTTGAACAACAGAATGATGCTAAATTACCTATCTTAGAAATATAATTTCTCAGTAAAGTTACAGAGACTGTGATCCACGAAGGATTAGGCAAAGGTGTAATTACACCCACATAACACTAAGCACTATAAATCAGACAATATTTTAACTATTTTTTCAATGACAACATTTTTTTTTTTTTTTGAGAAACCATTAGTCTATTATGTTTATGAAGATCCTGTATTTTTATATTGTATCTTTTACCCATTTTTTTTTTAATAATAACTACTGTTAGCGCTCTACACACAATTCGAACCCCTTGAGCCCTCTACTTGTAACATCACAACCTATAACATTATTGATGTTTGTTTACCAACCGTCGATATAAACAACCTTTTTTATTGAACACACATGGAGCTACGATTTGCTAAGGAGTACCTACGTCTGAAGGGGGGGAGGAGGGGGTAGTATCGATGTTCACGCACTGTTGGAGCTCCTAGAAATCTCACAAGAGACCCTTATTCGTTATTGGGTAAATTATTTAAAAATAACGGTCTAGTGATTTTTGTTTTTAAATAAATGATATTATATGTGGGGGACTAGCAGAGTCACATCTATACTTAGTTGTGATTTAATATTTCGATCATTTGATTTGAGAATGATTAAATCTATAATCTAAATAAATTAAAAAATGATTTAATGTGTTGCTAAGCTCAAAACTCGCGAACGGCTGGACCAACGAATATTTGAAAAAAAAAATCTCGAATTTTTTTTTTCAAATATTCGTTAAAGTCCGAGTAGATTTTTATGAAGAGAAAAATTGGAAAAGTTGCCGGGAAAAAAATGGAAAATTCGGGAAAACTGAAAATGCTATAAATTCTATGGGAATTTTGTATGAATAATTGAAATTTGGACGTGACGTGTGTCGGGTAGCTAGTAAGCTATAAATATAAATGAAATTCTGTTCGTTGGTTTCACTTGAGAACGGCTGGACCAATTTGACTATTTATTGTTATATTGCTTTAAAATATTCATAATTGTCCATATTAGGTTTTCATGGAAAGCAAACTTGGAAAAATGGCCCGGAAAATTCAAAATATCGGGAAAAACAGATATTGCTCTTTTCTATGGGATTTTTGCATGAACTAATGTTTGGACAGCACAACGTCTATCGGATCTGCTAGTATAAAATAAAAATGCTTTATTCTATTTAAAAATAAGAGTATTCTATCGGTCGTATCATTCGGTCGCAATTTAATGTCTCCATTCACTCAATTTTCTTTTGTCTATTACAGGTAATCTTCTAATTTATCACCAAACAGGAACCTCAAAAAATCTTCAACATACACGTAAGTGAGACAAAATGTACCATAAAATCTTAACACAATAATTTAACTTATATTTTAGCTATAAAAATGGCTACCACTCGCATCATAAGGCCGTATATAGACAAGTACGACTACACGACTATCCAGTTACCTTCGTTGACTAACGACACTCTCTAGGCGAGGGAGAGTTCCTGGCTCCACAGTTCATATGAAGCCTTTTTATAGGTCGTCAACCTGTCACTATATAAAGCCTAAGATATACCGCTACTGGAATAGCAATGGCGGCTTTTTTTCTGTGAGCTTGAGGCAAAGGTATTTCGCTGTGGCATAGGCTATGTTTTTCTTGACGGGTGTACTGTTAGGTTTAGTTTGATGTGTCTATTGAGTTTTTAAAGGACTGTTAGATTTTTGTAACAATATAATATAAAAGATTTCCATGGAATTTCTTTCGTTCTTCTCCATAGAGAAGGTTCTACCTACTATGCTTTGGAATGGGCAACTAGCTTCAACTTTCTGACTGACCGACTCCTTGACAGTTTAAAAGTGCCTGTAAATATTAGTCTAATTGAAATAAATGCTTTGAGTTAGAGTTTATGATTTTGATTTTGAGTATCTGATTTTTCATAAAGTTCTTCAAAATTAAAAGTTACAAGTGAGTATTTACATAACAATATCAAAAGCGAGACAGCGTTTCAAAAGTTTTCTTTGAATAATTAACCTTATAAATCAGTAGGTAGGTAGCTATATCTATATCGTATAAACAATTATTAGAAAAATAAATCTTGACGAGAGACGAGTTTATTGAAAACAATTACTGAGTTCCAATAATAACTGATTTTATGTTGAATTATTTTATTTAACTGGGTATAGAATCTACATTTTACAGGTACGTATTACATATTATTGTGCAAAAATTGCTTTACAATTTTATTTACTTAGGTTGCTGATCTCTAATAAATAAAACAAAAATAAGAATAAATAAGCCTTATATTTCTCTAAGTTTATACTCGTACAGTACCTATTAATCAATCATTTAAAAGTTTTAATTGTTTTCATTTTAGAACACCTGAGGTGAAGAGCTTTCGCTACGTCCATCCAGCGTGACCGTCCTGATCTCTAATAACACCTCCCAATTATATAATTACTTGTCACAATCACTCAACCATGCGGGTGAACCCGCATGGTATGTCAATAAAACGTATTCTATGTCCTTCCTCGGGGTTCAAAGTATCCCCATACCAAATTTCATCAAAATCGGCCTAGCTGTTTAGCCGTGAAACGTAACAATCAAACTCACATATACATTTCTAATATTAGTTAGGATAATACATTTCTAATATTAGTTAAGGATACTGATGCGTACATCTAGCAGATCAATGAGGCTGCACTGCTAATGACCCGCTTCCGTAGAAAGCGAGCATTCTACTTACTGCTAGCTCCCTAGTTCTTCTAGTTAAAAACGTAGGTATCGCTTATTTTAATGTGAAAACAGTAATTAATGATTATAACAGCTTATATAATAAAATTTTCCTCTTTGATATCTGGAAATTAATGAGGAATCATAATGAGGGCGGTGAAATGATTTTCTACAGTTCATTATTCTCTAGCAAGTTATTATTATTAAGATACGTATTGATTCCAATTACTAGTGAGGGCTATGATTTATGAAGTTTGATACAATATTTAAAAAATTAAGCGTTACATAAACCATACTAGGTTTAAGTAGTTATATTTTTTGTTCGATTCACACACTATAATTATAATAAAATCGGTCAATTACCGTCCGGTTGCATGGCTTTTCATACCTCGAAGGAATGAGCATTATCTAATACTAGCTGTTGCCCGCGACTTCGTCTGCGATCCACGATGTCCTTCTCCAAGTTATGGTCTACCCATGTGCTAAATTCCATCCAAATTAGTTCAGCCGTTTTAGCGTGAAAGTGTAACACGCAAACAAATGAGAGGTGAGTTTGTTTGTTACTCTTTCACGCTAAAACGGCTTAACGAATTTAGATGAAATTTGGCACACGGGTCGTCCATGACCTAGATTAGGTTATAGGATACTTTTTATACCGGTAGTACGTTCCCGTGGGATAATTTCCGACAACTACGCGGGTGAATCCGCTGACAAAAGCTTAATACATAAATATGAAACTCACATAGTTATAATAAAGAAATCTCTGTTATCTTAAGCCGTAAAAACCATGCGAAGCAGGGGCGGGTCGCTAGTTTACATCATAATTTAATTAAGTAGGCACTGGTACAAGGTCATCCTGAAAACTAAGTTATTAAGGCGAGTATAGCCGCTAACTAGGGCCACCATTGAGAAAAAAAATTGTTAGTCTGGAGATATGGAACATTTTCAAAATTCCTAACCTCACATTTTTAGTCTAATGAGGTAGAATTTTTTGTATCAAAAAAACGTCGTTTATGGCGTTAACTGCTATAGCTTCGAACTTAGGAGGTTTAGTGTTGATTTTTTTTAATACAAAAATTCTACTTCTCAATGTGACTAAAAATGTGAGCATAGGAAATTTCTAAATGTTCCATTATTATCTCCAGACTTATTATTTTTTTAATGGTGGCGCAGCCGGTTAGCAGGTAACCTCGCCTTAATTATTACATTCATTTGAAATAAACCAAATATCAAAAAGTTTTAACTATTCTGAATTTAGAACGTAATAACCAGTGAAAATATCAAAATAAATCGTAATTAATTATATTTGTTATGAATAAACACATTGACCCTAGGTAAACAAAAATATTAAACATGAAATTACCTGTGTTGTGATTAGGAATCCTTGTGGAGTTCTGCATAGAGTTATTGTTAGTTTGGTAATGACAATATCATAAATTTTGAAACATTTTTGAAAGGGCAAGAAGTACAACTCTTGAAACAAAAACAAGAAAGGATTAGTTAGAGCGGTCAGTCACCAACAGAACACGAGAGACTGCGGGCACACGTGTGTCCAGTTGGTGAAACTCAAAAGTAGTGGTATCACTTATTATTTCGTCATCTGGACACGCAAAGGAGGCAGATCTTGACTTTCAGAATGTTTGTATCGATATGTTTTATTATACACCCCATCACTAGAAGCTACTGGACCGGAGGTGCTCAAATGGGAATACCTTGGGTGCTCTAAAAATCGGTGCTCAGAAAATAGGTGCTCAAACGGGAATGCTTCGATTTTTACGCCAGATGACGAAATAATAAGTGATACTCATTTTTAGTTTCACCAACTGGACACACGTGTGCCTATTCTCTCGTGTCCAGTTGGTGACTAACCCGTGCCTAGTTGGTGACTAACCCAGATATCATCACGTATTCTTGCAGGTTTCAAAATTCTAAATATTAGAATTTACAAAAGCCAAGGCCCAAAGAACAAGCAGAAAATCTTCAAAAATCATACACATTTCTGGCTATAAAAGAAAAATTGGTAGCCATAGGGAGGGACTGACGACAGAAGTGAAAACTAAAACAATGCATAATTTGTCACAGTGACGCAGTGACGCGAAAAATCTTCAAAAAAACTTACAAGACGCGTTTTCAGCGTTTCACTATTGAAGGTTGGCCCGAAACAAAAGAGTACATACATTATGATCCATTATGATCGCTTACAGATTCGCAGATGCGCCGGCGCTTATATCAAACATTTCAACAGTCCGACAACCCGGTCACTACATACATGCAGTATGTACTATACGTACACTCGCTCACACAATCCGTACCCTAACTGCTAACAACATTTGCAATATTAATTATGCGAGCCGCCAGCTTGATGTTCCGGGTTAATAACAGACCATTCGGGATGGCATGGCATCGGGATTAAACAATATGTCTGCCGTAACTATTTAATGAGGCACACACATTACCCTCAAAAATGTTTCGTGATACGTGTCACCCAGATTTTATAATAGCGAGCGTTTTACCCGAAAATATTATGAGGAAAATCACGGAAGTTAAATTGTATTATGCTATAAATAATGTTTCAAAGTAGGATTACTTTTAGGATTCCGTACCTCCTTATTTATCTGTCAGTCAGTCTGTCAAGACTCTTTGTCTCAGAATTACGTGGAGGTATCAAGTCGAAATTAATATCAAATACGTAGGTCCCTTGGAACTCTAAAAAATCAAGCTTCTAAGTCAATGTAGTAAAAAAATACGGCCATTTATGCGACATATTTGGATACTCGCAAGTAAATCAAAACCTTTAGGGTACCTACTTACTTACCGTCTGACTTCGAATCATGAAATTGGGCAAGAGGCAAGGTCTCACAGCACAAGTAAAGGAAAAAGTCCGAGAATCGGTAATTTGTAATTTTATCAGACAAAAAAAATTTAATTACAAACTTAAATTTGCTGTTGGAGAATTGACCGTGACGTATATCAATGTATGGGAGAACATGTTTTTGAACTACAATGTTGTTTGTTTTTGGGATAAATTCTTTTCAACTACGGAACCCTTGATTGTGCGTGGTCCAACACATACTTGGCCGTTGCATTTTTGCAACATGGGTTCGTTTTGAAAGTCACAAAACTTCAAACAGACCCAAACAACTTTTGACGTAAAAAGCGTAGTACCTACACCCAAAACTACGCTATTATAAAACTACGCTATTATAAAACTACGCTATTATAAAAATCACCCAAAGCTCGATTATACCAAAAAATCAAGACACACTTCATCAATTTGTTGATGCCGAGTAAATTACTTACTTTGTGTGGGGACACATTAATCAATAAAGGATGATTAATGACAGCCGGCACACGATCCCGATCGCTTGATGGATTAGCGCCCATATGGTTCTGCATAATTTGCTGAGTGCTGCCACCTGTGCCCTTGTTGTTTTATCTCCCTCCCACCAAACTAGTTAGCCACATAAAAAAAATCCCACCGTACTTTGTCTGTAAGCATTATTTTTCTTGTTTAGATTACGAAATAGAAGTCGGAGGAAAAGAGCCTAAATTAATTTTCGTTTCCGTAGTCCTATTTATATTTCGAGCGGTCGAGTGTAAATCTATCTTAGATTTACACTCGACAGCTATCTGTAAATGATTGTACCTCAAAGTGGGTAGCAAAATAAGTACTGGGAACATTCACCTGTCCCATTCATTGTTGCTCTTTCTAAATAAAATGGGGAAATATTTCTTGTGTTCTCTTGTTAGTAAGTTCTTTCAAGAATCTGTTAACAAGGAATAAGAGGACATTTTGATCCGGTCGAAATGTTCGGTCGCCTTTAGCGGTTGCGGCACAGATTGGCAGCCGACAAATCCGTACAAATCCTGTGTGGCAAGCAAAGCTTTCCTCGGCTCGAAAAAAACGCGATTGATTCAAAACACTCTGCAAGGAAAAAATTACGTCGACCTAAATAAATCTACTGCTCAACTTTGGGTGATCTAATCTTCATTTTGTTTTTATATTTATTTAAGAACACCAACAGCGTATACATTCAATATTGGTTCACAAAATATTTAGGAAACATATAACTGCTAAGGTATACACAAATTATAGGTGTTTATTGTATTGTGTTGTATTAAAATTTTAATACAACTAGGGTACCCAATTGATGCAGCCCACTGTACATAACATTTAAAGAATCCAAGTTGTAATTATAGAGCAGGTTTTAAAGTATTGTTAGATGTATCCGTCATGACGTTGGAGCTCATTGCAATTTTGCAAGCCTTGTCCTATGTAATGGAGAAAAAAATGGATAAGGTTGTTATATTTACGGACAGCAAAAGTGCCCTGTACCATGTAGCTCGATGCGCCTCTGGCTTCAGAGGTACATCGATAGCTTACGACATTTTAAAACATATTCTCAAGTTAATCGGAAATAGCATAGAGTTGAAGTTGCAATGGGTTCCAGCGCATGTTGGTTTACGGGGTAATGAGGAAGCTGATGGTGCTTCTAAATTGGCAGCGAGGGAAGGAGTCGAGCTGAATTTTGTACCAGATTACGTAGAATATGTTTCAAAATTCAAAATGAAATGTTTTAATAACTGGAAACAACACTTTAACAGTAAGTCAATAGACAAGGGAATATGGTACAAAACAGTTCAAGATGAGCTTACTCAAGTGCCCTGGTTTGACAGTAGTAGGTTAAGTAGAAATTATGTGAAATTAGCTGTAAGATTACGTTCTGAACACTATCCATCGGCAAAGTTTGCATTTCTCATGAAGAAAGTAAGTTCTCCCAACTGCAGCACATGCAATGTACTTGAGGATGTACATCATTTGCTGATGGACTGTGTCAAGAACCAAGAGAAAAGGAGAAATTTAATCAATGAGTTTAATTTAAATATATCACAGGTAGGTTTAATCCAATCAATTTTAGCACAGCCGAAGTCAGATGTGGCGAAAAAATTTAGCAAGTTGGTGTACTTTATTGATTAACATTCTCCTTTTAATTTAATTTAAAATTAAAGTATTTTAGAGGTAGTACCCAAGTAATATGGCTTATGAATGTACCTGCGCAGAAGATAAATTTTCAAAGCGTGGGAAATGCTATTGACCAATCGGCACGCTCCACGCTTTTTCCTGTACCGCTATTGGTCGGTAGCTGCCGCCATGTTAGCGCGCGCCGCTTGACAGCCGCCATACTTGCGAGTGAGACGGAACTAACAGCTGCAGTGTATTATGAACCTTATAGTAGTGATCTAAGGTTGATTGTAAGTTTTAAGTATTCTCGTTAATCTTCGGGGCCATACTTTCTTTTCTGTGCGAACGAAAATTCACGACGCGCCTTATTAGTTGAGTACTACTGTAGTAGTCTGTATAAGGCATGATGGGGTTGGCGTATCCATTGGGATAAAAACCCCAATTAAATCAATAAAGATATTAAAAAAAAAAAAAAACATTTAAAGAAAAAAGGACATTGGACAGAAACTGCTTCTAAACTAAAAGTTAAATTTATTTATATGAAAAGTATGAACATAATACATATAGTTATATATTTTATTATGTTATTGTAGTGCAAGATAGTCAATTATTTCTTGTGGTAAAAATTGCAGACTAAAACCCCACTATACGAAACTTAATAACATCATCCGGAAACCTATTCATAAGCGGTTACTCAGAACTGTAAATAGCTGTATAAATAACTTTCAATCTAAATCAGGATGTCATACAATGTTGCTACACGATTGGCGTACGGTCGTATAATTCTATAACACTCAATCCATATATGCAGACAATGGCAGGCATCCATCTCCTGTCGACTGCCATCGGAAAACAATAGAAAGCATTCCACGTCGCAGCCTGCGATGTAAAAGCTCGAAACAAAGTTTTTTGCCAACTTCATGACTTGTGTGTTTTTTTCAATGTGTTTTTTTGTGAATTGGTGACGTAGATACTTTGATGGGAAATTAGAGCTTTTAATATTGTTCCCTAAGATAAGTACCAAACATGGAGAAGATTTAGTAGCCTTACTAGAATTTCAGTTAGTAAAGTAATGTTTGATTTAATTTTCAAATTGTGTCTCATTGATTGCCTGTTGCCATTTTCGCAATATTTTTTTAAATAATTTTCTGAAAATTTTCTTTTAGGAGAAATATAGCATCTTGATTTGTTCTATGAACAAGTCACGTTTTTTAATGTCACAAACTCTTCCTTATTCTACTAGTCAAAAACCCAAGATATGCAACTTTAAACATTACCTACTATCTTTCACGGAAATTCTTAAAACTTTACAATGATCTATTCCATTTCTGAAAAGGTAATTGGGTAAGGATCCAAGCTACCACGCCGTCAGAACTCAGTGAGAGTAACCATTCGTATAAAACAACTATGTTAGCATAATAACCTATCAATATTTCCAAGCTTTGACTAGAAAAGATTGCGTCAGTTGCCTTTGTAAGGCGTTTCACAGACAATATAGACTTTCATGCCAATTATTTTTCTAGCGCTTCAGTTAGTTTCAGTATGATACACTCGATATTTATATGAAATCTAAAATGCTTGAGTTTGTCAAGCGTGCTATCAGTTACTCCATTTGTTTTTATATTTTGTTGGAAACTGTAGCATAATTTTCTTTGATTATTGTAGGATGCAACTTTACCTAGAGCAGAGGTATCTAGGTATCTGACTTTACATTGTATTTACTTTACGATCTACAACTTACAGAAATCCAATAGCCTTGATCATACAACTAAGCTTACCCTGGTAAAAAAACCGGCCAAGTGCGTGTCGGACCTCGCACAATGAAGGGTTCCGTAGTTGAAAAGAATGTATACCAAAAACAAACTTAACATTGTAATCCCAAAAGAAAATAAATTATGTGATAAAATTAACATTTTTTTTTACTTTTTCCTTTACTTATGTTGTGAGACCTTGCTTCTTGCCAAATATCATGATTCTAGGTCAACGGGAAGTACCTTAAAGGTATTGATTTACTTGCGTGAATATGTCGTAAAAAATGCCCGTATTTTTTATTGCGTTGACTTAGAAGCGTGATTTTTTTAGAACTCTAAGGGAGCATAATAATAACCAATATATTAATTTTAACATGATACCTCCATGCATTCCTGAGAAAAAGTGTCTTGACAGACTGACAGAGAGACAGACGGACAACGAAGTGATCCTATAAGGGTTCCGTTTTTTCCTTTTGAGGTACGGAACCCTAAACACGTTACCCTCAAAAGGTAGAATCAAAGCTTGTAAAACTTTCGGCAATCATGTAGCGCACGTAGGTACTTATTTAATAACATTTTGTAGTCGGCTTTACAGTTTGTTTATGTAATTGTTATTGGGTGGCTAGGTGCTAAAAGCTAGCTTGCCCGTTGTAATTGTGCATATGCGGCGTGCCGAGTAACCGCTTGTTTAATTTTGCAAATGTTATTAGTAGGTGGGAAGGGACGCTAGCCGCGTTTTGCGTTGTGCCCGTGTGTCACGCTTGGGTACAAACAAGCCACAAACGTGGCTAATTAAGAGACTGTATACTGCAGCCTTTAACATTAAACGGTACACGTTGTGATGCGATTGGTTTATTGACTAACAACCAGTTGCAGAAACGAACTTTATTGGAGACTTTAAATTCATGCCATCCCTTATATTATGTATCAAAAAGAAAGTGACAGCATCAATTTAAAGTATCCTAAACTAATGTTGTTTTGTGCAACTCACCGTAACTCTGTGTTATGAAGCTTATTAGATTATTTCTACTTTCTAAGAGTTAGAATCGTGATTTTTCATTCCGAAACTTAACATTAGGTTCTTTTATCAATACACCAGCAACTTCGCCCACCACCCCCAAAGGTATTTGAAAGTCTGATGAAGTGTTTGCTGTGTAGGCAAGTCCAAAATTACAACAAACAATCATATAATGTAAGTGGAAATGAGATTTAACGACAGATTAAACAAGGCTTTCAAAATTTAGAATTCGAAGGCTGATTTTAGAGGATGAAAGTGAGAAATCTAGGCGCTAATCCAGGATAGACTACCACGGATTTAATTAAAATTTGTTTCACCTTTCTAGCGCGTTTGTCGCGATTTGCACCCTACCCCTTACCGCTGTGACACGTGATTCTTTTTCATACATTGCAGATTTGTTGATGGCTTCGCTGTATTTTGATACAGCAAAACCGAGGGTGGGGTTAGTTCTATAAGTTGGTATAAAAATGTTTAACACATACAAACTTTATAGCTCTCGCCGTTTAATTTGTAAATGCTTAATAATAATCAAATTCTTTATTCTAACATGGGTTGATTAACAACATTATGTCTATAAATTCTCTTAATAACCGTTTTTTAATAAACAATTCAACAAATCCTAGAGCCTATAACGACTCGTCGTTGTAAACTGACGTCACCGTCTCTAAACAATCAATTGCCATCAAAAACACAGTCAATACAGCTCAATAGGGCGTAGACACGAGAGGCTATAGACATGCTAATAAGTTGGCTCTAGTTACGGATGCACGGCTGACTGAGCGCACAGAAGGTGCGAAATTAAAGTTCGTTGTAGTCTACACCGTGCCTTAGAACCATCTTCGAGACGAGACCTCAAGATAACTTCGGAATTAGTTTCAAACAATCTCATATTGTCGACTTATTACAATTGTTAGTTGGAATAAATGGACAACTATTAATTTTGAACGAGGGATATGCTGAATTCGCGGAAGTAATTTCGGATTAAGTGAGTTTGGAGCTATTTGTTTGGTTGATCACCTAATATATTATGATTATTTATGTCGGGTTCCCTATAAATTATGGGTCGTTATTAGTCGAGCACATTAAATAATCTAAGTCTAGCACCTTTTCCAGAAGCATAGTAGACTCTACTAGCTATAGTATATCAAGGCAAAATTCCTAGAAGAAGAGTATTACCGTCAGATAATCCTTTGACTATAAAGAAGGATTAATGGCAAGTCCTACATGCACATGTTAAGGCTCTTACAGACAGAGGCGATATCGCGTCGCGACGTGTCGCGTAGCGGTGTTGCGACGCGATAATATCGCAATATCGCTCGCGATATCGCCTCTGTCTGTAAGAGCCTTTAGGCTAAAATTTGGATTAAGTAGGTAGCTCTATATCAATATTGAAATACAGTATCACTTTATTTTTTAATTCAGTTAATTTTAGTTTTATCTTTTTATTACGGACGCTTTTAACGTGCATGTCTTTCTACATTGTTCTCACATGTATATTTTCAACATGAACGATGTAAACAATATTTTGTAAAAATATTTCTTGCCCATTCTTCTCCATAGGAACCTACGACGCTTTAGAATGGGCAACAGCTTCATCTTTCTGACTGACCGACCCCCTGACAGTACAAAAGTGGCTGTAATTGGTTTATTGGAAATAAATGCTTTGAGTTTGAGTTTGACTTACAAAATTTAATAACAAAATAGCCAAAGTAAACGATTCAAAACATTTCTGAAAAGTAAATTGAAATATAAAACCCTGTATTGAAAGTTTCATCTGCAGTTTGAGAGACACGTCTCAGTCAATATTTAACCCGACACCGCTTCAAAGTTTCTGTTACACCAATTCAATAAGTTTTCCTACTACCTTCAATAAAACAGCAATGTCTTGCTTGCTTTGACTGCATTCGAGTTCTTTGTTCGAAAACTTTTGATTAGTTTCGATACCCACCTAGAGTTTGTTTATGGCTTCGGAGAACTGTTTAACGGACTTTGGGTCTGCTTTACTGGCTGTCCAATGTATGCTGGTATTTTATACGAAGGTATTTGTAAAGGAATATGTCATCCCCGTTGGTCTTTCATACCATTATGTCATGTAATCAAATCTTTGCATATCAAGACCCCACCGTGCCTCAGAAAGCAAGTTAAGCCGTTGGCCCGGCTGTCATTCGTGGATCTTTGACAGTTGTTACGGGTCGTCAGAAGCCCGAAAGTCTGACAGCCAGTCTTACCAAGGGGTATCGCAATACCTACCCACCAACTGGGTTATGTGGAGGTCCGATAGGCAGTCATACATAATGCCTGTTATGTTCCCACTGCTGGGACACAGGCCTCCTCTCTTCGAGAGGGAGTGCGTCGTAATCCACCACGCGCGCCCAGTGGGGGTTGGTAGATGTCACATGTCTTCGAATTTTTTGTTCTAGGACATGCCGGTTTCCTCACGATCTTTTCCTTCACTGTTTTAAGAGCAGTGGTGAGTACGTATATAATTTACACAAAGTAAAGTGCCTGCCTGGGTTCGAACCTACGATCTACGAGTACTACGTCGCAGTCGTTACCACTGGGCCACCACTGTTCATGCTCTGCTATAGGCAGTAGCTCCATGCAAAATACTGGTACTCAGCGGCATCAGTTAGACTGGAAGCCGACCCCAACAGCCGGCCATAATGATGAGAACAATGATCCCTTAAGAGGTGGTCCATTAACCACGGGACATCCTGTATACATATTACGGTAATAGAAAAGAATTATACAGATCGGACTAACTTACCTAGTGACGTCCGATCCTTAATTATGTGAAGTGATCTCGTCCTCATTGTACACATGTAGTTTGTACTTCTCATACCCGCTAATCACATTATTTAAAGATGAAAACCTTCATCATAAAAAAAATATTAAAAAATAAAAATATTTTATCTGTGGTCCGCCCGTTGGCGCGTGCTGTCCTGGCATCTGTCAATCATTCTTTCAAAGCATAAGAACGGGACTTCACGATGACCGATACGGGCATCGTATAGTCCCGGCATAGTGCATACAGCACAACACAACTCTTAGAGGGGGTTTAGATAAGGCAATCCATTACACATAAGTAGGTTGATTATCTGGGAAGGGCTGGGATACAATGAGGACGAGATCACTTCACATAATTAAGGATCGGACGTCACTAGGTAAGTTAGTCCGATCTGTATAATTATGCTTCGTGATCTCGTCCTCATTGTACACATGTAGAAGTTCAAAGAACAAAGTTGTGTTGGTAATAAGTTCAGCATATTGTTTAATAATAGAACATTGTAACTTAACATGTTATTCTAAGTTTGTTACTTACTCATTCATTATAAATGTATTTCTATTTATGAACCAGTCTTCCAGTTAGCTTAACTTAATTTAAATTCTCTAAATGTTATTAGTTCCTGGAATTCTTATTCAGTCCTGAATCAACTAGTCTCATTAATAATCTAATATGGCACACATCAATTATCTACTTATAATCAGACATTTAACATTGACATTAAAATGTAACAATCACTGTGTATAGAGCACACAGCTTGTGCAAAAGCTCTAGATTGCACAAGGATTACTAATGGTTGATAATTTTGTGTTCCAACCAGCAGCTTTTCTTATGACCACAATGTTGATACCTCCTTCAGAGGTCTTTTAAGTTGAAGTAGAGGCATGTCTGTTTATGTGAATTTGGAAATATCTATTCCACTACTACTTAAGTTTTTTTTTCATCCATCTACTAATGGTTGCAGAAGAGGTGGCATGAAAAGGTTTTCTCATAGTTCTAATTAATTATTTACAATCTTATCTTATACTCTTAGTAAAATCTAGATAGGGAAAAAAAGGGGCTAGGATACATTCTCTTTAAGAAATTATAATATCAAGTTGAGTTGAGATCTGCCAGGTGAAGAAGTTTTAATTATTTCTGGAATCTTTATCTAAATGTTATCCTCATTATCGAATGTTATCAATACTAATGAGTGACAAGGTTTGAATTCTATGTTTTGTTACAAGAGCTAAATGGGTACTTACTAATTTTTTGTTACTTATTCTAAACTAAGGGTTTAGTTATGAAATAAATTAGATAACCCAACGATACTGGGGTCCCAAAGTATTTCATACTTAGGGTTCTTTTGTCTTAATTTAAACATAAGAAACCCAGCCCGGTTCCCCGTCACCCCCCCACCCCCAAGAAATCTTGACACTACCACATGAGCCATTTTGGGGGCCTAAAACTAGAAAAATTGTTTACAATTATTATACAGCGCACTCATTAGGGTATTGAGTGAGTCATATGGCAATCCTTCAATGAAACTTAGTGGTCAAAAATAATATCACCATGGTGACTGAGCCTAGAAGGGGTCAATATCTTGATTCCTACAAAAGAGAATCCGCTGATTTACAGTAGATTCATATTGTTTTCTTGTTTTGTTAAACAAGGAAGCTATCAATTAAAAGGATCAGACTTCCTCTTCTCAGGAAAGCGTCCCTGATAATAATATGGTGGCAATCGGTGTGAGACCGTGCATCTACAGAGCATGTAAGTACCTGGATCAGGGAGCCATGATATGTCATTCTGACATTTAGTAGTGGAGCTGCTTGCAAGTTTAACAACAAATGACTTGTGGGCTATATCACATCACTTCCATTCAATTTTTATGCTAGGTTGCCGAGATTTTATATTTGCCATAGAGTTTTCTTTGGACTAATGTAAGATGCATAAACCCATATATTTTGTCTTTCCTGGCACCATTGCTACATTTAAAGGCTAATTAAGCTATTTAGATAAGTAAAACAAGTACCACACATCTTATGATGATATAGGCGGAGCTATGACATTGTGATATCTATTCTAAGTAATTCCTCACAGTACGTATCTGAGTTTGCTTGCAAATGTTTTGAGCCCTACAAACGGTTGAACACTGTTCAAGGTAATTTATATGGAACTTTATCATTAGCAGTCCAGTGCCCATGGCTTTTGATATCATAACATGCCAGTCCCCAGCCAGTTTCAAACGCATCAGAGAATATTTCCAGGACAAAGTCAAATTGTTTAATCCTATTGTGATTTGTTGAAATGTGAAACAACCTTTGCAAATAGATGATTTTGAATTTGATTCTAGTTTTGTTGAACTTGCAAATACCTAAATGATTTTGAATTTTAATTTGAATCTAGTTCTGGCCTTGTTATTCACATTGTTGTTTTTAAGGCCACCGTATTTTACAGTTGGGCATGGAGCAACAAGAATACCTAATAATTACGCAAAATCTATTAATTGCATCTCATTTTTATGGAATAAGGGATAAACTATAAAATCTTTTTCTGAGGAAGTAAAATGGCAAACTGGACTGAATCTAACAAAAATCCTAGATACTGGCAGCACTGTCTGGGTTCTAGGACACTCTTTTCAGTATTAATAATAAATCTTAGATTTTTTAACGCAGTTTGAGTAGTAAACACCTTCTAACATTTTACATATTTGAATAGGCAAGACTCAAGACACAGAATATTGTCAAGATATATGTGACAGAAAGTGACACTAATAACTTCAGTTGAGAGCCACCTGGCTCCATGATTTGTAAATACAAATATATACTGGAGATACCTCTAAGATATTTTCCTATGGGTAATAAATAGTATGCATTTATTATATCCATTTTTGTCGGCAAAGACTATACTGTCCTTAAATCTACCAGTTTAAAATGGTATGTGGGAACATACTTATTGTATTTTTAATCTCCAAGTGCCATTTAATTTTGGGGAAAATTATAAAAATTCATTATTGACAGTAGAACATGTTTCTATGGCACCTAACTGTAAGAGATAATAATCTCTTAAAAATTAAATATTATTATTATTTATTATTAATAATAATAACTATTTTATCATCAGGCAACTAGGCCCATAGATAAAATACATAAAATTATCTAATTTATTAGGAAAATTTGTATGGATTTCAGAAGTTTCAAAAGGAAACTCAGTGAAAGGTAGTTTATAGTCCTTGATTCACTCATGTATGGTTGGATTAGTAGTAATACTATTCCATACTTCAGAAAAATACTGCAATCTACCATTGTGTATCTGAGCTAGTTTCAGTTCTGTTTCAGTACCGTTTGATGTCATTGAATTTATCTTGAAGCTTATAGCCCGACCAGGTAATCAGATAATCAATATCTGTTTGTTCCATCCATTCTTTCATTTCCTAGCATTAAGGATCTCCGTGTGATGAACTATCATGATAAATGTCACAGTTGTCTAGCTGAGTCAGTTAACGTTTCTATTTGATGCACTCCCTTGTGAGACTATTAAACTGTTAAGGACTTTGCCAGTGGATGTAATGGCAACAGCCATTAAAATCCGCTACAGTTGATTCCTCTTTCATTTACTGCTTCTGCCACTAAGATTACAGGTGTTTCATACTTCTTTTAAATGTTTTGCTTCTTAATTGCTATCTATAATTGCTGACCTGACCACCATGTGGCCAGACTGCCGTGCTGTTCCATAGATAAGGTAGCTAACTGTACCGCCCCCCTCCTCTCTGAGTAGATTCTCAATACTTGAAGGTAAGACATTACAATGACATGACATTACATGGTTGTGGTATAAATACCATTACAATCACAGCCTCCTTCTAGTTGTATTGTAGTAGAATTTAAGTACTAACATAGCATAATTAAGTTAGATTGTATACAACATCTAGAATTGTAAGTATTTTGGAATTTTTGAAAAACAACTGGAAGTTATCTGGTAAATAAAAGAGTTAAAATTGGCGGCATTGAGTCTGGCTGCGACGGATTCGGTCAAGTGACACATAGCTCCTTGAACGTGTTCGACTGTAGTGTCTTCCACGGAAGCGAGCTTCATACTAATCTACAAAGAACAATTGAAGTTCAGTTCCAGACTGCATAAATCTAAATCCACGGCTAACCTCTCGTGATAGCTCTAGGGACACAGCAGGGACATGTTTTTAACACTGAACGTATCGTACCACTGGCTAACCTCTCGTGAAAGCTCTTGTGGTGTCGTTCTTCTGCAAGTATACAGCATATTCTCATGGTTAACCTCTCGTGAAAACTCTTAGAGACTCCTAGGGGTCTAATAGCAGAGACGTGTTTTTAACACTGAACGTATAGACCATCGACTAACCTCTCGTGAAAGCTCATATAGTATCGTTCTTTTGTAAGTATACGGCACAGATATTTTTCTCATGGTTAACCTCTCGTGAAAACTTTTAAGAGACTGCTAGGGATCCAACAGAAGCGTGTTTTTAACACTGAACGTATATACCATCGGCTAACCTCTCGTGAAAGCTCGTGTGATGTCGTTCTTTATTAAGTATACGGAACATTTTAATGTTCTCATAGTTAACTTTTCGTAAAAACTCTTACGAGACTGTTAAGCATCCAGGAGGGACGTGTTTTTAACACTGAAAGTATAGGCCATCGGCTCGTGTGATGTCGTTCTTTCGTAAGTATATGGCACAGTTAATTCTCATGGTTAACCTCTCGTGAAACCTTTAGAGACTGATATGCATATTGCGGCACCCAAGGTAAATAAATTTTTAGGAAAATGATTTACAATAAAGACAAATTGTTAGGTTTATCAAGAAACTTACTCGAGTTTCAAGACGACTCCGTTTTCGCTTTTCCACTCGATTTTCCAGATCTCGCAGACGCTCGTTCAGCTCCTCCATTTCCTTGTCTCGGATTCTTCGATATTTTTCCATTTCGTTAAAATTTTTCTTAACTTTTTAACGAAAAACGTGATCAGCGCGCGGCACAAAAAAGTACAATGATTGACAGATGCCAGGACAGCACGCGCCAACGGGCGGACCACAGATAAAATATTTTTATTTTTTAATATTTTTTTTATGATGAAGGTTTTCATCTTTAAATAATGTGATTAGCGGGTATGAGAAGTACAAACTACATGTGTACAATGAGGACGAGATCACGAAGCATAATTATGTGTTATTTTATACAATGTACAAGTTTTGGCTTAGTTTTTATGTTAGCTATGTAGTTATAGAATTATCCCACGCTCCTGAAAATATCTAATCAGAATTTAATGTCACTCGAATGTCCATTTAAGGCTTGTCTTTCCAAAATATGGCGAAACTAAGTAACTTTGTGTCCATCTTTTTTGATTGAAAAAAATACAGTTATAATCTACAATACATAAGTAATGAGTTCATTTGTCCTGAAATGTATTTTAGTTTGTAGAACTAAGGAAAAAAAAAAACTAAATCCAGGTCTATTTCTGTGAATTTTTTCGAGTTGTTACCATATTACTCCTACAGTTTTCATTAAAAGTGTTCATAAATTTATACAGTTCTTCACAAAATAATAAGGAATGATTTCATGTGATTACTTCTTTAGTCCAATCAATAGATTTTGTAAATTGGTAATTACGTCATATTTTGCAAGCGTTGTGTCATCACATCACGCTTCTCTTTCTTTTCTATGCAGTCCGACAGAGACCGCGCTTTTTACGATGGACAAGCCTTAATATTTTCCGGGAACAGCTAAATAAACACTACACTCACATACCACTCCAACATTAATTTTTATACTTAGTTAATTTCTGCAAATAATGCACCCTAGAATAGTTTAGTTACAAACAAACCAACACAAAAACTCCTCAATTTAATATATTAGTGAGATAAGTAAGAGTACTCTCAAATATGTTGAGAACACCTTTGAGAATACATAAAGGAAAATTATATTTTATAATCTCCAAGCTCTCAAACGCTAAGTAAATTAGAGATTAGACTTCACGTTTATAATTCTCTTTATGGCTTATTTCTGACTAAGGAAAATTATTAATCTGTCTGTCTGTCTCATGAACTTGTGTTTATTTAAGAAATAATATTTATATCATCTTGCCCTTTTTAGTTCAGATTTGGAGTTATTCGTTGAGTTTATTTTAGTCGGTTACCTATGACCTATTCGGTATTTTCAGGCCCAATAAATTGGTTCAGTCTGCTGAAATATCGATAATTTTGCTGGGACAACTAATTACTTATCATTTGTTAGTATCGATTGAGTTTCATGTCGGGTCTTTTTCGCAGAAAACACATAATCCCGTACCGTAATCTGATGTGACCCTTCGTTGTTGGCAATGATATTATGAATAACTAGCTGTTGCCCGCGACTTCTTCTGCGAATCAGGATGAAAAGTAGTCTATATTCTTCTTCAGGTCATGGTCTACCCATGTGCCAAATTTCATACAAATCCGGTCAGCCGTTTTAGCGTAAAATCGTAACAAACAAAAAACTCACTTTCGCATCTTTAATAATTATTAATTAGGATGGAGAGTGGGACATTTTTATCACAAAACTCTTAATTTTAATTCTAGCATAACTCAATTTAAACTTTTAACCACAATGTACAGTCTTACACAAAATCTAAAATCATTGCCTAACAATCCATTAAAATTAAAGTACAGAAAAAAAATCTAACCACCTATAATAGTCCGCGTTCTTAAAATAATAGGTCGGGGAAAAAGTTTTTTCGTATTATAGTATGTATGAATTAGTAATAAAATCTCTTTGGCTATACTATTTTTATCGGGCTGGTTTTGGTACCTATCATTGAAAGTTTAAATTTTAAAGAACATAATTCCAAATTCAAATTAGGAAACTGTGTGATTTTCATTTGTTTTTCGTACTGTCAAGATGAGTGAATCTAATGAAGAAATTCGATACATTTTAAAATTTTACTACATAAAAAATTGCGATATTTATGGACCTAGTGCAGTGTCTGTGAGAGTAGCACAAATTTGGTTTAAGCGTCTTCAATGCGGAAATTTTGATGTCAAAGATGCACGTCGCTCTGGTCGCCCTATTACGGATAAAATGGATACCATTTTTGAAAAAGTGGAACAAAATCGGCATATCAGTAGTTACGACGTAGCTGAAGAACTGGGAATTGACCACAAAACAGTTTTGACCACTTTGGCAAATGACACAACTAAATAACTATGAAAAAAAAATGTCTTGAATTTGTATATAAAATACGAAGGAACTTTTTCCCCGACCTAATATTACATTATTTGCGTATAAATCTCTACTCGTACCAGTACTCGATGTTACTAGAATACGGTTCAAACTATTTATATCCGGTTGTAGCGATGACTAATTTGTTCTTACTAGATATATTCGGAGCGTACTAAATTTACTGTCACTTACATTAGAGTAACTCTTATCGTTAAAAACAGGTCGTAAATTTTGAATACTAGGTACGTTACGTCGTATTTTCATATTTTGCATTTTACAGCATAGTACGGATTATATTGCTTGTTTATTTACCTGTAAAATTGACTCATGAATCTACTAGACACTATAAAAGAAGACAATTATTTAGAAGCACTATAATCGTTCGTTCGTTCGTTTCGTCGGTCAAACCATACATTGTTGTAATCGTTAAAGTGTTTATTTATGTAAGTCTGTCATGACATTTTCTTTTGCCAATTTTTTTTAAAAATAAATTGGGTACTGTGAATGAGAGGAACTCTTTCTTATATTGGTTCCGTTTTTCCTTTCTATACTGATATTTCATGTAATGTGCCAAAATGTCATCACCTATTTCAAAACACACGTTGAAAATTATTATGTCTATACTTACAACACATATTTATACCGGTAGCTATATAGCTACCGGTATAAATAATTAAATTATAAAATTAATTAATTATTAAATTATAGCCTATTTTTTTCAAGACGGTAAAAATAGGCTATAATTTAATAAGTGAACGGAGTAAAAGCCTATGGCATACCTAGTTTCTTTTTTTTTTTTTTAAATAAATAAAAATCGAAATTCATATCATATGCAGGGTGCAAGATTATAAATTTATAATGATATGATTTGATTTTCGATATTTTTTAAAGATTTATTATTTTTTTCATTTCTGTTTTTATTGTTCTAGTATGAAAAGTTTACTTCGAATTTGTAGTATTTATTGATACTTACATCAATTTCTGTCTATGCTATTAAAAAAAAAAACTAGCTATGCCACAGGCTTTCTACTCCGTTCACCTATTATACCCTATTTTTTTTAAAAGGGTAAAAAATGTCATCCGGTATATAAAATTCAAATATTGTTTTATAATTGAAGAGTAGTTGGTGGCCCAGTGGTAAAGGCCGCGACTTATGAGTAGTAGGTTGTAGGTTTGAACCTTGCGCTTTACTTTGTGTAAATTATTTCATCACCACTGCTCTAAAACCAACATTCGAAGACATGTGACATCTACCAACCCGCACTGGGCCCGCGTGTTGGACTGTGTCCCAGCAGTGGGAACATTAAAGGCTGCTTATGCAACACCTATTTATATCAGTAGATATATAAAATTCGTTTTCTCAAACATGCATGGAAATGTTGTCATTATTTTCGAAAAAAGAACACGCGAAGTATCGAATTTACGGTCAAAGAAAATGAAATCCATTGCAGGAGCGTTTTTTTGAATTTGGAACATTCAGCGCTCCAGCAATGTACAACATTGCTGGAGCGCTCCAGCAATGTTGTATGAAACGGCGTGCTGGGGTTATTAGATACTGTTTGATTGGATCTCTTTTATCATTCTTGGCATTCCAAAGCTTAAGTCTCTCTGCTTAGTACAAATTGCGTTCACGTGGCTGTATAGCCATAAATGCGTTTGCCTTTCGGCACATATGATAAATAGAAAATTGGCGGCAAAGCTGAAAATTCGTCTTGATTTGTTATTTACATTAGTACATAATAAATATAAATTAAACAATTATTAACATGAGTTACAAAGGTTCAGAGAGTGAAATGGAGATTGATTGTACTCCACCAGATTTAAGATCAGAAGCCAAATTGCCAATGGAAAACCTGCTTCCAGCGAAGTCAAAAGAAAAATACATGAAAGTACTTATATGAAAATTTTATGATTTGGAAAAACGAGAAAAAGTAAACATTTTCTCCGAAACAGTATTTTTGGCGTATTTTAATGAGATTGCTAAAAGTAAAAAGGTATCTACATTATGGGCAACTTATTCCATGCTGAAATGTACAGTTCATGTTAAAAACTGCATTAACTTGAAAAATTATGGAAATTTTATTTCCCTGCATTCTTTTGAGAAAAGCACTATATAAGCCTCGGCGGAAATGGCAATTGCCTGTCTCGTATTAGTGAAGTCCTCGCCTACGGCTCGGCCTTCAAACTCATACTCGACCTGCAATTGCCTATTTCACGGCCTTTGCAATAATGTACTATTTCTCAAACATGCATGGAAATGTTGTCATTATTTTCGAATAAAGAACACGCGAAGTATCGAATTTACGGTCAAAGAAAATCAAATCCATTGCAGGAGCGTTTTTTTGAATTTGGAACATTACAGCGCTCCAGCAATGTTCAACATTGCTGGAGCGCTCCAGCAATGTTGTATGAAACGGCGTGCTGGGTTAAATACTCTTTCATTGGATCTCTTTTATCATTATTGGCATACCAATGGCAGTCTATTTGCTTAGTATAAATTGCGTTCACGTGGCTGTATAGATAGCCACAAATGCCTTTCGGCACAGATGTTAGATAGAAAATTGGCGGCAAAGCTGAAAATTCATCTTGATTTGAAAATTTATATTTAAGTACATTATGTATGTAAATATAAAACTTACATTCATAATAAATATAAAGTGAAATGAAGATTGATTGTAGGTACTCCACAGATTTAAGATCAGAAGCCAAATTGGCAATGGAAAACCTGCTTCCAGCGAAGTCAAAAGAAAAATACATGAAACTATGTAAGTATATGAAAATTTTATGATTTGGAAAAACGAGAAAAAAGTGAACATTTTGTCTGAAACAGTATTTTTGGCGTATTTTAATGAGATTGCTAAAACTAAAAACCCATCTACATTATGGACAATTTATTCCATGCTGAAATGTACAGTTCATATTAAAAACGGTATTAACTTGAAAAATTATGGAAACTTAACTACTTTTATTTCCCTGTATTCTTTTGAGAAAAGCACTATATATGCCTCGGCGGAAATAGCAATTGCCTGTCTCGTATTAGTGAAGTCCTCGCCTACGGCTCGGCCTTCAAGCTCATACTCGACCTGCAATTGCCTATTTCACGGCCTTTGCAATAATGTACTATTATTCTTTCAGAATTTTCGGTAAAAAATGATTTAATGTTTTTGACCTTTTTACAAAATAGTATAAAAAAAGAGTATCTAATAGCCTTTTAATAAATAAGCGTAGATTGTATTTACCAAAATAAAAGTGCTTTTTACACAAAATTTCACTGTTATTTGACCAATATCATAATAACATTAAATCCCCCAATTTTCCGGTGGCTGCGTATATTATGATTTTGCATAAAATTCACGATTCTGTTTGCATAAGTAATTGAATGGAAAATATTTTTAGGTGGCTTGGTTTCACAGTTCAATGCGCGTATTGCCGTTTCATTGTTTACAATGACTAATAATGTGATTTAAATACATTTTACATCGAATTAAAAAATGTACTGTGATGGGCAAAGTTGGCACTATTTAGATAATGTCTTTCCCCGTTGTCAGTGTCAGCAAACATTCTGCCTAACCTTTTCCCAATTAGGTTGGGGTCGGCTTCTAGTCTAACGATGCAGTTTAAAACCACTATTTCACATGGAACACCTGCCAATCTGATCTCCACAACCCAGTAACTGGGTAATAAGACTGGTTGTCAGACTTTTAGTCTTTTGATTACCGTAACGACTGTCAAAGACTTACGAATGACAGCCGAGACCATCCACCAACTGACCGCGGCAAGAATGGCTTACCTTCGATCGACCCGTGCGGTTATCATTTAACCACAAGCCCCTACAGTGTCAGCAGTAGACAATTATCAGTTAAGTTTACACAAGGTAACCAAAGGTAGGACAAGGTAGATGTGAGAAACGCCGAGAGGGGACGCCCTAGGAAGACATTGGTGATGTTCTACAGAAAAGTCAGGTGCGTAGTACTCGCAACCGGCGCGGCGTTCATATATGACCTGAGGACTTATTGCGAGACTTTATACTTAGTCGATAACGTTAACGTAAACTTCAATTTGTACTGAAACTAAATAAGCGCCGTCTGGTGACTATAATAGGAAACACAATTATTCCATAAAAATTGACGTAAGTTAACGTTAAAGTAAACGCGATTGAGTAAGTAACTTGGACTAAGGCCACAGATTTAAGAACGTAAACGAGGCAAAAGGAGTATGTAAGATATCTTAGCAGGTGGCGATCTGTATAGCTTCTGCCTAACCCCATGGGAAGAAGGCATGAGTTTATGTAGTTAAGTTTATTGTAGGTTAAAACTGTACTAAACATAACATTTTAGGAACCTAAAAACTTTCCTAATCCCGGTCTTTGGCTAGGAGCTCTTAGCAAAATTCAACAAAGCTCTATTTGCCAAAACATTATCACAAAGTTAGTAAAAGTTCTAGTTTCGGGCATATTGAGATTGTATTACAAAACGGATTGTTTCAAGAAGGGTCGTAGTCGCAATAAATAGTTCATTAGTTTAAACACAATTAATACGGACGGTGTCGCAATAAATAGTTCATTAGTTTAAACACAATTAATACGGACGGGGCGGTGTTTCAGCACCTACAGTTGTTTCTAACTGAATCTCGAATAGCTCTATAGACTGAGCCTGAATTGTTTGACCTGTAGCTTTATTGATAAAATGAGGCAAAGTGTCAAATATTAATGACCAACCTAGGTATAAGATATAAATACTAAAAATCCAAATAGCAGATGTTTATTGTAGCTACAATTGTAATACTAGGTAGGTTAGGTTACAATTGTAGTACCTTTTTAACGGTTTACATCAAATATACCTACTTCTTTTTTTTCTCCAAAAATGTATCCTGTTTTTGGACAAAAAAAAAATAGAATATTATTTTTGAAAATCCCCAGCATGTTACCTATACATATTATAAAAAACCGGCCAAGTGCGTGTCGGACCACGCACAATGAAGGGTTCCGTAGTTGAAAAGTATTTATCCCAAAAACAAACATAACATTGTAATCCCAAAAAAAAAATGTTATAATTACAAAATAACAATTTTCGGACTTTTTCCTTTATTTGTGCTATGAGACCTTCCTTCTTGTCAAATTTCATGATTCTAGGTCAACGGGAAGTACACCATAGGTTTTGATTTACTTGCGAGTATCAAAATATGTCGCATAAACGGCCGTATTTCTTTTATTGCGTTGACTTAGAAGCTTGATTTTTTTAGAACTCTTAGGGACCATTAACTTACGTATTTGATAATAATTTCAAGTTGATACCTCCACGCGTTCCTGAGAAAAAGGGTCTTGACCGACTGACAGACAGACAGACGGACAACGAAGTGATCCTATAAGTGTTCCATTTTTCGTTTTGAGGTACGGAACCCTAAAAATGTTTAGGACTACTACTATATCTGCTCAACCCCTCAAGACTTAACTGTCAGGTTATAATAATATTTCACAGCACTCCATTACAAACCTAACAAAATTAAAACTACGGCAACAAAAGACAACAAGAATTTTAAGAACAAGGTACGAAACTCAACAGAACGCGACATGTTGTCATAAACAACTTGTTCAAGTCCAACTTCAGTTTTAGCTCTAAAGCCGAGCACTGTTGCACTATGTTCTGACTAGGGTTGCAGGGAACCTCGCCTCCACTTCAGCGCAAATGCGGAACTTCCACATGAAATCGTACCTCCGCATCCGCATCAGTCGCCACAAGTTTTTAACGGAGCGGAGGTCAACAAATAAAAATCGGCTCCATTTTTTTAATTTGTTTGGTTACAAGCCAAGCTCGAAGTTTCAAGTTTTTGCTACCACCGCCACCGCTAGATTCAGTCTGGTTTAATTTATGAAACACTAAAATCGCCTTATGGTGATAAACCTGCTTTTTTTATAAAAAAAAATTAGCTTTTCCCTTCAAAATTTTGACTACCAATAGGTATCCATAGACTACTATTATTGTAGGTACCTAAGTAATTTTTTTTTCACCTCCACTTCTCTCTCGAGCTCCTCACCGCCACCTGCGCTAAGAAGGCTTCCATTACATCCCTAGTTCTGACATGTAGCACGTTCACACTGATTGCACTAAACTGTTTGAATCGAACTTGCATCACTACTGTGATGCATGGTACGAGTATTTAGTTTCTCCTTTTCGTGAATGGGGAGTAGGGAAATAGCATTTCGTGTTTGGCTATTTAAATATATGTAGAGTGGCTGTAATATGAATGAATGAAATGCACCGACGACCCCAGCGTGGTTTTACCAGAGTCGATTACTCGAATAAACCTAAAGATCTACACTATAGCCCCTGTAGTTCAAGGTTCATAAGGCTGCAAAGACCATTGCATATCAAGGAGTAGACTGCCGCGATAATGGTATGGAAGACGTGCCATTAGGTTATGGAAGGATTATTAGAGCCGTACCAGATATGCATCCTGAAGTAGGGAATTGTGGAGAGACGGGTGATATTTATCTATGGATGGGTGGGCATCTTATAACAATGTCGCTGCGTCGTCGCCAGGTTGGTTCACTTCCGTAGCTTCCGTAACTGCTTTCTCGACTCTTGTCTATGTTACTGCTATGTTGTTTCCAAGGTCTTCGTCCGAGGTCTCTAACAATTACAAATGTGTACAATGGTTTATTTTAAATAGAATTTACTTGTGGAATTTTTATATTTGTATACTTAACATTTATTGCTATGGTTTCGTTCAAAAGTCTGATATTCATACCTTCAGTCAGACAAAAATAGAAGATGAACACTTTGACAATACTTATTAGGTATCGAGAACGTTCAAAATACGTACTTTGCCGAATTAAATGTGACTGGTTCGGTCCATAAGGTAGTGATGTTAGTGCATCAATCTATAATAGTTTAGGTAGGAATATAGGTAAGTAAATACATATACATGAAAACGAAGTGGCGGTGTTTGGGGGAGGACTATTTCCAGCACTGGACGCGTTTCGGCTGAAATAATGATGATGAAATTTCTATTGATTGATAGTCACATTTTATTCGCTATATTTCGGTATTTCTGGAGATAAACGACGGAACCTTTAAACTTTGTCAGACTGTAAGTACTTACCTATAAACTAAGCTTGGAAACTTCTGAAAAACACCAAATGATTCAACAAATAGAGTAAGATAAAAAATAACTTGGTAAAAGAAAACGCCGGTAGTAAGACTAGAAAGATTCCTAGGAAACTGTCCCCATTTATCTTCTTTTTCCAATCGAGTAATAGCCCAAAACAAAGTACCTCAGATTAATTTCCCATTCTTTTTTGTTCATAACAAATGCTTGTTATGATAGAATGTTTTTCGAAACTGTTTCATCCGTAAACACGGGTCTTAAGTTGCCCAAAAGTCGGGGAGCTCATTCTATTATCCTGCCCACCTAATCGGGGGAGTACGGCCGGGTTGTTACCCGTAGCGTAAACTCCCTTTGTGCAAAGTTCTGGCGTCATCCATCGGAGGTAACAAACAAACGGTAAACATAATAGAATGTCAAATGTAAACAAATATAGATATCTGCTCTTTTTGAGAACCCAGGTTGTTGAAAACCTATTTTTTCTAATTACAAAATATGTTTTATTTTCACTCAGGATTAAACGATGCAGCCATTTTTGAATTTTGAACTTTATTCGGATTACGATAAAGTTCATAACATAAACATGACAACTTAGTACCGAATTAAGTTGTCAATTACGAAAAAAAAATCGGCCAAGTGCGTGTCGGACCACGCACAATGAAGGGTTCCGTAGTTTGTTGACTATTACTCGTAAACTTGAAAAGCCTACGATAGTTTTCCTTTTAACTTCGTTATATACACTACTACCGTGATTTTTTTCACACATCTAAAACTAACCGTTTAGCTGGCGGGGGGGGGGACACTTGACACTAAAAAAAAAATTTAAAAAAAAAAAAAAAAAAAAAAATAACACTATAAAGCTTAATATTTCAGAAACGGATCCTTAAATCGAAAAATTGTTTTCACAAAACCCAATGTTTTTGAAAGACCCACCCAACAACATCCCACACCATGGTGTAGACGAGAAAAAAAAAAACATCCCCACTTTACGTGTATAGAACCTACCCTTTTTTTCCAATCACAATTACGTTCGTAATAGCTGATTTACACAGGGTCAGAGGACAGTAGCTAATCCAAATGAAGTCAGAGCTGGCGCCAAGAACTAACTCGAGCACGCCAGGTAAAGTCAGTAGCCGTACTACTGACTTCAAATCAATTTACATGAAGACAGTAACGGTCCAGTGCTGACTTAGTTCAAGTTTGAAGTCAGCTTAATACAAAATAATACAAAAACCGGCCAAGTGCGTGTCGGACCACGCACAATGAAGGGTTCCGTAGTTGAAAAGAATTTATCTCAAAAACAAACTTAACATTGTCGTTGAAAAACATATTCTCCCATGTTCATTTTCTCAAACATGCTATATACGTCACGGTCAATTCTCCAACTGCAAAAAGTTTCTAATGCAATAAATGTTTTGAGTTTCAGTTTAATCGCAAAAAACTATTTTTTTATGTTATAAAACTACAAATTTACAATTCGGACTTTTCTTTTACTTGTGCTGTGAGACCTTGCTTCTTGCCAAATTTCATGATTCTAGGACAACGGGAAGGTAACCTATAGGTTTTGATTTACTTGCGAGTATCAATATATGTTGCCTATTATGGGCGTGTTTTTTATTGCGTTGACTTAGAAGCTTAATTATTTTAGAGCTCCAAGTGATCCCAGACCTACGTATTTGATATTAATTTCAACTTGATACCTAAACGCGTTCTTGTGAAAAAGGGTCTCGACAGACTGACAAACAGACAGACAGACGGACAACGAAGTGATCTTATAAGGGTTCTATTTTTTCATTTTGAGGTACAACCCTAAAAACTGGCTCGATGGTTCAAACAATGTCTATAAAAAAAACCTTGTTTTGTAATAAGACCGTTTCAGTTAACCTTTTTTCAAATCTCTTATACCACCTTATATGATTGGTTGTTGATATGTTAATCAAATAAAAGTTTAGGTGTTGGACAAAAACAACACACAACAAAAACAGGTAATGAGATTTACTGTACAAAGACTTGATCATTCTTTCAGAATCAGGGAGGAATGAGAGACACTTATTGGCAGTCTGATTTCTTGCAAATAGTGGGGTGACCCTACTCAACTGTGAGTGCCGTGTAAAGGGCTTATTGGCATGTGCAGCATTCAAGATCTAATAACATACTGCGATCGCCAATCCACTTACGCAGCGTAGGAAGTGTAGTGGTGTACGCAAATCATATTTTCTCCCATACCATGCATATAGTAATGTAACCTACATAATTAGGAATCCTATTTTCAGCAGTAAACATTCAAAAGCTTCAAGTTATGACGTCACCAAGAAAGGTTGTCAAATCATATCGACATCAATTTAACACACGTGTACGCTTTCACGTTTTTTCGTTTTATGAAGATATTTTAACTAAAGTTTTGATTTATTTAAATTTTTCTAAAATAGGGTCTTAGATAATATATATAGGGTGACTGGTAATTAGTGACCGATACCTAAACACATGGTTGTGCTCATGATAACAAACAACTTTTACTATGGGACCAAACCTGAAATCGCGAAAAAAAAATCACTTGCCCCATACATTCATTTGCGGGACCTCCTAGCACAGGTATATCTTTTACTTAAAAGGAGGTTCCTATGTAAGATTTCCTGTAAAAGTTGTACAAGTTTCCGCAATAAACCTTTTTATTTTATTTTTATATTTATTCATATTCGCATAACTCGTCAAAGTAGGGAGCAGCTGATTTACTTTTCGCGATTTCAGGTTTGGTCCCATAGTAAAAGTTGTTTGTTATCACGAGCACAATCATGGGTTTAGGTATCGGTCACTAATTACCAGTCACCCTATATAAATGCTTAAAGAACTGTAGCGCAGAGGTAATTAATGTCGCCATTGTAGCAGCACGTTGTATACCTACCAAGGTTTATACACAAATCAATCTCGATAGAAAAATCTAGTAGATACTTTCATCTCGGGAGTGTTTTAGAGGAGGACTGCCCAAACAAATATGGAAGTAACGGATTATGATCACATTTCCCTTTACAACCTTCCATAGCTTTATCTGTGGCACGTATACGACTAAGGGCGAGTGGAAAAAGCCTTTTTCACATTCATTTTTTAGCGAAAGGGACCGTATAGTGAGTAGGGATACGTACATATGTCGTTACAATGACAAGTGAGTAAATATTTTATTATTCAGATTGGGATTGCATTTTGGGATTAAAATGGCCGCTTTCTGCTTTTATTTTGTACCTGTAGATTATTTGGTTATCCCTTTTCTTACCCTTGTGCTGTTGGAGAGTGGATAGCTGTATCACTTTATTGTTCACTCCTATTTGATTTATCGAGAGAGTTCAGTTTTTGTTATGGGATTAGTATGTACTAAAAAGTACGTTTTTGTCTCATATTGCGTGGTGATTTGACATGACATCGCTGTGGTTTTCTACTGCCCTGTACAAAGTAAAATTTTGGACCAGTCTATGGTACACTTTTAAATATAATATTTTTTGTAACTCATAGCTACTGAGTAATAAACGCACTAAAACATTTTGTTGAAATTGCGAATCTTTGATTTAACGAACTTTGAATTATCCATCTTTTCCTTTCACTCATCGGTATAGAAACGTCTTAAATTCCAGATAAAAGATAATAAAAGTCATTTACTACAGTATCTTTATCTCACGAATCGACACGCGCTTTACTCGTGTTTCTCAAGTGTACAAACACGCTGTGAATGTGTGTGTAAACGCAGGAGCTCTCGGTACCGTCCGAGACAATGGCGAAGACGGAAGATTGTGTGCGTGTGTGTGTTATGTGCTGACGCTACTCGTCTTCACGCACACATTCATAGCGTGTTTGTACACTTGGTAAACACAAGTAAAGCACGTGTCACTTCGTGAGATAAAAATACTATAAATCGAATAAATTAGGAACTTCAAATAGGTATATCAAATACCTAATTCGTATTATTTATGTTGTCACAACCTTGTATTGTTATACATAATAATAAAATAATAAATAAATATCCTTGGACATTTCACACAACGCCATCTAGTCCCAAGCTAAGCAACCTAATGCTTGTGTTATGGTAACGAGATGGCTGATAAACTACTTATATACATATATTGTAAATACATACTTATTATAGATAGAAAAACATCATGTTAAATACTCGTAATAACTAATATGTAAATGTAATACCCATGTTATTCGATACAAGGCGGATCCTTCTTAGTTTATGTTACTATAATCCAAGCTTGAACTTTAGCCTTATTTCATATAATCCATTTTCTGTTACCATATTTTATTTTCAACTTTAATCATCCACAATATAGTAGGTAATAAACAAAAATTACACAATGCTTGGAAAATAATATCGGAGGTAATGGAAGTAGCAATTAATGGCTTGACACTGAAAAAAAATCTCAAATCTACTTTTCGTACACACTGACGCAAGAAGCTAGAATAAAATCAATAAAATCGTTTTCTTTTAATTATTTTTTGTAGTAGCTTTAGATAACTATATTGATTTTGCAATTGCAATGATGTCACTCGTGTAGTTAAAGCCACACAAACGTTTCGCCGAACAATTCGTGGAATAGCGAGGCGAATCAAGAACACGAATGTGTAATTGCGGTATAAAATCAAGCTTGGCATCAGAACAACAAAACCAATTTGTCAAATAAGTTTCCAGAAAATGAAGGCTCATTAAAGACTTATCAAAAGATTACGTTCCCGTCACAATAACTTGAGACATAGTCACAGTTGACACAAGTACCTACTTAGTGTACTTATATTTTGACACAAGAAGTACAAATTACAGGGATAACCTTTTAGTCTCAATTAAATAATAACAAAGAAAAAGGGAATACAATCTTTGAAAGCCATTTATTACGTAACAATGAAAGTTAGAAATTATTACATCAAAGACTTTGAACTGAAATGCCTGTAGGTACCAGCGGCCATTTAAGGATGAATAAATAAAGATGAAGATGATGACCATGTTACTGTTGTGCTTAGTTTGTTTGCTTTTGATATCATAACAAAGAAAGCATTACTTAGGTGAAGTCGATTTCAAAAGAATGTTCCAACAATGTAAGCAAAACAATTGTTTTTTTTCAGAATTTGTTATTGTCCTTACAAAGACAACTCAAATTGCTCGAAAGTGAATGATTAATTACTTTCAAAAAAACCTTATAAATACCAATCAAAGTCGCTATACTTACTCTCTTGCATTAAACAATCAAAAATCATTAATTAAAACCGGCCAAGTGTGTGTCGGATGAAACACACACAATGAAGGGTTCCGTACTTGTGATGAATTTATCCTAAGAATAACGTAACATTGTAGTTGAAAAACATGTTCTCCCTTATTTTCCAACTGCAAATGTAACTGTATTTAGGAATATACCTACTAATACTGACGTGAATTTTTGACATATCAAAAAAAGAACCATTCAGCTGGTGGGGGGGGGGGGATTTTTTTCCGAGATTTTATTTTACCACTGCACTGCGTCTATGAATTATTAATATTTATTACTCATGCCAAATTACAGCTTTCTAGTACTATAGTCTCTGGGTTAAGGCGCTAACAAAATAAATTGGAGGATTTTTCGTAACGATTTATTGTATTATTGCAGCATGTATGGATTTAATTTTTGGATATATGTATGTTTTTAGGGTTCCGTACCAAAATGGTAAAAAAGGAACCCTTATGGTGTCACTCAGTCTGTCTGTCTGTCTGTCTGTCACAGCTGGATATCTCAAGAACTACTGATGCTCTCAACTTGAAATTTGGAATAGTTTTAGATGACGTTTACCCAACTATTTTTCAAATAAGAAAGAAATAAAAATATTAATATTTTTTTTGCAACAGGGACTGAAAGGGGTCTCAAAATTCAAAGTGGGGCTACTAGGGCATGTGGGGTATCATATGAAAGAGCGCTGCTTGCACATTCTCAAACATTTTTTTATTTTTATTTCGGCCGCATAGTTTTCGACTTTTGATGAAAAATGTAAAAAAAAATACCGCCCCCCCCCCTTATCTCCGAAGTTTGCAAAGATAAAAATCTGAAATTATTCTATGTGATAGAAGTTTATGTAAAGATTACAGGAAAAATAATACGATGTCTCTAAATAGCACACTTTTTCAGGAATCGGAACGGAACCCTCGGTGCGCGAGTCCGACTCGCTCTTGACTGGTTTTTTTCCTATAATTCTAAAACCCTAAGTAATTTCATTGCAAAATTACATTCAAAATGTGTGTATTAAGTAATTAAAAACTCTGGCTGAACATAATTTTGATAGATAGCTTAATTTATTTTTATACAATTATTCATTTGGTGCTTGAATTTGGTTCCAGCGCATTGTTGCGCTCTCTTTTTTTCGCATGTGGAAGTAATTAAAAATAAATAAAATAAATAAATAAATATCCTTGGACATTTCACACAACGCCAACTAGTCCCAAGCTAAGCAACCTAATGCTTGTATTATGGTAACGAGATGGCTGATAAACTACTTATATACATTTTTTTTTGTAAATACATACATATTATAGATAGAAAAACACCCAGACTCGGAACAAATACTTGTAGGTCGTACAAATATTTGTTCCGTGCGGGAATCGAACCCGCGACATGCTGGGCAGCAGTCAATCGCTCAACCACTGCGCCAACCGTGTCGTCAAAAAAAACTTCACTCTGTCACTTTCAGTTCGCTTTTCACATATCACCTTAAGCCGCGGATAGACAGACAGACGGCCATGCGCAACCCTAAAAATGAGCAGAAAATTAATACTTCACAAACGTCGATTTTACAAACATCATTTTTAATACAGAATCCCAAAACCCGTCAGTACTTGTAACCAAGTCAATATATTAACTAAACACGAATCCGTCTGTACAATAATATTACCTGTCGTTGTACACAAACGCGTATAGTTTGTCAGCTTGCGGTTTGCGGCGCTGACCACAGACTATCGGCGGCAATGCGACGCCTACCTCGCATTTGTAGGACAAACAAGGCATCGGAATCAATCCCCTATTGAAGGTATATTGTGAAGTAACTATTTTATACAGGGTTCCTAATGATCTCAATTATAAGTCACCACATATGTACAGTGGGCTGCATCACTTGGGTACCCCCGTTATATTAAAATTTTAATACAACTGGGGTACCCAATTGATGCAGCCCACTGTACCTACACATTATGGAAAAGCAATAAAGATATTGAATATTGATTATACTATATAGCTGCGCCCCGAGGTTTCACCCGCGTAAACTGGAATAAAAAGTAACCTATGTGTTAATCCAGGGTATAAGCTATCTCCATACCAAATTTCATCCAAATCGGTCGATCTGTTTGAGCGTGAAGAAGTAACAAACACACACACACTCTCACACGCCTTTATAAAAAATAATATTAGTCCGAAACTCCGAAGTTCGATATTAATATTATATTATACAGTGTGTAAGTGCAAACAGTGGCAATATTTTAAAGGGTCATTGTACTCATCATTATGAACAATTTTTACTATGGGACCAAACCTGAAATCGCGAAAAAAAAATCAGCTGTTCAGTACATTTTGACGAATTATGCGAACATAAATGTACTGAACAGCTGATTTTTTTTACCTATTTTATGTGATAAAGTAGTTTGGCTATCTACATTTGTAGAATGTAGATAGGCAAACTACTAACATAAAATAGCTTGGCAACTGATAGAAATTCGACGACTGACAAAACACGAAGTTTGCCGAGGGACATTAAGAAAATAGTTGTACTGTAGGTATGTTATACAAAAACCAGCCAAGTCCGAGTCAAACTCGCACACATCACCCAGCAATACTTAACACTACTTATTTAAAAAAATATTTTAGTTCAAAAAACACTTTTCATGTATTACCCTTTAATTTTTTACTTTATTTAATTTGATTTATTGTGCAGATAGCGGCAACAGAAATATATAATCTGTGAAAAGTTCAACTGTCTGCCTATTAGGCCTCTGCCTCGAATTTCGCGGGCAGCGGGGCGGCGGCGGCGGCGGTGCGTCTCGCATAGTCCCGCCCCGCTCCCGCGCCGCTGTTTTCGAGAACCGGTCCATTAAGATCCTGCCGCTCCCGCCTTACGGTTCATGAGATACAGACCGCTGATAGACAGATGGGAAACGGAGGCTTAGTAAAAAGTAGGTAAATATTTTAGGCGTTCATTTTTATTACACTCTAAATTATGAAGAATGAAACCAGTTCCTAGTTAAAATTGACCATCTAACCGCAGCTAACACGGAGACAGGAGCGTCTCATCAGATGTGCAAATTGTTTAATCACCATGTCGAACACATGTCGTGCGAACCGGTGATCACCGTGTACATCGTTAAAGTATAGATGAGCGCTACTGCCCGTTCAACTGGCATAATCCCTTTCTCACCCCTAACGACGCCCAAGGGAACCAAGGGGAGTCCCTTTGTCGAGACCGCACGAAACAAAACACAACCAGCATCTAAATACACCCTATAGTTTATATACCTTCCTACAAAATAGCGTCGCTCAAATGTTGTCAGTCAAAAAGCCTTCCCGAATTGGATTTCAAATAAATTAGAACCTTTATAATTTCACTGTTATTGGATTTCATGAACCAAATCGTAAATTCTAAATTAAATTTGGTTGAAAGGAACTCGATAACACTTCATTTAATGGGTTGGTCCGCTAACGTTTTCATCTGCAGCTTTGTGAGCCGCCGACACGACACTATCAGATCCCGGGAGTATAAGTTTCATATAAATAACGCTTAGTACTCACAACACATGTAGGTAGGTACTTTAAATAACGGCCTTAGCTCATCTCCGACGCGAAAATAATGATAGAAAACCGCTAAGAGACATTACTACACTATGTCGCGATTCGAGAAGCGGAACATCATACGAGTCAGTTTAATTGTAGCAATCGGAGCAAAATTTCGTCGCTTTCGACTTAGTACATATTATTAAATATAGTATAGGACTACTTCGGACCTCTTGGATTAATTAGGGTTCCGTACCTCAAAAGGAAAAAACGGAACCCTTATAGGATCACTTTGTTGTCCGTCTGTCTGTCTGTCTCTCAAGACCCTTTTTCTCAGGAACGCGTGGAGGTATCCATTTGAAATTAATATCCAATACGTAAGTCTATGGTCCCTTGGAGTTCTAAAAAACTCAAGCTTCTTAGTCAACGCAATAAAAAGATACGGCCAATTATGCGATATATTTTGATACTAGCAAGTAAATCAAAACCTATAGGGTACTTCGCGTTGTCCTAGAAACATGAAATTTGGCAAGAAGCAAGGTCTCACAGCACAAATAAAGGAAAAAGTCCGAAAATTGGTAATTTGTAATTTTATCATATAAAAAAAAATATTTTTGTGATTTTAATGTTAAGTTTGTTTTTGGGATAAATAATTCTTTTCAACTACGGAACCCTTCATTGTGCGTGATCCGACACGCACGTAGCCGGTTTTTTTTCACAAAAATCAACATCTATTTTGCAAAACACAACTTGTTTACTTTACTTGTTTTACAAATTGTTATTTTATTTTGTTGTGCTTTGCGTCATGTTTACCGCAAATAAACGTATTTCTTTCTTTCTTTCTTTCTTTCTTTCAAAAAAAACACATCACCAACCAAGCAAAACCAAAACAAAGCAAAGCAAAGCATCACCTTTGTACGTATTTTCTGTTCCTTTATGTTTGTCTGTTTATTTGTGTGTACATAAATTGTTAAATAAATAAATAAAAAAAAATAAGTTTGGCTATATACTTGACGACTGTCACAGATACTTACGTGCGAAACTAACCGCAACAAAATAGAGGGCTGAGCGCGGAGACGTAACCGGCTTCCGAAGAAATTGGCGAAATCACGCGGGAAAGAGACAGAATCATAAACAAGTCGTACAACGGAGAAGTCATTTCGGAACTACTGCGGCTTCGCTGTAGTTTCACGGCGGAGGTGTGATATCCACCTGAAACAGTAGTTAACGTTTTCTACACCGCGTTTTACAAATGTTTGCAAGTCGCACGCTTTCTCAGAAGCTTCGATTCCCATAAAACAAAAGATAGTAAATGTATGTATGTGCTAGAATGAAACTAAATGGGGGCCAATTATCGGTCAGTAAAAGTAAGCCGACGTTCGCATGGACGTAAAAATATCGCGGCGATTTTTGGCGGCGACCAAGTGTGTTTTTTCGACGCGCTGGGATGCAGTCTGTTGTTGTTAGGTAGGATTTTCAACACTGAGTTTTTTTTTTTTTGGTTGTTTTTAAATATCCTTGGACATTTCACACAACGCCATCTAGACCCAAGCTTAGCAACCTAATGCTTGTGTTATGGTAACGAGATGGCTGATAAACTACTCATATACATTTTTTTTTTTTTAAATACATACATATTATAGATAGAAAAACACCCAGACTCGGAACAAATACTTGTAGGTCATACAAATATTTGTTCCGTGCGGGAATCGAACCCGCGACATGCTCAAACATCCAGTTGAAAATCTAGTGCGCTATAAAATCCCGCCGCGATATCTTTGCGTCCGTGCGAACGTCGGCTAATGGTGTTCGGAAATACGCATCAATATCACAGTTTTGCGACCAGAAATTGCTAGCTCACGATTCTTTATTGATTTCAACGATCGTAATGCATCCAGCCCGCAAAACGAGACTCCCAATTATCGGAGCAATTTTTTGCCATGGATTACGCCAACTAAGTCGTATCGCCGGTGTGTATATTCCACCTAATTCGGGAGTTGTTTTTATAAAGTCTGACGTCAGTCCCTCAACCCGTGTGAGCAAAGTATTTCAGGGATCAGTTTTCAAAGAAAATACGCTTTGCGGATCCGGTTTAGTACCTAGTGTGATGCGGGCAAGTCTTGTCGAGCCGTCGAGAGGGACGGAGATTATAGTCGGTTTTTGTTCACGATTTTTTCCCTCATGTATATTTGTTTAACTGAAGAAAACCGTAAGCTTGGGTCCGTAAAGAATTTATTTACGCATTCATCCCGTTACTTATGTAAAGTCGGTAAGGACTCTTTTTGGGTCAGCACGGTCTAAAGTGTTGAAAAATTATGTCTCTATTTTGGTTGAAGAAACAAGAAAATATGATAATTTTGGACAGCTTGGAAAATTGAATACCTAGGTGAAACAAACCTCCATGGTTTTCTTAACTCTCAATTAAAACAATTTTGATATTTAATTTTAGGTACCTATTTATCTAAAAAAATAGGTTTGCTTATTAGAATCTAAAACGTTTATTTGTACTGTATCAACAATACAAAGGAAGAAAAAAGAAAATGCGTCAAAGAGCCACTTTGCGACAAAACACAATGACTTCTGTCTACTAAAAACGCCAATAAGACTACAAATCCTGCCCACAGAGGTCGTATATAACATCTCGTGACGTCATCACTCCTACACCGACCATTCGCCACTGGATTATTTTTTTAAATCTTACACAGCACACGTATTAAGGGAATTCATTTTACAGCGAACCGCGTTAGCCCTGTAAATTTAATCAGCTCCCAAACAAATGACGAAGGTGGGAACCTCCACGTTACCATGGGAGCTCGGTCCACAGTTAATATGAAAATGCGGGTAACCAACGTGAAAATATGACGACATTAATATAAATTGCACTTAGCGTCGGGGAAAAACAACTATTAGGGGAGAATAATGAGAGCAGTACGCTAAGCATAATGTTAGCTCATTGCTGTTGGAGTACCTGTAGGACATAATGATTGTTGGCTCATTGACAATGTCAAGTTCGTTGGTATATTTTGATTTTACGGAGCTGGAGATAATGGGAGCAGTGATGGCTGAGTAGTAACGGCCCTAACTTACTAGTTGTATAGGTCGTGTGTTCGAACCTAGGCAGGCGTATTATTTTGTGTAATTTATTTAATCACCACTGCTCTCTATCGGTGAAAGAAAACATCTTGAGGAAACCGGCATGTCCTAGATCCAAAAATTCTAACACATAATGACATTTACCAACCCGCACTGGGCGGGTGGCGTGGTGGATTATGGCCCACTCCCTCTCACAGAGAAGAAGTCTGTGTCCCAGCAGTGGGAACGTTATAGGCTGATTATATCGGAACATAATGGAGTGATTGATTGTTTGAAGCTATGAAGGGGTTGTCCTCAATAATTAATGTCGCAGGTTCTGAGAAACGGGCTACAAAATAATTGGAAGGAATATAAAATAACTATGTTGCTCTTTGGCGGAATTCCAGAGGGTGAAACTTAGCATACTGTCCTCTGTATGACTTGTATCGATACTCAGAGTAGTTACTTAGGACTTGTGAATAATTTGTCATCCACGCTAATGGACAGGTATAAACTTGGATCCCGTCAGTCAAAATAGGGTGGGCAGCTTAAAAGCAATAATTTTGTTGTTGGTGGTTGTGACTAACTAGTTGTTGAGTGACGTCTCTGAGTGTGGAAATTGTGACTACATTGTTGTATTGGGTTCCCACCTGTAAAAACAAATGTAAGTGGAAATAGTGAAATAAATAAATAAAAGTTATAGCTTTTGCCCGTAGCTTCGACTGCTTGGAGATCAGAAATTATCCCACGGGAACGTTTTACCGAGACAAAAAGTATCCTATTCCTAACACAGCTCATGATCTCCCTGTTCCAAAGTTCATCCAAATCCGTTTAGCAGTTTTAGCGTGGAAGCGCAACAAACAAACTCACTTTCTCGTCACCCCTATGGTTTCCGAAGAGTTAATAACAGGATGGTCAATACGCGATCCAACGAAACGAATCCACCCTAACAGTAGCAGCTTTCAACGTAAAATTAATTACAAGTCCATATTTAGCTTCAATTTGCCAATAAAAAGCTGTCATTGGATATAAATTGAATTTTAGGAACTCATCAATCAATCTACGTATCCCTACGGACACATACAGCCTCCATTTCCATAAAATTATATCTACAAAAACAATGAATATACAAAAGCATTAAATTTTAAAACATTCACAGTTTACTGAATCTTCATAGCCGCGCCAGCCGGAATTTGATATTGTAAATGCCACCACAAACAAGTTGATTGTTTCCCCATCATGCGAGCTCTCCTCCATTCCATTAATATTCCATTCTTATGGCCACCGAACCTTTGTTCTATCTTACTTATTCGAAATAACATGAACGAATACCCTTTTGTTATTTTATTGTTATAAGTACTCGTATATTGTTCTGAAGAAACTAATTAATAAGCCTTTTTTGTCGTTGGTAATTTATGCGTAGCGGTTCAAGGGTTGTGAAAAGAAAAATTTCGGGCAGGTGGGACATGGGTTTTATTTTACCTTTTTAATAGGTATAATTTTCATTTATACTATGTGCTTGTTCAGCTAGAAAGATACATAAGTTTAAATTAAAGAGTATAAAAATATATGCACTTGATAAACTTTATATTATACTAATTAGGGCTAATTTGACCAAGCTCGGATATCTTTTATCCGTGGAATAAAATTGATTACTGACAGTTTATTTAAGGAGGAACTGTCAAAAATTCAAATTTAATCGAAGATTAAAACCTTGTTTCACCATTTATGATTATGTTCGTAATTTCACACAAATTCTGTTCCAATTTTGAATTTATTCGGTAAGTAGTGGCTATTCTGACATCGCGAAATAGGCCGTGTAAGGCTTATTCTGGGTATAAAAGTTTGGTCGTATTCACCTTTAAAGAAAAAAAAAAACTTGTAGCTACGGATTTATGTACATATTCCACATACCTTCACACATACTTCACTCACACCGATTATACTAAAATTTTTGATAGAACGTCGACTGAACGTCGGTATGTCTATCAAAAATTTTGCCACTGGAAAAAATCGCCACAAAAAGTCTTATCTAGAATGGAATAGAATAGAATAGAATATTCATTTATTTGCTCAGAATGCAGGTATTTATAAAAAGGTGGTTACAATAATATAAAAGAATCCTTGTACATTCTACCATTTTGCCATGCAAACATCTACAACAAAATATCCTATAGAGATACTCGTAATAACATAAACACTAAGCTTTACAAGTGAATATCCAATAACGCAATGACAACTGTAGTAATTACCTGTCAGAATATTGAAACTTTAGCAAAGGGAATAACCAATTAATTCATACGTAAATAATGCAAATCAAAGTCCAGCTTTCGATACTTATAAATAGAGTTATAAGTAAAGTCCTGTTTATCCATTATACAATGCAGAACCACTTCGTTCAAAATCTCGATTTACAAGAATCGAAAACGTTATTAATTTTGAGGAAAGCAGGTAGGTTACTGGAGGTATTCATTGAGCATTTATTGAAAAGCCGAGTGCACAGCTTTTGAAAAGGCGCGCCTGAATAGCTACGTGGCGTAAGGCGACTCGACTATAGTTTAATGCCTTTTCATGCGTTTGAATTTGTCGTTGGTTCTCAAATATTACTGACATTTATGAGGTCTCACGCGGGGAAGTTCAAGTGGACTTTACTGAATATGGTCAATAGGAAATACGTAATGTATTTTTTTTAAAACTAAATCAATACCAAAACACGCAACATAAAATAATGAATTGTAAAATGTTACCTATTTTAAAAAATGTAAACAAAATTGGAATTTGTTTCTTGACTCCTACAAAAAGTATACATGACATATTTACAGAGTTTTGAATGACTTTTTGGTTTGTTTTAATTTTAATCTGTGACTAAGATTGAGATCTATAGACATTACTTTGCTCTTGCTTAGACATATTTCCGTCTCTATTTTGCACGTAGTTTGACACTCGTGCGACAGTGCCAGGAATATTGCTTATTCAAAGTACGTGATAAGTAACGTTTATAGATTTCGGCATTTGGCTTTGATTTTTGCTAAAAGATAGCAACTTCGAATGGCAATGTTGTCATTGTTTACCATTGTATACAGTAGCCCTACATAGAAAAAACAACAACTTAAAAGAAGATGTAGTGACAAAAATTTAAAAGAGTATGCTTAGATGGTCATGTTGAGAGGATGACTGGAAGGCGACTATCATAAGGTATTTACAAAGCATCGATGTGAGTGGAAACTCCGGGAGGATACCCTAGCAAGACATATAGTGACCTTATTGGTGATGTTCTTCAGAAATGGCCAGATGTATGAACGTAAACGAGGCAAAAGGAGTAGGTATGTAAGAATCGTATCAGGTGGAGCTCTTCGTTTTTGTCTACCCCCATGAGATGAAGCCGTAAGTTTATGTATGTAAGTATGTAATGAGACAAATAAAACACACAACAAAAGAAACAAAGTCGCAACAAAAAAAAAAACACATTTTGAATAGGTAACATAAAATTTTCCATTACACGACCAAAGAAACCAAAACTCCAATAAGAATGATACTTTCCATAAGACTCTATAATGAATCGTCTTTGTCGACTTGCATACAATACAATGATCCCTCTTGAGTCGAGAGATTTCTTTTCAGTCCCTCCTGAGATAACTCAACCTTGACCTGGAATTCATATTATCTACCTTCCCCTATGGATAAGGCCGCATTTTTAGGGTTCCGTACCTCAAAAGGAAAATACAAGTCAAGTGCGAGTCGGACTCGCACCCTACAATATTCAACACTACATATTTAAAAAAAAATACTTCAGTGTAAAAAACATGTTTCATATAAGGTGTAAAAATTAAATTAAATAAAGTTAAAAATTAAAGGACCCCCTTTAATTTTTAACTTTATTTTATTTTTATTATTTGTTGATACAGCGGCAATAGAAATACACAATCTGTGAAAATTTGTACTGTCTGCCTATTACGTTTGATGAGATACAGTCCAGTGACAAACAGACGGACGGACAGGGTTCCGTTTAGCACCCTTCGGGTACGGAACAGATGTTTTCTAGTGGAATCACTTTTTTGTCCTATCAGTCTGTAGGTCCTTTAGGCTATGTTATTCCGTTGGTCCTGCTGAAGTTGAACTACCAGTGCATTAGGAAGAACAATATTGTTTTATTCTAATCAATTAAAATATCAATCTGCCTAGCCTTTTACCAACTATGTTGGGGTCGGCTTCCAGTCTAACCGGATGCAGCTGAATACCAGTATTTTACATTTTACATAGGCAGTCGCCTATCTGACCTCCGCAACCCAGTAACTGGGGAATACGATAGCCATTGGTGAGACTGGTTGTCAGACTTTCGGTCTACTGACGTACCCGTAACGACTGTCAAAGATCCACGAATGACAGCCAGGACGAACGGCTTAATGTACTTTCCGAGGCACGGAGGGCTCTTGGTATGTAAAGATGGTCACCAATTTACGGACCAACCGCGGCAAGCGTAATTTAACCCCATCGATAGACCCGTGCGGCTGTTATTACTTAGCCACAAGCCCCTCATCCTAATCAATTAAAAGATGACTAACAAAAATAAAATTGAATTAACAAACAATTCCTTTAAGTGCCAATCTTCACTGATTTTATATCAAATTATATTTATCTCAAAAGAGCAATATCACCCTGGAAATGCCGCCGACCATACATTATGTGATTGGGTTTAAGCGCTGCGCTATGAACATTCTTCACGTTCCAAAGTGTCCAGCCACTTTATGGCTTCATTCTATTGCCTCCAAATAATTCCACTTTCAGTTTTAAGCCCCGGATGAGGAAGTTCAAACAAGCTTTTTTAATTTAGAACAGGTTTGCTCGAAATTTGGATATTACAAAATACACAAAAGAGTTATGTTTCCTTGTTTACTTTATTTTTTGCATTTTTTTATATGCGAAATCAAAAGAAATCAACTCTAAACGGACACAGCATTTTCTTAAAAAAAAAAGGTAAGTGCGTGTCGGGCCACGCACAATGAAGGGATCCGTAGTTGGGTTGAATTTATTCCAAAAACAAACTTAAAAATTGTAGTTGAAAAATATGTTCTCCCATACATTGATACCTATACGTCACAGTCTTTTCTCCAACTGTAAATGTAAGTTTGTTATCACACATAAATTTCTTTTATAAAATGTGCTCGTAAAGGGTCTCTTATTTCACGAATTTCAATATCGTAATGTATGTCATTACGTACTTGTGCGTAATTGTAATGTAAAACGCACGGGTTTCTTTTTAATAAGGTAAAACGTAAGGTTTATCAAGATGCTTCGTCTAAAATGAACGGTACTTTTTAAATCTTAGCAAAGAGTTTTTATGTCAGAAAAGTGGTCAACCTTTTTTGAATAAAATTAACTTTGGGAGATAAAATATAAAAAATAAACATTAATTAAATTAAAGAATTAATTCTTTAATTTAATTAATTTTGACAATAAATTGCTACAACAAATACAAAAAAATATTAATTTACTTTATTAGTAATACCGGCTGTTTTTGTGCCTTTGCTTTAAAAAAAAGCGCTGCAGCGCGCATCGCTAATTTGTGAACAAGTAAAAATTATTCCGCGCGCTTTTTCTTTTCGCTGTATTGTTTTTATTTGAAAATGTCGTCAAGTAATGATGATGAATTTATTAATTCAACACCGCCAGAAGTCTCAGAGGCAGCGAAAAAGGCTACTCTAAACCTCTTTGCCCGAAAATCGACCGATAGATACTTACAAGCGTATCAAAATTTTATCTTATGGAAAACAAGCAAAGATCCAAATTCATTTTCAGAAAGTGTGTTTTTAAAGATAGTCCGAGTTTTATTTATTTCCTCGCAAATATGTTATAAAACGTCGTATGACATACGTGCGCTTTGATTATTACAGCCTCTGCTTTCTTGTAGCCCTCGCCTACGGCTCGGGCTAGCAATATCGCCTCGGTTGTAATTTTCAACTTACCGCACTTATATCATAATGTACTATTACGTGATAACCTGTTATCATTACAAATTATCGATTTTCGGACTTTTTCTTATACTTGTGCTGTGAGACCTTGCTTCTTGCCAAATTTCATGATAGGAAGTACCCTACAGGTTTTGATTTATTTGCGAGTGTCAAAATATCGCACAAATGGCCGTATTTTTTTATTGCGTTGACTTAGAAGCTTGATTTTTGTAGAGCTCCAAGGAACCGTAGCCCTACGTATCTAATATCAATTTCAACTTGATACCTCTACAGACTGACAGACATACAGACGGACAACGAAGTGATCCCTTTGGGGTTCTGTTTTTCCGTTTGAGGTACAAACCCTAAAAATATGAAGAAGCATTTGACTTTGACTTTGCTTTGGGATACCTGTAAAACATTATTTATTTTAAGAATACGTTGTACGAAATAATCCGTGAAATTCTGGATGCGGCGGAAGGCAGGCCCCGACGCGACCCCGCTATTTGTTACTCGCAATATTTCGGTATGTACTTGCTGCGATGCATAATTTTCGACGATGCATCTTGACGTTGCGCGTCGGAGCACTTTGCCTTGTGTAAATGGAATTTTCTGGGTTGCCCTCGCGTTTATAAATGTTGGTTATTTTTTAAGTGATGTAAGCAATTTTGACGGGAATTTTTGTTGCAAATAGCAGGTATAGTGAGATATAAAATCTATAAATCTATCTAATCTATCCCAAGAATTTATTATGTTAGCAAGCAGTAAGGATGCAAAATAGAACATTTCTTGGATTACCTACATTCGCAAACATGTTTTTTTTTAAACCCTTTATTTGTAAATTATGTACTAATTTATGAACCCCATAGGTTCAAGTCAATGTGTACCCCCAGTAGTTGCGAACCCCATATGTTCACAACTACTGTAAGCCCGCGGTCACCATCGGAAGATGTTTTTTTTACGTTTATTTTATATACCTATATATTATAGAAAGGATTTTTTCTCAAGCGCACATGGAGTGCGAGGTTAATGACTTTTGGGTTAACCGCCTAGTGATAGTTAAAACCAAATAGTGTTTACCGTAATTAATTAAGTACTTAGATACCAAAAAAAAAAAAAAAAAAAAAAAAAAAAAAAAAAAATTATATAAGTAGTTTATCAGCCATCTCGTTACCATAACACAAGCATTAGGTTGCTTAGCTTGGGACTAGATGGCGTTGTGTGAAATGTCCAAGGATATTTATTTATTTTTATTTTATACCCATCTACTCACCAATGAACCCTCTCAACCAGCAACAACACACCAAAATTAAAAAACAACACTTCCATTATACCAAAATAAACGTCTAAACACGACCAAGTAACTCGCCGCCCATTAAAATGCAAGTCACAAAGTTTCCGCCGGTTGCAGGCAACACTGGGAACACTACATAATCATGTTTATTAACCATTACAACCCTCTTACACGCTCATTCAACGAAGTTAATGTCCCTACCCTTAACTCAAAACAGCCTAATTTTATGACAAGTAAAATTCATTAAATTAATACCTCGGAAAGGATTTGACGCGATTATAAAGAATGGCATATTGTTAGGAAACAATGGAGTTTGACTGGACCTTTTCTATATTTTCGTACCTTTCATATATTTTCATTATTATAATGTCATCCCCTAACGATCATGTCGTGAAATGAGTAGACCTTTGAATTTTTTAAACCTTGATCCTCATAAACAGGTCTTTAATAATAATATGCGGAAACAGTCGCTGCCAAAAAATGTGGGCCGTCCTTAATAAAATGTAAGGGGATTAAAATAATATATTATAATGACTACCAAAAAAATTAAATGCTCACCAAATCTGCGTCGACTTGCTGACGAAAACCCTAACCCTAGACGGTCGACGTCAGGGGCACCCCGAGGTTTGGTTGGTTAGGTTCATTTAAACCCTGCAGACATAAGTAGGCTAGGCAGATTGTATAGGTATGCTCAATGGGCCGGCCTCTAGGTGACTCGCCCTAAAGGTGACTCAGGAGGACTCAGGAGGACTCAGGAGGACTCAGGAGGACTCAGGAGGACTCGTGATACTACGTTGTAAAGGACAACCTTTACAACTTTACACCTTTAAGGAAACAGAAAAAAATAGGCTAGGCAGAGTGTATAGGTATGCTCAATGGGCCGGCCTCTAGGTGACTCGCCCTAAAGGTGACTCAGGAGGACTCAGGAGGACTCGTGATACTAGGTTGTAAAGGACAACCTTTACAACTTTACACCTTTAAGGAAACAGAAAAAAATAGGCTAGGCAGAGTGTATAGGTATGCTCAATGGGCCGGCCTCTAGGTGACTCGCCCTAAAGGTGACTCAGGAGGACTCAGGAGGACTCAGGAGGACTCAGGAGGACTCGTGATACTACGTTGTAAAGGACAACCTTTACAACTTTACACCTTTAAGGAAACAGAAAAAAATAGGCTAGGCAGAGTGTATAGGTATGCTCAATGGGCCGGCCTCTAGGTGACTCGCCCTAAAGGTGACTCAGGAGGACTCAGGAGGACTCGTGATACTAGGTTGTAAAGGACAACCTTTACAACTTTACACCTTTAAGGAAACAGAAAAAAATAGGCTAGGCAGAGTGTATAGGTATGCTCAATGGGCCGGCTTCTAGGTGAATCGCCCTGAAGGTGACTCAGGAGGACTCAGGAGGACTCAGGAGGACTCGTGATACTACGTTGTAAAGGACAACCTTTACAACTTTACACCTTTAAGGAAACATAAAAAATAGGCTAGGCAGATTGTATAGGTATGTTCAATGGGCCGGCCTCTAGGTGACTCGCCCTAAAGGTGACTCAGGAGGACTCAGGAGGACTCGTGATACTACGTTGTAAAGGACAACCTTTACAACTTTACACCTTTAAGGAAACATAAAAAAATAGGCTAGGCAGATTGTATAGGTATGCTCAATGGGCCGGCTTCTAGGTGAATCGCCCTGAAGGTGACTCAGGAGGACTCAGGAGGACTCAGGAGGACTCGTGATACTACGTTGTAAAGGACAACCTTTACAACTTTACACCTTTAAGGAAACATAAAAAATAGGCTAGGCAGATTGTATAGGTATGCTCAATGGGCCGGCCTCTTGGTGAATCGCCCTGAAGGTGACTCAGGAGGACTCAGGAGGACTCAGGAGGACTCGTGATACTACGTTGTAAAGGACAACCTTTACAACTTTACACCTTTAAGGAAACATAAAAAAATAGGCTAGGCAGATTGTATAGGTATGCTCAATGGGCCGGCTTCTAGGTGAATCGCCCTGAAGGTGACTCAGGAGGACTCAGGAGGACTCAGGAGGACTCGTGATACTACGTTGTAAAGGACAACCTTTACAACTTTACACCTTTAAGGAAACATAAAAAATAGGCTAGGCAGATTGTATAGGTATGTTCAATGGGCCGGCCTCTAGGTGACTCGCCCTAAAGGTGACTCAGGAGGACTCAGGAGGACTCGTGATACTACGTTGTAAAGGACAACCTTTACAACTTTACACCTTTAAGGAAACATAAAAAAATAGGCTAGGCAGATTGTATAGGTATGCTCAATGGGCCGGCTTCTAGGTGAATCGCCCTGAAGGTGACTCAGGAGGACTCAGGAGGACTCGTGATACTACGTTGTAAAGGACAACCTTTACAACTTTACACCTTTAAGGAAACATAAAAAATAGGCTAGGCAGATTGTATAGGTATGCTCAATGGGCCGGCCTCTTGGTGAATCGCCCTGAAGGTGACTCAGGAGGACTCAGGAGGACTCAGGAGGACTCGTGATACTACGTTGTAAAGGACAACCTTTACAACTTTACACCTTTAAGGAAACATAAAAAAATAGGCTAGGCAGATTGTATAGGTATGCTCAATGGGCCGGCCTCTAGGTGACTCGCCCTAAAGGTGACTCAGGAGGACTCAGGAGGACTCGTGATACTACGTTGTAAAGGACAACCTTTACAACTTTACACCTTTAAGGAAACATAAAAAAATAGGCTAGGCAGATTGTATAGGTATGTTCAATGGGCCGGCCTCTAGGTGACTCGCCCTAAAGGTGACTCAGGAGGACTCAGGAGGACTCGTGATACTACGTTGTAAAGGACAACCTTTACAACTTTACACCTTTAAGGAAACATAAAAAAATAGGCTAGGCAGATTGTATAGGTATGCTCAATGGGCCGGCTTCTAGGTGAATCGCCCTGAAGGTGACTCAGGAGGACTCAGGAGGACTCAGGAGGACTCGTGATACTACGTTGTAAAGGACAACCTTTACAACTTTACACCTTTAAGGAAACATAAAAAATAGGCTAGGCAGATTGTATAGGTATGCTCAATGGGCCGGCCTCTTGGTGAATCGCCCTGAAGGTGACTCAGGAGGACTCAGGAGGACTCAGGAGGACTCGTGATACTACGTTGTAAAGGACAACCTTTACAACTTTACACCTTTAAGGAAACATAAAAAAATAGGCTAGGCAGATTGTATAGGTATGCTCAATGGGCCGGCCTCTAGGTGACTCGCCCTAAAGGTGACTCAGGAGGACTCGTGATACTACGTTGTAAATGACAACCTTTACAACGTAGTCACCTTTAAGGAAAAAGAAAAAATTAGCTAGGCAGATTGTATAGGTATGCTCAATGGGCCGGCCTCTAGGTGACTCGCCCTAAAGGTGACTCAGGAGGACTCAGGAGGACTCAGGAGGACTCGTGATACTACGTTGTAAATGGCAACCTTTACAACGTAGTCACCTTTAAGGAAAAAGAAAAAAAAAACCCGGCCAAGTGCGTCTCGGACCACGCACAATGAAGGGTTCCGTAGTTGAAAAGAATTTATCCCAAAAACAAACTTAACATTGTAGTTAAAAAACATGTTGTCCCATACATCGATATACGTCACGGTTAATTCTCCAACGGAAAATTACTTGTGCTGTAAGACCTTGCTTCTTGCCAAATTTCATGATTCTAGGTCAACGGTAAGTACCCTATAGTTTTTGATTTACTTGCGAATATCAAAATATGTCGCAAAAATGGCCGTATTTTTTATTGCGCTGACTTTGAAGCTTGATTTTTTTAGGACTCCAAGGACTTACTTACTTTTAAGACTTACGTCTTTGATATTAATTTCAACTTGATACCTCCACACGTTCCTGACAAAAAGGGTCTTGACAGACTGACAGACAGACAGACAGACAACACAGAAGCGATCCTATAAGGGTTCCGTACCAAAATGGTAAAAAAGGAACCCTTATGGTGTCACTCAGTTTGTCTGTCTGTCTGTACCTATGTCTGTCTGTCTGTCTGTCTGTCACAGCTGGATATCTCAAGAACTACTAATGCTATCAACTTGAAATTTAGAATAGTTTTAGATGACGTTTACCCAACAATTTGCAAATAAGAAAGAAATTAAAATATTCATACTTTTTTTGCAACAGGAACTGAAAGGGGGTCTTAAAAAATCAAAGTGGGGCTACTAGGGCATGTGGGGTATCATATGAAAGAGCGCTGTTTGCACATTCCCAAACATTTTTTTTCTTTTTTTTAGTCCGCATATTTTTCGACTTCTGATGAAAAATGTAAAAAAAAATACCGTTCCCCCCCCTTATCTCCGAAGTTTGCAAAGAGAAAAATCTGAAATTATTCTATGTGATAGAAGTTTATGTAAAGATTACAGGAAAAATAAAACGATGTCTCTAAATAGCACACTTTTTCAGAAATCGGACTCGCGCACCGAGGGTTCCCTCGGTGCGCGAGTCCGACTCGCTCTTGACCGGTTTTTTTCCTTTTGAGGTACGGAACCCCTAAAAAGATACTTTGTTCAATATTTTTCAGGCACATTGAAAATAATATGTTTTCTTCAGGTGGAAAAGCCAAATAAATAGGTATAATAACATTTACAATCTGTTAGTTCGTAGGTAACGTGGCGGCGGCGGCGTATCTGCCACATAATGGTAAACAGGCAATTTATTATGACGTAACGTTTGTTGGAGGTACGCTAGAAATGTAGAATAGAGATACAGTGCCGTTCGTTTATGTACTCGCATGCGAGATAATTTTTGATTTATGTTAGTGTTAACACGTATCAATGGAAACACATATTGGTTCAGGTATTTTCCGGCGATTTTGGTGAAAGTCCATGTATTTATTAGGTACTAGCTGTTGCCCGCGACGTAACGTAATAAACAAACAAACTCACTTTTGTGTTTTTAATATTAGTTAGGATGGTTAAGTGCTTTTGAACTGGTAATGAGTTCGTTTTCCCGTCTCAAAGTTTATGTAGATTTCTATGGTGAAGAACAGGTAGTAAAACTAGGTATGTATATTTCGTTAAAATGATTTACAGTTCAAAATGGGATCTGTACTTAAAATACATTTTTGCTAGTCAAACAACTACCTCCAAGACAGCAGAAATAAAATAAAACCAATCTCAAATGATAAATGATAAATGTTTTTTTTTCTGTAAGTAGGATTATGCAAACACTTTTACACGTCAATCATATTTTTAAAAACTAGATGAGGTCGGCGTTTCCTATCTGACTACTCTGAGAAGAAATGCCGAAACAAACTCAGAGGTCACAGTCTCTTTTAAAGTCCAGACATAATCTTGGTCAGATCTTGCGAAGACCATGTAGATTGCTGTCTGAAATGGTCTTTTGAGAGATGAGACTGATAAGGTCATAACCTTACCAGTCTCATCTCTCATTTACTATACGCTATAATTCATTACAACCATTATTTAATTTTTTATATAAGCATGCCTATGAAGTCCCTTAATTATTGACAGGCAACGATAGACGAAAAAATGCAATACTTCATGGACGCTAAAGTAAAATAAATGGTTGCGATAGAAACAAATTCTTTCTTTTATTTTCAACATGCTGTTTTCCTTGTCATTAAACAATTTCGAAAATATTCACAAGAGGTGCCAGAGATATGTTTTGATGTGTGAAAGAATAATATTATACAAAATTCATGTTTAATGTAATGTAGTGTAATTATATTACACTACATTACATTAAACATGAATTTTAATTATTTTAGTTAACACGTATCAATGGAAACACATATTGGTTCAGGTATTTTCCGGCGATTTTGGTGAAAGTCCATGTATTTATTAGGTACTAGCTGTTGCCCGCGACGTAACGTAATAAACAAACAAACTCACTTTTGTGTTTTTAATATTAGTTAGGATGGTTAAGTGCTTTTGAACTGGTAATGAGTTCGTTTTCCCGTCTCAAAGTTTATGTAGATTTCTATGGTGAAGAACAGGTAGTAAAACTAGGTATGTATATTTCGTTAAAATGATTTACAGTTCAAAATGGGATCTGTACTTAAAATACATTTTTGCTAGTCAAACAACTACCTCCAAGACAGCAGAAATAAAATAAAACCAATCTCAAATGATAAATGATAAATGTTTTTTTTTCTGTAAGTAGGATTATGCAAACACTTTTACACGTCAATCATATTTTTAAAAACTAGATGAGGTCGGCGTTTCCTATCTGACTACTCTGAGAAGAAATGCCGAAACAAACTCAGAGGTCACAGTCTCTTTTAAAGTCCAGACATAATCTTGGTCAGATCTTGCGAAGACCATGTAGATTGCTGTCTGAAATGGTCTTTTGAGAGATGAGACTGATAAGGTCATAACCTTACCAGTCTCATCTCTCATTTACTATACGCTATAATTCATTACAACCATTATTTAATTTTTTATATAAGCATGCCTATGAAGTCCCTTAATTATTGACAGGCAACGATAGACGAAAAAATGCAATACTTCATGGACGCTAAAGTAAAATAAATGGTTGCGATAGAAACAAATTCTTTCTTTTATTTTCAACATGCTGTTTTCCTTGTCATTAAACAATTTCGAAAATATTCACAAGAGGTGCCAGAGATATGTTTTGATGTGTGAAAGAATAATATTATACAAAATTCATGTTTAATGTAATGTAGTGTAATATAATTGTGTACGACAGACTAACTCGGTTTGCCCGCGAAGACATATTGTACGGCTGTTAACCCTTTGGGGTTAAATGTCGGAAAATCCTCTATTAACGGGCCCTGCAATTATATTGTAGTATAAAATAGATCCGATGCTGTCATCGTAGCTTAGTCTGTTTATCTTTACAGATGCTATAATAATCCAAGGTTTATTGGAATTAGTAGAGGAAGTATTAAACTATCCCATGAATTAAATTAGATGCCACGTTACTGTCCCATGAATTAATTTTAAATTTATTATGCTTTATCTTTAAGATTTTTTTTAGGTGACTTTCATACTTTAGTGTTTTAATAAGAATAGAACACCTAATTCTACACTAACTTTAATAGAACAAGCGCGATATTTATTTACATTTTTAGATGCTGACTTACCTTTAATCTTTAAATTAGCGATCTAATTAAATTATTCCATTAAAAAAAGTTAATATTTTCAACAAAAAAAAAATGATCGAGCCAAACCCAAATACGCTTACCACCCATTTTAAAATAAGTGCACCAAGGTACTATACAACCTTTTTAAAAAGATTCTCACCCGCTATTTGACTCTTCTCCCCATATTTCGCTCGTCGGAGCCTCTCTAGGCCATTAACGGCAAACAGCGGGCACTGCCAACGTGCTCATTTACTGCAAAGCTTACTAACAGAACGTATTTTTATTATTATTTTATACCGGTTTTATAATTGTGCGGAAATTGGTTGTCATGGTATGGGCACGTGATGCGGAGGAATGAGGAAAATGTAGTGAGGCAAATTTTGAGGAGTATGAGTGTCGATCAAAGAAACGATGGATAGACTGTGTGAAAAATTATATGGCTAGAAAGTGGGTGATTACCGAGATGACGATTAATAGAGAAGTACCTATGGAAAAAAGGGACATGTTGCGCCGACCCCAAATAGATTGGGATAAGGGCAGGAGAATGATGACCGAAGAAAGTATCTTGTATCTTGAAACAATGAACATATAGGTAAACATATATTGTAAAGTCAGGGAAATTAATTGTTAAGCTAATTGACTACTAACTTAAATTGTCCGTATATTTAAATCACAACTGTCATTCTTTGACAGTTAATTTACTAATAACAAGGCAAATTGACGTAGAGTACCAATTTGCTTAACAATTAATTTCTCTGGCTGCACCTAAGCACTGCTAAGGTCAGAGACACAACTGACTTGATGAAAAAAAAATCGGGCAAGTGCGAGTCGGAATCGCGCACGAAAGGTTCCGTACCATTATCTATAAAAACAGCAAAAAAATCACGTTTGTGGTATGGGAGCCCCCCTTAAATATTTATTTTATTCTGTTTTTAGTATTTGTTGTTATAGCGGCAACAGAAATACATCATCAGTGAAAATTTCAACTGTCTAGCTATCACGGTTCATGAGATACAGCCTGGTGACAGACGGACGGACAGCGGAGTCGTAGTAATAGGGTCCCGTTTTATCCTTTGGGTATGGAACCCTAAAAACCGGCCAGGTGCGTATGGGACTTCGCTCATTTAGGGTTCGTGGTCGAAGGAAATTCAGATTTTACGGTCTACAATCATCGACTTATATCTTCCGTGAGATAACGCGGTGACCAGAGGTCCTTATCTGTTTGAGAAGAGACCATTGCCTTGAGGAGGGACTACAGACTGGTGTTCAAAGGATGGTTACCATTAGTTACTGAGCTGAGATGGTAAACTAATACCTGTATCGATTTGTAGACCGGAGTCAGGCTCTTGATTTTAAGCAAAACTGTTTGGCCTTTGACAACTAACACCTTTGTGATAGACTCTTGAGTCTTGCCTCTATAGGCTCTATATTAGTGTTGGCAACCTCGGTGACTGACATGTCCTCCATGTTCAAAGGAAAACGTTTAAGAGGCCTATCACAAAATTGCATGGCAATATGTAGGTGGCAATTTGGCAGTTGTATTAGGTAATGTCGTTTAGTTTGGATATATTTTTGAAGTGAAAACTTCTTTAGACGCGTTGAGAGATTTTTGGTTGGGGGAATATTACGGGGTCGCGTGACCGCGTCATTGCTTTGACACCGCGACGTGCTATGCATAGATTATGTTTTCACTTCTGTCGGCATTCCCATGACTGGCAATTTTTTTTGTGGTTTTTTTTGTATGAAATTTCAATTTCTTATGGACTAATAACTATTCTCCGACACTCAGATGGATGCACCTGCATGCCAGTTCGTCACCATTTATTAGGTGATAATTGTTTTATCGTTACAATGTACCTAATGAAATGAATTTTATCCTAATAACTTATATAATAACTGTATAGTTCTTTTATTTGTAGTGCTTAACACTCTCACCGCCATAAGGTCCGCCGGCGGGGCGTATCTTTTCGAGTAAGGTACGCCACCTATATGTTTCACTGAGCGAGATCAGCAGGCCGTACGGGCTCAAAATAATAGCCAAGTCTGGCACGCCACACATAATAATCAATTAATAACCCGCCGACCGCCCGCACGGCTTTTAACAGTCGCATTTTCGAGCGCTCTTAAAGGAATTTTACTGCTTTCTTGTGTATTTCGTCACTTGTGCGAAGTTTTAATCATTATGTCGGACTCACGACACGGATGACCCAGACTACCAGCCGTCTACAGACGAAGAATTCTCATGAAAGTTCGTGTGAAGAAAGCGTAGAATTACCTACAAACAGACGATTTAAAATTACTTTTTCATTTCTGTAGTTAATCCCCTAGTAATCCTGTAAATTTGAAGATAGAGCAAAATTTTTTTTTTTAGATTGTAGGTAAAAAAAAAAACTTTGCATCTAGCAGCTTCATTTTTCTGTAGCAGCAGGCCACGCACTATAAATTGAATATGAATTTGCGAGGTCGTGGCGGACCGCATGGCTTGCTAGTAAAAACAAACAGTGAGCCCGCCAGCGGCCGTACGGCCTGCTTCACTCGTTATAGATTTTTCACCGCGGCCTGCATGGATAGGCAAAGTGGCGGCCGCCAGCATACCGCACGGCCTGCTGCACTGAAAAGTTCTATATATGGGTGGCGATGAGAGTGTTAATATGGGAATAATTTTCTGAAATAAATAATTATTATTTCCTTTATTTCAATTACAAACATATAATTTGCATTTTTAAATATTTTTCTAAAAAATAAAATAAAAAACATTTAAAAATATAAAAAATAGTAGCCCACCCGCGGTATCGGGAACGGGGTCCAAGCTATTACTTATTATTATTTTTAATAAGTCAAAGTTGTCGAAGTCTAAATGGTTTCTTAGAACAACAATGCCAAAGTTGGCCATTTTACGCAAACATCACCGTCGAAATGTAATATGCCTCTTAAGTTCTATCTGAGGACGACGAGACCACCTATCGAAAATGGGCGTTGAAAAACGCCGTCCATGTCGTGGATGTCCATAAAATGTATGATGTATATATATCATACATCATTAACGTGGACTTGCACGATAATATCGTCACGTTAGAAATTATAAAATCCCACATTAGGTCTAAGCAAAATACGAGTATTCTAGGAAAAAATCAACACAAATTAAGTTGCCTTTGGCGTATATTTTCTCTCTATCAGAAAACACTTTCTTGGTATATAGCCACGTGTAACCTCATAAATTGATGTAAAAATAAATAGGTAATCACAGGTAAAATGTTTCACGTATTATGTATATATTTATTATTTACCTCAACTAGTTCATAGACGAGCGAGCACAAGAGAGGAATATTAAATAAGACGTCGGGACCCATGAAACTGAACCTTCACTCGAAATTGAATCAGATTATTGAATGAGTGTGCTGCGACATACGATGTCTTTGCTTTGACGTGGATGTAAGGTTACACTGGATACGGCAATGGAAATCTATCTATCTATCTATATAAATAAAAAGAGAAGTCCTGACTGACTGATTGACGGACTCATCAACGCCCAGCCCAAACCTTCGGACCTAGTAAGCTGAAATTTTGCACAGAGGTTTCCTTTATAATGTAGACAAGGAATAAGGAAGGAATTCCCGGTAGTACGTTCCCGTGGGGTATTTTCCGACATCCACGCGGGCAAAACCGCTGGCAAAAGCTAGTTGGTAATAATTTAGTTATATGACAAAACTGTGATGTAGAACTTGACCAGCAATAAATGCACTCGCAGTTAAGATTATCTTTTGTTTTTTTTTTTTTTACTCTAAATAGAGCTTGTTTGCAAGTGAGAACACTTCCTTAGGTAAAAAATCAATCCACCTAGCCTTTTCCCAACTATGTTGGTGTCGGCTTCCAGTCTAACTGGAGGCAGCTGAATAATGCCAGTATTTTCCATGGAGTGACTGCCCATCTGACCTCCACAACCCAGTAACTGGGTAATACGATACCCCTTGGTAAGACTGGTTGACTGTCAAAGTTCCACGAACGACAGCCGGGATCAACGGCTTAACGTGCTTTCCGAGATACGGAAGTCTCGGACGCATGGGTTGGTCCGTGATGGGTGACCATCTTTACATAAAAGATGGTCACCCATCACGGACCAACCCATGCGTAGCTTAATCTGATAGATCGACCCGTGCGGCTGTTTTTATACTTAACCACGAGCTGCTTAGGTATTTTTCTCTATTACTTTAGTGTAGGTACAAAAAAAATCTCGAATGCATTTATACACTTGCATTACAATGATAATTATTATTAAAGCTGTCACAAGACCTCATTATTGAATTACTGTAGGCACCTATTGCAGAATAAAATACACTCAAAACCATGCCTTTGCCGACGGTTCAAAGAAAAATCTCGCAGATTTTAATTCCTTTGTCTTGTCACATCCAGCCAGGCATATCGTCGGCCTCTCCAGATAATGAAGTTAGGGGCAGGTCAGTTTGCAGGACGAGAGGGTTAGTTTCGTGCTGGACGTATTCCTAACGTTTTGAATATCTCATTTGAATGCAGTACTGATATCTGCTCTCAAGCGAGTTTTACTTAATGTCTTTTAGCAAAAGCTTGTGAACTAAGCTTGTTGTAGTTTATTTTTATTTTCGTCGTTTAGTTATGTCCATTTGCCCCGCACGGCCCACCAGAATTTGCGTTTTGGGTGTGCACCAATGCAATGTACTCGCCTCTAGGAGTTTATGTACCGGTTTCTTTTTCAATGTACCTCTGTACTTTTGAAGAAATATGCAAAAAAAGGGGGTCGTGCCAGCCAAACGTTTTCAGCTCGGCCCCCGTGTAACTTGAAAAATATATTATAGCGTATTAAAAAGTTTCTTAAACTCAAGGAATGTACTCTATTAACACGTTATATGTGCCGCAACAGACATTGTGAATTCGTAATAATAAATAATTTATAGGTGTGGATAGGTGTGGATGTGGTCGTGCTGGAAAAAACAATTATAAGAAAATATCTAAAAAAGACAAAACACCCTTATCCAAAAACTATTACAAAATAATTGATGTGCGGCAAGTAACATATGTACCGCTTTGGTTTCTCATACAACTTGCTAAATTTGAAAAATAAACCAAATTTTAGTTTATTCAGCACGGCCCTCTATAGTTGCCTATATCTTTTTAAATATGACATATTTGTTTACAAAATTCGACTTCCTGAATTACGTATAGGAGTACATTCATTCCAAATGAATTGCGATTCTGCTGTATTAGTACTTTAAAAGATAAATTGAATCTAAAATATCATACATTATGACTGATGGGGTGACCATAATTCCATATATTAGGTAGAGTGGGCTGCATCAATTGGGTACCCCTCAAAAGACATGTGGGTTCAAATCCGTGATAGGCCGAAGTTGGTTTTTGTATTTTCAAAAACATTTTATTATAAATTAATGTATTGTTTTTGTGAATAAATAAGTTTATGCTAGTATTTATTTTTAACTAAATCTGTTTTTATTATTATCTTATTCAATAAAACGTTAATACTTCTAATATTTGACATTTATGACAGGGTTGACATTTACGAAGAGTTATTCAACGTCTAAATAGATCAGAGGTTTCAAGACCGCTCGCCGTGCATAAGATTGGAGGTTCAAATCTTAGGCACGAATTGTTTTTTATCATATATTATGTATTTTTTTTACTATTACTTTTGGATTTTAAGTACCCATTTGTTTTTTTTTTTATTTAATTTTAAAACAAGAAAAATAAAACAACGTAACTCTTTAAACGTCGATTGACACCCAGGTGTGCAGATAACAATAAAAAATCTATTGCGTCTGCTGGGCGTGCGACGGGTTAACTTATAATTATATTATAATTTAATAATATTTAATATTGATACAAAACTACAAAGATTTATATTTTACAATAATTTGATTTGATAATTTACAGTTACCTTAGACATATTTTGCCAACTGAGACAAACGGGTTCCTAGACAAATGCGAAAGGTGAATCAAAACTAGACTCGTCAGACGGTAACTTCATTATAGGTTAGTAAAGTATAATGCATAACTACCCTCTAATAACAAACTATTCATTCACTACGATTTCATAGACAGAGACAGAGTTATAACGCCAAGTAGATTGATAATTCATTGAGTTATTAACTACCTAACTGGCTTAGTTGATAAGAGCTCGCGGTTATCGTTGTATATATAACCAATGATTCGATGATTCGATGGTTCGAATCTCGTCCGGTCATAAGAAACACTTTTTGTATTATTCTTAAGGATGTATTGTTTGAATTGCAAAGTTGTAGCAAAGTTAATTTTAATACAACTGGGGTACCCAATTGATGCAGCCTACTGTACATAATATTCTATACTTATCTATATTAATTCTTAAATTAATATAGATAACATTGAAATAAACATTACTTTTTATAATTTGTTTTTTTCTTCTTCGTTTAATATTAGCGATGACATCTTTTAAAGGAATTATAACCGTTAAGACTCGTGTGCGGTCCCTATTAGTTCACTGACTCCAATAATTTCAGTATTCACGCATTTTCTACGTGTGGTTGTGCAGTGAATTCTATTTCAAGCACGGAATTGGATTGTTTTTAAATTCAATTTGTCGTTTAAAGTACTAATACAGCAGAATCGCAATTTATTTGGAATGAATGTACTCCTATACGTAATTCAGGAAATCGAATTTTGTAAACAAACATGTCATATTTAAAAAGATATAGGCAACAAAACTAAAATTGGTTTATTTTTCAAATTTAGCAAGTTGTCTAAGAAACCAAAGCGGTACATATGTTACTTGCCGCACATCAATTATTTTCTAATAGTTTTTGGTTATGGGTGTTTTGTCTTTTTTAGATATTTTCTTATAATTGTGTTTTTTCCAGCACGGCCCCCTTTCCACATCTATAAATTATTTATTATTACGAATTCACAATATCTGTTGCGGCACATATAACGTGTTAATAGAGTACATTCCTTGAGTTTAAGAAACTTTTTAAAACGCTATATATTTTTCAAGTTACACGGGGGCCGAGCTGAAAACGTTTGGCTGGCACGACCCCCTTTTTTTGCATATTTCTTCAAAAGTACAGAGGTACATTGAAAAAGAAACCGGTACATATACTCCTAGAGGCGAGTACATTGTATTGGTGCACACCCAAAACGCAAATTCTGGGGGGCCGTGCGGGGCAAACGGACATGTTTAGTTGCAGGTACTTTTATGTACTCTGCAAGTACATCGTTCTGTCTTTTATTTTGGTTCGTTATGTTTTACATCGAACTATTGATTTAAGACATGCATGCATACACTTTTATAGTATGGAACCCACATTTATACAATAAAGGAAACTACGAGCAAAACTAGTCCACAGAAGCACCTATAGCGAAATTAAATAAAAAATTAAAAAAGTTAAATTTTCTAACAAAATAATATCAGTAAAAATAAACATTCTGTTTAGACAACTAAGCTAGCCACCTACGTTGCACCATAGCGTCCAATCCATTGTTCGCAGAGTATGATTTTTTTTGTTTGCACATAAATGTTCATTAAATCAAGTCTATTAAATCATTGACCTAGTGTTCCAATTCTATAGTGTTCAAATTTGTTTAATATTAAAACTCCGATTTCGTTAATTTTACTTAGGTATATCGTCATCAAAGGCGATAACAAATTCTTTTAATTTATAGTAGTAGGTAGGTACTTACTTTAATTTTGATTTATGAATTCTTCTAATCCTAATTATTACCTCCATTTATTTTAATTTTCATTCCTTGGCCTTATTAAACAAAGTTTAAATCATAAATAACATAAAAAGAACCAATTTATTAACTGTATGTGTATTCGAAACTTTACCAAAATAAATACAAAATATGATCCTTTGTTCTCTATGTCCAGTTTCTAACAAAATTCTGCCACGTCATACAACGTACCACGAAACGCTCAACCTTAACCATATTCTTGTAAATGAGAACAAAGTTTGAATTCACGCTTAGCTCATTATATTCCGAAGTAATTAGTTGGATTAGTTAGCGAAATGTAACTAACTATTTTAAACAATGTAATTATTAAGGCATTGTCTGGCCAGAATTAATTAAGTGATTTCAGTAGCGGAACTATTGAACATTTGAAATGGACATTATATTCTTTAAAAGTAAACCTCGGAAATCGCCAACCCGTCTTGAGCAACCGTGGTGATCAATGCTCGTGCTTCTGTGAGAAGAGGCCTTTGCCCTGTATTAAGCCTCGGTTGCCACTTCATCTATTATGGGACCAAACCAAAAATCGCAAAAAAAAAAACTCTTCGCTACATTTATGGTAGTACTAGCTGCGAACTGCGGTTTCACCCGCGTAGACCGGGATAAAAGTAGCCTATGTGTTAATCCAGGTTATAAGCTATCTACATACCAAATTTAATCCAAATCGGTCCAGCCGTTTGAGCGTGAAGAAGTTACAAACATACACACACACACAGACACATACACACTCACAAACTTTCGCCTTTATAATGTTAGTGTGAAGTGTGGTAAGTCGTCAAAATGTAGGAAACAGCTGATTTTTTGTTCGCTATTTTAGGTTTGGTCCCACAGTAAAAGTTGTTTATGAGTTCAATGAATTTGAATAAGAGATAATAATAATTTTTCAATAAGAGATTTCGTGTTTGAATGGATAGGTACACCTTATTTTTCATACTACAAGCAATAATGCAAGAGTGCGAGTAAGCTATGAAGTTGGAGGTGGAAGTTTAGATAACAAAAAATATTCTCTTATCGTAAAATTCGAATTAGAAAAATATAAAACCTTTTTTTTTCAATACGATACAAGGCAAATCCAAGAAGTTAATATCGCCAAGGAATATCCGTCAATACTGTTTTTCTCATCGAACGCTTAAGGGGGCGCACCATTTTTATAGCTCTAAAAAAAGTTTTGATTCCAATTTTTACTTGCCTGTGCGAGCGCCCGCTCTTAATCGTGTGATACTATTAAAAACCCTCGTGTTTTAATACCCCTTATTATACAATAGTTTCATAAACTAAAGCCATCATTTTTAAAACATTTTTCTATTCGTTGTATCGCCTGAGATGTCGCATAGGTACTGAACTTTTTAACCCGGAAAATTAAAACCATACACGAGCTAAGGGTGCAGCAAGTATACTAAGATTTAATTTGCTCTTAATATCATAATGCTCACTATATTTTTCCACGCCTACATTTTTTAATATAAATTTCCTTACCTCCTGTACTTGCTTTTACATAATGTAAGCTGCATGAGTAAAGAGTAATAAGTCCTTAGAACTCAATAGAACTGCCAACGAGTATAAAATAAAATAAGTTTTCACTCAGCTACTGAGTTTCAAAAAGGTGCATTATCTGCCTAACCTTTTCCCAACAATGTTGGGGTCGGCTCCCAGTCAAACCGGATGCAGTAGAATACCTGTATTTTACATGGAGCGACTGCCTATCTAACCTAGTTACTGGGTAATGCGATAACCTTTGGTAAGACTGGTTGTCAGACTTTCGGGCTTCTGACGACTGTCAACGATCCACGAATGACAGCCGGGACCAACAGCTTAACGTGCATTCCGAGGCACGGAGGGGTTTTGGTATGTAAAGGTGGTCACTGGTGGATAGTATCTACGTAATGGTGGTATGTAAAGGTGGTTTCAAAAATTATATTAGGTAGTGGTATTTATTTTCAAAGTTCTGAAAAATAAAGACTTACCGTCTTGTGTTATTTGCTATAGAACAGTAATGTAACAACTTCATAAAGGTAAGAAAATGCTAGTAGAATGGTTAAAATCACGCACGTATTCAGACATCGAATTACTGTTACAATAAGTGGAAATTAGTTATACTTGCACCGTCACACCTACACTTACATGCTCCCTCATACACACATCCACACCACCCACACACCTCTCACACTCCACACACCTCACACACCCCACAGACATCACACACTTCGCACACCTAACACAACCATATCAATGTATTCATTGTGTTTAATTCACGAGCGAGCGAGCGTGTTTGAAGTTATAAAAATAATACTTTACGTAAATGGCAATAAAGCACGAAACACGCGCTCGAAAAAAAGATATGTGTATTATGTAACCTAAGACAAAAAAAAAAAAATTAAAATACAATTATTTTTGTAATTTGTAAGTTGTACAAACAGCCAAAGCTGTGGAAGAGCGGAGCGCCTGTGTTAGGAGACACCGCAACCTACACAGGCGTTATTATGCTTAAAAGGAGGCTCCAATCATAAACTAATATATAAACTATGTAGTTGGTACAGTAATATTTTTTTTTTTTAATTTTAAAGTATTTTAGGGAAAGCACAGATTGTATTTAATATATTTTAGAATGCGTCCTTAGAATTAAACAAATTATTTTGGGACTGAGAGAAAATACAGAACTATTTCATCCGATCGTATGTCAATTACGAGATGTTCAAGCTCTAGATATAAAGAGATTCTTCTATTGTGTCGGTTTCTATATAAAAGAGAAAAAATAATTCAACATTTTCTATGAACAAACATATTTTAATTTCTTATTAATTAAATCCCTCGCGTGAGGGTACTTAATCCATTTTGTACCTTACTAATACGCGAGCAAAGACGACCCACATCTCAGTGTTGACGTAGGTACGCATCTCCTAGCTAAACGTGAATTTATTTGCATATAATTATTAACATTGCGACGGACCCTTAATTTGCGTGAATATAATATGCATTGAACATTAATATTTCAGGCTTCTGAGAATTTAATTGAAAGCTTTTTTTTTTCATTTCACTTAAGTTTATAATTATTAATTATGCTTATTTTTTGTGACCCTAATGACTTGGAAGTTAGGTCGGCCTTTGGTATGGGATGCAACGTGTGTCAATACCCTTGCGCCATCCCACCTTCCTAACACAGTGGGCTGTGCTGGTGCGGCTGCTGCAGGTGCGGAAAACCTCAAATGGCGAAAATATTAAAATATTTTTGGGAGTTATACTTTGGAGCCGTTTGGGGTTGAAACACTAGGGCCATGGGGTCCGAGTACCCACTTAGTTTTTCAAGACATCGCTAAACGATTGCTCGACTCCTCATGTGACCAGAGGGCTGGGCTTAGCATTGCCATCCAACGTGGCAATGCTGCCAGCCTTTTGGGCACTTTTCCTGTTGACAGCGATGCGGACGAATTTTTTGATGCCCTACGATCCTTTCCCCTTCTTTTTAGGGTTCCGTACCTCAAAAGGAAAAAACGGAACCCTTATAGGATCACTTCGTTGTCCGTCTGTCTGTCTGTCTGTCTGTCTGTCTGTCTGTCTGTCAAGACCCTTTTTCTCAGGAACGCGTGGAGGTATCAAGTTAAAATTAATATCAAATACGTAAGTCTATGGTCCCTTACAGTTCTACAAAAATCAAGCTTCTAAGTTAAAGCAATAAAAAAATACGGCCATTTATGCGACATATTTTGATGCTTGCAAGTAAATCAAAACCTATAGGGTACTTCCCGTTGACCTAGAATCATGAAATTTGGCAAGAAGCAAGGTCTTACAGCACAAGTAATGGAAAAACTCCGAAAATGGTTAATTTATAATTTTATCACATAATTTTTTTTTTTAAGTATGTGATCTGTCAAGGCCCTTTTTCTCAGGAACGTGTAGAGGTATCAAGTTGAAATTAATACCAAATACGTAAATCTATATTTTTTAAGAGTTCTAAAAAAATCAAGCTTCTAAATCAACGCAATAAAAAAATACGGCCATTTATGCGACATATTTTGATACTCGCAAGTAAATCAAAACCTATAGGGTACTTGCCGTTGACCTAGAAGCATGAAATTTGGTATGAAGCAAGGCCTTACAGCACAATTAATGGAAAAAGTCCGAAAATTGTTAATTTATAATTTTATCACATAAAAAAAAATAGTTTTTAGTTTTCCTTTTCTGGCAAAATGTGGGTGTACCATAGGTACACCTCTGCCCAACCCTTCGGGGAAACAAGGCGTGATGTTATGTTTATGAATAGTTTTTTGCGAATACAAACTTAAATATGCAGTTGGAGAATTGTCCGTGACGTATATCAATGTATGGGAGAACATGTTTTTCAACTCAATGTTAAGTTTGTCTTTGGGATAAATTCTTTACAACTACGGAACCCTTCATTGTGCGTGGTCCGACACGTACTTGGCTGGTTTTTATATACCATGTACATATTATTATTTTAAAACTGTTAGTTCTTTTGTGACTGATTCGTTGGTCTAGTGGTCGCACTGCTGAATAAAGTTCCTGGGTTCGAATTCCAGGTCGGGCAAAGTGTGATTGGATTTTTCTATCAGGAATTGCTCAATAGCACCCTGGAGTCTGGCAATAGGCTCGCCCGTGGGTGAACTTAGATAGACGAAATGTGGGTGTATTTTAGGCACCACTCTGCCTAACTCTACAGGGTTTGGGCTGGGCGTTAATGAGTGAGTGAGTCAGTCAGTCAGTCAAGACTTCTCTTTTTATTTATATAGATTAGAATTTTACGTTATGACTGTAGATAAAAATATTTTCAAAAATCCGTCGAAAACTGCCTAAAAAATCCTTTATACGAAAAAAAATGTATTCTAACATGTATGTAGCTGAACCATATTTCAAAACAACACCATTTTCCACAGTGACGTGAACGTATGTATCAATAACGGAACACGGTATGGCTGATAACAACTCGTTCGGATGACACTGTTCAATTCCCAACAGTAATAAGTCGTAAATTTATATTACGCCGCTGAACAAGTTAAAACACATTATCTATATTTGTGTGAGAGAGTTTACAGGGGTATTTGAAGTAAGGTTTAATTTAGATCCACAGTTTCAGTAAGGTCCTTGACCAGCAGTGGTGGCTCAGTGGTAACGGTCCCGACTTACGAGTTGTAGGTCGTGTGTTCGAACCCAAGCAGGCGCTTTAGGTTTAAAGAATTTTTATTCTCATAAGAACTTAAATAACAGTTCACTTAATATGAGATACACTCGTAATTGCCTCTGGGGTGTTGGTGACGTTATAGGGTACTATGCGTGCCAAATAAGAATAGTACTGTCAAGACGCCATTTTGTTCCGCAATACTATGGCAATACTCGCGAACTTCATTACCAATGCGTACTAGTTTGACAGCTATCGTGTGAAGTTGAAGCAAGCGCGATCCTATTCTTATTTGGCACGCATAGTACATACGCATGTTTCTTGAGTTTTGTCTTAGGTAAATATATTTATAGTATCACACTTTACTTTGTGTAAATAATTTCATCACATCTACCAACCCGCATTGGGCCCGCGTAGTACATTATAGCCCACTGCCTCTCGAAGAGAGGAGGCCTGTATCCCAGCAGTGGGAACATTATAGGCTATTTATGCCTTAACCCCTCAAGTGTCGAATGCACCCTATGTGTGCATAAGAAAAACCCTTTTTTTGTTAGGTATATAAGCTTATATCACATATATATAAACGTAAAAAAACGTCATCCGATGGAAAACTAATCATCATGATTACTTGTGAACCTATGGAGGTCGCAGATAACTCCACCTCCCACCCGCGCGTCAAATGTACCCCAAGTGTGCAAAAGGACAAAACTTTACATAATAGGTATATAAGCTTAGATCACATATATATAAACGTAAAAAAACATCATCCGATGGAAAACATTTCATCATCAGTAGTTGTGAACCTATGGGGTTCGCAACTAACACCCAACCCGCCCCACTCGCTGGGGTTTTGCGTCTAAAATTAGCCAAACTCAGACACTTGAGGGGTTAACCAGCAAAGGTCTTAAAATATTCGGTTTCCACCAAAGCGGAGAAAAACGGAGAACAAGTTAGCTAGGAATATAGGAGATGTCGAAATAATGATATCTTTATCGGTCGTTTTAAAATTAAAACATCTCCTCTCCTCTCCAAAACCGGGCCACCGGGCCTTACAATACCTACGCACGAACACTTGCAAGCATTTATTTTCTTCTTTTAAAAAACAAAAAAAAAACCGACTTCCAAAAATCACTACAAAGTGAAAAATAACTTTGATTTCGGAAGTCGGTGTCTTTCGTTTTTTATTTACTTTCTTTTTTTTGCCACCGACTTCCGAAATCAAAGTTATTTTTCACTTTGTACTGATTTTTGGAAGTCGGTTTTTTTTTTGTTAAAAAGTTTTTATGTCTCGCTTTTTAGTGGGTCTGTTTATAATTTGTATAAGTTACAATAGTCTAATGTCAATTGCTCATCACATGTTACAAAATATTGCTTTTCCCGATGCTGGGACGTTAATTGTTGAGGAGTTCTGCTGGTAAGAACCAGGAGAACTCCTCAACAACCACTCACCATACGCATTGTGTGACGAGCGGAAATTGCTTAGCAACCATATTAAAGTAATCGAATCGCAACCCGAGAAATATTTATCATTGAGTAGTTCCGGTAGCCATCTGTGGTCTTCATCATTAGTTCCACTTCACCAAGTGGTGCTTTCCGAGAGTAAATGCACGAGCTACTATAAAAAATACCCAAATCGCTATAGGTGTGCCTATAATATTTGAAGAGTTCCTTCGATTTCTTCAGGATCCCATCATCAGAACTGGATTTTGACAAAAATGGGACCATTTGGGAAGTATACCCTTTCCAACAAAAAAATAATTTTTCAAATTGGTTGGCAAGCGACGGAGTTATGCGCGAACAAACATAAAAAAAAAAAAAAAAAACGTACAAACATCCGAATTGAGAACCTCCTCCTTTTTTAGAAGTCGGTTAAAAAAGCAAAAACCCACCTTTGAACTAACTACTGAACCCACACTGTCAGCTGTCAATGTCAGAATCAAAACTTTTCGCGTTCACTGTGGATACAAAAGAGAATTCTATACCGCACTATTTTTGAAATAACGCTGCCTGTGCTGCGGTGCGAAAGTTTCTAACAGAATATTATTAGACCCTTCTATCGTGTTATAGTCAACCTCATAATCTGTTTGATCACCCTAAGGTTTATTTTACTTGCACATCATAAAACGCTTTGTCTTTGTGACAGTTAGATTGTTATTGAAGTATCAATTTACTGGAAATTGTTGTCAAAAGTGGGATCGACTATGCCATATTTAAATTAGTTGTCAGTTACCATAATACTAACATTATAAACAGGTAAAACTTTGTAAGTTTGTAGTTAGATCTAAATTATTATTTTTTTGCATTTGATAGCCCAGTTCTTGAGGATGGATATAGGCTATTTATCATGACGCTATGACCCATAAGAGCAGAGAAAAAATAAAAAAAACGGTAAACGAAATACGATGCGGGTGAAAAAATTAAGAAGCTAGTTAGCAATAAAATTTGTAACATTAAAAATTAGTTAGATATCTGAGGTTTTGAGTTACTTTAATTTTGCTACTTGACGTCAAAAAAATTAAGAATACATTTTCAACTACCAAAGTTTTCAACAGCTATCGACTATAGTTTAATGTGACGTCAAACAGTTGACTTACCTAAGTAGGTACTATAAACTTCTCGTAGTGAACTTGTAACATACATTGGTAACAACATCTCAATCGGCTTATGTATTACCAACTTCGATGTAAATCATGTATAGAAATGTCACATGCACACGTCCTTTCCAGGAATGTTTGAGTCGGCTTACTTGAAACGGTTGTATAACAGTATTGAAGGTAAGTATTATAATACTAGGTGCTAGTCCGTACTAGGTATTTAACTTATATTTTGCCCAACATACGTAAGTTAATTTATATTCGAGATTATTAGAGTTGAAAGGCCGACATGTCGACCGTGATTGTTGCGTTAAATGGTAGAGCTCATGGCTAAGTAATAACAGCCACACGGGTCGATCCATCAGGTTAAGCTACGCTTGCCACGGTTGGTCCGTAGATGGGTTACCATCTTTACATACCGAGACTCCTCTGTGCCTCACAATAAAGGGTTGCCTTGACTTAGAAGCTTGATACTTGAAGAGCTTCAAGGGACCATAGACCTATTGATATTAATTTCAACGTGATATCTCCACGCGTTCCTGAGAAAAAGGATCTTGACACACTCACACTGACAGACAAACGGACAACGAAGTGATCCTATAAGGGTTCCATTTTTTCCTTTTACGGTAAGGTACTCTAAAAATTATCAGTTGAATTTTAGACACCGAAAAAAACTTGAGAGAATTCCTAAGCCACGGGGTGCCGTCGTAGCGCTACGAGCGCAAGCTACGCCGTAGCCACTTTCGTAGCACGAAGGATGCGCGAGCGCTGCCGTGCAAGACCTTTGAAGTGTTTAAAAAATCATTATAACTTTTTCTGTTTTATGTTTTCACTGATTCCCATTAATATTATTATTAATATTATTCCCATTAATATTATCCATTAGTATACAATATCTCTTATATATTTTCTTACCTAATTACCTAATTGTTGTAGCTTTTCTTAGTAACTTACCTTCATTTTGGTACTTACAAACTAAAAACAGCAGTTACCGTTTCTTAACATTTTGGGATGATTGACCTCCCCAATAACCAATTAGGCTCGACCCAATGTTTCAAGATGTACGTAAACAAAATTTATTAGCTCTTAAATTGGCCATTATCGGTAATCTCCGTTTACTAGCGAACCTAACACAGTCCGTAACTATCAACTCCCATTTTTCATCTCTCAACTCGAGTTAGATAAACTTTGTTTTATTTTATGCTTAGAAATCTTTAGAAGAAATCATTTTATATTTTAGTCAGTATGAGGGGCTCGTGGTTAAGTAATAACAGCCGCACGGGTCGACTGATCAGGTTAAGTTACGCTTGCTGCGGTCATTCCGTGCATGAGTGTCATTCTTGGATCTTTGACAGTCGTTACGGGTCGTCAGAAGCCTGAAAGTCTGACAACCAGTCTTACCAAGGGACCGGGTATCGTGTTACCCAATAAGTGGGTTGTGGAGATCACTTCATGTAAAATACTGGTATTCAGCTGCATTCGGTTAGACTAGAAGCCGACCCCAACATAGTTGGGAAAAAGCTAGGCTGATGAATTAGTAGGTACTAGTGGTAGTTTAGTTTTGTTTTTTTCTTGTCAGGTAACCAAGTGGTTAATAATATTATTATTCTAGTTTATGAAAAAAATCTGCAAACGGCCTTCGGAAGCTCGTAAGTGCTCCACTTATTGCACTCTTGCAATATTTACTGACGTGAACTCGCACTGAGGGCCTTTAGCATATCTTCGCCGCAAAATCGTAAAACAGCGAAACCGCATGATATTTCGCTGATGTTCCGCTGATGTTCCGCTACTCGAGTATAGTGTGAAACGTCATGCGAGTCAGTTGAAATAATCTACTGCGGTTTCGCTGCCATGGTGTCGCGGCGGAGGTGTGCTAAGGGCCTCAATTTAACACTATTTCCCTAATATAACGAAAATAATTAGTGTAAAAATACCATTAACGTTTTGTACTGGATTACACCTGGGAATCTTCTGGTTACGGAGATAATTATTGAAGGTCAAATTTCCAACTTTTCTTGATGTCTTTTTACATCCTGATGTTCTTAGCACACATCCGCTGCGAAACACAGCAGCGAAACCGGCAGTTGTTTAATTCAACTGATTCGCATGATGTTCCGCTACTCGAGTAGAGGAACATCAGGGAACATCATGCGGTTTCGACTTTTCGCGGCGGAGGTGTGCTAAGGCCCTCAAGAAGTAAAATTTCTCAAACTGACTAGCATTTTATTGACTCTGCACATGCACCACAACGCACGGTTTACGGTCAAACGTCACTCGACACGTGCGCTATAACGTTGTACCATCAATATTAGATGACCTCTCTCTAGTGTAGGCACGTGCTCACTCAAATGGACTTCATTATTATTATTTTTATATTTTTATTTGGGTGTTGCTTCTCTGACACTGAGTTAAATTCAGTTTTTGATGTTGAGAATATATTGTGTCCTCTACAAAATGTTAGGAAATGTTTTGAATGAGTAGAAAGTTTTAAAACATGAATTTGACTTTATTGGCACCTAAACCACTGGGTCCAGAAGCATAAAAGTTAGCACGAGTTTCTTATATTACGAAGGTGAGCAAGGGAGGGACGAAGATTTTTTGAAAATTCATCCCCTAAATTATCCCTTAAATAGGGGGATGAAACTTTGAGGGAAAGTTTCTGATGTTTGCCAACAGGAAATCCCATGGGGTATACGGCTTGTGTTTAATAAAATAGAACAAGTACGATTGCTACAACGTGTCGTTTTGCAATCTCTTCAAATTTCAGGGTGTGATACAGAACATCAAACCGAACAACTTTCTCCATGGGACCAGTGGCGGCTGGTGGGTCGTGGAACTGGCGGTGCACTTTACTAGCTCACTAATTATTAGGATTGAAAAATGCAATAGAACGATATTTTGCATAAAGGTACTTTTTTTTAATTTTAAATCAATTCGTCGACTTTTTTCCGAAACGAAATGTTCGATCACCTTTTTATTAAGTTCTGGTATAGTATTGATTGAATCAACACCAAAAATAATGCAAGGAAAACAAACATTTCCCTTTTAAAACTTGTTATAAACTATCTTAAAAAGTTTTGAACTCTTGTTATAAACTAAGAAATGATAAACGGTCTAGCCGATTTTGTTTCTAATTTGTTTTGAAAATATTTATTATTGTTTTTATTGTAGTCAAAGATAACGCTCATTTTCACAGCTCACACCACACACACACACTGTCCCACATAGTATATTAAATCCTTTCAGTTAAATTCTGAATACAAAAACAAAACAAAGAAGTACTTAATTCACGATTTAACGTAAATAAAACATCGCGGCGGCAAATTTTGTCAAACCTCGGGACTACTCGGGAGCTCTCGGTAATCGGTAATCTTCGGTTCGGCTCGGTCAAATTCGGCGCCCGTGCGGCGCACGAGAATGGACTTTTTACTCCATACAGTTTGTACCAACTATCTTCTGTCTCACGCGCTAGGCGTTTTAGCTCGTATCTCATAGAAGTTGTATGAGCATTCGCCGTGCGCTCGGCCTAGCGCACGAGGAATTTTCTTTACAGCGAAAATAAATCTTAATAGTTTAGCAAAGAGTTTAATTGGTTCGTCATTATTTCGTTAGTATTAAATAGATAGATATGTTAACAGATGTATTAAACATTTTGTGTTTCTTCCTAAACCTATTACAAATCTGGTAGTGCAGCGCACGAGTGCACTTAAGGTACAGCCGCCCCTGCATGGGACCAACATCGTAATCGCGAAAAAAATTTCAACTGTCCCATAGAAAACTTCAATACCTACTCGACGCAAATGTATGGGACGGCGGATTATTTTTTCGCGATTACGATGTTGGTGCCATGGAAAAAGTTGTTTTGTTTGATGGTCTATACCAAACCCTTAAATTTGTCGAGGATGCAAAACGACACGTTTTATAATAAACAAATAGATGAAACTGGGTCACAATAAATAAAAATAACCAGCATAAAACAAAAGCAGCATTAAAAAAGCTTGTCTACGTACTACGTTACCTGCAATTGGTAACTCTAGACACAAAAATGTTCGCAGCGCCAACACGTTTGACATTGTTTTTAGTTTTACAATAATTTTTCGATGACTACTACAACGCTTGTTGTGTCACGCACGTGTCATGTTTCGTTGTAAAACATGTGAATAGCGTATAAAATTCAAAAGCGTGTCAGTTTTATTTGTTAGCACAGTAAATGGGAATAAAATATTGTCAGTTAGTTTTTTGTAGAGCATTTTTGGCTTGAAATTAATTCGGACTGGGTCGGATTGAGTATAATCGGAAGGTAGCTCGAGGTCAGAATTTCTGCCTAATGATTGGTTAAAGGATCGGTCCCAATCAAATTAAACCTAATGTCGACTTCGGGTTACTGTATACAATTACGTAGGTACTAATATGATTCACAGATCGTCGATGAAGGATCTGGAATGATATTATTACAACTGTATTTTGGTCCGTTCCTCGTTGGTCTAGTGGTCAAAAAGTGATATCTTTTTAGGGTTCCGTACCAAAATGATAAAAAAGGAACCCTTATGGTGAGACTCAGTCGGTCTGTCACAGCTGGATATCTCAAGAACTACTAATGCTATCAACTTGAAATTTGGAATAGTTTTAGATGACGTTTACTCAACTATTTTGCAAATAAGAAACATATAAAATATTTATGTTTTTTTGGCAACAGGGACTGAAAGGGGGTCTTATAAATTCAAAGTGGGGCTACTAAGGCATGTGGGGTATCATATGAAAGAGCGCTGTTTGCACATTCTCAAACATTTTTATTATTTTTTTTAGGCCGCATAGTTTTAGATTTTTGATGAAAAATGTAAAAAAAATACCGTCCCCCCCCTATCTCCAAAGTTTGCAAAGAGAAAAATCTGAAATTATTGTGTGTGATAGAAGTTTATGTAAAGATTACAGGAAAAATAAAACGATGTCTCTAAATAGCACACTTTTTCAGAAATCGGAACGGAACCCTCGGTGCGCGAGTCCGACTCGCTCTTGCCCGTTTTTTTTCTTTTTTTTGTGGATGGGAAATCATCAAATGACTTCTCCCGCTCTGGGCGGAGCCGGGAGGGCGTGTCAGACTTTTACTGACTAAAACCCACCCGAGTTCCTTCAGCATTTAAAAAAATAAAATAATTTTAATTCTAAACGATTGCTATTTTAAGTTAGTAGGTACTAAATTAGGTTGATCTTGCAATATTTTTTTATGTTTTTATTTTTAATTTATTTTTGTTTTTTTTTTTTTCCTGGGTTCCCAATTACTTTAACACCCTGTATACTGAGATTTCGAAGCGCGTCGTTTCGGTCGTTTTCTATGAAGATGTAATACTGCTTGCTTTATTATACTGTGGCCCAAACCTTTGGTGAAAACAGGTGAGATGTACTAATATTTTGGTAATATTGCGTTCATTATTGAACGTGTTTTTCCGCATAAAACACTCAACAACATACAACATGAAAGGTTGCTCCTCACTACGCACTGATGCATCAGTTTTCGATGCAAAAGGCTGCGCGGCCGGAAACTGGCTGCCACTAGAATTTCCCTATCCATATTTGATCGGATTTACTCGACAACACTTACCTCGTCCACAAACTCCCGCCAAGGTACTTTCTATATCGAAAAATTCTCTTTGGTAGCCATGTTTGGTAGACTCGAAGATTTGATGCTATGGTGGAAGTATTTGGTGAATATTGTACTCATTTTGTGGAGTGCTTGTTGAAGTCGGGGTTATTGGTTTAAATTATTCTGTTATAATGGTTTTTAAAAAGTTTAATCTTGAGTTCTGAGTTATTGACACTTTTAGTCAATAAGTAGGGTTAGCGCTCATAAATACGAGCGGCACGTTGTCCATGGCAGCCGCCGACACGTCAAGTGACGGCTATAGTTACCTCAGCCGTAGATGTGTGCCAGTCGTATGTATAATACAGGGTGTCCCGTAATTAATGGATAATCTCTTAAGGGGTCATTGTACTCACCATTATGAACAACTTTTACTATGGACCGAACCCAAAATCGCGAAAAAAAAATCAGCTGCTCCCTACATTTATGTTCGCATAAAGGCTCTTACAGACAGAGGCGATATCGCGGTCGCGACGCGATATTTCGATATTATATACGTAGAAAAATATCGCGTCGCGACGCGATATCGCCTCTGTCTGTAAAAGCCTTAACTCGTCAAAATGTAGGGAGCAGCTGATTTTTTTTTCGCGATTTTGGGTTCGGTCCCATAGTAAAAGTTGTTCATAATGGTGAGTACAATGACTCCTTAAGAGATTATACATTAATTACGGGACACCCTGTATAACAGAAGTAACTGCCCAATGTCCATTCTCAGGATCACTCTCAAACGTCTCGTAGTTAAAGAACTGGCTATTCTAATCTGCCATCATTATTTTAAATTAGGATTAAAAATGTAACTTGTGTTAGCTACTCGTATTGCAGCAATTTATTTTCCTGCTTAACTACTAACACCAAATCACCGGACGACTGTTTACTTCGCCGACCAAATTCGATTATAACAACAGACTTATCAAAACTGCATTATTCATAGCGATTCCGAACTATTAAATCTGTTGGGTACAGCAATAAGCCACGGCACTAACTTACTGTTACTAACTACAACTTGATTCCTAGCTACTAGATCCGAAGTCGCTGGTTTATACTCAGTTACGAAGTTTCATTCAAACATCCGTTCATCTAATATTCTAGCTAACGTTGTATGTCTTTGAATTCATTGTCTTACGTCTGGTCTTGAATAATTGGCTGCAGCAGCAGAAGATTTTTATAGGACCAAAGATTTAAATCGTTAGATTTGCCCTCGCTGTAAATAAATGGCGCGAAATTTGTCAAAAGAACATAAAAAGCTTTTTATCTTTGTTATGTGCTGTGTATCCTAACTAATGTTATAAATGCGAAAGTAAGTTTGCTTGTTTATTACCTTTTCACGCCTAGACCACTGAACCAATCATCCTGAAATTTTGCATATACGTTGTCAGGTGTACAGAAACGAACATAGGGTACATTTCATCCTGAAAAAAAATAACAATAACGTTCATAATAATTGATGGCGCTACGTGTCTTTCGAATCATGATTGAATTATATTATTACAAGCAGAGTACAACCTGAATTGATTGTCAAATTCTAGTAAGTGATAAATTCACCATGATGGTATAAGAATAGTCATTTTAACAATACTGTTTGTTACTAGTGAATAAGTCATTGGAGTACCTTTCCAATAAATAAATAAAACTGTAAAAGTGAGCTCACACATGCCGTGTATGACGTCTCCGTGGCAGTCAACTCAAATCACTGTGACATTGTATCAAAACGAAACAGTAACGCGAATCTATCGATTTAAATCTTTGTATAAGACCATTATTTGTAGGTTCTCATTTTAAATATGGCAATTGCAAGTGTCACTATAGCCTCGAATGATTATTTTTCTTTGCAAAAATAACAAAGAGATTATGTGAAAAGTATGGTCAGCTGCTCTTCTATAATCTAATAACAGCTTGTATACAGCTGTGCGTGTCCATAATGGCTACCTGCTACATTCACTTAAAGGATGTTTATTGTGGCGTCTAACCATGACCATCGGTTTTATGTTCCATTGTAGGCAGTTATGGGTTAAAATAAACTGTGTATGTAGTGAAAATATTGTCATTTTCGTTATGTGTTATTTGCAGAGGTAACCAGAAAAAAACAACAATCAAGTCGGCACACAGGGGTTTATATATTTAAACGTTGCTTAAAGGCTCCCTTAGACAGGCTCGACGCGACTCTGGTGGAAAAATTTCAATGAAACCTTCTTACCGCAGTCGTGTCGCCACGTGAAGAAACGTTTACGTGACTGACGTCACTGACGTGTAAGCAACGTTTATAAACTAGCCCCACAATCTTTGATTGCAATAATAAACAAACTTGTAAAACCAAATAATTATTATATTATTCATTGTCCTTTTTAACGCATAAAAATGCTTCCTCCAATTATCCCACCTGTTTAATTTCATCAAAACATTTTACAAAAATTCCTCAAGAGTAATTTCATTCAACGCGATTTGTACTAATTAAGCTCGTTTCTCTTCTAATTATCTCGTGAAAATTCTCCGGACAAAATCACTTGACCCCAAAATTGTTAGAGATATTGTTTGTTTACTCTCCAGAGGGTAGTTGGAAAACAATGAATCTTTTTTGTAAGCAAACGGCGATGGGAACAGGTAATGAATATGCTGAAACAAAGAACCGAATGCGGGGGCTCATTAGGCATTCAGTCGTTGTGCCTGCCTTACATAAAAGTCATTTACAAAAGTCTTGATGAATTTTAGCCTTGTTTATTTCAAACAAAATTGTTTAACATTTTTATTTTAAGTACTGGCTTCTGCCCGCGGCTTCGTTCGCGTGGTAGTCGTTAGACACCAAGATATATTTATTTATTTATTTATTCAATTGGTCTTACGAGCTAACAGACATACCATCCAAAACGCTCATAATTATGATTATCTTACAATTCAATTGTGGCTACACACACTCGTCTCACATATATACAAAAATAACTGTTCTTGTGACTCCTTGTGGATTTGGAAACTGATTTGTTCGTCGTCATTATTTTAATATAAACACAACAAATTTTAAACATCCATAAAAAAATCATATTCAAAAAAATATAGAAAATAGGAATGCAAACTATGTTAAATTATTTATCACTAGCTTCTGCACGCGGCTGCGCCCGCGGAATGTCAGAAAATATCCAAAGGGAACCTGTTACCAGGAATTCCTTCCTTATTCCTTGTCTAAATTATAAAGGGAACCTCTGTGCAAAATTTTAGCTTTCTAGGTCCAAAGGTTTGGGCTGGGCGTTGATGAGTCAGTCAGTCAGTCAGATAGTACTTCTCTTTTTATTATTTATCATCATCATTAATATTTGAACATCTCATAGCAAATACTTTTTTGAAGAAATATTTAATTTAAGTACGGTTTTGACTTCGCTACGATTTTATTATAATAAATGTATGTCTATAGATTGTAATTTAATTTTTCCTTTTTGTAACTTCCACGCTTGTCCGCTACCTACGTAACGTTTATTAAAGTTGTGGCAAGTAACGTTACTGAACATTACAATGAATTTCATTACGAATTCCCAACTTGGCTTTGATGACAGCTAGCTGTCTGGGAAATTAGGTAAATAATTGTTATGAGTTGTGGAAGAACGATAGGAAAGTAAAGGCACTATGGTATGTTACTTAGATATATTTTGAGGTTAATTAAATAGTTCAAACTTAACACAAAACTAGCTTGCGGGTTATTAATACAATGTGATCTTAGTCGCTACTTTACATCATTTATTAAAAGTAGTTACGTAAAATGATTAAAATTTCTGCAAAATTTTAATAATTAATTTAAAAATATGTGGCGGCATCCACATGCGAACTACGCATCACACTAACGTCACGCAAAATCCTGCATCGCGCAATCAGAGTTTACCGCGCGACTAGCATATACAACGTCCCGAAATCAATCGTCGGGCAGTTGCCCACCATCTCGTCGGAGGATCCTCCCACTTCTATGGAGGATGAGTGAACTTTACACCCTGTTCTTCATACCTCTATGAATATAATATCCTAGCCTAACTAAAACTATTAAAAAAACTAAAATATGGCGTTGAGAAATTCCTCCGCATCGCTGTCGACTGCATGGTAATGTACCCAAGAGACTGGCGGCATTGTATGGCAATGCACGTCTTTGGCCAAGGTAAAAGCCAGCCCTTAAAAGTAACATTGTTCATACCTATTTCCTTAATTTTCCTCCGTCTAATAAATCTTTTAAATGGATACCTACGTAGTGCTAACCTACCTGGAAGTTATAATAACGTATACGTGTAAATAATAACTATGTTTACAGTAAAGTTATTTCCTCACCAAAGTTTAAATTGATCCTGGATTTGAAGGGCTAAAAACGATTAAGTGACAAAATTCAATTTGGTCGAGTTACCTTTTAACGAAACACTGAATTATGGACTTACTAAAAGATATTGAAAGCTTTCAGTGGAGTTTGCGGTATAATTACCTTAAAATATGTAAATCGATGTAAACAGTTTACTTCGTTTACTTTAGGTAAAACATAATAATGCCGCTCCATTGATGTTGACGCGGTTATGAAACTGAGAGAACAACGGTATTCTTATACTTAAACTTTAAAGTCTTTAAAGTTTAATAGTGTCAGTTCCATACGTCTTATTGGGTTTTCTTTGGATTAATGTTTGGTAATATTATGTATTATCAATTTATGAGATTATCAAACAGCCATGTTGGACTCGATGAAGGTTCCATTGAGTTTTGACTATGATAAAAAATACAAACATCCGAAATGAGAACCTCCTCCTTTTTTAGAAGTCGGTTAAAAATAAGCCATCATTTGACTAAGTTAGGTATGTCATGCATGAAAGAAAGAAAAAAAAGAAAGGAGATCACCCATTTTGTTCGGCGGTTAGGGATAAAAAAAAATTGGCAGTCATGAATGTCCGAACTGAAAACCGATGTCAGGTGGTGATGGTGGTGATGATGGTGTGTGATGAGGTGGTGGTGGTGATGTCAGTGTGATGTGTGTGTGTGTGTGCATGTCGCGGTGTCGAAGTGTCGTAGTGACGCGGTGACGCGAATCCGTAAGATTGCCCCCTGCCATAAATCGCTCAACGCGCCTAAAGAAGTTTTCGCTTCAAAAAAAGTCAGCGGTCAGGCATTAATTACATTTTACTTGAATGGTGGCAGTAGTAGAAATATTTCTTTATATGGCGACAACACTGTAAAGTGCAGCGAGCATTGTTGATGACTATCAAAATAAAACAATTGTTTCCCGTCGCTAACGTTCTAATTCTTTTGACGCCATAGTAAAAAATAATACGTTCTATGTGTACTTTAAAAATATGTAATTGTTAAACATGGCCGCAAAAAAAAAAACCTAGAATGGGTGATCTCCTTTGTCCCATACCAAGGCACACAATTGACGACATGCCTGCATTCTTTGACCACCTACCCTTCTGCTAATGCTTCTGCGGGTATTCATCATCATCATTTCAGCCGAGAAGTGCACTGCTGGACATAGGCCTCCCCAAAGCACCGCCACTATCATGCCCTTATTCCAATTTATTTGGGGTTGGCACAACCTGGTTATTATGCCAAAATTCCTATAGCTGGTTTTTTCTCATGGGGCTCTAATCAAAGATCGATATACCTGTCTATTTGCCTTCCACCAGGTTATACACAGATAAAGTACAGTATAATAACCTCCTGGAAAGACTAAATTGCATCGTTAAACCCCCCGGGGTTCAAGTTTGACTGCCGCACTGCGTTTAGTGATTGCAAAATTTAACTTTCAATTGAAAACTGAGCTTTTCCGCTTGTGTATACTAATATAATTTAAAGCTGCGGCAAAAGTTTGTATGGGGGCGGAATACTGAAATTATGACACACTATGTTGCAAAGAGACTTAAATATTCGTGAGTATTTTCTGGGTTTTATGTCGTGACAAGGTTTGCAATGTTTTGTGGATAACCGCCCGCCACTTGAAACTTTATTCGTTGTCATTTCGTAAGATAAACCAAGTTTTTAGATATATCTTACACACGGAACAGCACAGATGTTAATAAGCGCAAGGTGACGCTGATAACATAACAACAGATTTTACCATAACATTTATATAAATAAAAAGAGAAGTCCTGAATGACTGACTGATTGACTCATCAACGCCCAGCCCAAACACTCGAAACCTAGAAAGCTGAAATTTTGCACAGAGGTTTTTAGACAAGGAATAAGGAATGATTTCCCGCTAGCACGTTCCCGTGGGATATTTTCCGACATCCACGCGGGCGAAGCCGCGGGCGAAAGGTGGTCACTGATATTACCACTTCTGCACTCAAAAGAACTCAAATCTACTATTATAGAATACAAACTTCTTCTTTTAAAGAATACTCTTTAAACAGCACAGAAAAATTAACCATTATTACTTTCCCAGCTTACGCAGAAATATTTACGATAAAAATTCTTCAAAATAATGTAAAAGTGCTTATTGAATAAAATATTTTCGGTCTCATTACGCACGCCACATGTCGCCGATATACATATTTTAAGGTAATCACATGTGACTTGTGTCGTAGGTATACACACATATGTAACTGGTACCTTCCCGTGTATGGTGCCATTCAAGTTTCAGTCTCGCCAAGGAACCGATACTGTAAATACCGTGTTGGTATACTCGTAATGTGTCGTTTTTTTTAGGAGGACAACGAAGTGAACCTTTATGGGTTCCGTTTTTTTCCTTTTGAGTTACGGAAGGTAACGGTAAAACATAAAGGTTCACTTCGTTGTCCGTCTGTCTGTCTGTCTGTCAGTCTGTCAAGACCCTTTTTCTCTCGCGTTGAGGTATCAAGTTGAAATTAATATCAAATTCTAGTCTATGGTCCATTGGAGTTCTAAAAAAATCAAGCTTCTAAATCAACGCAATTAAAAAAATGGCAATTTATGCGACATGTTTTAAAATCAAAACCTATAGGGTACTTCCAGCTGACCTAGAATCATCAAATTTGGAAAGAAGCAAGATCTCACAGTACAAGTTAAGGAAAATTCCGAAAATTGATCATTTTTAATTAGATCACATAGGTACATTTTATTTTTTTGGAATTACAATATTAAGTTTGTTTTTGTGATAAATTCTTTTCAACTATGGAACCCTTCATTGTACATGGTCCAACACGCACTACACCGTTTTTTTTTTAAATTGCACTCCACTGCTTGTGGCATACACATTTTAAATGTTTGTATGGTTTTGTGGAGGGACGTGGAGTTTTAAATTAAAAGATCTCTACCAATATATATATTGTAGTCTTTGATCTCTATTGTCCTTGTCGAAATACCTGATATTTAAGTACGACATTGAATTGCTTTCATAGAAAAATTCTAAAGATATAAACAATAATTATCCTTACATCGACGTCCGATCTCGGCTCCATTACATCTACCAATTATCTTCAGATTAATGAAGTTGCGTCCACGTAATTACTACGACCTAGATTCGATATTCAAAAATATGAACGTTCCCGAATTTATTCCACAAAAAACCATAAAATAAAGAGTGTTGTGCCAACTTATTTCAAAAGGAACAAATGTTACCTATTATTTTCTGCTTCGTAATTTGCTTGTATTGTTAATGCGAATACGATATCTTGTAAATTAGCATGCTGCTCAAAATTCTGTTTGCGCAAATTCACTTCTTAGAGTTAGCAAACTTTACTGAATGGGTGCCGTCGCGACGCAAGAAGTACAAATTCAACTTCTGAATGCAATCAACTGAAAAATGTTACAGTACTTAAGCTGCACAAGACTAAGTTACCTACGTCTAAAAATTTTCTCGAAAAAAAAGTTAAATAATAAATTCTTAAAACAAAATTTTAGCAGTTTCCTTTACAATTCCGAAAGATTCGTCGAAAAGTAATTCGACATTGTCTATTCGATTATACCTTTTTCAAAGTGTGAAATTAATTCAAATTAATTAGCATTCAAACAAGGATTATTGTTCTGGGGAACGCGTTTAGAATTTCTTGAAAATAAAACTCAAATACAATTGGGCGCTTTTATTAAGTTACTGAACTTTTCAATGTCCTTTGTATTGTATTATTACTTACCTATTATTAGACCGGCCGTTGAAAGTGGGACATTGGGTCTATCATTTTCCTCTCCTTTTCTTTGTTGAGGAACTGAACGACCCACAGGCTCATTCAATCCAAGGCTCAAGGCATTCCTGTTGGGAAGATGTCTCTACTTATTAGATGATTTGAAATAGTCTTATAATAAGTTGATCCGTACTGGTAGTCCGCGAAATTCAAATTTTCTTAAGTCTTTTGCATTTTGAAGGTCAGTGTCAGGCTGTATTTTTATTAAAATATGATTCGCGACAAACAAATAAGTATCTACATAATTTTATACATACAAATCATCAATACATCTATCTAAGTTAGAGTTGCCCCGAATTGATCTGATTTCCCCGGAAATCACTTACATTAAAACATTGCTTATAGGTTGGTTATATTTTGCTACATATGACGGGTTATTAACTTATAATATTATACAGGGTGTAAGTGTAAACAGTGCCAATCTTTTATGGTGTCATTGTACTCATCATTATGAACAACTTTTACTATGGGAGCAAACCTGAAATCGCGAAAAAAAATCAGCTGTTCCCTACATTTTGACGAATTATGCGAACATTAATGTATTGAACAGCTGATTTTTTTTCGCTATTTCAGGTTTTCTTCAATAGTAAAAGTTGTTCATAATGATTAGTACAATGACCCCTTAAAAGATTGCCACTGTTTACACTTACACTCTGTATATTTTTTTATGACCACGAATAACTTTTTAAAGTAGGCCGATTTTTTGGAGTAGTTTTATTTAAACGATTCTTGATTTATTCGGCCTCAAAATTGGTCCCATGTAAAATTTCTCAAAAACTTTGTAGGTTTTGAGTTAGCTTCAATAGTACCTACCTACGTATTTTTCCCACTTATTTTATGTGGATGATATTATTATTGTGTGGTGATTTCTCTGTAATTTACGTAATGGTATCCGAATTTGTGTGCGGTAATAGTTAACACAACTAAAAACTAAAATTTAAAAACTTCAAAAAAAAAATTAACCAACTTCAAAAAACAAAGTAAAAAAAAAACTTAAATTACGGAAGTCGGTGGCTAAAAACGAAAACACAAAACCAAGGAAGCTCACTTCCGAAATTAAAGTTATTTTTCACTTTGTAGTGTTTTTTTTTTGAAAGTCGGTTTTTTTTTTGTAAAAAAAAACTATTTTCACAACTGTCAAAAATTATAAAAATTAAAACAGACCTCGCAGCATGAACATGAAAAATATTTACGTTCCAAACCTACCTAGATCATATTATAGGCGTACTTCGATCGTAAAAACGGAGGGTTACTGTGAGAGGTCATGTGTATGCGTGGCCATATGCAAATGTTACGATAACACGCCTTAAGGGTCAATAAACTGTTACCTCCTCACTTTTACGACATGATAAGTGTATTGCTTGTCTTATATCTTTGCCCGCCGTTAGTTTTTGGGTCACGTTGCCTCTTACTGACATTATATTGTTTTTGTTACAGATTGGACAACGGGATTTACTGTTGAGGTAAGGACTTTTTAGCTTCAGGCTTTTTGGGATGTGGATTAAAGCAAAATACCTATTGTGTTTTGGACAGAATCTGTACGGTATGGTACCGCTCGCCGCCCGTACCGTCAAGCGAATATAATAAAATTATTATACAGAGTGTAATTTTAATCATCTTTATACTATTAAGGGGTCATTGTACTTATCATTATGAACAAATTTTACTATGGGACCAAACTTGAAATTGCTAAAAAATCAGTTGTTCCTTGCGAACATAAACTGATTTAAATGATTTTTTTCGCGATTTCAGATTTCATCTCATAGTAAAAGTTGTTCATAATGATGAGTACAATAACACCTTAAAAGGGTAAAGATGATTAAAATTACACCCTGTATACATAGCGATTCTATAGTACATAGAGTGAAACTCAACCGGTCCTCCAGCGGGGCTTGAGTAATTAAAATTATCATTTTAATACAGACTTCGATGGCACGAATCAAGTCAGCAGAGCATTGTTACAAATTTTTATGTTATTGTAAATAATACTTTTTCATTTTTCAATAGTGAATTAAAAAATAATAATTAAAGAGTGCAGTTAAATTAATTCAGATGTTGCTATTGTGAAATCGAAACAACAGAACGCAGGTCGTTATGAAATGCGAAAATGAATGTCAAATAATGAATGTATGTTGTTTTTGTGCCGTTTGTTCATTGGCTTCAGGAACTTATCATACGACAAGTAACTGAAGGATTAAACTTGTGAAATAAAGTTACGGCTTCTCACTTTAAATCGGATTTTTATATTTTTTATGTCTTTATTTCAGCGTAGAACTTATTGTGTGAACTAAAAATAGTAAGCATCAAGCAATTTTATTAAGTTAAGAATAGTTTACTTTATAGATTTTCAAATTTACATAATATCACACCAGTAGCTAATCCCCGAAGGGTTAGGGATAGGTGTAGGGGTACCTACTATGTATACTAGGTAAGCCGTTGCCCGCGGCTTCGACCGCGTGGATGTCGTAAGTTATACCACGGGAACCCACTACCGGGATAAAAAGTATCCTATGTGTTAATCCAGGTTACAAACTATCTGTGTGCCAAATTTCATACAAATCCGTTCAGCCGTTTTTGCGTGATTGAGTAATAAACATCCAAACATCTTCACAAACTTTCACATCTATCAAAAGAGAAGTCCTGACTGACTGACTAACTGATTGACTGACTCATCAACACCCAGCCCAAACCCTTAGACATAGAAAGCTGAAATTTTGCAGAGAGGTTTCCTTTATAATGTAGACAAGGAATAAGGAAGGAATTCCCGGTAGTATGTTCCCGTGGGATATTTTCCGACATCCACGCGGGCGAAGCCACGCGGGAAGTGCTAGTTTATAATAACATTTCACCACCATTGACCATTCAAAATAGTTCGGAAATTAAGCGAGCAAACTGAATTCATAAAGCAATCCCTATATTTTTGCCTCCCATTGTTTAGTTCTGTAACACAATGTATACAAACAAACAAATACCTACACAGTACACAGCTGCTAACAGCTATTCAATACGCTTGCTGGGCCGGAGGTGTTCGAGCCGAGTGCCACAATTAGCTGGCATTGCCGTATTAGGTGGCAATGCCATATTAGGGCCTTGTTGCCGGAAATTGACGTAAGGATTAGTTCATCAACAATATTGATTGTCTCTGTATTGTGGCATACATTGGATAGACCGACTATAGATGTGTTCAATTAATTCTGCTAGGTCATTTAATTACCCTTATGTAGCACTGTTTTGATACTAATTAGATGTCTGTTAAGTAGGTAAAGGGTGGGTTACTTTAACCTAGGGCATAACTTTGGCCCAAATCGAGACCAATGTTTAGATTGCCCGAAGTGTCGTGACCACACAACCAAACGTCTGTGTCCTTGTAACTATAGATGGCGATCTAGGCGCGTACTTGCGGAACTTTGTGTCGAATTATTATTATTTATTTATTTATTTACATAGGAGGAGAGAGAGAGAGGAGCTCGTGGCTAAGTAATAACAGCCGCACGGGTCGATCCGACAGGTTAAGCTACGCTTGCCGGGGTTGGTCAGTGGATGGGTTCCTCCGTGCCTCGGAAAGCACGTTAAGCCGTTGGTCCCGGCTGTTATTCGTGGATCTTTGACAGTCGTTACTGGTCGTCAGAAGCCCGAAAGTCTGACAACCAGTCTTACCGAGGGGTATCGAATTACCCAGTAACTGGGTTGTAGAGGTCAGATAGGCAGTCGCTCCATGTAAAATACTGGTATTCAGCTGCATCCGGTTAGACTGGAAGCCGACCCCAACATAGCAGATTGATTGAAGTTCCTTACATAGGTGTAACAAAGCACACAATTAGACCTCTCTCTGGGGTCTGTTTTTAGGGTTCCGTACCAAAATGGTAAAAAAGGAACCCTTATGGTGTGACTCAGTCTGTCTGTCTGTCTGTCTGCCTGTCTGTCTGTCTGTCTGTCACATCTGGATATCTCAGGAACTACTGATGCTATCAACTTGAAATTTGGAATGGTTTTAGATGACGTTTACCCGACTATTTTGCAAATAAGAAATAAATGAAAATATAAATGTTTTTTTTTTGCAACAGGGACTGAAAGGGGTCTTAAAAATTTGAAGTGGGGCTACTAGGGCATGTGGGGTATCATATGAAAGAGCGCTGTTTGCACATTTTTAAACTATTTTTAATTTTTTTTAGGCCGCATAGTTTTCGACTTTTGATGAAAAATGTAAAAAAAAATACCGTTCCTTTTCTCCGAAGTTTGCAAAGAGAAAAATCTGAAATTATTCTATGTGATAGAAGTTTATGTAAAGATTACAGGAAAAATAAAACGATGTATCTAAGTAGCACACTTTTTCAGAAATAGGAACGGAACCCTCGGTGCTCGAGTCCGACTCGCTCTTGACCGGTTTTTTTATGGATGCGTACAGTCAAAGTTATGCCTAGAGTCAAAGTAAGCCGCCCCTTACTATACTGAAATATTACTTAAAAGTAGAATTTAAATTAATACTTATAGTTTTTTGGCGCAATCAAAGAGAGGCCAAAAGTGAAATCGAGTTATGGTCATGATATTGATATGATTGATAGTTTTTTTTTGTGAATTTAATTTATTTCGTAAGTAAAAACGTTCATGGAAAGAATGAGGTTTAAAAACCTCAGTTTCAAAAAAAATCCTCAATGTCAAAGCTCGGCGAATAAAACTTTACCTACCATTTATTATGTCTTAAAAACACTTTTCAGTGTTAAAAAAGCCAACGGAGAGCGAAAACATTAATATAAATGACAACTTTGCCCACAAATGTTGACAATTAACGTACCTATAAGTCATAGTGCAGTGTTGCCGGTTTTTGCCACGTCCATCGTTTGTCTCCATTTGTCTGTGGAAACACATTAAGCCACATAATGGAATAGTTCGCGACAGATTTTGCGATACTTTTTCTTATGGGGCAGTGTCTGAACTGGGCTTATTACAAACTTTTATTTAACTTGCAATGTTCGTATCTATTCTTGGACTTATAATTAGCTGCAGTAAATTGACACTTCTTATCTGTCATTTTGTTAAAAAACGTTCCCATTTTTTAACAAAATGACAGTAGAAGCCGACCGTTCGAAGTCCGTAGGGGAGACGGAGATAAGACGGGGTAGCGGGTAAGACGGGGTACCCAGCAAAATTCACTGTTTAAACTGACTAATCACGCTCATTAATGCATCGTTCGATGCCTGCCATGACACTTGTCAGTCGCCTGGCTATTAATTGTTCGCAAGTGCACGCGTGTCGAAAAAATCTTAAAAAACTGTTTTACTGCAAATTGCTTATCATATTTTCTTCCGGTTTGACACGTGACTGTGGTTTGTTAAATAATGCTAGCAGGTGAGGTGTGGCTGTGATTGACGCTTAAACTAACCTATAATAAGGTAGGCATTGTATTTCCTTGAGATGGCCGACTGTTTTTTATTTCTTTGATTATTGGTAGAAAATGGCTCGGCAGGCAAGATGGGGTAATGATTACTCCAGTATATTCCGCTTCCATTGAAGAGTGGATATCATGCTCACATTGTGGAAGATGGTCACATAATAGCTGTGCAGGGATGTAGGATGATGATGACGAAACCATCCACGTCTGGGTGTTCTGCCAGTCCAAATAATCATCTTTCTCTCTGATAATTCTCATCACCCCATCTTACCTCAGGGGGGTACCCCATCTTACCAGCACCATGGGACAAGACGGGGCAAAACACCTTTTTTTTATTTTGATTTTTTTTTTCTAAAATGGATAGCTGAAAGCTCCCAATAACACCAAATATTAGAAGAGTAATAACTAGTTGTTAATTAAAAAATAAATATGATTGTCTCACTATGTATTTTTTTCTTTTATTGATCTTTAAACCTTAAGTACCCCATCTTGCCACCCTCTCCCCTAGTAAGTTGTCCTTTTCAAAATTTTCAAGTTAAATTTGATGCAATTCCGTGTGTTCGATTGAGCTGAAATTTGGCATACGTATGTAAAATCAGTGGCAATACAATATTTTGGTACCATCGAGCTGATCTGATGTTGGAACCGGAATGTGGCCGCAGGAACTCAGTTACAAAACGACGCAACCCTATCGAGTTTGGGCTCGTTTGATTCGTCTTGACAAAGACTTTGGTCCTAGATGACATCCAGACTAATAAAAGCTTGTTTAAAAAAAAACACACAAGAAATTGGAATGTAAATAACTGAAGTTTAAGTATGTAGTTTTAAGGGTTTCTGCAAAAGGCCTTATTTGTTATTATTATTATTATAACTTGTATGACTTTCCCTCTTTTCTCTTCTTCTTAATCGCTCTCTCACTCATCACTCTCATGACTCCGTTTCCAATTGTCAACGGTCTTTCTCCATCTGTTATGATCAGTGGCCTGGTGGAGTGCGGCGCTGATAGTATCTCTAGTTGTTCGGCTATTTGATCAGACCACTGTTTTGGGCTTGGGCCTGTTGGTCTTTTACGTAGCTTAGGCAGAGATGTACCTCTTCACTCCCGAACGTGACCCGCATGGCACCGACATGGCACCGGCCATTAGGGTTGCCAACTTTTTTTTGAAGAAATATAGTATTTTTCTCAGAACCTTGCCAAAATATAGTACTTTTGGAAAATTTCGGAAAAAAAAAATAATACACATTCATTAATTCATCAAATCATCATGTTTAAACATTATATACAAATTACAATCCTATATCACTTTATTGCACACCAGTTTAAGTAGGTACAAAAGAAACACACAAACACAGAATAACATTATTTATTTTTCCAGGTACCTATATTTATTGTTACTCTGCGCTTTGGATAATAACAGTTTATTGTTTTTAAAATAATTATACGAATCACAGCAATTTACTTCCATATTAATAAAAATCAGCAATTAATTTTTAATGAGCTTAATTAAACTTCTGTTTCTTTCTTCCCTCACCTCACCACAGAATAGAAACAGAAATGACGTTTCGTTGCGTAGCCGTAACGAGGCTTCGTGAGTGCGTTTCGTTCTAAAATTCACAACGCGTCACTACAGGTACGTTCCAATTTAGTCCATGTTTATACAAAAAAGTGCAGCAGTGGAGTTAACAATGAAAATATAGTATTTTTCGTACTATATTATATTTCTATAATGTATAGTACAATTGACCGCAATATAGTACGATACTATATAATATAGTACAGGTGGCAACCCTACCGGCCATCGCCAGTTCTAGGCAGTGGAAGTCACACTCGCATCCGCAACCCCCGACGCAGATGTAAAAGAGAACACCGTTGTGGTTTTAGTCAGTAAGGGTCTGACAGACCCTTTGCCCTCCCTAGGGTGAAGGACATCCATGAGGATTTCAACCAGACAAAAAAAAAAACCGGTTAAGAGCGAGTCGGACTCGCGCTCCGTTCGATTCCGCTCCGATTTTTGAAAAAGTGTGCTATTTAGATACATAGTTGTATTTTTCCTGTAATCTTTACATAAACTTCTATCACATAGAATAATTTCAGATTTTTCTCTTTGCAAACTTCGGAGATAAGGGGGGAACGGTATTTTTTTTAAATATTTTTCATCAAAAGTCAAAAACTATGCGGCTTGAAAAAAATAAAAAAATGCTTGAGAATGTGAAAATAGCGTCTTTCATGTGGTACCCCACATGCCCTAGTAGCTCCACTTTGAATTTTTAAGACCCCCTTTCAGTCCCTGTTGCAAAAAAAATATAAATATTTTTATTTATTTGTTAAATAGTTGGGTAAACGTCATCTAAAACTGTTCGATATTTCAAGTCGATAGCATTAGTAGTTCTTGAGATATCCAGCTGTGACAGACAGACAGACAGAGAGACAGACAGACAGACAGTTGCACAATAAGGGTTCTTTTTTACCATTTTGGTACGGAACCCTAAAAAGGCAGATGTGTACCTAGAGTACCTACAAAAAAAGGCCAGTAAAAGATCTTCCTCATCTCTTGATGATACCAATCTGTTTTTCAATTTCAATAACCTTTTTAAAAAGTTTACAAACTCCTGTTTGATTCTTAACAAACTCACGACCCTTTGGAAATTACTTAGCCAATTCGATTGGCTGCTCAAGAGGTAGATAATAAGTCTTAAAACTTTAAGATCAGTAGTCGCGGAAGCAATGAGTCGTAACATCGTTCCATGTTTAAATACATCTGCACTGCAAGCGAGTAACGAACGGAGGCAAAGGCAACTCGAGAGAAACTTACTGCTTTTTTACACGCTTCTTTTTTTCTTTTACGACCATTTAACGCAGTCAGAATAACATTTTCTTAAACGGTTCGGTTCTGCTTGTAGCTGTAATAAAAGTTCACTTATGCAAATTTAAAAAACTGGTTTCGGATTTTTTTGTCCGTTGTCTGAAAAATTTATCAAATAATACTACCTACTTAAACTTTTTTTCAAGTAAGTAAATATTTTTAGGCAAAATGTTCAAATTAAATAGGTATCTAGAAAAAACTTTTTAACAAAAAAAAAACCGACTTCCAAAAATCATTACAAAGTGAAAAATAACTTTGATTTCGGAAGTCGGTGTCTTTCGTTTTTTATTTACTTTCTTTTTTTTGCCACCGACTTCCGAAATCAAAGTTATTTTTCACTTTGTAGTGATTTTTGGAAGTCGGTTTTTTTTTTGTTAAAATGTTTTTATTTCTCGCTTTATAGTGGGTCTGTTTATAATTTGTATAAGTTACAATAGTCTAATGTCAATTGCTCATCACATGTTACAAAATATTGCTTTTCCCGATGCTGGGACGTTATTTGTTGAGGAGTTCTGCTGGTAAGAACCAGGAGAACTCCTCAACAACCACTCACCACACGCATTGTGTGTCGAGCGGAAATTGCTTAGCAACCATATTAAAGTAATCGAATCGCAAACCGTGAAATATTTATCATTGAGTAGTTCCGGTAGCCATCTGTGGTCTTTATGTTCAGTACCACTTCACCAACTGGTGCTTTCCGAGAGCAAATGCACGAGCTACTATAACGACGGAAGCTGCTATACTGCGACTCAAGCATACTATCCAGTACTATGTGACAAAGAAAACGCCTATTTACGGCTGTTTTTTGGACCTGTCGAGGGCATTTGACCTTGTATCTTATAATGTGCTGTGGAATAAGCTTCGGGAAGAATCCAGCACACATAGGGACGTGATCAACATACTGAGATATTGGTACGGCAACCAAGTCAATAATGTTAAGTGGGCGGGCTCATGTTCCACAGAGTACAGGTTGGAGTGTGGGGTGAGACAGGGTGGCCTGACGTCACCACGGCTCTTCAGCCTGTACGTGAATGGACTGATAGATGAGCTCAGCAGGTCCGGTGTCGGTTGTTCAATAGATGGCACTTGTATGAACAACATTAGCTACGCCGACGATATGGTTCTGCTGAGCCCATCTGTTAAAGCCCTCAACATGCTCTTAGGCATATGTGAGGGGTACGCAGTGTCACATGGCCTCAGGTACAACTCCAAAAAAAGTGAACTACTTGTGTGTAAGTCGGGCAAAAAAACTCCCACTACCATTCCACCGGTCAGACTTGGAGGAAATACGCTAAGTAGGGTCACCAAATTCAAGTACCTGGGGCACTGGGTCACTGAGGACCTCTCCGATGTTTTGGATATTGAGAGGGAACGTAGGTCATTGGCAGTGAGATGCAATATGCTGGCGCGCAGGTTTGCAAGGTGCACAAGAAATGTTAAAATTACTCTGTTTAAGGCATACTGCCAGACATTGTACACATGCAGCCTGTGGGTCCGCTATACGCAGAAGTCTTTCAATGCCCTACGGGTCCTCTACAATAATGGGTTTAGAATGCTGATGGGGTTGCCGCGATACTGTAGTGCATCGGGGATGTTTGCGGAGGCCAACACCGACTGCTTTAGAGCAATAGTGCGCAAGAGGGTGGCCTCCTTGATGCGTCGTGTGCGGGGCAGCTCCAATGGGCTTCTAAACACCATTACAGAAAGGGTTGAGTGTCCTATTGTGGGACACTGGAATAAGGTACACACTTCTGGTCGGGTCCTTTTTAATATTAGATAATTTGTTAGAAAAATTAAATGAAATTGACTTAAGTACGTTACTAACATAGTTTTAAGCTTTACCAATAACAATTTATGGAATTACAATGTTCTGAAATAAAATTATAAATAAAAAAATAAATAAATAAAAAATACCCAAATCGCTATAGGTGTGCCTATAATATTTGAAGAGTCCCTTCGATTTCTCCAGGATCTCATCATCAAAACTGGATTTTGACAAAAATGGGACCATTTGGAATGTATACCCTTTCCAACAAAAAAATATTTTTTCAAATCGGTTGGCAAGCGACAGAGTTATGCGCGACCAAACATAAAAAAAAAAATAAAAAAAATAAAAAAATACAAACATCCGAATTGAGAACTTCCTCCTTTTTTAGAAGTCGGTTAAAAAACTATGCACCTACAAGAAAATGTATCTACGGCTATGAATGAAACTGAGATTCAAATATAAAAATGTTAATAAAAAAATTAAAAAACCCGACTGCGAAAAAAAAAACTGAAAAGCTAAAAACAAGCCCATTTTACCGCAGTCGGGTTTTTTATTTTTTTTAATTACATTTTTTAATTTTTTATTTTTAGTTTTATTATTTTTGTAATCACCTTTTAAAACTCTTTATTTTGATAGATTTTGAGAATAAAAAGTTTTTTTAAGACATAATTTGCCGCCAAAAATCCGCCATTTTATTTTTTTTTATTTTGATATACCCAGTGTCACTCTCACAGTAAATACAAATCTAACGACACCTCTCAAGCTAAAATCCATCGAGCCGTTCAGGCCGCAGAGCGTGCCAAACAATTATACATACATACATACTCTCGAAAAACATAAGGAGAAGAGGATCGCCAGAAGGAGGGTCTTCTGGCGCAGTCGGGCAAAAAGAAGTACAGAGATATGTTCAATTAAAAACAAAACAACAATGTTCAAAATAAGAATCATCCATTCATTTGTTAACTAGCTGACCCGGCGAACTTCGTACCGCCTAACAGTCAATGAATGTCGTGTTACCTTTTAGCTGAACTAATTTAGGCTTTGATGAACGTAATACAATGATACAAAATAAAAATACAGATAGATATAAAAAAGTATTTTATTACGATAAATAATACATACAGAAAGAGAATTAAAAAAAAAATTAAGTACTTCAAACACGTGTCAGCAAAAAATGACTGAATTAAACGATTAACTCTTTTCATTCCCACTTCCCGTTCCCCTTCTCTCCCTCACCACCCCGACCCTCCCTCTCCCCCTCACCAACCCCATTCCTCCCCCTCACACCTCACCAGGTCTTCCTCCTCTCCTCACCAACTCCTGCCCATTTCTCCTCCTTCCAGCATCCTCCCCTCTCCCTCCTCACCATACCTCCCCTTCCTCTCCCCTTCATTCACTCTCTAATTACAACCACCCCTCGCCCGTTGAGGAACTTCTATTCAAATCTGCTTAATACACTTTTCAACCTTTTTAATTCTTTAAAAAAAATACAGACTAAAGTTTATTCACCCTTTTTAAATAGTTTACACAAAATACATTTCTGAACGCATGCATAAATGTCAATCACAGTATTTGACAGGATGACAGTAGGAAAACAAATGTTTGACAGGTACGAAACAAAGGAACATAATTAAATGGAAAATGATTCATTTTCATAATTATGTATTCGTTAAGTTTTCATTGTTTTTAAAATGTATTCTGCTATTCAGGGCGGAGACAAATCCAACGAAACAAAAACCATGAAAATTGATCCAGCCGATCTCGAGTTATAAGTGTTGTAACAAACCCGTCTTTGTTTTATATATATAGATTGTTAATAAATGAATAAATCACAACGGATTGTTCACCTATGTACCTATATAATGTCATAAAGGCATTAGTCTTGGCGTGTGCGCCTTGCGAGAGCTATTGTTGCTTGATAGAGTCGTAAGCACGCCTGGATGTCAATAGTTCGATGCTTAATTACCTCTCAAGCTACGTCTTCACTATAGTTCAAAACGTTTATATCAACAATTAATCTGAAACGTTTATCAACAATTAATCTGAATCGTGGGCCCGTTTGTCATTGATTGTGTATTATATTCGAGTAGGTTAATAATTTATATGAACAATCATTGAATCCTTATGAAAGGTTATACTGGTCCTTAATTTCGGATTAACTTGGAGCAAATCAATCTGCCCAGCCTTTTCCCAACTTTGTTGGGAAAAGTCGGCTTCCAGTCTAACCGGATGCAGATGAATACCAGTATTTTACATGGAGCGACTGCCTATCTGACCTCCACAACCCAGTAACTCGGTAATACGATACCCCTTGGTAAGACTGGTTGTCAGACTATCGAGCTTCTGACGACCCGTAACGACTGTCAAAGATCCATGAATAACAGCCGGGACCAACGGCTTAACGTGCTTTCCGAGGCACGGAGGCGTCTCGGGATGTAAAGATGGTCAACCATCCACGGACCAACCTCGGCAAGCGTAGCTTAACCTGATTGATCGACCCGTGCGGCTGACATTACTTAGCCACGAGCACGGATTAACTTGGGGCATTACCTACTATATTATCAACTTGAAATTTGGAACAGTTTTAGATGACGTTTGCCCATCTATTTTGAAAATAAGAAAAAAACAAAAATACATTCTTTTGTTTTGCAACAGGGACTGAAAGGGGGTCTTAAAAATTAGAAGTCGGGTTACTAGGGCATGTGGGATATCATATGAAAGAGCGCTGTTTGCACATTCTCAAACATTTTTTTCTTGTTTTTAGGTCGCATAGCCTTATCTCCGAAGTATGTATAGAGAAAAATCTGAAATTATTCTATGTCATAGAAGTTTATGTATACATTACAGGAAAAATAAAACGATGCGTCTACATGGCACAGTTTTTCAGAAATCATGAAACAAAAATTACATATAAATGATGGTACGGAACCCTCGGTGCGCGAGTCCGACTCGCTCTTGACCGGTTTTTTTATTGTTTAGTGTGAAGGAAGCGAGACAGAGCGGGTCAGAGCGCGTCGTTCGCTCGGGGAAGCACCTTAAGTAGGTTTATTGTGTTGAATGTTGTCAAGAACTAAATAAACCAATTTTATTTTATTTCCACAATTCTTAATTGTGTCGCTTGACGCCGTAATACCCTCCAATAACAAAATAATTATTTACACTGTGGACTCCACTCAACGAAATTGTGTAATCCATCTTATCGAAATCCAAAGAGTTGAGAACATCACGGAGACAGACGATCCGATATTGCGAATTACGCTTGAGTGAAGTCTTTTAATTAAGGCGGGTGGTACGTCAGTGCACGCCGTTTGGAACACCCCATCAATTTCTGCTTGACTTCTGATTGTTTGAGCCAAGCTCGTTAGCAAACGACGTACGGCCAACCCTAGTGACACAAGGTGCAACCCTACCAACACAAGGTGCAACCCTAGACGACCGATAACACGCACTGGGCCCGATATTGAGTCGCTTTTGCCTCCATCCCAGTAAGTTCATTGTTTATGCTTGACGTGACGAAAGTAATTACTTATTTGAAACTGCTATTGAACTAATTTTCACCTTTATTGCCGTAGGGATAACGATGACAGTAGATAAATTACGTTAGTGTTTATTTTATTGTCGAGTTTCAAAATGGATACTAAAATTACGTCTGGGCCTCTTTTACTTTGTAATTGATTTATCGAAGATCTTCTTCGCTTCGCTCTTGACAGAGTGGTCGTGGTCCCAATGAACTGTGTCCAATCGTAGGTGTGGTCGTTGCCCGCCTCACGATCTCTCTTCATCTGGTTCTGTTAGGCGACCGTCTGGCGCATTCATTAACAAGGCCTCCAACCGCGGATTTTACTTGATCGGTCCACCCGCGTGGCCTTATTACCTTCCACTCTGCCCTGCACCACTAGACGCTCAATGGAGTCTGGAGACATGCCCAAAGAACTTCAGTTTTGGAGACTGTACCTACTAGTTCTGACAGACGCTGTTTGATGCCGAGTTCTTGGAGTACGGAGACGTTTGTGCGGAATTCGGACCATGATACCCCAAGCATTCTTCTTCAGCACCACATTTCTAGAGCATCTACTTTTTTCTTTTCAAGTTCTCGTAATGTCCACGTCTGCTGGAGCTCAGCTGCGTACAGAAATATGGGGAATACGAGTGTACGGACGAGCCTGGGGGCCTACTCCCTAAGCACGAAGCCCGTAGTTTCGGCCTTCGTTACGGGCGTTTCTTACTCCGTATCACCTACGGATGGATGATTGGTTCGAGGCCCGAACGAAGTATGAATGACAACAGGATTTGCCAGTTGTCCCTACTGCCGGTGTGCTTTTGCCCGTCCGAAAAATTTAACTTTTACACTTGTTTTGATGAATCGTAATGTCAGACGGACGGATGAACGGCCGGACGGAAAGACGGACGGACTTAGGGAGTAGGGCGCCTGATCTTTGTGGCCTTAGTTTTGTTGAGATTTCTGCCTTTCCTCCAAATTTTTTTAGCTTGTCCATTGACCCTCTAGCCATACATACCTAGCCATACGCCGTTTCTCCTCAAAAGTCACTAGTAGATACATGCGACACGTTTAGCTTATAAGGTGTATATATTCATACACGAAATCTCTTAAGGAGTCATTGTACAATGACCCGTTAAGAGATTTCATTGAACAACTTTTACTATGGGACCAAGTCTGAAATAGTGAAAAAAAAACCAGTCAAGAGCGGGTCGGACTCGCGCACCGCGGGTTCCGTTCCGATTTCTGGAAAAGTGTGCTATTTAGAGACATCGTTTTATTTTTCCTGTAATCTTTACATAAACTTCTATCACATAGAATAATTTCAGATTTTTCTCTTTGCAAACTTCGGAGATAAGGAATAATAATAAGGGATAAGTAATGAAAAATGTAAAAAAAAAATACCGTCCCCGGGACGGTATTTTTTTTTTACATTTTTCATCAGAAGTCGACAACTATGCGGCCTAATAAAAAGAAAAAAAATGTTTGAGAATGTGCAAACAGCGCTCTTTTATATGATACCACACATACCTTAGTAGCCCCACTTTGATTTTTTAAGACCCCCTTTCAGTCCCTGTTGCAAAAAAATATAAATATTTTTTTTTTTTCTTATTTGCAAAATAGTTGGGTCAACGTCATCTAAAACTATTCTAAATTTTAAGTTGATAGCATTAGTAGTTCTTGAGATATCCAGCTGTGACAGACAGACAGACAGACAGACAGACAGACTGAGTGACACCATTAGGGTTCTTTTTTAGCATTTTGGTACGGAACCTTAAAAAAACAGTTGTTCCCCACACTTTTACAACTTGTTTATTATGTGAACATAAAATAAAAACGAGATAATTTCTTTTCGCGATTTCAGGTTTGGTCCTATAGTAAAAGTTGTTTATAATGATGAGTACAAAGACCCCCTAAGACATTTTGTGTATGAGTAGATACACCTTATATATTTTCGGTTTTTTGACAGTAAAAAACCTCACAAATCTTTAATTTTCTTAGTAGTTTAAAACTTGTTTGAAAACTTCAGCTGAAAGTCCCCTTTATACCTAGTCAATTTTCTACAGAAGATTTTCAGATCTGTGTTTTAGCGACGTTTCGCATTTGTTCTTTTATTTTTAAATTAAAAGGGCAAAGGTAAATCCTCAGGCGTCATCATAGGGCTTTTGCCCTAGCATTTTCTTATATAATATTCACGCCATTAAAATTCTCACAGAGGCACTTTGAACCCTTGGCCACTATTAAAAACTATGTACAATTTTTGTTCTAGTCAAAATGCTGACATTGGTAGTCCGTGATTGTGTATCACGGACTACCAATGTCAGCATTTTGTAGCTAACTTGAAGAAACGGTATTTCGGTTTCTGTTACTTTTAGGATCGAAGTTCTTTAAAGCGGCGGGTGATAGGAGTAAACTTGCAGAAAATGTGACGTAATGGTATACTTACTTTAAATTTAAACCGTGTCTAAAATAAAAAGACATCGAAACAAAGAGGCGTGGCCATACACATTTGTGTATGCAAGCACGATGTTTTTGTTTTCCGAGCTGTATGGAAAACATTCCCCGCGCAGGGGAAGAGAGGGGTTTGTTTAATTTTCAACTGCCGCGCGCACTGCGCACATCAGAGGGGCAATTCCCGTATTTTTAACAACGTTCGCAATCTCATCTCAGTCTCAATATGTCAAAAATTGTATAGCGTTTACCTACATTTTTGACAGTTGATTGTCGCTGGCATGAGATTTCCACTAGAATTTAAACGTTTTTAGGTACGAGAATTGCCCCTCTGTTGTCAAACTGATAGCACATCTCCCTCGTCAGAACTCATTACGACATTTACACAAAATGTGTAACTAAAAATATTCGAATACGCAGGAGACAGCTTGTGTATGAAAACAAATGTTTATTTGTAATGTTTCGCAAAAGACGCGCAGGAGACACGGCTTTAGGTACACCTCTGCCTAACCCTTCGGGAAATATAATTCAGGTGTAATGTTATTTTATGTTACGTTAAGAATATGGTGGAAAAATGCAAACATAAAATACCGTTACAAAACAATACCTACGTCTTTATTCACGATACTCGATCTCTGATGCCCGCGGCAGTGATCAAATATTAATATAGAGGAGAGCTACTAATTTATTAAATTACTTCGACAAAGCATTGCTCTTACAAAAGTTATAACTAAATTATATTGGGGCCGTGATGCCTTTCTAAGAGACTACCTAATCTGACCTCATGAAACTTGCATTCCGTTACGTCCCGTCAAGACGAGTTTTGTTCAACTTTTGGGAAATTCTTAGATTGTTTGTCCGTTTATTTCCAAGTATTGGTGGAAGCCATTAGGTTTATTTTCAAGTATTTTCGTAGTCGACAGTTTCGCGATCTTCTCGGATGTTACCTACCTCAGTACCTCTTCTTCTTTCACCTGGCTACTATCCCCATTTATTCGGGGTCAGCCCTCCGATATACAGGGTGATTTTTTAATGACCAGCCAAATTTTCACAGGGTGTTCTACCCATGAATATGAACAACTTTCACTATGGGACCAACTTTGAAATCGCAAAAAAAATATCAGCTGTTTCATACATTTTGATCGAGTAGGTATTGAACTTTTGTAGGAAACCGCTGGTTTTTTTTTCGTGATTTCAAAGTTGGTCCCATAGTGAAAGTTGTTCATATTCATGGGTAGAACAGCCTGTGAAAATTAGGCTGGTCATTAAAAAATCACCCAGTATAGTGCTTCTGCGCTACACCGTATGGTTGTGTGAGTTGTCTCTTTTGTTGTATATAGGTATATAGTTGTCTCTTTTGTTGCATATCATTTTTAGGGTTCCGTACCAAAATGGTAAAAAGGAACCCTTATGATGCAACTCAGTCCGTCTGTCTGTCTGTCACAGCTGGATATTTCAAGAACTACTAATGCTATCAACTTGAAATTTGGAACAGTTTTAGATGACGTTTAGGTACCCAACTATTGCAAATAAGAAAAAAATATAAATACTTTTTTTTTGCAACCGGGACTGAAAGTGGGGCTACTAGGGCATGTGGGGTATCATATCAAAGAACGCTGTTTGCACATTCTCAAAAAAAATTTTTTTTTTTTAGGCCGCATAGTTTTCCACTTTTAATGAAAAATGTAAAAAAAATACCGTCTAATAAAACGATGTCTCTAAATAGCACACTTTTTCATCGGAACGGAACCCTCGGTGCGCGAGTCCGACACGCATTTGGCCGGTTTTTATTGTTCGTAGCCAAGATATTAGGCCTCTTTTTCCGTCTTCTATAATCATGACTCTTTTAGTCATCTCGCTTCATCACATGTCCGTACCAGCACATACGGTTTTCACTAAGTTTCTCGTGTCTTTAAATCTGAGCGACTTTAAAAGTACCACGGATGTATTAATTTCCAATTTTATTAATTTTTGAAACTCCACCAGACCAGCGTAGCGTCTTCATCTCTGTGGTGTGAATTTTCTGTTTATCCGTCTTCCTAATCGACCAGCACTCAGATCCATATAATAAGGCTGGTTTTACTGCCCATTTGTAGACGTTGTCTTTGACTATTCGGATGATACCAACCTTAAAATAAATTGAAAACACACACCTCCATATAAGTCATTCGCAGACAAAGACGTTGCTTTCAAATTTTAAGGGTTGCTCATTGAATATTTTATTAACGCGCAGTGATGAGAATACTTAAACGATCCCTCAGCTTAACAGACACCCTTTTATGCTTATAAGCTAGCTGAAATGCTAATCGAACACCTATATTTAACAAAAAAATAATTTTAAGAAACGTGTTTTTCAACCATAGGACCAGCTCGTGGCTAAGTAATAACAGCCGCACGGGTCCATCCATCAGGTTAAGCTACGCTTGCGGGGGTTGGTCTGTGAATGGGTGACCATCTTTACATACCAAGACACTTCCTTGCCTCGGAAAGCATGTGAAGCCGTTGGTCCCGGCTGTCATTCGTGGATCTTTGACAGTCGTTACGGGTCGTCAGAAGCCCGAAAGTCTGCCAACCAGTCTTATCAAGGGGTACCGCACTACCCAGTTTACTGGGTTGTGGAGGTCAGCCGCTCCATGTAAGATACTGGTATTCAGCTGGATCCGGTTAGACTGCAATCCAACCCCAACATAATTGGAAGTCTAGGCAAATTGATTGGGTTTCTAAAGCAGATTTTTCTATGAAATTTATTTTCACAACGTTAAATATTTCAACATACTTATTCTGAACAAGTCGTTATTTGTGGGAAGCCTCTTTTCATAAACCAGAATCGTGCTTTTATTCCGTTTTATCCAATTACCGAAATTGTTTTACAAGCACACAAAGCTAAGGTCCTTATTCGGGTTCCAACTTATTTCATATTCATACTTAGATTTAAACATACATAATATAACATAAGTATTGAAATACATTTTACAGCAGTCTCTTTGAAAGCGAATATTTACTTTCGCATAACCCTAAATTGCGACTGTTCTGTTGAACACGACTATGTATATCTTGGTTAATTAATATTCGCTAACATATGCAGCAAAGAGAGATTCTGTTTAAATATGAACGAGTGTCTGCATCCAAGTGTTATGAACGGGCGGGTAAACACTGAGTTGTGAAACCAGTCACGTCTGTTAACACGCTGGTCAGAAGGTCAAGGGACCTTTTTGGCCTGGCGCCACTAAATCGTCTGTGAATGTCGAGGTTGGTGTAAGGGTTGCCCCCTGATAACTGTAAGCTCTGCCAGATGGGTAACGTACATTGTTTACCTTTGATATAATTTACATTTAGTATGCTTGAATTAACGACCATTGCGTCCCACGGATGCTCCTCAAGTTAAAAGGGAAAATTTACAAGTCCGTGATAAGGCCTGTCGTATTGTATGGATCGGAATGCTCCATGGCAGGGAGGCCGTGCAAAGACGAATGAATAAAGATTGCATGCAGCGGAGATGAGAATGTTGAGATGGATGTATGGAGTGACGAAAATGGATGAAGTAAGAAATGAGTATACAGGGCGTCCCACGGAAATGCCACATGAAGGGAAAGTACCTTGAATATTGTATATGGAACATTTTACTGAAGGAAGACATTATTTGAATTTAAAAAACCTTGTAAACTGCATTCATAGATATTTAAATAATTACATTAATTAAATGAAGTTTGAAAGTGGCGCCAATGACAGAAAAGTTGAAAGGAAATCGTTTGGCTTGGTATGGGCACTTGATGAAGAGGGATGGAACGAGTGGTGAATAAAAGAGTGATGAATATACATGTTGATGGGTGGAGTGGGAGAGGAAGGCCAAAGAAAGATGGATGGATTGTGTGAGGAATGTTATGAAGGAGAAGGGAGTGAATGATAGCGTGACGGTTGACAGGGAAGCAGAAAACGTGGTGAGCCAGCCCCACGTAACATGGGATAAGGGCAGGAAGATGAGTATGCTTGAAATAACTTGGTTGTTGGTACATTAGTTACTCCACCGTATACGGCAGGCTCATGACCTCTTTCTTCATTCCTGCAACGCTCTGTTATTGTTTTAGCACATGTTGATTGTTTTTTTTTTATTATTATTGGTACATTATTTTGTGTGCCTCACAATCTGTGCCTCATAATCTGTGCTAAATAAATGTATTTTCTTTCTTTCTTTTCTTTCTCTTTCCCAGTGCTTTTCCTATTATCAACCTATTATTAGGATACTACGAATTATCCTTACAGTATTTCAAATAGAAACAACCTTTGGATCTCTTTTCGAGGGATCTGAACAGGAATGTAATGGTGCCTCTTCACAATCGGCGATCAAAAACTTTCATCCCTTTTATCACCCCCTTTAGGATTATTTTTGAGACAAAAATAAACCTATATCCTTCCTCAGGATGCCATCTGTCTCCATGCCAAATTTTATCGAAATTCGTTCAGTGGTTTAGTTTAGTTTTTCAGCTTAATCGTCTATGATCGTAAAACCATAACACTATACAATTTACCGTTACACAAAAAAAAATACTTATACAGGGTATTGGTAAAACACCAGCAACGTCTTAAGGGGTCATTGTACTCATCATTATGAACAACTTTTATTATGCGACCAAACCTGAAATCGCGAAAAAAAATCAGCTGTTCAGTACATTTATCTACATGAAACTCGTCAAAATATAGGGAGCAGCTGATTTTTTTTTCGCGATTTCAGATTTGGTCCCATAGTAAAAGTTGTTCATAATGATGAGTACAATGACCCCTTAAGAGGTTGCTGGTGTTTTACCAATAACCCTGTATATAAAAAAATATTTACAAATAAGTAAGTGTTTAATGTAGGTAAACCACCTACTACTGTTTTTTTAATGTAGGTACGATAACATAATGAATTCCAAGAAAGAAACAGCTTGCTTAGTAGGATACAATATTTCAACAAAGGATAAAGATATTCTTACTTAATTAGGACTAATGAAAACAAGAAGCTTTGCTCTTTGTCATGCTAAAATTTAATTTTATTAAGTCAAGCTACAGAAAACTTTATCTTACCTGTAATATAACTGCGACAACAATATTTACATTTTGCAAAACTACGTGAAATTCAAATTTTGTTGCGTTTTTTGCAATTTGCAGGTCAGTGTCAGGTTGTGTCTTGATCAAAAAACTGGCCAAGTAACGTGTCGGACCACGCACAATGAAGGGTTCCGTAGTTGAAAAGAATTTATCCCTAAAACAAACATAACATTGTAATCCAAAAAAAATATTTTTTTTAAGTGATAAAATTACAAACTTACAATTTTTGGAATTTTTTCTTTACTTGTGCTGTGAGACCTTGCTTCTTGCCAAATTTCATGGTTCTAGCTAGGACAACGGGAAGTATCCCATCCCATATTTCGATTTACTTGCGAGTATCAAAATATGTTGCATAGATGGCAGTAGTTTTTTATTGTGTTGATTTAGAAGCTTGATTTTTTAGAACTTCTGGATCATAGACAAACTTACGTATTCGATATTAATTTCAACTTGATACCTCCACGCGTTCCTGGGAAAATGGTCTTGGCAGACGGACAATCTTGAAAACATTTTTTTATGTCACATAATTACAAATTAACAATTTTCGGGCTTGTTCCTTTACTTGTGTTGTGAAACCTTGCTTCTTGCATGATTCTAGGACAACGGGAAGTACTCTATAGGTTTTGATTTACTTGCGAGTATCAAAAAATATCGCATAAATGGCCGTATTTTTTATTGCGTTGACTTAGAAGCTTGATCTTTTTAGAACTCTAAGGGACCATAGACCTAAGTGTTCGATATTAATTTCAACTTGATACCTTCACGCTTTCCTGAGAAAAGGGTCTTGACAGACAGACAGATAGACAGACGGACAACGAAGTGATCCTATACCTAAGGGTTCCGTTTTTTCCTTTTGAGGTACGGAATCCTTAAAATTATTCTCGACTATAACAAATATGCATTTACATAACTATGATTATAAGAATCATCAATACATCTCTCTAAGTTAGATTTGTTCAAAGAGAGATCAAAAGAGAACAAATCTAACTCTTCTTAACGATCCCTCTCACACAGAGGAGGCGTGTGTCCCAGCAGTGGGAAGATTATAGGCTGATTATGCTAATAAAAAAACACAGGTGCTAAGTAATTACCCCACTACAGAAGTACAGACAAAGAGCTACCACAATCGCACAGAGCTTGCGGTTGCTGCTGCAAACTTAAAAAAAATAACGTCGAATCCAGGTGGGTTAAGTGCAAATTTCCAATGTGTTCCGGACCATTAAGCTACTTACTGCTCGTAGAATCTCACGCGCCGGTGTTCTACGTTTGAATCTTGATCACGAATTGCTACTGGTGTAATTCAAATAATGAATACAGTTTCGGAATTTGAATTTTTATAGAATGTTTTGTTTGTTGGTGAACTATTGATTAGGAAGTAAGGGCGAGAATACACTTGCCTGTAACTTGCACAAAAGTATGCAAGTAGACGTGTGCACTAACAACTTTTGATTGGTGAATGTCACAAAGGCATGCAAGATACTTGCATAGTTTAGTACAAGCTACAGGCATGTGTATTCCCGCCATAAAGATAGGTACATTAATTAGACCCGCTTTCGCCACAAATCACTACATACGCTTAGCGCTAAACGTGTTTAAAACATCATTCTGTTTCTGTCAGTTGTTTGAAGATGACAGAGACAACATGGTTTTTTAAACTATGTTTAGCGCTAAACGTGTTTAGTTATTTGTGCTGCTATTTAATATAAAAAAAAACAAATGAACACATACGAAAACTAGCAATGTTCATTTGTTGTTTTCGATACTATGGTGTGAAAACATGGAAAATTCCCCCAATTCGCTTACTTTTTCCCTGAAACAATGCTTTTTTAAAACAGGTCTATATTATTATGGCTAGCTATATTGTTACCTATTGTAAAATGAAGTAGATATACGTATAAATTGAAAAAGAGAATAGCCTCTGAGTACAATAAAACAAAACGATTAAGCTTCCAGTATGTAGCTGTTAAGTGTGGTGTAACACGGTCGAGCTACTAGCTGCTAGTGATGCTGCATTTAATACCTACTAGCACTCAATAAATAAACAAAATCATCCTAAGTAGGTATAATATTATAATTTATCGAAAGTGAGTTTTTTTGTTTGTTACACTTTCACGCTGAAACGGCTTAACGGATTTGTATGAAATTTGGCATATGAGTAGACCATAGCCTGGAGAAGGACATAGGGTACTTTTCATCCTGGATCACGGACGAAGTCGCGGGCAACAGCTTGTAATTTACATAAAAACTTAAGTATCCATACCAAAACAAAGCCTTGTGAACGATATAATCCATCAGGAGAAAATACTATTTAATTCTGACGAGTGTCATGGGACTCGACAATTTGGAAAACCGTCGCTAATACTCTTGGTGTTGCAGATGTCTTGTCCTTCCACCAGGTTGGTCAGTACCTTTATTTGATAACGTAGTTCTAGCTAATATTAGAAATGCGAAAGTGAGTTTGTTTGTTCGCTTTCACGCTAAAACGGCTGAACGCATATGTATAAAATTTGACTTATGGGTAGATCATGACCTAGAGAAGGACATAGGCTACTTTTAATCCTGGATCGCAGAAGAAGTTGCGAGCAACAGCTAGTATAAAATTAGAACCGAATAATAACTGGCAAAATGTGAGTGATACCTACTATAGATACGCCTCTGCTTAACCCTTCGAGGAATATAGGCGTGATGTTATATTATCTTAAGTGTTATATATAGGGTGACTGGTAATTAATGACCGATACCTAAACACATGACTGTGCTCATGATAACAAACAACTTTTACTATGGGACCAAACCTGAAATCGCGAAAAAAAAATTCAGCTGCCCCATACATTAATGTTCGCATAACTCGTCAAAATGTAGGGAGCAGCTGATTTTTTTTTCGCGATTTCAGGTTTGGTCCCATAGTAAAAGTTGTTTGTTATCATGAGCACAATCATGCGTTTAGGTATCGGTCACTGATTACCAGTCACCTTATATAATATAACATAAATTAGATGATGTCGATGACAGTTCTACTAATAACATAACAGCTTACACGAAAACAAATATTAGTTACAAACATCACATACAAACATAGAAGATCGTATAACGTAGACGAGAATCCCAGTTACCGGTGCCTCGTATTATTTCGTGCCGCACTCGTCTCGACGACACTAGATAACAAATACTGTCGTAGTCGAGTACTCGAGTGTGCAAGCAACTCTCCCGTTCGAACAAACACTAATACGGAGAAATGTTGTGCTAATCGGCTCTACACTAATGGCGATTCCCCATTTTCTTTTTAAAATGTTTTGTTCTGTTCAAAGCTCAGGCAAATATAAACTGTTCGTTTCGTTAAAATATAATATGGTGAACGTTATTTCTTGGAAATAATTTACATCTTATAAAAAGATTGTAACAGAGATTTGATTAGAGATTAGATTGGAAGATTAGGCTTTGTCATTATTAATTTATCTACTGATAACTTACGCATTCAATTTCTAAAGAGAAGTTTCTTTAGAGAATATAAAAGTATTGTTTTAGGGTTTCATACCTCAAAAGGAAAAACGGAACCCTTATAGGATCACTCGTGTGTCTGTCTGTCTGTCTGTCTGTCCGTCTGTCACAGGCAATTTGCTCCGAATCTAATGGACCGATTATGTTGAAATTTGGTACACATATTATTATAATAATATTAGAATTAACAAATAATATTATTATTAACACGGTCGGGTAAAGTAAATAAATTAATATTGAATATGGGGGTCACTTTTTGGGGGGCAAATGAAAAAATTTGAAAAAAATTGTAAACTGTACCGTGACTATCAAATGAAAGAGGTATGAAGGTCTCAAATATATTTTTTTATAATTTTAAAATAAATTTTGTTTTAAAGTTACATATTTAAGAAAATAGACGAAAATTTACCATTCTCCCCCCCCCCATCTCCGAAAGTACTGAGCCTAAAATTTTGATAAAAATACAGAAAATAGTTCTAGAAGTATCTGTAGATTACAGGAAAGCCTATACCTAATAAGTATGTGGATTTAAAACAACATGGTAAATCTCTCAATATTATGAGTACAAACTTACATTTACACTTGGAATGTGAACATGTTTTTCAACTACAATGTTAAGTTTATTTATTATTTCACCCTATGTAAAATTTCAACATTTATATCTGTAATTTTTATGGTGTGCATAATAAAGAGTATTCTATCTATCTATCTATCTTTATTCTTGGGATAAATTCATCCCAATACGGACCCTTTCATTGTGCGTGGTCCGACACGCACTTGACCGGTTTTTTTTAAGTTTCTCATAAAAAACACAATCTGTGTGAAACTTTTCTTTGTACTTGTAGGTACCACTAACTCAAGTATACGCTTCAGTAATTCTGTAATGTACTTACTTATTCGGAGTTCTCGCAAAAACGTTTAACTTGTGTTTATTAATGTGGGTTTCAGTGTTTCAGTACTACAGTAAAAACTTTTGAGTAAGTGAATGGCGTGTGCGAATTATGTTCAGGACTAAAATTAATTTGAATACATACGAGTAAAAACAATCGGATATTAGGGCATAGAATAATAAAGCGACAGTAGTGTATCTGGGCAGTGTCCTTGAATTAAGGAGAGGTTCTAAATTGTAGCAGAACGGCCGTTTTTGGCGACCTACGCGTGCGTAACTGCCGCGTGCTTGAACTACTGCGTACTGGTACTGACTGAGATTTGAAAGCGCGTGGTTTCCGCCGTTTTCTGTGAAGATGTAATACTGCTTACTTTATTATACTGTGATATATGCGCAATAGAGCATATTCAACTCCCGACGTATGTAATTAAATTTTTATTATATTCCTACTCGACGCACGCTAGATAATAACAAAATATGTCGCTGTCAGTTGAATAAATAAAATTTGTTTTGTAATTTTCGAACAAAAAATGGAACATTGAAAAAGAAGAATATGAAACAAATTAATGTTTAGACTCCGGTGGCCGGAATACCGGCGAGCCGACCGTTTTCACTTTCATTTAGATAATGGTCGGTAATTCAGAAATTTGCCGCAAGTAATTAAAATTGATAGAGTCCTACCATTGATATTTAGTTGCTTTCAGGGGAACTGTCTGACTTGAAGTTCAGTTTCAGCCCTGCGAGTTTGAACTTTGTTGGAACTTGCGAACTTCACCGTTTTTGACTTGTTATTCGAGATGGGGTTGAATTTTACAATGACGAGGGCGAAATGATATGAGTTTGTGAAAGCTGAAGGTTATCAAGATATCTTTTGACGAGGGTTTTGTTAAAAAGGAACAAATTGTTAGCTATTTGACATACACAATAAACTCACGCCTTCTTATTCCCACGGGGGTAGGCAGAAACTATTAAAGAACGCTACCTGCTACGATCCTTACATACTCCTTTTGCGTTTATACATCTAGTCATACACGCACTCCGGTTGCTAGTACTACGCACCTGACCTTTCTGAAGAACATCACCAATAAGGTCACTAATAGGTCGGGGAAAAAGTTTTTTCGTATTATAGTATGTATGAACTTGTAATAAAATCTCTTTGGCTATACTATTTTTATCGGGCTGGTTTTGGTATCATTGAAAGTTTAAATTTTAAAGAACATAATTCTAAATTCAAACTAGGAAAATGTGTGATTTTCATTTGTTTTTCGTACTGTCAAGATGAGTGAATCTAATGAAGAAATTCGATACATTTTAAAATTTTACTACAAAAAAGGTAAAAATGCAACGCAAGCCGCGAAAAAATTTGCGGTGTTTATGGACCTAGTGCAGTGTCTGTGAGAGTAGCACAAATTTGGTTTAAGCGTTTTCAATCCGGAAATTTTGATGTCAAAGATGCACGTCGCTCTGGTCGCCTTATTACGGATAAAATGGATGCCATTTTTGAAAAAGTGGAGCAAAATCAGCATATCAGTAGTTACGACGTAACTGAAGAACTGGGAATTAACCACAAAACAGTTTTGACCCATTTGGCAAATGACACAACCAAATAATAAACTATGAAAAAAAAATGTTTTGAATTTGTATATAAAATACGAAGGAACTTTTTCCCCGACCTAATATACAACGTGTCGTTTTGCATCCTCGTCAAATTTCAGGGTGTGATACAGAACATCAACCAGAACAACTTTCTCCATGGGACCAACAACGTAATTTGGAAAAAAAATTCAATTGTCCCATAGAAAACTTCGACGGAATGCTGATTATTTTTTCGCGATTACGATGTTGGTGCCATGGAAAAAGTTGTTAGGTTTGATAGTCTATACCGCACCCTTAAATTTGACGAGGCCTCGCGAGGATGCTAAACGACAAGTTGTATATGTCTTCCTAGGGCGTCCCTACCCCGGCGTTTCCACTCACATATGCCTTGTAAATACAACATTTTGTTAGTCCCCTTTCATTCATCCTCTCAACATGACCAAACCATCTAAGCTGTTTTCAATTTTTGTCACTACGTACATCTTCAACCGCACCGTTGGCTTGAAATGGATTGTAGTGGAATCTGCATTAATTCCATTAGCCCTGAGTTTGTGAGGCGAGTGGTTCTCATCAAGTGTTGCGGTTAATGTATCAAGTCAGGAACGATTTTGCTAATGTCTAAGAGTAGGGTCGCCTCGGGATTGGTCACTTTACCTTTTACCCAAATGTTTTGACGTAGATTAATGGTTTCGCATTATACGGTAATATGACGTGAAACAAACACTACATCTATATTTCACAAGGTGTTAATAGTCCGGTTTTGTATGACTCTTCAAAAAGTAGTTACAAAGCGTGCGCCGCTTTAATGGCGACATTAATTTAACACATGAATACGGTTTCACGTTTTCGTTTCATGAATATATTTTAATATCATTGAACGTTATTATTTATTGATTTATTTATTTAATTACAGTTTTCTAAAATAGCATCTTGGATGTAATGCAGAGATGATTTGCCAGGGTCACGGAACATAAAATCGCATCAATGAAATTAAAACGAATAACGTGCTAAGAGTAGGTGAATTGAAGGAAAGAGAGAGCTTTACTATTTAATTTGTTTGAAAATTAAAATTTTTCAATTTACGAATTATTTTGTCTTAGTATATTTTTTATGATTACTGGCCACTAGCCCTACCCGTGTGTTAAACTAATGTCCCCATAGTAGCGGCACGTTCTGTGTTACTAAATATTTAGGTAGCGCCCAGAAACAAGGACTGAGTGCCAGTATATACAACATGTCCCAGAATTGATGGTGGGTCATTGTACTCATCATTATGAACAACTTTACTATGGGACCAAACCTGAAATCGCGAAAAAAAAATCAGATGGCCAGTAAATTTATCAAAATGTAGGGAAGAGCTGTTTTTAGGGTTCCGTACCAAAATGGTAAAAAAGGAACCCTTATGGTGTCACTCAGTCTGTCTGTCTGTCTGTCACAGCTTGATATCTCAAGAACTACTAATGCTATCAACTTGAAATTTAGAATAGTTTTAGATGACATGTACCCAACTATTTTGCAAATAAGAAAGAAATTAAAATATTTATATTTTTTTTTGCAACAGGGACTGAAAGGGGGTCTTAAAAAATCATAGTGGGGCTACTAGGGTATGTGGAGTATCATATGAAAGAACACTGTTTGCACATTCTCAAACATTTTTTTTCTTTTTTTTAGGCCGCATAGTTTTCGACTTCTGATGAAAAATGTAAAAAAAAATATCGTTCCCCCCCTTATCTCCGAAGTTTGCAAAGAGAAAAATCTGAAATTATTCTATGTGATAGAAGTTTATGTAAAGATTACAGGAAAAATAAAACGATGTCTATAAATAGCACACTTTTTCAGAAATCGGAACGGAACCCTCGGTGCGCGAGTCCGACTCGCTCTTAACCGGGGTTTTTTTTTCGCGATTTCAGGTTTGGTCCCGTAGTAAAAGTTGTTCACAATAATGAGTACGATGACCCATGTGCCATCAATTCTGGGAAATATTGTTTATGTCGGTTGTATTTTAGATCTATGTATTTGAAGTTCTGATATAAGGTACTTTGTTTATGTTTGGCTGTGTAAGTGTTTTAGTACTTAGGTTAATTATCATGTAACTATATTAATTTTAATTTGTAATTTATACTGTATTTTACCAATTTTATTTTTTAATAAATTTTATTATTATTATTTATTTTATTTTATTTATTATCATGTAACTTCTAGAAGTTGTACTTGTGTCAACGAGAGTTTTATTCACTCCGATTGATCTTTGAAACTAAAGAACATAAAACAAGTTCATTCGTATAATTCTCATTGATGTATAAAATTACACCAATGAGAATACTGAGTGTTTTGAGTTATTATTACCTGGGAACTAAAATTAAGGATACATTAATAGTAAGTAGGCACCCATGTGACGGTAGAACATGGAAGACATCTAAGTATGTATAAATATTAATTATCCATGTTTGCAAACCAGTAAATGATTTGATTTTGATTTTTGATTTGTATTACTTTTAGGTAACATTTTTTTATTAAGTAAGTACATCAAGTTTTACAAAATTTATCGAAATATTTACTTACATTTGTTTCATAAAAATTGAATTCTACAATAACTAAGACCATCAGAAAATATAAAATTTTATCAACCATCCCACCACAACATACGTTCAAAAAATGCACTGAAAAAAATCCGCTGTAAACCGTTCGTCCATTCGATAAGAGTGCTTGGTGACATGTTCAATTTACTCTGATTGACTTGACGGCAGACTCGACACTCGATACTTGGTGATTGAAATCCCGATTCCGACGATAAACTCGATTTAGTGTTTGATCGTATCTGTAACTAAAAACGGGGCGAATTAGGCTCGGCCGTCAGAACCGGGCCTTAAATCGATTAAGAATTAAAAAAAAACTTTAACTTTATTTTTGTTTGAATTTCGAATTCGATTTTCCTGCTAAAGACTCCATAGTTTACTCAACATGTTTTGATACTTGTTTTACTAGGTACAGTCCTTTGTCTGCGATTTGTGGTGGAGTGTTTCTCGCTGCGTCGTATAATAAAAGTTGAAAAATAGAACATTACGAGTTTTATTATTTTCTTACCACTATAAGAATTTTCTTTGTGTAGCCTCAAGTTATAAATACCCATCAGTGCATTTAATCAAATGATACATTTTATTACGCTATTTTCTGAAGATCAATTTCGATTTACGAATAAACATAGCAATGATTGCCCTTCAATTCCATTAATGTAAGTCTTGGTAAACGACATTTGCCTACTCGTTTGAGCGAGCAGTGTTTGCCAATACCTGTTAATGTCAATAACGTCACATATTGGAGATTTCCTCCTATATTTTTATATACGTAACGAGCTCATTTTCGTCCAGAGCGCAAGCGTCATGTTTCCGCTAACAAGATTTGTGCAAACAAGTCTCAAATCAGTATGGCAATGAAGCCGTATGTTCTACATAAATGAATATTTGATTTTGTTTGTGATGCTTAAAAGTTGTGCTACCAAAGAAATTTCGCTGATAAGTAATTTCATCTCCGTTTTCGAGAAACTCATTCTGTCTGAAATATTTATATTAAGGTACCTACTTGTCATATTGAGTAGAAAATCTTAGAAGCGAAAGAATATTGCGAAAACAACTAAAAGTGTCAAGAAAATGACGGCAATAAAATGAAATGAGATTTTATAGGAAGATCTAATATCATGTAAACTAGAGTTGCCAACCGTCCTGTTTTCCCAGGACATGTCCTGCTGTTTGGAATGTCCTGGGGTGTCCTGAATAGTTATTAAGTATCGTCCTGGGATTTTAAAAAACCATCCGGGAAGTCCTGTATTTTTTTAGCGCGCTACTGCCGTCAACCTTACGTTTATCAGTCGGACGTACTTATTATACGTATTTCATATAATTATTTAAAAAAAAAATAATTGAAGATACTTTCAATAAAAACTGTTTAAATAAATTAAATACATAATTAAGTTTCATTGACCCTGTTTTCATTGCGTGCTGCTATTGACTAGTGCTCTTATACTGCGTCCTGTTTTTAATCCAAAATGTCCTGATATTTTCACCTATAATGTAAACGGATAACCGCAAAGAGAAACACGCTTCAGTCGCAGCGAAGACGATTTATTAATTTTTCTTCTGAACTAGTAATAAAATTAAATCCTGCTAATTATCTATATATTAGCTGCAATATTAATTAATTAGTACTTAATACCTATCTGCAGTGCAGATTGCGAATTTATTCGAATCGTATTAAAGTTGAACTGATTTTAATTTGATTTTTAATCTGGATTACCTACTAAAGCAAACCACATCATTGCAATGCAACTACTTATACAGGGTAAATTAGCTAGCAAAACTACTCAGTCGTGATGGGTATCGAAATATACACAAATGAAATTAATTTGATGATGTTTAATTTGTTGTGGTTCATCATCCGCCCGGTATATTGTACTACCAGAGGGCACTGATAAAAAAAATCATCAAATCTTTTTTTATTTTGTATTTTTGTCGTGTTTAGATATCGATGCCCATCTCGTCTCCGGAGTTCCGCTAGCTAATTTAATTTGACCCTGTCGAATCATACAACTTGTTTTATGTCATTTTCGGGTGAAATTCGAGTTCTCGAAAAGCACGTTATGCCATTGGTCCCGGCTTTCATTTGTTGATCTTTGACAGTCGTTACAGGTTGTCAGAAACCCGAAAGTCTGACAACCAGTCTTACCCAGGGGTAAGGGGTACAACCCAGTTAATCGGTATAATAGCCCATTAACTGGGTTGTGGAGGTCAGATAGGCAGTCGCTCAATGTAAAATACTGGTTTTCAGCTGTATCTGGTTAGACTGGAAGCCGACCCCAACATAGTTGGGAAAAGGCTAATTCTTTTTATCCCTTCAACTGTCAAGTTATTGAATACGATTAAAAGTCCAATATAAAAGTAACTTATTTTTTAGTTGGATAAAATGGCTTCACCCAGAATATGATACGAGTAGGTAGGTATGCATCAGCTCTTAAACTGTTAAAATCAAATTTGAGTACCTACCTACTTAATATTATTTATTCTGTGGCCTAAGTCAAAGGCAACACCGTCTTCCTGTCGCAAAAATCGCGTTCAAAAACTATTAACATACCAGAAATACAAGATGGTAGAAGAAAAACCAAAGTAGAAACCTCTTAAACGCTCTTAAACGGGAACTCTTTGAGAAACAACTAAAAAATTCTAAACTTGTCGCGATGGTGCTCTCACTTCGTTAAATTGAATAATAAAAAAGTGTTTGTGTACAAAGTGAGCCGATAATCGATTCTGTTGAATATTTCAAACACTGGGGAACGTGATGGAAATAAAATATACAATATACATGTATATTTTGTTGTCCGCGGTTTCACACCTCTATAGTCTACTGTCGTGCATTTTAAGACCAGTTTAAGTTTGTTTTGGCACAGAATAGTAATCTTACAGTAGTACATTTTCATAGATTAACGGCCGAAACGGCGCGCTTTGATAACGCAGTATATACCAGTAGGCTTTAGTTCGAGTGCGTCACGAACAGACGGATGCCTACCTACCGAGCGACCATTGGTAATTAATTTAAGGCTTGTCCTCCCTAAAATACGGCGAAAATAAGTAACATTGTTTCCATTTTATACAGTAACTATAGCACCTTTTTAAAAGAAAAAAATACACAATAATCTAGAATATATAAGAAGTGATTTCATGTGTCTTAAAATCTATTTTAGTTTGTAGAACTAAAGAAAAAAAATGCTAAACCCAGGTCTATTTCACTCTATTTTTTCGAGGTTTTACCATATTACTCCTACAGTTTTCATTAAAAGTGTTCATACATTTATACAGTTCTTTACAAAGTAATAAGGAATGATTTCATGTGATTACTTTTTTAGTCCAATCCCTAGATTTTTTGTAAATCGGTAATTACTTCATATTTTGCAAGCGTTGTGTCATCGCGCTTCTCTTTCTTTTCTATGCAGTCCGACAGTGACCGCGCTTTTTACAGCGGACAAGCCTTAAGGTCACTGTCCCGATAAACTACTGTATCTTTATTATCCTGTGGTTTTGGTAACAATGCTAATGGTTTTCATAATGGCGCCCTATTTTAAACATTTTGTAAAAAGGGATGCTTTTCTTCTGCTATTCGTAAGGAACATTATTTATGCTTTATTCAGGAATGTTTAACGTTTTTTTAGGGTTCTGTACCTCGAAAGGAAAAAACGGAACCCTTATTTATGGGATCACTTCGTTGTCCGTCTGTTTGTCTGTCTGCCAATCTGTCAAGACCCTTTTTCTCAGGACCGCGTGGAGGTGTCAAGTTGAAAATAATAACAAATACGTAGTCCCTTGAAGCAAAAAAGGCACTCTTCACGCCATAAGCGGTGCCTTTTGGTCGCGTGCGATTCACGTCGCGTGTCGCACCGTTTGTACGAGCCTATTGCTTCGAACTTTAGGTTACCCCATGATTTGGTATATTTTCAACCGCAAAGAGAATTTTTCACTGTGCTTTTCCGCATCAAAACTTTGACTTTGACCACCATTTTCATACAGAATTTTCACCAGGTAATAAGAACGCACTCAGAGATTTATGTCTACCACACTCTCCCTGTTAATGCTTATATGTCCATATTTTCCTTATGAACGTATTATTACACTTCTAAGGAAATTAACCTAGAAAAATATAATGTTTTTAAAAGCATTACATATTGTTCGAATTAATTAGGACATCAAGTATTCCGGTACCTACCTGGCATACAGAAAATAAGTCATCATTACGTTGTTTATTACGTCAATTTAGTGACAGAGTAATGATATTAATCGTTACACGTTTATTAATATCATGTACCAAACTACCAACTCGCTTACGTCATCATTCCGCGAGTGGCAACCGTGGCGTATAATTTCTCTAAACAGAACGCGCCAGCCTCCCGTCAAAATATCGTCTGAGCACCGTTGTGTGACGTAAATATAGAAATGTACGTATGTGTGTGTGTGGGTTATTGATTCATGCCGCTGGAATTTATGCCTGCTCCCTTGCTCTTAATCAAAACTACGTCAGTGTAAAAGGGAAGGCCTACCAGGTGGAAAACTAGCCACGTGGCTAAATACCTTTGCAGGCAAAGTTGTGTTGTTATCTTGACTGCGCTATGGGAGGCATTTTTTAATATGCAGCACATTTTTTTTTTAATTGCTCTAGCTAGCATGTTTGATTTTTGTTTTTCATTAAAAACAAAGAGTCGCTTGACATCCATGCTCCATTTCCAAATAAATAACTCTTGTAAATATTGAATTATCAGCACAGATTTCAGTGAATATTTTACATTATAAACATTATCCTGGCTACGAGTCACGTCCATAAACCGGGAAAACGGCGAAAATTCACGAAACGATATCATAATAATAATTATTATCTTAAATCATAAAATGGTGGCCTTGTATATTGGGTCTATCTATTCATACACGAAATCTCTTAAGGGGTCATTGTAATATTATGTTTTTAAACTGTCATGGTCACTAACATTCTTATTAACACAAACGGGATATTTACCATGTCGGGGGTCATTGTAGTCATCATTATGAACAACTTTTACTATGGGAACAAATCAAACCGCGAAAAATAAAATGAGCTGTTCCCATCGATCACTAATAAAGAACATTCCCTACATTTTGACTAGTTATGCACATCCTAACTTAATATTACAAATGCGAAAGTGAGTTGTTTGTTTGTAACGCTTTCATGCTAAAACGGCTGAACGAATTTGCATGAAATTTGGCACACGGGTAGACCATGAACTGGAAAAGGACATAAGCTACTTTTTATCGACATAATACGCAGGTGAAGCCGTGGGCGGACCGCGGAATCTAATATAACATAATTTTCATGATTTCACGTTTGGTCCCATAGTAAAAGTTGTTCAGAATGATGAGTACAGTGACCCCTTAAGAGATGTATGTGTATTCATAGATAGACTTTATAAAGGTAAATACAGTTTTGGGAGAACAATAGCTAGTTTCTAACAGAGTAACATGTAGCGGTTCTTGTTAGGACTGCTCAGTGTTCACGAGTGCCCGGAGGCGACAAAGCAATCACGATGCTAAAACAAATAGTCTAAACGACTAATTAGTTTGTTCTATCGTTCGAGGGTACGCGAGTGTAACACCCCTGCTTTCGACATATCCAAGGTACCTCAGCCACCTATAGCTATTACTCAAATAGTACAAACAAACAGACATTGTCTTTAATTCATTTATTGGGTTGTATTGTCTCAATTTTAAGATGTTAAAATAAATAATTGAAAAAAGAGTTGCTTTAGACCATCGAACTGAATAACTTTTACTAGGGGACCAACTTTGAAATCGCAAAAAAAAAACAGCTGTCCCATACAGTTTAGAACAGTAGGTTGCCGGGGTTGCGGCTTGTTCGAAACAGATACCGTGGCCCTGGCACAGATAACTGAAGGAACACGGGTGGGTTTTAGTCAGCAAAAGTCATTTGACGATTTCCCATCCACAAAAAAAAGTTATTAGTTTAGTTAGGTATGGAACAGCAGATATTTTTTCGCGATTTCGAAGTTGGTCCCATAATAGAAGTTATTCAGTTCGATGGTCTAAGCCACCTCTTAAAGTTTGTAAAGTGAATTTTTTAACACCTTATACAACGTGCCGCTGCAATGACGACATTTATTTGACACGCGTATACGGTTCCGCGTTTCTGTTTCACAAAAATATTTTAATTTCATTAAACGTTATTATTGATTTTTTTACAATTTTCTAAAATCATCAACACATTAACCAACTTCAGGAACATCAGGAACATCAGGTTGCATCTTGGAGCAACCTGTAGCGCAGAGATGAAATTAAAACGAAAGAGAGAAAAAAGGCCACACCACTCGAGTTTTTTTCTTGGGGTTTTGCAAAAAAATCATTCATGAAGCTACTTCCAGCTGAGTCAAAACAATACAAACGATGAACAAAAAAGTGTCGCTAAAAAGAACAATCGCTTCATGACTGAGTAATTTACAATAGAGTGAACCTAATTTCGGTTATCATTTTATTTCCAATTTCCGGTTTTCCGGTTTTTTTTTCCAATTTATGAATTATTTCATCTTATTATAATTTGTATGATTATTGGCCACTAGCCCTACCTGCGTCTTTAATTAATGTCGTGATTGCGGGAACACATTGTATAATTGGTGTTTGGAACATAAAACCATAGAAGCTTTAAAGGGGACGTGACGTGGACGTGACCTAATTTCGACTGTAGCTTGTTCCTACGCATTCTTGGGTTGATTTCACAGATGGTAAAATTAATGTAGGTATGGCTTGCAAATAATTTGTATAAACTCACCCGGGGCTATTGTAACAAGGGGTCAAATGTAACGGATTGAGATAACTCGTTATTGTTGCGTTTCCATGCTGTCTAGGATTAATAAACCAGTTATATTTCCCCCTGGTTACAATAGCCCCGGGTGACCTTATGACACAATAAACAGAGCGACATATTTTATGTTTCATAAACATAATAAAACAAAATAAATTAAATAAATGATTTCTGTTTCAAAACACAGGTATCGGAAATTCTATATAATTACAAAAAGATTTCATGCTGAAAATTGTAATGGACTTTGTGTACAAACGAATTTGAAATTTTAATAACCCTGTAGATATGTTTTATTAATCGAGAATTAATATGAATACTCATTCAACCTGATAATCGCACAGCAGAATTAATTTACCCTTATATAAACCTATATAATTGGAGTATAGGTACAATGCATGATTAATGTGTGTAGCTATTCGTAAGTTCTTGCGTATCAATAGAACAAAATGGGCTCACCGTGTTTCCATCGATAACATCAATCTTTTTTGTGAATACACACACATACATACATATTACATTATTGTAAAAAAGTAACATTAGATACAGATGTACGAATAGGTATAGTAACAAGTACAGAGTCACGCAACGTTAATAATGTCAAATAAAAAATGAACATCGAACAATATTGTGAGATTATGTAAAGAATAAAAAAAGAATGTAAGTAGAATAATAACCAAAGGTACTACCTACGATTATAGCTAGCATTATAAAATCACATATACAACCCGTTAAGAGGCCTGTTACATTTTATCACCTCTCTCGCTCATACGGGACCGAATTTTGAAAGAAAAGATGCTTTTTTGAAAAATGTTATCTGTTATTGTTTAAACTAAAAATTTAAAAACAAATTGTAAATAACATTAACATTAGGTGATAATTAAAAACACATTTCATTGTGTTATCTAATAAAATCAGCTCAAAAAGAGATCATAATAATATTGAGCTGAGTTTATTAGATAACACTTTACTATATAATTACAATTTGATAAATTATTGACATTCTTATTCTTAATTTAATACTAAGATTTATATTTCAATTTTATTCATTTATCTAACCAATGTAATATTCAATTAGTTTGAATGCAAGTGTTAGGGAATTGTTTTAGAAACTTTTAAAAGCCCGACCATCTGTAATGTATCTATTACAATTTTTGCAATTAAAAATTTCATTTCATTTCAACACAATAGTAATGTTTTTAACAATGACCTATTAAATTAATATTATTCATTGACAATAATAGTAGACTACATTTTTCAAAAAAGCATATTTTCATTCAACATTCTCAAAAATTCGATACCATTGTGAGCGTGAGAGGTGATAAAATGTGACAGGCCTCTTAAAACATACCGATTTCCTAGACCTGCACCGATTTTCAGAATTTCAGGCTTTCCCCAATATTCCTATGAAAACGGTTGACATGCTCTTTGAAGCGAGGAGTCATATACCAACGTTTGACCTCAGCATCGTTGCTGTAGCAAGATCTACGTAGTCATTCACCCCGGGGCCTCCATTTGTAAATGATCAAAGAAAATTACAATGAACCTACAGGTAAAAAGGCCCCTAAGTTAGCGCTTCAAACCGATCAAGTGGAGCTTAAGTGTGACGTCACTGGCGAACAAAGGCCTGGTGGACCTCATTAAAAATTCGCAACAAATTAGCTATGCTCAGTGTTGGCTTCATTTCTCAAATTCCTGATTCTCATAAGTTCGCAAGAGCATTAAATTTTCACGAAATTGCTTTCAAACTTTTCCCCTCTCAATAAGCTTCAAACTCAATTTCCGAAGGCATAGTTTTGATCACATAGTTCGTTGTTGTATATTAATTTACCTGGTTACGTTGTTTAAGTATGCTCAGTTAACTGGTTAAGTAATTATTTCACAAATCGGCGTCAAGAGTTGGCGCCATTAAAACCACAAACATTCAATCATTTAAAAAGTTCTTTTGAAAATAAATCGTTTTAAAGTTATTTAAGAAAATAGACGAAAATTGACCATTCCCAGAAACTAAAATTTTGAAAAAAATACAGAAAATAGTTCTATACCTGTAGATTACAGTAAAACCTATAAGAAGTTTGTGGTCTTAAAATAACATGGTAAATCTCTCAATATTGTGAGTACAAACTTACATTTACTGTTGGAATGTATGGGAGAACATGTTTTTCAACTATAATGTTAAATTCGTTCTTGGGATAATTTCATGCCAACTACGGAACCCTTCATTGTGCGTAGTCCGACACGCACTTGGCCGATTTTTTTTATATCTAAATTGCCTACTGCAGCTTATATTCATTCAGCGAACACTTTCGGGTGTCAGAATTGAAAATGAGCCGGGTTCCGTTTATGGAGTACCTACTACATACGTAGGTATAGAGTCAGACGTTGACTGCCGCCGGTACGAATATAGAGGCAGCCGGAGTTGCCTTAATAATTCAACAGTGCAATGCTTTTACAAAACCTGTCGGCGTCAATCCTAATTTAGCGCCACCGATCGACTCGCTTTCGGAAAGTGTCGCTAGACAAGCGTAATGGAACTCTGCTGTTCTAGCCGAGCAGCTCATTTCGTTACTGAGCGACTCGCTTGGCCGGTTTTGGATAAATTATTTTGTTTTCAGCACATTCTTGGTGGTAAATGGTTTGACTCCACTTATCCGATTTTAGTTTGCCTATTTTTGGTTACTTGTTTACATCTATATTATTATATATATATATAAATAAAAATGAATCCTGTTTCCCTTGGTCATCGCATCACGCGTGAACGGATGGAACAATTTCGCTAATTCTTTTTTTGTTGTATTTATTATTGTCAGGAGAAGTTTTTTACGTAGAGAAAAATTGGAAAAGTTGCCGGGAAAATTGGAAAATTCGGGAAAACTGAAAGTGGGTTTTCTATAGGAATTTTGAATTATTGAAATTGGAACAGGACAACGTCTGTCGGGTCAGCTAGTATCTATCTTTATAAATAAAAAGAGAAGTCCTGACTGACTGATTGACTGACTCATCAACGCCCAACCCAAACCCAAACCTAGAAAGCGGAAATTTTGCACAGAGGTTCTCTTTATAATGTAGACAAGGAATAAGGAAGGAATTCCCGGTAGGACGTTCCGTGGGATATTTTCTAACATCCACGCGGGCGAAGCCGCGGGGAAAAGCTAGTCATATATAAACTCACGCCTTCTTCCCGTAGGGGTAGGCAGAAACTACAGAACGCCACCTCTGCTACGGTCCTTACATACTCCTTTTGCCTCGTTTACGATCATACATCTGGTCATACACGCACGCCGGTTGCGACTACTACGCATCTGACCTTTCTGAAGAACATCACCAATAAGGTCACTATATATGTCTTCCTAAGCCGTCCCCTCCCGGTGTTTCCACTCACATCTGCCTTGTAAATACCTTTCGTTAGTCGCCTTTCATTCATCCTCTCAACATGACCAAACCATCTAAGCGTACTCTTTTAAATTTTTGTCACTACATCTTCTTTTACTATGTACTTGCTAGTTGTCTAGTTTCGGTTTAATTATTTAATGTTACCCAGATATAAATATAACTAGTTCGCTTTATAGAGATCCGTACCCATAGGGTCCAAACGGAGCCCTATAGCTGTCAGTCACGTGTCCGTTTGTGCGTCGTCTGTCACACAGGTTGTGCAGCCAAACGGTTGGAGCTACAGTCTTCAAATTTTTACAGTATAAGCATCTTGTTGACCCAAAGCCATACAAATTGTCAAAAATCAGCTAAAGAGGGTCGCGAAAAAAATTATTTTGATCTACCCCATCGAGTGGAGTTCTTTAGAACGTCATTATCGTTGTTTAGAACTCGTTGAGTAGATAAATATTATATTTTTTGTTTAAAAAAATATTAGAAAACAAAGTAATGAGAAGCCACCAAAGTTTTTTTTTACAAAACTTTGTTCCGAAGAATTTTTTAACTCCACATTGACCTATGAACTTGAAATTGGGTGATAATGTTTATTATTACGAATTTTTTTATTAACAAATACACATATTATATATTATTGATGAATCAGATTTGGTACGGAACCCTAAATGTGCGAAGTCCAACACGCACTTGGCCGGTTTTTTTTTATATTTCTGTGCAAAATTGACTGAAATGTAAACGCTATATTGAACAAAGAGCATGAAGGACAGGAACATACAACTAGAAATTGACAGCAGAAAAAACTTTTTTTACAAAAAAAAACAACCTACTTCCAAAAAAAAACACTACAAAGTGAAAAATAACTATAATTTTGGAAGTCGGTGTCTTTGGATCTGTATTTTATTTTATTTTTTTGGAAGTCGGTTGTTTTTTTTTTGTAAAAAAAGTTTTTATTTTTCACTTTTTAGTGGGTCAGTTTGTAATTTATCTAAGTTACAATAGCCCAATAGCAACTGCTCATTACTTTTTACAAAATACTGCTTTTCCCGATGCAGGGACGTTAATTGTTGAGGAGTTCTCCTAGTAAGAACTAGGAGAACTGGAGCTCCATGGTGAAGTCATCATCACCATTATGCATTTTGACGAGCATAAATTACTTAGCAACCATATTAACCATATTAACCGTAATCGAATCGCAACCCGTGAAATACTTATAAATTGAGTAGTTCCGATGGCCATCTGTGGTCTTCATCGGCAGTTCCACTTCACCAAATGGTGTATACCGAGAGCAAATGCACAAGTTACTATAAAAAATACCCAAATCGCTATAGTTGTGCCTATAAAATTTGCGGGTTCCCCTCAATTTCCATGGGATCCCCTGATCAGATACTGATTTGGTGATAATGGGACCACTTCGAGAGTATACCCTTTCAAAAAAAAAAAAGAATTTTGAAAATCCGTCGACAATTGGCGGAGTATTCGATGAACAAACATACAAAAAAAAAAAACATACAATCAGCTGAACATAGTACCTACCTCCTCCTTTTTGTGAAGTCGGTAAAAATTCAACTTTTCGCGTGTATCGGTGACGTACAGACTCGTAATATAAATATAATATGACGTAAGACATGTATCAAATATTTGGAGGATCGTTCTGATGTGGGGACGAAGGTAAAACATATTAGGATCATCTGGTTATTATTCCGCTCAATTGATAAGAGCCATCTGGGAGGAATTGGATCCTCTAGTAAGTAATGAGCTACTTTATATCGAGGTATTATTGCTGACGTAGGTTGAAAAGAACCGTTAAGTATTTAATTATAAATGTGCTTACAATTACAATTCCTAACTTTATTATTATTTTTTATTTCAATATGTGTGCGAAAGTCAGTTTGTTTGTTACGCTTTCACGCTAAAACGGATGTACGGATTTAGATGTAATTTTGCATATGGGTCACCAGCTAGGTGACCACATACGATACTTTTCTTGATCCCACGGGATCAAGCCTTATGCGGGTGAAAATGCGGGGCGCAGCGAGTTTTATATAATAAGAACCTAACTGTTTATTACAATTATTAAGTAGGTAACTACCTACTAAAGTTATAAAACAAAATAATTCCCCGTATAAAACAAGTATTTCCAATTTTATTAATCATTAAAACTGTTTAATAGTTTTTGAAATGTAATTAAGTGCTTTATAGTGAAAGTGTGTTAATGTTACACAAATAAAACTGAATAAGTGCCTTTATTCCCCTTAGCAACCTAACATATTTTCACATATACATTTTTAATACATTTTCTCGTTCATGTTAGCGTGTCGATGGCAAAAATAAGTCGAAAAAAAAAATTAAGTACAGTACGTCGATTCTGTAAAATTCAAACAACAACTCGCATCTCACATCGCTATTCACTCTCACTTCACATTATTTGACATTTTGAATTTAGAACACCAGTCAAGAAACTCACAGCGGATTCAGCCGGTCGATTCTGTAAAAATCTCACCGTGAAAAGTTAGGTGAAGTGAGTTTGTTTTTGCTAGGAATTGACACTATTGACAGCTCACTCCACGCTCACTTCACCTTAGTTTTCACGGTGAGATGGTTACAGAATCGCACTGCTGATTCGAAGTTTAGAATGAGGTCGCCGTGCAGCGCAGCACACATGAAACAGTACGCCAAGCGGGCGCCCGCGCCGTGCGCGCGCCTAACGCAGCGCACGGCCTTACAGAATCACACGGCAGATTTTAAATTTGTTGGGCCCAAAATTCAGCAACGCGAATACCGTTCGCTGACGCAGCCATTAGATCCTCACGTGTGCAGGTGACTGGGCATGCGGTGCAAGATGGGAGGTGAGCCGTTGTCTGTGGAGAGACGCCGCATCACACCGGAGATCTGAGCCGTCCATGAGCCCCCACTTGTGGAGGTTGGCCTTGCTGCGGCCTACTTGGATACGAAGACTATTTAAGTATTTTCTCGTTAGGAACTTTAGCAACCAATCAATCTGCCTAGCCTTTTCCCAACTACGTTGGGGTCGGCTTCCAGTCTAACCGGATGCTTTTGATTTTCGTCAAGTCGTCCCAAATGGGCCGTAGGCATGTGGGACGAGTTGATGAATTACTCGCAGCTGAATACCAGTATTTTACATGGAGCGACTGCCTATCTGACCTCCACAACCCAGTAACTGGGCAATACGATACCCCTTGGTAAGACTGGTTGTCAGACTTTCGGGCTTCTGACGACCCGTTACGACTGTCAAAGATCCACAAATGACAGCCGGGACCAATGGCTTAACGTGCTTTCCGAGGCACGGAGGAGTCTCGTTATGTAAAAATGGTCATCCGCGGACCAACCCCGACAAGCGTAGCTTAACCCGATGGATCGACCCGTGCGGCTGTTATAACTTAGCCACGAGCTCCTCCTACGTAGGCAGCAACCAACAATTGTTTTAAAACCAACACACAGAGTTGATAAAGGTGCCACAGACGACACTACGTTGAAGACACAAATCTAGTTTGGCGGCGTAAGATTGCTTAAACTTCGCCCAAGTCGCACATCTGCAGTTGCCACCGAGTTCATTTACATTAACTGGTGACGTGTTCAGTACTTGAGAACTTATTGTGGACTTAGTCTCACTTATAACGTTAAATGAACACCTTAGAGCCTTTTGTAGTGTTCCGATACCTCAAAAGAAAAAAACCGGTCAAGAGCGAGTCGGACTCGCGCACCGAGGGTCCCGTTCCGATTTCTAAAAAAGTGTGCTATTTAGAGACATCGTTTTATTTTTCTTGTAATCTTTACATAAACTTCTATCACACAGAATAATTTCTGATTTTTCGCTTTGCAAACTTCGGAGATAAGGGGAAAAAATGTAAAAAAAATACCGTTCCCGGTATTTTTTTTTAAATTTTTCATCAAAAGTTGAAAACTATGCAGCTTAAAAAAAGGAAAAAAAAGTTTCAGAATGTGCAAATAGCGCTCTTTCATATGATATCCCACATGCCCTAATATACCCACTTTAAATTTTTAGGACCCGCTTTCAGTCCCTGATGCAAAAAAAAAAAAAATATTTTTAATTCTTTCTTATTTGCAAAATAGTTGGATAAACGTTATCTAAAACTGTTCCAAATTTCAAGTTGATAGCATTAGTAGTTCTTGAGATATACAGCTGTGACAGACAGACAGACGGACAGACAGACTGAGTCACACCATAAGGGTTCCTTTTTTACCATTTTGGTACGGAATACTTGTAGGATCACTGCGTTGTACGTAGGTAACACTTAAAGCTCGAAAAAATCAAGCATCTACCTAAGTCAACGCAATACAAAAATACAGTTGCAGTTTGCAGTTGGAGAATTGACCGTGACGTATATCGATGTACGGGAGAACAGGTTTTTCAACTACAATGTTAAGTTTGTTTTTGCGATAAATTCATCCCAACTGCCGGTTTTGTTTTTTTTTTTGTAAGGGAAACAGTAATGAGCAGTTGGGGAAATGAGTTGTTGAGCAGATTGAGTATATAACTTAAATTGTCCTTATAGTCAATAAAAAAAATCAATAGTCATTTATTCAAATTAAGCTGAGAATCAGCACTTTTGGAACGTCAAAATTATATATACATAAGACAGTCCCCACAAAACGCCCGCCCTTCACCACTTCCTAGTGCTTTAGCTGGGAAGAAGAAGTGGCGGAACAAACTCCCCAGCAGCACAGCTGTCTGTTCAGTTAGAAGAACTTGATTCGATACAATAGTATGCAAAAATTCAACATTGGTTTCCGTATTTGTCGTGTCAATAGTAGTTAGAACAAGTTTTTAATGAGGTCTTTTCCATTCATTTAGTCTATTTCATAAACATTTATACCTGTCTAAATCCCCAAATACTAAAGTTTCGGATGTAATAATGGCTCAATACTTTCACAATACACGAATTTGAAGAAAATTACAAAGAAAATTATCAGCCTCTAAACATCTATGTAATTGTTCTTGTTGTTTAAGAAGTACTCTAATAACAAAGTGAACAGTAGGATAATCGCAGTGATTCACCCATTGTCCTAATCGTACCAAATAGCGTTAAATATCCACGATTTATGAGCGTTAAACACAAACATTTAATTAATATAATTACAAACGGCTATACTTACAATTATTGAGATAGCTACTGATGAGGGTGCGAACTCTTGAATGTAAACATTAAGTTCGTCAAAAGGGACAATCAAAAGGTCCCTCAGATGGCCTTGTAACAAGGACAGGACGCTCTAATTAATTGAAATGTTTATGATCTCACAGGATATCAGTCTGGAAGGCAACTCGTAGATAAAATTAACAAGTTTATCGAAATTTGATGAAACTCGTATTTAATATCAACAGAAGTAGTTTTGTAAACAGCATAGTAGTGCTGGGTATTTAATGGGTAAATATTTACTGTTATACAGGTGGATTTCTAAAGCTAACTTTAGTTATTTCAGTGTTATTTCTGGGAAATATTCAGAGGGTTTGATCAAGTTAGGTGTTAATTGATACACAGTGATAATTCAGTGACTCTAAGGAGGATTGTAATTGGTTTAACAGTGTAATTAATTCCTTACTATCTCCGATCTATTGAAATGGTATAGATATTATTGACTGTTAACAAATCGTACTTTATTATTTGACTAGCTGCACCCTGCGATTTCACCCATATAGACCGGGATAAAAGGTAGCCTATGTGTTAATCCAGGGTATAAGCTATCCACATACCAAATTTCATCCAAATCGGTCCAGCCGTTTGAGCGTGAAGAAGTAACAAACATAAAAACACACACACACACACTCACAAACTTTCGCCTTTATAATATGAGTGTGATGTGAAGATTTTGATATTTGATTGGTTACTCAATCACGGCAATCGATAATATTGACCAATAATTTATCTACAAAGAAGAAAGAATAATAATCTAGAAGCCGAATGGATTCCATGCTTTCCATTTCGGAAAATTGAGAAGATTTTCGGGCGGGCGGAAAAAATATGATGAAAAGGCTACTGTGACCTACAGACTGTCTTGAGTTTGATGCGATATTCTTAGGTATTGTTTTTTCAATAACTTTGAGACATGGCACAGGCATTTAATAAATAAAATAAAAGCAGAAATAAATGCTTTTCACTCTCATGTTCCGTTACAAATACCAGGGAAACCACATTATTGCCACCCAAACAGAAGTAATATTCCTCATTTCCGAGCTCATAAATATTAGAACAAGTTCAACTACCTATAATATCCTTTTGATGTCTATTTTCCATCCATTTAATTCAATCAAAGGGAAGGTGGGCTATAAACACGGATGTAATCCCCTCGAGCCACATTGCAAGGGTTTTGCTTATAAATTAGGTATGTATTAAAATAGTTCCGGATTTCCTTGACATTCGTTAAGCTTAATGTTACGTAAGGGTGTTATCACCGAACAAATGTAACAAAATTGGGGAATATAGGTTTAAATTATTTGGTATACTTAGTAATAATATCATGTAGTATGGCGCCAGCTGAAAGTCTATTGTTATTTATGAAGTGAGTAGGTATTTAAAAAAGTATCAGCATTGCCATACAATAAACGTTTTTTTCTATTCTATTCTATTCTACAACGTGGCAATGCTGCCAGCCTTTTAGGCACTTTTTCTGTTGACAGCGATGCGGACGAATTTTTTAATCCCTTAAGATTCTTTCCCCTCCTTTTTTATACCATACCTGTATATAATATTATTATTAGTATAACATTGTAGGCTTTTAAATTATGTAAATAATATTATCTTGAAAATTGAAATAAAAACTACCTATTAAAAAAAACTAAGATCATGTTTCACATAAAACCAAAATACCTAACATTGCATCTGAAATGAACTTATATCTTTTGTGTAGTCTAAATATCCAAAACGTTTTTACTGAGTGAATTTCATGAAATCATTTTCTACGTCCATTTTTACACTGCACTTGAAGAAATCAACACAAAATAAAATAGGTAAGTACTTGTTACAGCCCCATTTCTTTCATCCTTCAATGTAACGCAGGTGAAATCATATTTTATGCCCCTTAAAGGGAGTTTCCATGCTTAGATACGTGTCGGTTTTTTGTAAATAAGGACCATTATCCCTTGACGGCTCCTTTCGAGGTGTTTAATGTAGTGCCTAGCTGCCCTTTGCCCTTGTTCCATTAATAATAGGATCGCGCAATCCAGATTAACAACCCAAATTAAAAATCAATAACATTCGTAACAGATGAAAGTTCTCGAGAATTGTTTCGAATTTTGTTGCTCAATAATTTGTAAATGTTCTTGTATGTAATTATTGCTTTTATTAGGGTGGGTTGCACCAAGGGCTATATTATAGTTTCCGTCAAAGTTAATTTTACCATCATGTTGTTCACCGCTATTTATTTATTTTATTTATTTATTTATTTATTTAACTGACCAACTTACACTAACAGTAAAATACTACACATACAAGTTATAGGTCATATATAGGTACAGATATAAACTAAAACAATATTATAACATACATTTAAAACAAGATGAAACACACCACAAAGTTAATTACACATAACAAAACATAAGTAATATCTACGACGCAGAGATAGTACTAGGAGTGGCAATAGACTCCAGGTAAGCATTAGCAGTTTGCAGGAACCTCAGTTCGGTACTTGCTATGTCAAATGAGTTCGGAGCAGGGACATGATATTCGACGCGTCTAACAGAATACAGTTAAAATTATGACATCAGCTAAAAAAACTGACAAATGGAACAACCCATTTTTTAAAACTTTTTCGATAATATTTTATAGCCCATTTTTTGTCTAACTGATACTTTAACAAGCGTGGGTGTCACCCATCCTTAGTGATTAAAAGAAATAATTAACCATTAGCAATTATACTTCATTAAAAAATAAATGTACAGACATATTTTTATGTAGCTTTCACTAGTTCACAAAGGAATTGAAAATATTTTACAACATGTTGAAAAAATGAAATAACGTCCGGTACAGCGAGCGATGCAGCCAATCGGCCTAAATCCTTCATTCCGGAATTTATTATTAATAAAAATCAGTTTCCTGCTCTCAGTTCTGATATACGTGTTTCACATTATAATCGCAAAAGGTTCACAGATAAAATGTAAAGCAAACAAGAGAAATAAAGAAAAAAGAAAAAATGTTATCAGCCAGACCTTCCGATGACGCACAAAGGCAGGGATCAAAAAGATCAGTGTTTTCTTTGGAAATGTTTAATGTTATACATTCCTGGTACTTTCAGGTATTTAAGTAGGTAGGTACCCACTTCGGGAATCTTTGAACTTTCTACTTTTTTGGCTTTTCATACCAACCTTTCATTAGATGTGGCATGCCTTTCTGAAAGATAAAACTGTGAAGATTTCACAAGTTTTCGTTTTTTAGGGTTCCGTACCTCGAAAGGAAAAAACGGAACCCTTATAGGACGCAATAAAATAATATTGCCATTTATGCCACATATTTTGATACTCGCAAATAAATCAAAACCTATAGGGTACTTCCCGTTGACCTATTAATCATTATATTTGGCAAGAAGCTGGTCTTCCAGCATAAGTAAAGGAAAATGTCTGAAAATTATTTTGAAGTTTTATCACGTGTTTTATTATTTTGCGATTACAAACTTACATTTGCAGACCGTGACGTATATCAATGTATGAGAACATTTTTTTCAACTACAATTAAGTTTATTTATTCATCCAAACTACCTAAGGATCCCTTGATTGTGCGTGCCATTTTTTTTGGGCCGGTATTTTTTTATTTTCTGTGTTTTCGTTAATTCTGTGTTAAAAAAAAAATACATTCAGATTCGTAGCTCGTGATAAAATAATAGATACAAATACAAAACGTGACCTCAATCAAACTTTTAATCCACTATTTAAAACAAAAATGTTGTCTATTGATTCGCTCAAAATAAACAATAACATAATGTACCTACGGAAATCCGGAAACAGTAGGTAGCTATTTGATTTGAAAACGTGTGTAAACTATGAAGAGTACATTATAAATCGGGGTTCTCTGAAACTGATAAAAGTTGAAATAGATTTGTTACCTCGGGCCATGTTCGCCAATAACGAGACTTTAACAACGGATGCAGGTATCACTGACTTGTGTAGGTATTACTTTGGTAAGGGAAAACCATTATTTCATTGAATAAGTTATTTTTTGAACAACTGGCAGTTGCTGTATACTAATGCAGTATGCTAATAATAGAATTAGTTCTCTCTAGAATACCCTAGGACCACATAACTGATAAAAGAGGTTAGAAGGGTCTTGTGAGCGGGGCAGGCGCGCCGCACTTGTGATCAGACGATCATATGTCAGCCGAAATTTGTTTTACCGGCCAATAATCGTGCTCTTACTGTGACAGAGTACGAAGCTCCGCGAAAAAAGGAATTATGCCGTGTTCCGCTATTATAACGTGTCGAAAAACAAGCCAGGCCTGTTTAATCTGTTCTGTGCCTAGGATTTTCATTGAAATGCAACGACGCTTGCTCGGTTCTAAAAGACATGAGGATTTAATGTCTTTTAGAACCAAACAAGCGACATTGAAATGCCACAACGCAACGCAACGCAACGCAATCACGGAGCAGTGTGGCATCGCTCAAAGGGAAAGATATCTTTGCGGTGCGGCGTCGCAACGCATCGTGTGCATAGGCCCTAAGTATAATATTTATTATGTAACAACAATTCCAGTGTTATTAAATGACTTACGTATAGAGATACGTAAGTCATTTAAATCTGTTAATTGTTTTATATTGTTTCCCTTACAATTCCTTTCCATCCCTTTCGGTGTCATACTAATACAATAAAGTTTTGTTTGTTTCCAATTTTTACGCGGCTTTTCGTCTACCGTGTCCTGTGACGTTTCCTATACGATATCAATCTGCTCTCTGAAAGGCACATCAATCGGAAATATGTGATTTTTCCGTGGAGCCTTGTCACAAAGCAAGCAAATAAAGTTTCCAACGTTTCGGAAAACTTACTTTGTGAAAGCTGACTTTCGGTAAAATCTCGAACTGAACAGTATTTTTGGCTGTGTGGTTTTCGGCAAAATTTGCCACTCTCTCTTTTCCCGTTTAGTAAGCGAATGATGGTTTACACCAGAAAGGGGAATCTGTTTTATTTTTTAATGCAATAAGGAAGGCCTGATAGGAATTTTACAGGAAGTACATAGGTATTATTGCATTTTTCTTTAAGACCATTACCAGAAAAATAGAAACCAGATTCATGTAACAGCGTTCAAAACTCAATCAAATATCTGAAAATCGAGCCAATACGGGCTTTCAACCACACGAGCAACCATTCAGCCAGCAATATTAAAAAAATACCATAAAAAAACATACAGGTCTATTCTGTTACTATCTGTTATTTTTCTGTATATTGTGTTTATGGGGTTATCTATATAAATAAATAGAGAAGTCCTGACTGACTGATTGACTGACTCATCAACGCCCAGCCCAAACTCTTAGACCTAGAAAGCTGAAATTTGGCACAGAGGTTCCCTTTATAATTTAAACAAGGAATAAGGAAGGAATTCCCGGTAGTACGTTCCTGTGGGATATTTTCCGACATCCACGCGGGCGAAGCCGCGGGCAAAAGCTAGTTGGTAATAATATGTCGGCAATCCAATATGAGGATGTAGGAGAGGTCATTTGCAATCAAATGACCTCTTATGATTCCTATGCTTTCATGATTCTAGATCAACGGGAAGTACCCTATAGGTTTTGATTTACTTGCGAGTTTCAAAAAATGTCGCATAAATGGCCATATTTTTTTATTGCGTTGACTTATAAGCTTGATCTTTTTAACCGACTTCTAAAAAAGGAGGAGGTTCTCAATTCGGATGTTTGTATTTTTTTTTTTTTTTTTTTTATGTTTGTTCGCGCATAACTCCGTCGCTTGCCAACCGATTTGAAAAAATATTTTTTTGTTAGAAAGGGTATGCTTCCCAAATGGTCCCATTTTTGTCAAAATCCAGTTCTGATGATGGAATCCTGGAGAAATCGAAGGAACTCTTCAAATATTATAGGCACACTTATAGCGATTTGGGTATTTTTATAGTAGCTCGTGCATTTGCTCTCGGAAAGCACCACTTGGTGAAGTGGAACTGATGATGAAGACCACAGATGGTTACCGGAACTACTCAATGATAAATATTTCACTGGTTGCGATTCGATTACTTTAATATGGTTGCTATGCAATTTCCGCTCGTCACACAATGCGTGTGGTGAGTGGTTGTTGAGGAGCTCTCCTGGTTCTTACCAGCAGAACTCCTCAACAATTAACGTCCCAGCATCGGGAAAAGCAATATTTTGTAACATGTGATGAGCAATTGACATTAGACTATTGTAACTTATACAAATTATAAACAGACCCACTAAAAAGAGAGAAATAAAAACTTTTTAACAAAAAAAAAACCGACTTCCAAAAATCACTACAAAGTGAAAAATAACTTTTATTTCGGAAGTCGGTGGCAAAAAAAAAGAAATTAAATAAAAAACGAAAGACACCGACTTCCGAAATCTTCCGATTTTTGGAAGTCGGTTTTTTTTTTGTTAAAAAGTTTTTTTAGAACTCCAAGGGACCATAGACCTACGTATTTGACATTAATTTCAACTTAATATCTTCATGCGTTCCTGAGAAAAAGGGTCTTGACAGACAGACAGACAGACGGACAAACAAGTGATCCTTTAAGGGTTCTGTTTTTTCCTTTTGAGGTAAGGAACCCTTAAAATGGTTGACATTTGCATTGGAGTCATTTATTGCGGTAATTTGGATGACCTCTCCTACATCTCGATAGTGGATTGCCGACATATTAACAATAACCCTGTAAGTATATTCTATTGTTTTCATACAGGACTTTGTTTTTTTATTTTCTTTTTTTCGTAAGTAGTTTTATTTTGTATTTCTATAGTTATAAATATATATAGTGTTTAGTTTAGTTTGTGATCTTTCTGTGCGAGTCGCAATAAATACTTTTTCTGTCTGTCTTTAATTTTGCACTAGCTTTTGCCCGCGGCTTCGCCCGCGTGGATGTCGGAAAATATCCCATGGGAACGTACATGTGGAAAACATAGGGCCGTCGGTACCGTGTATAGTAGGCATAAAGCTACCAGTCGGCATGATTTTTTCCGACATCTTCAACAGTCGTCGTCATATTTCAGCCAATTTACACAAAACCATAATGAATTACACTGAATCACTCCGTTCATTGGAGAAAACCGTATGAAAATCCGTTCGGTACTTTTTGACATTATCGCATTCAAACAAACACACTTACGCGGCGGGGGGACTTTGTTAATTACTTAAAATTTACTATGCCAGTCACGCTCTAATAACAAATAACTTTTGTCCGAGTGTCCACTCGTTCAAATAATTTCCTCACCAGAACTTCGAATGAAATAAAGACTAAATGTTACCTCAAGATTCGAACTATGACTACATTTCCAATACTTTAAATCTCTTATAAAGAGGTAATTACACAAACATTTGTCAACCCCTATTGTACCCGCTCAAAAACGCTGTACCACATATTTCTTTATTTCCTACCAAAAGCATAAATTTGAATTTTCATATCCCTAACTTAAGAAATGCTGGGTTTCCCATCTTTCATCCCCTATATCACCCCTTGTAGTATTGTTTTTGAAAGTATCCTGTGTCCTTTCCCAAGATTTCGGATTTCGACAAAATTTGGCAAGGCTTTATATAGCTATAAAGCCTTGCCAAATTTTGTCGAAATCCGTGCAGTTTTGTAAATTTTAAAATCAACCCCTATTTTACCCCCTTAGGGGATGATTTTTCAAAAACGCTGAACCGCATATTTCTTTGTTTGCTATCAAAAGCATACATTTTAATTTTCACATCCCTAACTTAAGAAATACTGAGTTTCCATACAAACTTTCATCCCCTATATCACCCCCTGTAGGATTATTTTTAAGACAAAAAGTAGTCTATGTCCTTCCCCAGGATGCTATATAAAGCCTTGCCAAATTTTAACGACATCCGTGCAGTTTTGTAAATTTTAAAATCAACCCCTATTTGACCCCCTTAGGGGATAATTTTTCAAAAACGCTGAACCGCATATTTCCTAATTTCCTACCAATAGCATAAATTTGTTATCCCTAACTTAAGAAATACTGGGTTTCCCTTACAAACTTTCATCCCCTATATCACCCCCTGTAGTATTGTTTTTGAAAGTATCCTATGTCCTTTCCCAGGATGCTATATAAAGCCTTGCCAAATTTTGTCGAAATCCGTGCAGTTTTGTAAATTTTAAAATCAACCCCTATTTTACCCCCCTAGTGGATGATTTTTCAAAAACGCTGAACCGCATATTTCTTTATTTCCTATCAAAAGCATACATTTTAATTTTCACATCCCTAACTGAAGAAATACTGAGTTTCCCATACAAACTTTCATCCCCTATATCACCCCCTGTAGTATTATTTTTGAAAAAAAATTGTATTCTATGTCCTTCCCAAGGATTCTATATACAGCTTTGCCAAATTTTGTCGAATTCCATGCAGTTTTGTAAATTTTAAAATGAACCCTTATTTTACTATATTTTACCCCCTTAGGGGATGATTTTTCAAAAACCCTGAACCGCATATTTCTTAATTTCCTACCAAAAGCATACATTTTAATTTTCACATCCCTAACTTAAGAAATACTGAGTTTCCCATACAAACTTTCATCCCCTATATCAACCCATGTAGTATTATTTTTGAAAAAAAAAGTAGCCTATGTCCGTCTCCAGGATACCATCTATAGCCTTGCCAAATTTTATCGAAATCCGTTCAGTGGTTTAGGCGTGAAAAGGTAACAGACAGACAGACAGACAGACAGAGTTATTTTCGAATTTATAATATTATATAGTATATATAGTATATAGTATATATAGTATAGTATGGATTATTCAACTCCCAAAAATTATTTATAGATTGAAATTCAGTACGTAATAGGTTTTATAAAGTGATTACGAAACTCATTCCACTTCATGCATGTAAGTCTAGAAACTTTGCATTCTCATTATAATATGGGGGAACATGGAAATATGCTAACTTGAGTTTAACTTATTATCTGATTAAGCTTTTATGGAACACATTTTATGAAGTTACAAGTTTAAGACTTAAGACTCTTATGTGAATATGTCGGATCGGACATTTGCAAACGATGCTTTGTAATAAGTTATGGCTAGTTTACACAGTGCGAGCCAGCGCGTGGATCAGCTTACCGAGTAGCTGCAGTATAGCAACTCGCACTGTGTGGACGTATCATACGAGTTACTCGCACTTGCGAGTAAGACAGTAGCTCGCAGCCGAGTAACTTCAACACTTTCCTCACACGGCACATTGTCCCTGGGAGTTCTAAAAAAACCAAGCTTCTAAGTCAACGCAATAAAAAAATACGGCCATTTATGCAACATATTTTGATGTTCGCAAGTAAATCAAAACCTATAGGGTACTTCCCATTGACCTAGAATCATGAAATTTGGCAAAAAGCAAGGTCTTACAGCACAAGTAATGGAAAAAGTCCGAAAATTTATAATTTATAATTTTATCGCATAAAAAATATATTTTTATGTATGTCATCTGTCAAGGCCCTTTTTCTCAGGAACGTGTAGAGGTGTCAAGTTGAAATTAATATGAAATACGTAAGTTTATGGTCCCTAAGAGTTCTAAAAAAATTAAGCTTCTAGATCAACACAATAAAAAAATACGGCCATTTATGCGACATATTTTGATACTCGCAAGTAACTCAAAACCTACAGGGTACTCGCAGTTGACATAGGATCATGAAATTTGGTAAGAAGCAAGGTATTACAGCACAAATAATGGAAAAAGTCCGAAACTTGGTAATTTATAATTTTATCACATAAAAAAATATTTTTAAGTATGTCATCTGTCAAGGCCTTTTTACTCAGGAACGCGTAGAGGTATCAAGTTGAAATTAATATCAAATACGTAAGTCTATGATCCCTTAGATTTCTAAAAAAATAAATCTTCTATGTCAACGCAATAAAAAAATACGGCCATTTATGCAACATATTTTGATACTCGCAAGTAAATCAAAACCTATGGGGTACTTTCCGTTGACTTAGAATCATGAAATTTGGCAAAAAGCAAAGTCTCACAGCACAAGTAAAGTAAAAAGCCTGAAAATTGATTATTTGTAGTTTTATCACATAAAAAAAATAGTTTTTAGTTTTCTTTTTCTGGCAAAATGTGGGTGTACTATAGGTACACCTCTGACCAACACTTCTGGGAAACAAGGCGTGATGTTATGTTTAAGAATAGTTTTTTCCGAATACAAACTTAAATATGCAGTTGGAGAATTGTCCGTGACGTATATCAATGTATGGGAGAACATGTTTTTCAACTCAATGTTAAGTTTTTCTTTGGGATAAATTCTTTTCAACTACGGAACCCTTCATTGTGCGTGGTCCGATATGCACTTGGCCGGTTTTTTTTTTTTGTGTTTTTCATATACTTTTATCTGACGCGCTGTCGCGAGCGTATAAATATAATAAAAGTGCAAACCTAACATATGCATCAAAGTATTTTTGTTTTTTAATAGAATGAGTACAGTCCGCGAGGCCTAAGATGAGCTTTGCATTTGTTTGAGCGGTCACCAAAATGGTACGAGAGCCCATGACCAAAATTTTTGTCTTATCATTTTACTTATGACAAAATCTTCAATCGTCGTATCGTTTTACGTTTTACAACGACAGAACAAAAGCTGATTGCCAAAAAGCAGTATAAACCGGTCTTAAACCAAACAAAGAACGCGTCGCGCTCTATGCTGGACGTCATACCTACACTATGTATATGCACTCACACTAATGCAAAGCTCAGCGTAAACCTCGCGGACTGTACCTACTCATCATTATTATTATTTGTAGTGTAAAACATCGTAACTGACATTTGCCACCTTTCACTCCTGCCCAGCACAAGCGAATACCTGTGAGTGAAATCAAGTGGTTACTTAGCAGTTATATAAAGGGTAAGTCGAAGATGTTGGCGCAAATAGCTCTTAACCGTGGTGATGTACTGGTAAACGCATTAGACGTCCTGATGGAGCAATCAGCTCGACACTCTAACTTTAATGGGCTATATTAAAAATCGATGGCGTTAGTGACGCGATGTGCGAAAGCAGGTTTCGGCAAGTTGCTTATGGATTTTCTTAAGTTTTAGTTAAGTTAACTTTAAGTAGTGTACGTAGTTGTATTTTGAGAAAATGTGTAGTGTATTTTTAAGGTTTGCATATAAAACATCTGATTATTATTGAATTTTGTGTAACAATTTAGTCTATTATAATTAAGTCTTGTCTATAATAATTAACTATGTATTTATACCGGGTGATTTTTTAATGACCAGCCAAATTTTCACAGGGTGAAAATTTGGCTGGTCAGGGGTTTGGGACCAACTTTGAAATCACGAAAAAAAAACCAGCGGTTTCCTACAAAAGTTCAATACCTACTAGATCAAAATGTATGAAACAGCTGATATTTTTTTTTCGATTTCAAAGTTGGTCCCATAGTAAAAGTTGTTCATATTCATGGGTAGAACACCCTGTGAAAATTTGGCTGGTCATTAAAAAATCACCCTGTATAGTTCAAAAGGTATTGAAGCCTGGGTAAAAAAAAGATAACCTATTTACATTTAGTCAGTCAGCCAGATAATACAAAAAAATTTAACACGTATTTTTTGCTTTATCATATTAATAAAAAAAATACTTAGATTATCATTCTCCTGCCCTTATCCCAATTTATTTTGGGGTCAGCGCAACATGTTTTTTTTCCATACTTCTCTATTAGTCGTCATCTCGGTAGTCACACCCTTTCTAGCCATGTCATCTTTCACACAGTCCATCCATCGTTTCTTTGGTCTTCCCCTACTCTTATAGCCATCGACATTCATACTCAAAACTTTCCTCACCACATTTTCCTCATTCCTCCGCATCACATGCCCATACCATGACAACCGGTTTCCGCACAACTTTTCAGTCACCGGTGCCACTTTCAAGCTTCCTCTTATGTACTCATTTCTTATTCTATCCATTCGTGTAACACCACACATTCCTCTTAGCATTCTCATCTCAGCTTCATGCAGTTGCTTTTCATTCATCCCTTTGTGGCCCAACATTCTGATCCATACAAGACAGCAGGTCTTACCATTGTTTTATATATCTTCCCCTTAAGTTTAAAGGGAATGCGGGACTCGCAGATTATTCCCGTGACCTGCCGCCATTTCATCCATTCAGTGTTAATTCTGTGCTTAACCGTACCGATCTACTTCACCATCGCTTTGGACGAGTGAACCGAGATACCGAAAGTCGGAGCAGACTGGGAGAAGCGCGCCATCAAGCGCTATGGCTCCAGCACTGGAGATACCGCCGAAATCGCAGAACATGTTTTCGGTTTTGGTTCTGCTGATTTTCAAGCCAACATTCTCCAGCTTCTGTTGCCATTTCTCCAATCTGCTCCGAATCTCAGGTACATCTTCACCGACAAGAACAATGTCATCGGCAAACAGCATGCACCAGGGTGCCTCTTCCTGTAGATTCGACGTCAGAGCATCCATAATCAACAGGAAGAGGTAAGGACTTAAAGCAGACCCTTGGTCAGGGGCGGCTGTACCTTAAGTGCACTCGTGCGCTGCACTACCAGATTTGTAATAGGTTTAGGAAGAAACACAAAATGTTTAATACATCTGTTAACATATCTATCTATTTAATACTAACGAAATAATGACGAACCAATTAAACTCTTTGCTAAACTATTAAGATTTATTTTCGCTGTAAAGAAAATTCCTCGTGCGCTAGGCCGAGCGCACGGCGAATGCTCATACAACTTCTATGAGATACGAGCTAAAACGCCTAGCGCGTGAGACAGAAGATAGTTGGTACAAACTGTATGGAGTAAAAAGTCCATTCTCGTGCGCCGCACGGGCGCCGAATTTGACCGAGCCGAACCGAAGATTACCGATTACCGAGAGCTCCCGAGTAGTCCCGAGGTTTGACAAAATTTGCCGCCGCGATGTTTTATTTACGTTAAATCGTGAATTAAGTACTTCTTTGTTTTGTTTTTGTATTCAGAATTTAACTGAAAGGATTTAATATACTATGTGGGACAGTGTGTGTGTGTGGTGTGAGCTGTGAAAATGAGCGTTATCTTTGACTACAATAAAAACAATAATAAATATTTTCAAAACAAATTAGAAATAAAATCGGCTAGACCGTTTATCATTTCTTAGTTTATAACAAGAGTTCAAAACTTTTTAAGATAGTTTATAACAAGTTTTAAAAGGGAAATGTTTGTTTTCCTTGCATTATTTTTGGTGTTGATTCAATCAATACTATACCAGAACTTAATAAAAAGGTGATCGAACATTTCGTTTCGGAAAAAAGTCGACGAATTGATTTAAAATTAAAAAAAAGTACCTTTATGCAAAATATCGTTCTATTGCATTTTTCAATCCTAATAATTAGTGAGCTAGTAAAGTGCACCGCCAGTTCCACGACCCACCAGCCGCCACTGCCCTTGGTGCAAGCCAACAGCCACATTGAACTCGTCGGTATTGCCAGCAGCCGACCGGACGTAGGTACGAGATTGACTGTACATAGCACGAATTAACTCTACGTAATTCCCGGGCAAACCTTTCACTTTCAAGGCCCACCACAACACATCCCGAGGTACCCTATCATACGCTTTCTCCAGATCAATGAACACCATGTGCAAGTTCTTGTGTGCACGTCTGTACTTCTCGCACAATTGGCGGAGTGCAAAAGTGGCGTCCATTGTTCCTCGACCTGGCATAAACCCAAACTGGTTCGGGGTAATTTCACTCTCCTCTCGCAGTCTTTTCTCTATTACTTTCTCCCATACCTTCATACTATGTGACATGAGCTTTATTCCTCGATAGTTGTTGCAGTCCTGTACATCACCTTTGTTCTTGTAAATGGGCACTAGCGAACTATTGCACCATTCTTGTGGAATCCCTCCTTCATGCAACAACTTATTGAAGAATAAAGTCAGCCACATACATCCATCTTCTTTTAAGCACTTCCATACTTCTACTGGTATATCATCTGGGCCCAGAGCCTTTCCATTTTTCATACTACTACTAAAAAAAATACTTAGATAACACGCATTAAAGTTCGTTTCGTTTTTTCTACGTATAAAATCTAGATATTATGCGTGACGTCATACCAATCTTTTGGTTAAATGTAAAAAAAGAAAAAAATATGCGTCCAATATTTTTTAATAATGTAAATGATGGACAAAAAAAATTTTAGTCATCCTCCCCATTTACACATTGTAGAACAGTTACCAATTTCTGTGAAAGCATCAAATATTTATTTTTTTACTCCAGGTAATGGATAAAAAAATCTAAATAAAAGTTTACTTGTGAAAGTCAGCTCCCTAAACTAAATTGTTTTTAAAAGGTCCTTTCCTTACAATATTATCCAACATCAAATTACTTAATATAATATGAGAAAGTTCTTTTATGAAAACTTTTTTGTATATTATTAATTAATTATTTACAAATAAGCTAAATTGTATTTTCGAGGAAATATCGTATCTACTTACATTTTATAATCAGTACCTATTTAATTTGCGGCGGGCAAGGACCTCTCTCCGTAGATGTTAGTGTACGGAAATGAGACAACTTCACTTTCTACAGAGAAAAGCTCGGAAAGTTGACATCGCGATATAACCATGTAACCTATCTACAGTCGTCTACAGTCATAACTATTCTGTGCCGAATGAGTTCTTATTTTAAAATGGTAGTAGCGCTACGTTATTACTAGACTATTTTGGAATCAGTTGCTAACTTGAAAACTTTCCTACATTGGTGCCCCCCGCATGCAAAAAGAGGGGTGTTATAAGTTTCACCGCTATGTGTGTGTGTGTGTCTCTCTCTCTGTGGCTCTGTAGCTCATAAACGGGTGGACCGATTTGGGTGCTTTTTTATATGAAAGCAGGTTTTCTAGCGGTGTTTCAAGGTCATCCCCTCTTTTGTTAGCTGCGTTAGTGATCTTAGACGCATAATGGGTACCTATTTACTTTACTTTCACACATAATGTGTGACCTAAAATTTGAAACACCCATGTACCTAATACAACTATGAAAGATTATAATGGAGTTCTTGGTCTGATGTTGCAGCCAGGATATCCAGCAGACTAGTACACTCTTGAAAAAAATATTAGCAGAATATGTCGTGTTTGGATTCGTTTTGATTAAAATTAACAGCGTGATTGTCGGTAGGTTAGGTTACCTACCAACCTATTCCTAAAAATAACTTTATTTGTAACGAGAAGACATTACAGGCTTTTATTACTTACCTATTTAGAAAACAGTTCACTATGTTCATAAACTTATAACAACTTTTAATAATAATATTAATGATCTGGTCTGAAAATATCTAACATACAAAAATCAGTTTAATACAAGACAGTACTTTCAGAAATTAAATAGAGATATTATCTCACTTGTGTTTTTATGAAAGAAAATAATCGGACGAATCCTAAAACAAATAAATTATAACCGTAAACAATAACAAACATCTCTGAGTAAAAAACAGGCCTTCTGCGAGTTATTTAACGATGGCCTTACGCTTACCTACATAGGTTCTTATAGTTACCGGGTTCTGGCAAAGAGGATGTTCCGTGGAGTGGCGCCCCGAGCGACGACTCTGAACATTTGTGTTGTGAACCCTCTCAGCGTTCCACCTACATCCATCGTGCATCGTGGCTATACTTGACACACAGTCAAATGTTTACATCGACTTACAACAGTAGGTACACACCTTAAGAAAGTCAGCTATTTGATGGACATACATCTTTCATAGATTATACAGGGTGGAATTTTGTAATGCCACCTGAAGCGAAAGTACTCTTAATACTGTAGATAGAAAATTTTACTCAAAGAAAACATTCCTTTATTTTTGAATAGAAAGAAAACTGCATTCAAAGATTTTCAAAAATTCCCTTGAAATTTAAGATTTAAAAAATATTAAAAAATTAAAATTGAAGATTTCCTGGTTTTCCTATCATTTAATTTATCAAGTTTGTTAGAGAGATTTCATCCTCATTTGATCCTAACGATCAATGCAATAAAATTACAGGGTGTCATTTTTACAGATTTTAGTCGGTTCGATTCCCGGGTGTGGCAAACGAATTTTCGAAAATCTTTGAATGTAGTTTTCTTTATATTAAAAAATAAAGGAATGTTTTCTTTGAGTAAAATTTTCTATCTACAGTATTAAGAGTACTTTCCCTTCAGGTGGCATTACAAAATTCCACCCTGTATATACAGAATATTATGGTATCTTCATAATTTCAACAAATCCTATCTATATCTATTTACCTCCAAATAAATGAGCAATATTTGTATACTTAGTTACTTATACTTACTTACTTAGAGGAGCTCGTGGCTAAGTAATAACAGCCGCACGGTCGATCCGTCAAGCTAAGCTACGCTTGCCGGGGTTGGTCAGTGGATGGGTGACCATCTTTACATAACGAGATTCCTCCGTGCCTCGGAAAGCACGTTAAGCCGTTGGTCCCGGCTGTTATTCTTGAATCTTTGACAGTCGTTACGGGTCGTCAGAAACCCGAAAGTCTGACAACCAGTCTTACCAAGGGGTATCGTATTACCCAGTAACTGGGTTGTGGAGGTCAGATAGGCAGTCGCTCCATGTAAAATACTGGTATTCAGCTGCATCCGGTTAGACTGGAAGCCGACCCCAACATAGTTGGTAAAAGGCTAGGCAGATTGATTGATTTGTATACTTAGTATTTTTTTTTTGTTAAGTACCTACCACATTCTCGAAAACGGCTCTATGAAAGTTTCAATATCGACATGTAATGTACACTCACTTTTACCTTTTACCCACAACACTGTAAAAATTGCTCTTGCGTGTACTAACTAACTTATTTGTTTACGAGTAGGTAGTACCTTCTTCAAGTAATTCTCATATTTAGTTTTAAGCTTATCTTGTATTTCTTTTATTAAGTGAATTGTATTCTTTTTGAGAAATAAATGTCTTAAACCGTAATATAGGTGTTTACGGTGGTGAAAAATCAATCTAGCTGGATCTCATTTTTGGGAAAATTCGGGTCGACCCGGTACTAATGTAGGTATATATACAAATATAATACAAATAAAACCCATTAAAAATAATCCATCTCGACATCTACACAAAAATATTACCTAAATTAAAAATAATCCAGTACCTGACAAACTATGTACCTATGACAATTTTAGTTGGCAACAATGTTGTTCCGCTAAACATAAAATTCAAACACGACAAAATTGTAATTGAAAAACGAAAATACCTTTAAAAGTTACATAAATTAACCCTTTGAAGTTAACACCGTCTAAAACAGTCGTACCTATTTAAAAATCGAGCATAAACCAAAAATAAAAAGCCAAACCAATTTTTTTTTAATCCTTAATAATCTGTAATGTCGGGAGCACGGTTACTGTCTTGCTTTGACGTTTGACAGTTATAATATCCGTCGTTGTCTAAAAATGTTTCATCCTTCGAGAGAGTGGCTGCCTGTCTGCCACTTCAGTGAAGCAAGATGGTGGAATGATAAAAATCACTTGCTTTACTTAGCTTATTACTGATAAAAACGTTTTTTTTAGCCTGACTACTTACTGAAGGCTTCAACTCTAACACCCCCCTTATTCATAAAAAACTAAGACTTACCTTTTTTTTTTTTTTTTTCTTTTTTTTTTTTTTTTTTTTTATCAAATAGCTTCTCCCGCTCTGGGTGGAGCGGAAGGGCGTGTCAGACTTTTACTGACTAAAACCCACCCGTGTTCCTTCATTTGCCTATGCCAGGGCCGCGGTAACCCCTTCGGACAATCCGCGACCCCAGCGGCGTATTTTAGTTACCTAGAGCAGTGTTTTCTGTTCTTCTTTCAAACTCGAATAATAATTCGAAATTTCGAAAGAAATTGACAATACACTGTTTATAATAGGTTTATAGAGCGTTTTAGTTTTTTTTTTATGAATAGGGGGGGTTAAGACATTGTTCGTAAACTTTGAGGTCATTTTCTTAATAGTTATTTTCTTTTGTTTCAGGTAAGACTCGTTCGCCAGTTACCTTCTATGGATTAGTTTTAAAGGTATTGTTATTTGTAAGTAATTATAAAAAAAAAAAATGACTAAGTGCGTGTCGGACCACGCACAGTGAAGGGTTCCGTAGTTGAAAAGAAAATTTCTCAAAAAAACTTAACATTGTACTGACTTTTTTCTTTACTTGTGCTGTCAACGGGAAGTACCCTATAGGTTTTGATTTACTTACGTGTATCTAAATATGTCGCCTATATGGCCGTATTTTTTATTGCGTTGACTTAGAAGTTTTTTTTTTAGAACTCCAAAGGACCATAAACCTACGTATTCAATATTAATTTTAACTAAATACCTCCACGCGTTCCTGAGATAAAGGGGTCTGGACGTACTGACAGACAGACAAACAGACAACGAAGTGATCCTATAAGGGTTCAGTTTTTTTTCTTTTGAGGTACGGAACTTTAAAAAAGATCTTATACACTTACTACAAAATACATAGGACTAGTTAAAATACCACAAAAACAGATTGGCACGATTTTCTTTTGGCCCGTTTTACGCCTATCTCGATCGACTGTAGAAGATCAAATTAATGTTCGGATTACAAAGAAAGACTATTTAAAGAATAATGAAATGTGAAACATTATGAGGCCATTGAGCTTTCGATAGTAAAACTAATATATTTTCACAATATTTAGTCTATAGGGAAATTCTCAGAATGAGTTTTTCATCACACTTTAAATTAGTGATAATGAAAACAATAAATGTCTAAATTAGTTTATATATAACGTCGATGAGTGAGCTTAATTGAGTGGTTAAGGCGCTTATAATGTCCCGTAAAGATTCTGATGGACTTGGAAATATTTAAATGTTTGTTTTCTATTAAATGGAATCATAAGCTATTTGGAGTGTCTCTTATTATTATGAGACTGTATAAAGCTTTTGTATCGGAATGGAAAACATGCTTTTAGGAAAGACATTAATTAGTTCACGACTGACGACGTTACCTTATACTAAGATTGGTGTCCATATTTAGATACTACTTTTCAATAAATCTATCTGCCTAGCCTTTTCCTAACTACGTTGGGGTCGGCTTCCAGTATGCAGCTGAAAACCAGTATTTTACATACATGGAGTGATTGCCTATCTGACCTCCACAACCCAGTAACTGGGTAATACTATAATCCTTGGTAAGACTGGTTGTCAGAATTTCGGACTTCTGACGACCCGTAATGACTGTCAAAGATCCGGAATGACAGCCGGGACCGACGGCTTAACATGCTTTCCGAGGCACGGAGGAGTCTCGGTATGTAAAGTAGATGATCACAAATCCACGGACAAACCCCGGCAAGCGGCGCATAAGCTGATAAATCGACCCGTGTGGCTATTGTTACTAAGCCACAATCTCCTTAGATACTACTTTTATATCTGAAAAAAGGAGTTCACAAAGAAATTATACAGGATGACGCGGGCATCCTTCTTGTATTAAAATATCCGCATTTACAACTTCTGAAATTTAAAATGAGGTTTTCCTTCTAAACCAAAGAATTTTATAATGAAATCTCTGTTACGGACGCCGAGCATAGTATAAATTAAAAGACTATGAAAGTTGTGCAGGATAGCTGCTTCATTAGTTAGCGTGGTAATATCATAGTCTTTAGGCATGTGGTATTTTTAGTTTGTGGAAAATTAGCATGCAGCTTTAAGTCCAACAGATGCTAGAGATTCCCACGGCGCCCGAAATGTTTTGTTTTGCTTATCGCCGGGCGTTTTCGCAGTAAAATGCATTGTTTTATATTCTAAAATGTTTACTAGCGGCACTGTTAAAGGAACTCATTATTGTCGAGACCTTTTGTTGAATAGGTAACAGTTCTGCGTAAATTGTAATCCGCACAAAATATCTTTCTTAGTTTTAGGAAACGAATTATTTGTTGTCGGTGTCTATTGATATGCATTTCTTTAGCCTTTTGTAATAATTCTAAGAAAGTTTGTTTTTATGTGTTTACAATAGTTTTAAATAGCGTAGCCAGTACTTTGTTAGACCACCCAAAGCGTGGGAAATAGTAGGGATAGAACTAACGCCACTGGGGCATATAAAAAGCCTTACTTGTAAAACCAAAGTTAGTCAGTCGGCCTCCAGCTCTACAAGAAGAGTAAACTAGAAAACAGCAGCAAGAAGTATTTTATTACTCCAACCTAATACAGTCCACCACAGTCTGGTCCATCGAGCAGCGGATAATTCTGAAGAACGAAGAACCAGCGCCAACCAAGCGGCAGAAAAACGAAGAAATCTGCGGCAAGAGCAAGAATCTACGAGGCCGACTGCATCGACCGACCGATCGAACGACCGGTCCCGAAGAATCGACGTACCTACGACGCGCCGCCATACCAACCCGACGTACCCGATCGTCGCCGGGTCGAAGAGGGGCTGCATTGAAGAGGGGCTACGTTGAAGAGGGGCCACGTTGAAGACGCGCCGCCATACCGACCCGACGTACCCGATCGTCGCCGGGTCGAAGAGGGGCTACGTTGAAGAGGGGCTACGTTAAAAAGGGGCTACGTTGAAGAGGGGCCACGTTGAAGACGCGCCGCCATACCGACCCGACGTACCCGATCGTCGCCGGGTCGAAGAGGGGCTACGTTGAAGAGGGGCCACGTTGAATAGGGGCCGCGTTGAAGAGGGGCCGCGCTGAAGAGAGGCCACGTTGAAGAGGGGCCGCGTGAAGAAAACCAGGGCTGGGTCAAGAAAGAAGAGGGCCGAGTCGAAAAAACTTCAAGATGGTGGTCACCAGAAGCCAACGGGAATTAGCAGAAATCGAGGAGCAGCAGCGTCGCATCCAAGAACAGGAGGCGCGCCGCAGAGAAGCTGAACGAATAGAGCAAGAACGATTGGGAAGAATCTCACTGGACCCGCCGGCATCATCATTTTGGAAATCAGCGGACGCCAGTACAGCGGGACCATCCGGACTTCGGGCTACTGCGGAGCAACGAAAGCCATCACCGACTAGATCCGTCAGGTCAACAACCAGCGTGACAACACGACTACGGATGGCGGAACTGGAGGCAGCAGAGAAGCTAGCGACGATCCGAAGAAAGGAGTTGGAGTTGGAGGCCGACCTAGTCAAAAAGAGACTAGCAGCCGAAGTATCCGCGATCAACGATGAATACAGCGTGCACGAAGAAGCCACTCCTCCCCGTGAAGAACCACATCAGAAAGTGGACAACTGGTTGAGGACGAACCCCCTCAACTCTCGGGAAGAAGAAGGAACCAGGGAAGCCAGGGAAGAGCCAAAGCAAATACGCTTCGAAGCACCACGAGGAAGATCGCCAACTCCAACAAGGAAGAACAGCATCGAGCACTTGGCCGCCACTTTGGAGAAGATGGCCAGACCCAGGCCTCGACACACTGACCTGCCGACCTTCTCCGGAGCAGCCAACGAATGGTTGCCATTCAAAGCAGCAGTTCGAGATACGACCGAGATGTACCAAGTGTCAGCAGCGGAAAACATCCAGAGGCTAAGGAGCTGCCTCAAAGGGGAAGCAAGAGACGCCGTGGCCGCCCTTCTGCATACAGCTACAGATCCGGACGTCATCATGAAGACCCTCGAGCAATGCTTTGGAAGACCTGAAGTCATCATCGACCGAGCACTAGAAGACCTCAAGAAACTTCCGAAACCTGGATCATCAGCAGCCGAACTCAACAGCTTCGCCATCAAGTTGCAGAACATCATCTGCGTGCTGAAGACAATCGACCGAAGAGGCTACCTGTTCAACCCCCTGATGACGCGAGAAGTATTGGACAAGCTCAGCCCGCATCTTCGATCCCGCTGGTGCGACTACGCCTACGACCACGAAGGAATGACTGACCCGGAGATCGTCATTTTATCCCGTTTCCTGATGAGAGAAGCGGACAGAGCACTGCGGTATACATACACCCCGTCGACGAGTAGCACAAGCCAGAAGAAGGATACTCGACCCATCGTGACACTCAAGAAGAAAGCGAGCGTCTTCACTACGGTCCAGAGCGCAGAAGAAAAGGTCAAGTGCCCCAAATGCGAGCAAGCTCACGTCCTGACACAGTGCCCGAAGTACAAGGCACTTACTGTGGACGAGCGATGGAGCTTGGTAAAGGAGAAGAAGATATGCTTCAAATGCGCCCAGAAGCAACACAGGCGCACACACTGCAAAGCAAAGGCGTGTGGCGTGGACGAGTGTCGCCGCCCGCATCATGCGACTCTTCATCAAGTACAAGAAGCAAAGACTGAAGAAAAGAAGACAGATGCACCCAAGGAGGAAGCGGTCCTGTCCCTAGCAACCCGACCAGCTGCCGGACCACGAGCAGTCTTGCTGAAGATGTGCCCTGTCGTCATAGCCGGACCACGGGGGGAGGTGAAGACGTATGCTCTACTGGATGAAGGAGCTACAATCACCCTCATCGATGAAGAACTGGCAGCGAGCATCGGAGCTGAGGGACCAGCGCAACCTCTCCACCTGAACGGGGTCAACATGTCACAGCAAGAGATGAAGAGTCAGCTGGTAGATATTCAAGTCAGAGGATTGAAGAGCGACGAGAACTACAAGGTCAGAGCGAGAACTATGAAGAATCTCCGCCTCCATCGTCAATCCGTTCCTGACACCCTACTGGACTACGAGCATCTGAGGGACCTGACACCAGAAGAGGTGTGCTACGATGTGGCCCGTCCTGGAATCCTGATGGGGACAGACCACTGGGAATGCATCGTGACCCGCGAGCTACGAGTCGGCGGCCCTGATCAACCGGCCGCATCAAGAACACAACTAGGATGGGTGGTGCACGGAACCGCGCCACGCAAGACCATCTATCAAGAGGGAAACGTGCTGCACGTCTTCGAGCCTGAACGAACGCCGAGGACAAGCGAGCAAGAACTCCACGACTTAGTCGAAGCCCACTTCAAGATCGACGCACTCGGCATCCAGGGGAAGCCGCGAGTCAAGGAAACCGATCAGCGAGCTATCGACATCGTCAGGAAAACGACCAAGAAGATCGACACCGGGTACGAAGTTGGACTGCCGTGGCGACGAGATGACGTCATCATGCCACCAAGCTACGGGCAGGCGCTCCGCCGACTAAAGAAGATAGAACAAAAGATGGACGCCGATCCTGAGTTCGCAGCTGAATACACGAAGCAGATCAACAACCTCTTGGATAAGGGGTACGCAACGCCGTGCGATGGATCGGAAGAAGCGAGCGCCATCTGCTGGTACCTGCCACACTTCGCCGTGCAGAACCCGAACAAACCCGGCAAGCATAGGCTGGTATTCGACGCAGCGGCTAAAAGCAACGGCGTGTGCCTGAACGACGAGCTGCTGGAGGGGCCCGATCTACTATTATCACTGCCAGGGATCTTATTCAGATTCCGAGAGAAGACAGTGGCGATCACAGCGGACGTGCAAGAAATGTTCCTGAGGATCCGAATAAGACAGCAAGATCAACCAGCGCAGCAGTTCCTGTGGCGAGGCGACGAACGAGTAGAGCCTCCAAAGAAGTACAAGATGGCCAGCATGATCTTCGGCGCAGCGAGCTCCCCGTACATGGCCCACTATGTCCGCAACCATAACGCGGATGTACACGGGCAGGAGTATCCACGAGCGCTGGAAGCCATCAAGAAGAGTCACTACATGGACGACCTGGTAGCCAGCTACGAAGACACGAAGGAAGCTTGGAAGGCGGTCGAAGAAACGAGAGCAGTACACGCGCATGCGGGATTCACGCTACGAGGATGGAGCTCCAGCGACAAGTCGGTACTACGCGACGTGCCACCAGAACTGCACGCCACCGCTCCCACAACACTGGGGGGAGATCAGCCCGAGAGCAAGATCTTGGGACTATTCTGGAACGCAGAACGAGATGAGCTGGGATTCAACACGTCGATGAGCCGAGTTCCAGCTGAAGTAAGGACAAGAACTCGCGCGCCGACCAAACGTGAAGCCCTCAGCGCCGTGATGTCCATCTACGACCCACTAGGACTGCTGAGCCACTACACCATACGATCGAAGATCATACTGCAGAACTTGTGGCGCCTCCAGACGACGTGGGATGAGCAGATTCCGGAAGAAGAGAACGAACTCTTTGCATCATGGCTCGCGCGTCTTCCCGAGCTCGCCCAGCTTCGACTACCAAGATGCTACGTGACACAGAAGTACGAGCGCATCGACTTACACATCCTGTGCGACGCCAGTGAGCAAGCCTACGCGACCGTGGCCTACTGGAGAGTGAAGAATGTCGACGGGAGCCTGAACGTCGTGTTGGTCGCCGCCAAAGCTAAGGTGGCGCCTCGACGAGCGCAGACCATACCACGCCTGGAACTGCAAGCTGCGGTCATCGGAGCAAGACTCGCCGACACTGTGAAGAAGGAGCATCGAATCAACATCAGCCAGACGACCTACTGGACCGACTCATCCACCGTGGTACATTGGATTCACCATGACATGCGACGCTACACGCCATTCGTCGCGCACCGACTAGGGGAAATCGCCGAGCTAACCCAGAAAGAAGAGTGGCGTTGGCTACCCACCGCAAGCAACGTAGCCGACGACGCCACGCGACTCGTCGACACACCCATCAGTGCAACGGATCGCTGGTTCCAGGGGCCCGACTTCCTGTTCCTACCAGAGGAGCAATGGCCTAGAACAACGACGTCCGAGCAAGAGGACGAAGAGGTCCTCCACATCAGCGAGAAGACAGAACGAGACAGCTGGCTACCGAACCCCGCCCGTTTCTCGAAGTATGAAGTCTTGGTGAGGGCCACCGCTCGAGCAATCGCCTTCACCGACATCTGCCGTCGACGAGCAACAGCGATGGAACATCGCCACATCCAGCGCGCCGAGGCCGAGCTGATACGACAGGCGCAAGAAGACAGTTTCGGCGAGGAACTGAAGAGGATCCGGTCTGCACGCCCGCTGACAAAAGCGAGCCGGCTGTACCGGCTGGATCCAGTATTGGAAGACGATGTCCTGAAGGTGCGGGGCCGGATCGAGGCCTCTTCCGCGCCGACCGAGACGAAGCGGCCAATCATACTGGATGGCCGTCATCAGCTGACCAAGCTCCTTGTACTCCGGGAGCACTGCGCTGCGGGTCACGCCAACAGAGAGCGCGTGACGAACGACCTGCGACAGCGGTACTGGGTCATCCACTTACGGCCCACAGTACGCGCTGTCGAGAAGAACTGCGCCTTCTGCAAGAGACGGCGAGCAACGCCGCAAACGCCAGCTACGGGAGACCTGCCACACGCCCGCCTTGACCCCTTCCACCGCCCGTTCACTAATTGCGGGGTGGACTACTTCGGACCAATGATGGTCAAGGTCGGGCGACGCCGAGAAAAGAGGTGGGGCGCACTCTTCACGTGCCTCACCTCCCGCGCCGTGCACATCGAGCTCGTCGCATCACTCTCCACTGACTCAGCAATCATGGCGCTGAGACGTATGGCCGCACGCAGAGGGTGGCCCCGAGTGATGTACTCCGACAACGCAACCAACTTCCGCGGAGCTGACCAAGAGCTACGCAACGCCTACGCCGAGTGGATGCCTGCCCTGCGAGACGAGGGGCTACTGCATCGAATGGAGTGGCGCTTCATACCTCCTGGCGCGCCCAACCAAGGTGGCGCGTGGGAGCGAATGGTGCGCTCCGTGAAGACTGCTCTCAGCATCACTCTGCGAGAGAAGGCGCCAGCAGAAGAAGTCTTGAGAACTCTACTCACCGAAGCCGAGTTCTCCATCAACGCAAGACCACTGACCCACGTTAGCGTGAACCCCAGCGATCCAGAGGCCCTTACACCCAACCACTTCCTGTTGGGGTCATCGGAAGGGCTGCCAACGACGGGACCCTGCGACGAGGCTGACAGAAGAACATGGCGAGTTAGTCAAGCACTCGCTGACCACTTCTGGCGACGCTGGCTGCGCGAGTACCTACCCACTCTGGTACCTCGCGGCGAGCCGCAGAACGATGTGCGTCCAATGCAAGCTGGCGACGTGGTCCTCGTGGTCGACAACACGCTGCCCCGGAACACCTGGCCGATGGGAGTCGTCGAGCGCACGCATCGTGGACCGGACGGCGGCATCAGGGTCGTCGAGGTGCGCACCAGAGCCGGCGTCTTCCGACGCCCCGTGAGCAAGCTCGTCGTCGTATTGAAGATCGAGGAGGCTACGCGAGCTGCGCCGGGGGGAGAGCTGTTACGGACGCCGAGCATAGTATAAATTAAAAGACTATGAAAGTTGTGCAGGATAGCTGCTTCATTAGTTAGCGTGGTAATATCATAGTCTTTAGGCATGTGGTATTTTTAGTTTGTGGAAAATTAGCATGCAGCTTTAAGTCCAACAGATGCTAGAGATTCCCACGGCGCCCGAAATGTTTTGTTTTGCTTATCGCCGGGCGTTTTCGCAGTAAAATGCATTGTTTTATATTCTAAAATGTTTACTAGCGGCACTGTTAAAGGAACTCATTATTGTCGAGACCTTTTGTTGAATAGGTAACAGTTCTGCGTAAATTGTAATCCGCACAAAATATCTTTCTTAGTTTTAGGAAACGAATTATTTGTTGTCGGTGTCTATTGATATGCATTTCTTTAGCCTTTTGTAATAATTCTAAGAAAGTTTGTTTTTATGTGTTTACAATAGTTTTAAATAGCGTAGCCAGTACTTTGTTAGACCACCCAAAGCGTGGGAAATAGTAGGGATAGAACTAACGCCACTGGGGCATATAAAAAGCCTTACTTGTAAAACCAAAGTTAGTCAGTCGGCCTCCAGCTCTACAAGAAGAGTAAACTAGAAAACAGCAGCAAGAAGTATTTTATTACTCCAACCTAATACAGTCCACCACAATCTCTTTGGATAAGACCTTTTTGAACGCTTTTCAACTTCCGATCTCCGAATGACGAAGTAAAGATTGGCATTTCTCTTAATACATTTAATAAAGACTTGGTCGACTTGAATTATAAATTTTGCATTCCGCCTTGAATTTAAAATAATGTTTCTTTAAATAGATCTAATCTTTATCGAAATCAAAGGCAGATGGCGGGCTTTTTACCCTATCTCTAACTGAACAACTTTAGAAGAAATTACAAATGAAGTAGGTGTTTGAGAGTAATCGGATAAACAGGGTGGGAAACAAAGCAGCACGCTAATTGCGTGACATACTATCAATCACAATCTTAATGATTTTGAAGACTTTTGCTAATCCATTGCTTCATATGTTCCAAAAATTTGTCTGTTCGACAACGTAAATAACGCTATGAATGTTGTTGAACTGTCAAAATGAACCAACCTAAACTTTTATTACATTGTATTTTTAGTTACCACATTGTAAAAGCCAATTATTTTTAAAAGATTATGTAACTGCGGAGTTTCTTGCCGGCAATTGAAACCGTGCACCTAGCTTCTGACGTTTAATAAGTGCCCATGTAGGTTTATGTGAGATAATAGTTATTTATGCAACTGACGTATAATAAGGGGTATGAAAACGCGAATGTGGGTTTATCACACGAGGCGAAGCCGAGTGTGATAATAGTATCACATGAGTGTTTTAATACCTAATTATGTACAGTTGCATACAAGACTTTATCTACATCCATGTTATGAATCCTCTATATAAGGTTCTGAAACAGTTTTTTGCAATACTAATACTCGTATCGAACATGGCGGCCGGCGTCATAGTATACGACGTGAATTCAAATAAGTTCTTTTTTTAATTACGGCGCTGTTGTAGTGAAACGCGCGTGCATTACAATGTTCTTTTTTTGAAAACGAGTTGCATTATGAAATTCAGTACAACATTATAACACCCGTTTTGATGCTATTATGGTTACTATGACACTGGCTGTTTTAATGTTGGCAATAAGCTAATTGTTTCGGGAACTTTTATAGAGGATTTATGGCATGGGTGTAGATAAAATATTTTGAATTTGAATTTAACTAAGTGTTGCGAACTGTACAAATATTCAGATATCATTTAAAGACGTCGTAACTTAGTATCACGCAGAGGGGCGGGCGGGCGTCAGACGAGGATGTATTGTTACGACCCACGTCTTATCAGATAGTTTGGATGCTAAACTTCGGTAACACTCTTCCTTACGGCAGCTCGAGAACGCACTACATAGCAGTGACAAGAAATGTGTCGCGGATTTTGTCGTATTTGGCACATACTACATATGTAAAGGAGGTTATTTGTCTTTACAGACACAATATTTTTAGTAATTATACCTAGATCTCGCTGGTATCTAAATTAAAGGAAAGCACAGCAATGTTGAATAGTGTACTTGTATACTACATTATAAAAAATAAAAATATGTACATACCTATGTAATTTTAAAATTATATGCAACATATATAGATTCGGCAAGAACCTCCAAGAAATATGTTTTCAGTTTTTTCTTGAAAGTCTCAAAAAATAAAATTTTATTTATATTGAGGCGTCATAGATGGAAACGTATTATTTACGTCGCACCCAAAACACTTTTTCTATTTGAAAACCAATATAAACAAATCAATTAAACTAATTGACGTAACTAAAAATAAATATCGACCGCTCTAAAATGTTCCCCACACGCTATTAGAATAGGCTGTGACGCTCAATGGCTGAGCGTCACAAACGGAAGCGTATTATTTACAGCCCCCCAAAACACACTGTTTCTGAAAAAAAAAAACAACTCAAACAAATCAATTAACTTAAAACGAATACTTATCGATCGCTCAAAAATGTTCTCCACAAGCTATAGGATTATTAGTATAGGCTGTGTGACGCTTACTCGCTTAACGTCAGCCGGCGTCACAGACGGAAGCGTATTGTTTACGACGCACCTCTTATCTGTCATGCTGAACGACCAAAACATAACTCCACTTTGAATTTATGAACTCGAACGATATTCGCTTAGGTCTATGTCGACATAGACCTAAGCGAATATCGTTCGAGTTCGAAGTGAAGATTACGCTGTTTGTGAATTAGTGTACCTACCTAATGAATCAATGAACCATAACCTTGAAAAATATCACCAAATAGCATTGATATAAAAAGTACAACGCACGCCGCTGCAAAGTTATGTCGCACAGCGGTACGGTCTTGTGGGCGTGGCCTCGCGTCGTCTAAGACAATTTACTTGTAGCAGGAAAGTAGAAAAGAAAATTGTTTTAAATAATGTTAGAAGTTGATTTATTGACATATTTTTGACTTACAGGTGATATGAAATGTTATATTTTTTTTTGTTGTGTTTTTGTCGTAGTTCACGCAACCCTTCACGACATAATTTGGCCTTTAAAATTTACGACCACACCCGAAGATAGCCGATCGCGGACTAGTTCACTTGGGTTTAGGGGAGGGTCATTGTCGAACCACGTTCTTGGCGTCATTTTAACATGCCGTCCGCCCAGTCCTTACGCAGTAATATATAAGTCAATGCCAAATAGTCTACTAGGTAATGTCTTTAACTCGAGGTAATAATAAATAATTAATTCACAAACAGCTTAGACTGTATTGGTAGCAATCTCTCGGATTTTATGAAGCCTAGAAGGCCGTAATCTGTAATTATTTTTTTTATTTACCTTTGCAATATGAAAAATAAGATTTTGTTTATAGAGCCTACACAATCTAGTAGTAATAGACAATCATTGAGTATAGTTTTCTTGCCCTAAAATTTTCCCGCCAACAATACCAAAGAACAACGCAACTAAACGTTAAGTAATTTACAAACACAAAAGCAATGTTCTAAATACGAATGTATCCGTTCAATAATAGACTATGAATTTCTAATACTATTTCTGTAGCTCGTCGTTGCCAGCAGAGGGGTTACCGGGGCGGAGGGAAGTAACGTCTGAAAGCATAATATGATATTATTGCCAAAATAATAACGCGGAGTAGACAACACCGCATCTTCCCCTGTTAGGGCTGAGCTGCGTACGTCAGTTCATTTTGTAATACAGTTAGATTTGTATACGCGAATGTATCCTGTAACTTGAGATACGGTAGTCTTGTTGGATGTTTGAAAATTATTTTGAGATATAAATGTTGTATACGTTCTTTTCCTAAATTTTCCTAAAATCCGTGATTGTTTGTGACATGGCAACATTTTTTATGACGTAGGTAATCAAGAAAGTTTTTCAATGATAAATTTTTGATAGTGATAAACTTACCTAAATGTCTAAACGTTTTAATCAAAATTATACAGTACCGACATCCCTGAAGATTGACTTCAAAATTAAATGTCGTAGATTATAGTGGACGGCACGATACGGTAGAGTTTAATCGTTGGACAGGTGCGTGTGACATGACCGGTCGGTACTATAGCATTCTATTTATTGCCCTTAGCTACAGTTAGCGGTGTTGCCACTAAGTACCCGTCACGAGCAATCAATTTAGCATTTATAGTGGCATCCGCATAACCTTTTGAGTTTATTGTTTCCTAATTAAATTACTGAAAATGATTCGGGTGTTATAATCCTAAGCGTAAAATATGAAAACGCCGATTCGATTTTCAAACCCTTTTCAATTTTTAAAAAAACCGGTGAAGAGCGTGTGGGTCTCGCGCACCGAGGGTTCCGTTCCGATTTCTGAAAAAGTGTGCTATTTAGAGACATCGTTTTATTTTTCCTGTAATCTTTACATAAACTTCTATCACATAGAATAATTTCAGATTTTTCTCTTTGCAAACTTCGGAGATAAGGGGGGGGGGCGGTATTTTTTTCTACATTTTTCATCAAAAGTCGAAAACTGTGCGGATTAAAAAAAAATAAAAAAAAATTTGAGAATGTGCAAATAGCGCTCTTTTCTATGATACCCCACATGCTCTAGTAGTCTCACTTTGAATTTTTAAGACCCCCTTTCAGTCCCTGTTACAAAAAAAAAAATATTTTTACTTCTTTCTTATTTGCAAAATAGTTGAGTAAACGTCATCTAAAACTGTTCCAAATTTCAAGTTGATAGCATTAGTAGTTCTTGAGATATCCAGCTGTGACAGACAGACAGACAGACAGACAGGCAGACAGACAGACAGACAGACAGACAGACAGACAGACAGACAGACAGACGGACAGACAGATAGACAGACTGAGTCACACCATAAGGGTTCCCTTTTTACCATTTTGGTACGGAACCCTAGAAGAAATGAATTTATTATTTTCGAAATACAAAACTTTTTCCAAGAAGGCTTTTCTCAAGGAGTAACAAAATCCGAACGCCTGTCACTCTTTGATCCTTCTAAATTTAAACATTTAAACGGGTGACGTCATAACAGAGTTGACGCGTCTCATTCCGCGACTTCCCGGCTTGTCAGACACAAAATGGAGCGGAGGCAGGGCCTTTTGTACTTGTAGGCTTTGTGTGCAAAGTAAGCTTCCTACCGAAGCATCTGTGCGATGATGAAACTTGCCAGACAACGCTTTTAAGCACGCTTTATGTCTCGAATTAAAACTTTAAAGGAGGAAATTAAACGTCCGAAAAATTGTGCATGTTACTCTTACGACCTGTTTGTTGTTTGGTCTCGGGAGGGGGTTGAGTTGAACCTACTTTTTGTCGCAGTCGCGTTTACAAGTAACTCACTCGAACGCGGGACTCACTTGTTCGCGTAGAAACATAGTAAAGTCCAAGTTGAAAAGAAGAGATAGAGAGAGAGGTCTCAAGACGATAAAATTTGTGTAGGTTAGGTATGCTATATCAGAACATTGCAAAAGAAATGTAGACATTGGAACTATAGTCAGCTCTTTCTTTTGAATATGTTTTACAACCTGTAGCATTTAATCATGCAAGAAAAGATATAGGCGGAGGACAGGGTGTTGTGGCGCAACTTGCGAGAGGCCTATGTCCAACAGTGGACTGGGATAGGCTGAGTTGATTGATTGATTGAAATTTAAATTAAACAAACAAAGTATACGATTCCTTACCATTTAATCATCATTTAAGAACAATACTTATTACTTTAATAAACATACGAAAACACAATAACCCAAAACACAAAGTGAACTAACAGCCAAAGATTAATCAAAGTACCACAGTTTCACAGCAGCAAAATTATCATTGCCGCGATGTATATTTCCAACCCTCTCTTGCAGAACAAATTCCACTTGTCAAAATGTTCACGCTATGTACACGGGAATCACAAAGCGAGACGCTTACAAAGAACGGGCCCTAACAAATGGTTCCGTCAAGCCGGTGTTTGTGTAATACGCGGTCGGACGGCATCCCACTATCAACACTGATATTACACAACATGCTTATTTTCAACACGTTAACTAAGGTTAAAGTCCTGTAAAAGACTTATCCGAAAATGGTTTTTTATTATTAAATCATTCTAACATGGATAAGTTAAATATAATTATGTATTTGGATAGACATCCCAAAAACTAGTGGTTCTAACTATAATTATCATAAATTTTTAAAGGTCTCTCTTTTGAGAAAAATCGTTTTTTTATTTTAGTGTGAATTTACTCCTAAAACGAACAAACCTTTTTAATTAAAGTGAACACACACCCCAAAAAAATTATAAACTTGCCAAACTTGACACACGTTAGGTACTGTCATTACTGTCAGTCAATATTTGATTTATGATGATGATTGATGAGGCCTCATCAGGCCTGTCACCTGTCAGACAACACTTTGTCATATTTGACAGATGAATAGAAACAATCATCTGTCAATTATGACATGGTCAGTGTGTGGGAGGTTTTGTTTGGGTTGCCATCAATAAATAAAATATTTAAATAGTTTATCATTTTTCTCTTAAATGGGGAGTCTAAAAATATTATTTCAGTGGTTCTAAGTTCCTTATTTTTGTCGTTTTTATTTAAGTTTAGTTTGATGCTTGTTAGATTTGTCTCAGAAAAAAAAACCAACGTCCAAACAAAAAGCGGACATCTCCTTTGGGTACTGATATGACATTATCCACGAAATTACCGGAGCATATTCGTGGGCTTATAGAACTTGCCTTGCCTCGTGGTGGTTCTCGCAACTTGACATACTTACTTATTGAATTACCGAGCGACACACTATAAAGACTTCATAAAAATTGACTTGATGCAACGTCACAGCAATCCGATCGTTATTTGCTTGACGTGGTTGTTACATTTCTGAGTTTTGATGAACCGACAAATCAGGATATGGACTAATCAACGAGCCTAATCGGAGGCTCATACAGTAGACGAAACCTCAAAAGCTGACATTATACGAACGTTACGGTACCCAACGTCAGTTCTAATTGTGAGTTAAATAGCTAACAAATGTAGGTAACGTTCCATGTGTTTGGACAATCGGGGAGATGAACTGGATATTATGGTTTGTTCGTGTACTTAACAGCAGGATCCCTGAAAGTTTCTTCATTAGAATTGTTTAACCTATTCGAATTGCTTCCACGAAATGCTAATTTATTTTCCCAGTTGTCTGACTGAATATAATGGTTGCGTCGCTTGCTAAGTTTGAACTTCTAATTTAATAAAAAAAAAACCTACCGTTTATTCTGCTTGACAAAAAAGAAAAAAATCAGTCCTCATTTCACTGAACGAATGCATCAAAAGCGTCCTAGAAAGGTATTTTAATATACGTAGAATAAGTATAAAAAAAACACTGAAGTTTCCTTATTACCCGGGCGCTTTCTATCTCGTGTCACATTTTCTACAACGTGAAGATTAAACGTATTGTTCTGTCACTCAGAGAATCGCGTTACTGACAATTTTTTCTCCATGTAACACGAACGAACTGTGTAACCGGAGCGTTTGCCCGTCCCTTAACTATTTATAACACGGTTCAGCCCATTTCCACACTGACAGTAAATGGATCTTGATGTACTTACCTACATAATGTGATACCTTGATATTAGACCGCCACAATTTGTCTCGCATGTTTCATACAAGTTACGGAGCACGCTATTATAATATGAATAAGATACGGTGCAAATCTTAGCGTGTTGTTGGCGAGGTGCCAAAATTTGACAGAGTTTCGGACCACCGCGCGGCTGACCTGTGCCATTACCAGCTTTCTCCGTTTAACTATATTGTGTTTATATCTTTAATAGTATCAGGTATTTGTAACCAAGCAGTGGTGACCCAGTGGTAACAGTACCGACTTACGAGTTGTAGGTCGTGTGTACGAACCCAGTCATAAGCGCTTTACTTTGTGTAATTTCTTTCATAATTGCTGATCTCAAAACGGTGAAGGAAAACATCTCGTGAGGCAACTGGCATGTCCTAGAACCAAAAATTCGAAGACATGTGACGGGTTGTGGAGGTCAGATAGGCAGTCGCTCTATGTAAAATACTGGTATTCAGCTGCATCCGGTTAGACTGGAAGCCGACCCTAACACAGTTGGTAAAAGGCTAGAGCGTATGATGATTGGAAGAGCGCCGTGCCTACAGTGAGTGCTTATTTATGTTCTGATAATACATAAAAATAAAAATGCTAAACTTTTTGGTAACTTCTTGGTGAGAAGAAAATGAGCTTTGGAGTTGCTATGACGCAAGTAGATTTTATCGTCCTTAGCAATAAGATATCGTCTGTAAATCCAGCTGATCTTGCCAATCTGATATTACATACCGTCTAGACTGAAACCTAGCCAGGTAAATTGCATTTCTTAACTGACCTGAAATATGGAAAGTAACCAAGATTATGCCAACAAAATTCTCTTGGGAGAAACTGATTTATTGGAACAATAATGGTGAAAATGTTGATTCTATGTTACGACATTATTGAACTAAAGTTCACGCTTTGTAAAGTTTAACTCCTAGTAAGTATGATACTCTGCTAGCAAAGTTGTCCATGTACTAAATAGTTTAACCCACGGCATTTTGTGGGCTAATTTAGTTTGATCGTCGATAGTTGACGCCATAGTGTCGACATGGCTGAACTTGAAATATAGAGTACGTTGGGGTAAGCTCGGCGCTGGGATAAGACCGTACGAATCAAATTCTTATAGATGCTCTTCTGCCTATAACCAGTGGCGGCTGGTGGGTCGTGGAACTGGCGGTGCACTTTACTAGCTCACTAATTATTAGGATTGAAAAATGCAATAGAACGATATTTTGCATAAAGGTACTTTTTTTTAATTTTAAATCAATTCGTCGACTTTTTTCCGAAACGAAATGTTCGATCACCTTTTTATTAAGTTCTGGTATAGTATTGATTGAATCAACACCAAAAATAATGCAAGGAAAACAAACATTTCCCTTTTAAAACTTGTTATAAACTATCTTAAAAAGTTTTGAACTCTTGTTATAAACTAAGAAATGATAAACGGTCTAGCCGATTTTATTTCTAATTTGTTTTGAAAATATTTATTATTGTTTTTATTGTAGTCAAAGATAACGCTCATTTTCACAGCTCACACCACACACACACACTGTCCCACATAGTATATTAAATCCTTTCAGTTAAATTCTGAATACAAAAACAAAACAAAGAAGTACTTAATTCACGATTTAACGTAAATAAAACATCGCGGCGGCAAATTTTGTCAAACCTCGGGACTACTCGGGAGCTCTCGGTAATCGGTAATCTTCGGTTCGGCTCGGTCAAATTCGGCGCCCGTGCGGCGCACGAGAATGGACTTTTTACTCCATACAGTTTGTACCAACTATCTTCTGTCTCACGCGCTAGGCGTTTTAGCTCGTATCTCATAGAAGTTGTATGAGCATTCGCCGTGCGCTCGGCCTAGCGCACGAGGAATTTTCTTTACAGCGAAAATAAATCTTAATAGTTTAGCAAAGAGTTTAATTGGTTCGTCATTATTTCGTTAGTATTAAATAGATAGATATGTTAACAGATGTATTAAACATTTTGTGTTTCTTCCTAAACCTATTACAAATCTGGTAGTGCAGCGCACGAGTGCACTTAAGGTACAGCCGCCCCTGCCTATAACCCTTTGGGGAAACAGGTGAGATGTAATGTTATGTTTTGTCTCTGCATCACTCAAAGGTTGACTGCTAGAAAATGCCTGAAGATTAATATTATAGGTAAAAAAGTACTACAGGGGCTTGTGGCTATATAATAACAGCCACACGACTCGATCGATCAGGCTAAGCTGTTCTTGTCGTGGTTGGTCCGTGGATGGGTGAACATCTTTACATACCAAGACCCCTCTGTGCGTCGGACAGCACGTTAAGCCGTTGGTCCCGGCTGTCATTCGTGGATCGCTGACAGTCGTTACGTGTCGTCAGCAACCTGAACGTCTGACAGCCCGTCTTACCAAGGGCTATCGTATTACCCAGTAACTGGATTCTGGAGGTCAGATAGGCAGTCGCTCCATGTAAAATAATGGTATTCAGCTGCATACGGTCATACTGAAAAGGCTAGGCAGATGATGAATTACTCAGGTTTCAGAAGTTTTTCAATTATTAAATTACAAAACAACTAACCCCCATAATCAAAAAAACTAAAACACTATAAACCTATTTCAGTTAAAGAAGTGTTTTGTCAATTTCTATCGAATTATGATTTGAGTTTGAAAGAAGAAGACAAAACCCCTCTACATATATCTAAAATAGGTTTATAGATCATTTTAGTTTTTTATGAATAAGGGGGTAAGTATTTTGAGTAACTATTGAGTAAAAGAAAACATTTACCATTTACTCATAAAAGTAGTCTAACATTTGCAGACATATTTGCCCCATCCATAGACATATAAAAAACTTTTTTACAAAAACAAAAACCGACTTCCAAAAAAAACACTACAAATTGAAAAATAACTTTAATTTCGGAAGTCGGTGTCTTTGGATCTGTATTTTAGTTTTTTGCCACCGACTTCCGAAATTAAAGTTATTTTTCAATTTGTAGTGTTTTTTTTGGAAGTCGGTTTTTGTTTTTGTAAAAAAGTTTTTATTTTTCACTTTTTAGTGGTTCAGTTTGTAATTTATCTAAGTTACAATAACCCAATGTCAGCTGCTCATCACGTTTTACAAAATGTTGCTTTTCCCGATGCAGGGCCGTTAATTGTTGAGGAGTTCTCCTAGTAAGAACCAGGAGAAATGGAGCTCATGGTGAAGTCACCATAACCATTATTTTGACGAGCATAAACCATATTAAAGTAATCGAATCGCAACCTGTTATATACTTAGATATAATTGAGTATTTCCGATGGCCCTCTGTGGTCTTCATCATCAGTTCCAGCTCACCGAATGGTACTTTCCGAGAGCAAATGCACGAGTTACTATAAAAACTACCGAAATCGATATAGGTGTGCCCATAAAATTTGAGGGTTTCCCTCGATTTCCATGGCCTCCCATCATCAGATCCTGACTTGATGGTCATGGGACCACTTGGGACGTATACCCTTTCGAACAAAAAAAGAAAAATCCAAATCGGTCTAGCCATTTTCGAATAGAATAGAATAGAATAGAATAGATGTTTATTTCTTTAGTTAAATAACATATCACTTATAAAATGTAATTTTACAAGAGCATTGTGTGTTCTTTACTTTGGCGCACTTTGTCCGGGGAGGGATCTTTTGCAACCTTTCGTTGAACTCTTTTCACACACGATTGAATTATATAAAACAAGTGTGAGAAATTTGGATTTAGGATCCCATCAGGTCTAGACCTGAAATTACTTATAATGTAGGAGTGACTTTACGAGTCAAAGCCTATGCTGACGGGGGGGGGCCGTTCTCTTGTGGAGCGGTTTCTCCCTCTCCGATTTATTTATATATTCAATTTCGCCTATTCTGTTTGAGAAAAGGGATGGATTGAATTGTCCATATCTCGTATACGCGGGACCGGGATCGTCGAGGCCGCTGATCGTCAGTGAGGAGAGTTTTTCGATCATATCATGGTGGAGATCGTGTGCTCTGAGGTGCCATGGGTCTTGTCCAAGCATTTCCCAGAGCGTTTTTGTTTCAGTGCGACGTGGGAAAGCACCTGCAGCTTTCAGTGCCATTTTGTACTGTCTCTCTAGTTTTGTCAAATTGCTCTTGCTGTATCTTGGAAGGAGTTGGATGACTCCATAGTCGAGTACTGGCAAGAGACACGTCTGTATGATGAGCAGTTTTGTTTCAATTTTTACTTTTGATCGGTACCCTATGATCGAATTTAGGGCACCTCTTACTCGTTTTACTTTTTCTACTGTTTCTTTGGTGTGTATGTTCATTGACAGTCTCTTGTCTAATACGACACCGAGGTATTTTATTTTGTTCTTGTATTCGATCCGTTCGTTTTTCATTTTGACGTAATTTCTGTATCCGTTGTTAGGATTTCCCAGCCGAGGTCTTTTGTAGGAGAACATGATGCACTCCGTTTTATCCACGTTGCATTGGAGGCCCCACCGCTTGTAGTAGTCTATAATTTCCTCCGCTGCCCATTCTGCGCGCCTAGTGGCGTGATCTGGTTTCTCCGCTGCATTGAGAATGCACAGGTCATCTGCGTACTGAGAGAGCATCTGTCCTGCGATTCGTTGCTTTGGTATGTCAGCGACGTATAAGTTAAAAATCACGGGTCCGACGATTGATCCCTGGGGAACACCATGTGGTACCTTTTTTTCTGTTCCTGTTGTGGTTCTAAATCTGCCTTTGGTTGTTCTGTCTGACAGATAATTTTCTATTATCTTTATGATATTATTTCGGGCTCCAGCTTCGTAGAGTTTCTTTATTAGGCCTTGATGATTTATAGAATCAAATGCCTTGCTGAGGTCTGTCGATATCATGGCCACGCTGTGTCCTTTCTCCAGGGCGTCGGTTATGTATTTGCCCGTCCTTAGTATTTGTGTCGCTGTGCCTCTTTGGCGGACGAATCCATGTTGGTGTTCGGGGATAAGTTCGTTACTTTCTGTGTTTATTCTCGAGAGAATAATGCGTTCAGCCCATTTGCCCATGATGTTGAGTAGACTGATGGGTCTGTATGACTTGGGTTGTGTGTGGTCTTTCCCTGGTTTATGCAAAAAGATGCATGTGCTTTCTTTCCATCTTTTTGGGAAGTATCCCGTGTTGATAATGTAGTCCATTATTCGCTTGAACATGGCTATCATCGTATCACCTCCCATTTTTAGAATATCCGCTCTTATCCCGTCAGGGCCAGGTGCTTTCTGATTCTTGAACTTTCGAAGAGCTATTTTTAACTCTGCGTGTGATGTTGCTTCTAATGGTTGGAATGGTGTGTATTTCTCTGTGTTTTCGTCTTCGTGAGAGATATCGGATGTGTGAATGATAGCCGTGTCCACTAGATTGTCGATAATTTCCAGTTCTGTGTTGCAGTTTTCTATAAAGGGGAGCCTTTGTGGTGGCTTTTTCATCGCTCTCTGTAAACCCCACATTTTCTTTCTGTTGTCAATTTTATTCTCTAAAGCTTTGTTCAGCATTTCTTCTCCGTGTTCGATGAGTTTCTTGGCCAAATTGCGTTTTAATCTGTTGTATTCTCTCTTTAGTTCGTTGTATCTATATGTGAATCTTAGACGCCATGCGATGTCTTTCGCTTCATTTCTTTTTTCTATCAACTTTTGTATTTCTTTGGGAAGATTTTCCTTGTTGTCGGTTTGTTTGAGTGGCGCAAATTCGTCCAATGTCTGTATTACAGCCTTTTCTAGGTTTTCAATCATTTTGTCGCAGTCTATGTCAGTTTCGATTTTTATGTTTGGGTCTATTTTTGTTGCCAGAGATTGTTCAAACTCTTCACGTTTTTCCTTACTCGATTTGATGTCTTTGAGGTTGCGACTGAGTGGGATCTCGTAATCGTTTTCCAAATTTATTGTCATTATCCATGGTATATGATCGGACCCTATGGATTCTATCTGTTTGCATGATTTTATTTCCAAATCAGAATGGTTGTATGTTGTGATTGCTATGTCCAGTATGTTGTTGTTACCAGTACTGGTGGGTCTAGATGGCTGACCGGAATGTATAATTCTACAGTCGCCGTTGTTGTGTATTTCCCGTAATAAAATTCCGAGACCTCTATCGACTGAACGGCCGAGCAGTTGCATTCTTAGGTTCATGTCTCCCATGATGAGGGCACTCTCTTCTCTAAGTAGTTGCTCGAATTCATCAGACAGTTCGTTTTGATTCGGTATTGGGACGTAAATGCCTTTTACCGTGATGTATTCTCCAGTTCTGTGGTTGGTGAAGACTCGAATACTGCATCCTTCGATGTTTCTCTCATCATCACTAAAGGAGTCATTGAGTTTGGTTTGAGCCCACCTCATGCCTCTTTTGACGTATAATATGGTGCCTAGATGGTTGGCTTTCTGTTCATATATTTTGTCATAATTAAGAATGTTGAACTTTTTATCTGTCAGGTCGATTTTGGCTTCGTTTATGATGGCTATGTCCATATGGTATTTCTGGACCAATTGTTTTATTTCAGTGAACTTGTTTCTGATACCCTGCACGTTAATGTGCAGGATCTTTATGTGTTTCTTACTGCCTTTAGTAGAGTAGGACATCTCTGAGTTCTTTCATTAGTGTCATGAATGTTTCCATAGTTTTATCAAATATGGAGACTTTTTCTTCTGTGGTTAGTTTTCTGCGAGGCTGAGTTGGTTCGATATCATTATTCGTTGCCTGTGCGTACGATGTGCCCTTTTGAAACGTCGATCTGCGTACTGGAGATCTCGATTTTCTATTTGTTTCTTGTTGTGGTGTTGGTTTAGTTGCAGATGGTACATTTATGTGTTCCTTTTCTACTCGCTCAGCCTTTTTATTTTGTCTCTCTATTGCCTTTTTGAACAGTGGGCACTTTCTCTCTGTTGCGCTGTGTTGCTCTGGCTGTACATCTTTACAGTTTGAGCAGACTCTCACCAATTCATTCTGATTGTTTTTAATCGGTATGGTGGGTTCTCTTTTCGGTGCATGGCATGCACTCGTTGCGTGGTTGAATTTAAAACAGTTTTTGCATTGTAGCACTCTGTCCGAGCCTGCTTTGTATTTTTCAGGTCTTAGCTTGTGTGCACAGTAAAAGGCTTCTGTGGCGTTTTTCATTCTTACAGCGATCTCATTGTATGAGAAATCGCCGCTGAATATGCATAGTTGTACATCGCTCGTTATCTTTTCTATATTGAGAGGGCGAATTTCGATGCACTTTTCCATCTCGTCTTTTTGTTCTTCGACTGTATAGTCATGTCCCATATTTCTTATGATGACTTTCGTTGTTTTTATTTGTTCCGCCTTGGGTTTTGGCGCTATGAACGCGAGATCTGGCTTGAAGCATTTGATGTCCTCGATTGCCTTTGCTCTTTTCTCTAAGTCGGTGAGTGTGATGAGAATGTTTTTGCTTCTCACGTTTCTGATGATGCGGCCATGGTATTTGCTCATTAATTTGGTTAAATCTCCTACGAGTTGGTCGCTCAGCATCTTTTTCGTATCCTTGTTATCTTTGTATTTGTATCTCGCGTCCGTGATTAGTATCGGTGGTACGTGGGTGCTATTATTTTTTGGTCCATTTTCGAGTAATCGGGGAACATACATAAAAAAAAAAAAAAAAAAAAAAAAAAAAAAAAGGTTTCGACGAATTGAGAACCTCCTCCTTTTGGAAGTCGGTTAAAAAACAGGAGGAATGGCAAGCGGGCGAATCTGTGTCCGCGCGGCATGCTCAATACGCGCCGTTCATAGTACAAATCCGTCTCCGCGAACTAGTGCGCTTTCGACTGTGACCGTGACAATTTATAAGAATGCCGTGTTGTTCAGTGGTTTCTTGTAAAAACCGAAGACATGATTAACATAATCATGGAATCACATAATATTTAAGTATAAGTATTTTACCGTAGGTATTTGTCTTTAAAATCATGAAAGTGACAAAGGGAAAAAGTGGAGACACAGGGTTCCGATACATTTTAACACACTGGGCACATCTCCTTCTTTCTTATATCTATGGCCCCATCGTATCAATTTCGGCGCTTACCGCAAGAAACAAACTTGAACGATCGGGCAAATTATGATGAATGGTCTATCCAAACCCATGTCATCATAATATATTGACATGATAGCTTCTTTAGTAACACGCCACATGCTACTCCGGTAAATACTTTTTGTTATTTACTCTCTTAACTTGATGTATGTCTGAAGAAGTTATGATGGTATAGCTTACGAATTGGTTGGTGAAACGGAGTTGCTAAGTTTCTAAGCTAGATTGTGGTATCTGGGAGTGAAGTCTTACTTTCACACCTTATAATATCTTTATACACACAGATGCACAACTAAATCATGAAAGAATTAACCGCTGGACCCGACATAAAATACAAATGTATGAAAACTCGTTCAACCACATTCCATTTGATTAAATTTTGTGATAAATAACAATAAATGTAACAAAATAATGTACTTACAAGTGAAAAGAAATAGTGCTTCTTCCGCCGCTATAATTTTTACACCATTTAACTGAACATTTAGTCATTTTTGGGAGATGTTTTGTTGACAAGTAAGTGCTTGCGACTGACGCAAAAACAAACGACCAAGGCTAGAATTTCCTGGTAACTGACAAGACCGGTAGAGGTACGTTCGCTTATATGTCGGGTCCAGTGGTTAATTCGTTCATGAAATAAACATACAGGGTTGAAGGTACTTCGACGTCGTACCTACAAACTGTAGGTAACCATGAATTCTGCACATGATTCTAGACCCCCATAGCGTAGACATTTTTCGTCGGTTATAAAAAAAATACATGCGGTCAAAATGTATGGAACAGCAATTTTTTTAATAACTAACGCACAAATTTCAACACAGTGGGTTCCAGAATTATGTACTGAATCCATGGTAATAGGTTATTCGTCGATGTCCCTGCCACCCTGTATTTGGTTGATTTTATATAATTACTTAGTATTATGATAAATATTGTATAGGATAAAAAGCGAATTAAGAAACTCGGCCAAATGTTTTACCGACGAAGTCTCAAACGTCACTAAACTTTACAAGTCAACTTCACATTTATTTTTGTTTGAGAATTCGACCGTAAGTTTAGTGTGGAAAGTGCAAAATAAGATTAATGACCATTATTAGAGTACCTACCTAAAACATTCGCCTTTCTGACGTTTATCGTGATTGAATGTGGAGTTTTTATGTTGTTGTTAAGTTTTCTTTGTTGTATTTTACGTTTTCACAATTAAAATCATTAAAGTGACTACGGAAATGTTGACTACCCGTGAAATTGACAGTGACATTTTTGGTCTCGAATTTCATTTCTGAGATTAGCATAAATCAATTTAATTTTAAATCACCACTTTTTAACTTAATAAAACCGTTTCATAATCCTTCGTTACGGTTTAGCTGTAATTTATTTGCAAACTAAAGCAACTGAATAGCCAGTCCCGCAAGAGACCGCATACGGCCATAATTAAGTTTTAAAGCAGAATCCTGCCTAACTAATAGCGCAATAAGACCGCTTGTTACTGCTGTAATCACATACCTGCTAATCCTTTATTCTGCCCGAATAGGATAACTGATTGTAGATCAAAATCTATACTAATAAATAAAATTTAAGTGTCTGTTTGTAATTTCAAAACAACAGCTTTTTTACTAAATGCATACCTATGAAAGTTTATACGGTAAATAGTACATTTTGATACAAGTGGAGAACGTTTGTTATTGCATTCGAGGCGGAATTAACACCCTAGCCGTAGGTGAGGTTGTTTTTGAGCCGAGAACTGCAATAACAAATGTCCACGTGTATCAAACGACGTTTTTCAATACATTTTTGAAGAAATAAACTAGAATTACGGAAAATATTTTTGTCATGAATTATTAGGAAACTATGATTTAAATTTTCTTTTTTTTCCGCGCTTTGCTTTCGCCAAGTTGAAGGAGAAGTAAAGGTATAAAGCCGGTAAACAGCCTAATATGAAAATAGAGGCATTGAACCAATTTGGACTGAGTATAGGTATAAGTTATCTGTGGCAATTTTTATTCCCGCACACGTGTTGGAAAATGAAAAACCGCACGCGTGTGTAATACATTGCACTGTGAACCTAATCGTAGTGCGATATGAACTAGCTTTCGAGGAAGTGTAATGAAAATCTATTTTTAAAATTTTGATCTGTCTGTCCTGTCTATTTGTTCCGGCTAATCTCCGAAACTGCTGGATTCATTTTGACGGGACTTTCACGGGCAAGTATATGATGTTAAGCTCTTGCCCGCGGCTTCGCCCGCGTGGATGTCGGAAAATATCCCACGGGAACAAAAGACCTTCCTTATTCCTTGTTCCGTGACTTCATCCGCGTGAAATTTCTTGTTCCTTGGACCCACCCCGTTGCATTGCATTGCCTGCCTGCGCTAATACTTCGCTTAGCGTTCCTTCAGACTTTTTTCTTTTTGCTTGGCTTTGCTTGGCAGTCCTAGAGTGATGTTAAACATGCATTTAGCCTTCCTTAAGAATTGGGCTATCAAATGCAAACATAATTATTAAAGTCCGACTGGTAGTTCTAGAGATTTGCACATTCAAATGAACAAAAAAAAAGTGTGTGTGTCAGCTCCGACGCATGACTGGCGTTTACTGTTTTTTGTGCCGTTCCGAGTTTCTGACCTTCTATTTTTCGGTAATTTCTGTCGGGCTGGGTTTCTTCAATGAATCAGTGCTATAGAAAAAGCAACTTTAAAGTGTGTAGGCACTCTTCCCTGCCTTCACCCCCCTCCCCTTCCCAACCCCTCTCATTCTCCCATATCATCAACCTCACCACCCCCCCCCACCCTCCCCATCCTTCTCACACCTCTCACCACATCCCTTTCCCTCTAACCTCCCCATCACCCTCTCAGCCTCTCTCATACCCCCTTCACTGGTTTCCCCTCCCCTCTATCATCACCAACTCCTGCCCTACCCCTCTTCCCTACCCCTCTTCTCTTCCCTTCTCCACATCCTCCCCCCTCACTACGCTCTCCTATCCCTCTCCCCCTCCCTCCATCATCTTCCCCTGTCCCTCCTCACCACCCAAACCCCCTCCCTCTCACCACACCCTCCCCTTTCCCTCCTTACCATCCCCCCTTCCCCCTCCCCCTCTTCCCTTCCCTCTGCAAAGTTTATTACTTGCTTAGGCAAATATTTGTGCCGAGTAAATGAAAAAGATTTTTCATGTAAGTTAACTATATTACCTGTTTTCACCCCCACAGGGATGGAATTTTAAAAAATCGTTTGGGATATTTCCGTAACTTCACTGACAGATTATTTATACCAATTTTCGAGTTCAGCAAGCCCCGCAGTAAAACTTGCCCTGTAAAATTGACAACCCCTTATACCTGGGGTAGATTTTCGAAAAACCCTGATACACGTTATTCTTCATTTTTGGAACGAAGTTCCTTATCGCGCGTTGTGAAAGGGGGCTAGACGGAAAAAAGTCTCACGAAAAGTTGTCACGACACTTTTTGCTATAGGTAGCTATTGTAAGCCGTGCGGCGTGCGCATGTTTCTCTGTCTGTCTCTCTCTCTCTCTCTCTTATAGAAAGCAAGCCAAATATTTTCATTTCTATTTCGCATTGAACAGTGTGGTGTCGCGATGATGATGATGATGATGATGATGATGATGATGATGATGATGATGATGATGATGATGATGATGATGATGATGATGATGATGATGATGATGATGATGATGATGATGATGATGATGATGATGATGATGATGATGATGATGATGATGATGATGATGATGATGATGATGATGATGATGATGATGATGATGATGATGATGATGATGATGATGATGATGATGATGATGATGATGATGATGATGATGATGATGATGATGATGATGATGATGATGATGATGATGATGATGATGATGATGATGATGATGATGATGATGATGATGATGATGATGATGATGATGATGATGATGATGATGATGATGATGATGATGATGATGATGATGATGATGATGATGATGATGATGATGATGATGATGATGATGATGATGATGATGATGATGATGATGATGATGATGATGATGATGATGATGATGATGATGATGATGATGATGATGATGATGATGATGATGATGATGATGATGATGATGATGATGATGATGATGATGATGATGATGATGATGATGATGATGATGATGATGATGATGATGATGATGATGATGATGATGATGATGATGATGATGATGATGATGATGATGATGATGATGATGATGATGATGATGATGATGATGATGATGATGATGATGATGATGATGATGATGATGATGATGATGATGATGATGATGATGATGATGATGATGATGATGATGATGATGATGATGATGATGATGATGATGATGATGATGATGATGATGATGATGATGATGATGATGATGATGATGATGATGATGATGATGATGATGATGATGATGATGATGATGATGATGATGATGATGATGATGATGATGATGATGATGATGATGATGATGATGATGATGATGATGATGATGATGATGATGATGATGATGATGATGATGATGATGATGATGATGATAAGTATAAAAATAAAATTTTGTTACAATTCCTTCACTAATTAATCGAAAGGAACTTCGTTCCATCCGGGTGTCCCTTGACACCTCTCAAGTTTTTTTTGGTCTCCCGAATTAATACTGAGTTTCGAGTTAATCGGACCGCGCGTTAAAATTCCTCCATACAAACTTTGACACCCCCCAATCCCTCCTGAGAGGGTAGTTTAGGAAAACTAAAAATGACAAACTTTATAATTTATTTAGATAAATATTCATGGCAAGTTTCAAGTCTATTAACTCAAGGCATAAGATTTTACATACAAACTTCCATCCCTTATTTTACCCCTTTAGGGATGGAATTTCCAAAAATTCTTCCTTAGTGGATGCCTACACTCTATATATATGTGCAAAATTTTAAGTCTCTAGGTCCAGCGGTTTCGGCTGTGCGTTGATATATCAGTCAGTCAGTCAATCAATCAGTCAGTCAGGACTTTGAATTTTATACAGGGTGGCCGGAACATTGACGTCCAAAAATAAAATTTCGGTCCCTCGTATCGTGGGGTATTCGAATCACCCCCATGTATGTTCCGCGACTTTTCATAGTTTTCGAGTTATGAATTTTTTTCTGAATGTTTGAAAATTTTCGACCTGACCAACCTAAAAAAATTCTAAAAAAAAAAGTAGAGGGTTTTATCGAGTTTCTTTTTTTGCAACTGAATTTTCATAAGTAGTACTTTTATGCATAAAATAATCAGCTTCGTAACTGTGATGAAAGTTATGAAAATGTTGATCTAAAGTGAAAAATTTACGTTCGGTAAATTATGACTCAAATTTTCAACTTTAAATTAAAAATCTTAACAGGTGATTTCATAATTCCTAAGTAGGCTTCAAGAATGCGCCAGACTCTCAGCTTTCATAATCATAAAAAAAAATGAAGTACTTAATAGGGCTACTTTGTTTAAAATCGGCCTTCAAAGACAGCGAGGTGGAAAAATTCTTAAAATTACCCATCTGAGTAATTATTTTTTTTTGGCTATTTTCTCGTTCCTAAGGTTAATTAATGATAAGAATACTGAAAACTAACCAACAAATAGTTTCAGAGTTGGGTAAGAAAAGTTTTACGTAAAAAGTGGTTTTGAATAAAACACAGATGATAATGTGAAAAAAGTACTTAATTTATTTTTAACATTTACAAAAGGTTTTCAAAGTGGCCACCACCAGCAGCAATACACATTCTACACCTACGTAAGAAATTGTCTGGCAATCGTCTAAAAGCGTCTCTGTTCTCTCTCACAACACGTTCAGCTTCTGCAATCAACTGCCTCAGCTCTTGTTCACTTGAACAGTCTCGGGCGTATGCTATTTCCTTGTAATAGCCCCAAATAAAGAAATCGATGGGGTTGAGATCAGGTGAGCGTGGAGGCCACCTAATTGGTCCGCTGCGTCCGATCCATCTGTTGGGGTATGTTTCATCTAAGTAATTTCGGACCTGGGTTGCATAGTGACACGGGGCGCCGTCATTTTGCAACACCATGGTTCGTCTGAGTTCGAGATTCACATCTGCCAGCAACAATGGAAGTTCATTTTCCAAAAAGTTTTTGTATATTTCTCCATCAAGTCTGGACGGCAGTTCAAACGGACCAATTAGTTCGCCATTGAGGATACCAGACCACAAGTTAACGCTGAAGCGATGTTGAAATGTCGAAGCTCTCACTTCGAGTGGATTTTCATTCGCCCACGTGTGGTAATTATGAATATTGAATATTCCGGATCGCTCAAATCGTGACTCATCTGACCATAAAACTTTATTGAAAAATCCAGGACCCTCTTGCTCTTTTCGTAACATGGTTTGGCAAAAATCAACGCGCAATTGGTGATCTGTAGGCAGTAAAGCTTGGACTCGTCGGATGTGGAACGCGTGGTATTCTTCATCGTGAAGAATGTCTTGGATAGAAGTCCTTGGGATGTTCAGAGCACGAGCCATACTTCTCGTACTCGTAGACGGATTTCGCTGAACTTCTTCCAGCACCATTTCTCTGCGATCCGGGTTAGCTCTAGGGATTCCTTCATGACTGCCGCGTCGACCAGGAATGCGGCCTGCCATCAAAGTGTTGTGCGTGTTAATAAAAACATGATGGTCGGGATATCGCTCAGGTTGCGGCCCACCACGACGTTGAAGTTGTTCGCGATACAGTCGCGCTGCTTCATGGCCGTTTCCTTGTGCAACTCCATAAAAATAATGCATTTCTGCATATTCACTTAACGTGTAACTCATTTTTTACACTTCCACGTAAAAAAAGTCCAAATCAGAATGCAAAACACAGTCCAATAAACGAGCAAAGTAGTCAAACAAGTAGGCAGCGGAGTCCGTGGGCAAAGCGAGTGTGGTAAAGACAAAATGGCGACACGCGTATAGCAGTAAACACAATGTGAGTACGACTGAGGTACTTGTTTTGCGTTGGCTTCGGTTGCGCGCCTTGCGTGAGAGAGATAGCAATAATTCGGTCTCTTTTCCTCTCGGTCCATTGTTATTGCAGGTAAAAGAGTTGCACCCTCGTTTACAACCCATAGTCCACGAGAACGGATCGCGCAAAATTCATTAAACTAACATTTAAAAAAATCTCCGTGTTTAAATCTTAGCTTTCCTGCAGTCATTTTTGGTTAGCAAACTAAATAACCTTAGGAGCGAGAAAATGGAAAAATAAAATTTATTAATCAGATTAGCTAATTTTAAGAATTTTCCACCTCGCAGTCTTTGAAGGCCGATTAAGGCCAAAGTTAGCCCCATTAAGTCCTACGTTTTTTAATGATTATGAAAGCTGAGAGTCTGGCGCATTCTTGAAGCCTACTTGAGAACCATGAAGTCACCTGTTTAGATTTTTAATTTGAAGTTGAAAATTTAAGTCATAATTTACCGAACGTAAATTTTTCACTTTAGATCAACATTTTCATAACTTTCATCACAGTTACGAAGCTGATTATTTTATGCATAAAAGTACTACTTATGAAAATTCAGTTGCAAAAAAAGAAACTCGATAAAACCCTCTACTTTTTTTTTTAGAATTTTTTTAGGTTGGTCAGGTCGAAAATTTTCAAACATTCAGAAAAAAATTCATAACTCGAAAACTATGAAAAGTCGCGGAACATACATGGGGGTGATTCGAATACCCCACGATACGAGGGACCGAAATTTTATTTTTGGACGTCAATGTTCCGGCCACCCTGTATATATAGATAAGGAGTAACTTAGGCTACTTTTATTTTGGAAAAAAAAATAGGGTTCCGCGCAAAAAAATAAAACCCATGAAATTGTGAACAAAAAATCGGATTTGAAAAATTATTTTTGCATTTGGTAGTCCGATTCTCGAGGATGGTTATAGGCTATTTAACATCACGCTATGACTCTTAGGAGCCGAGCAAATTAAATATTTAAAAAAAAAAGTTAAACAAAAAATCTTCAAAAATCTTTTATGTTCTCATAAAAAAGTTTATTTTTATGAGAATAAGATAAGTTCCAAACACCCACTTAAAGAACAAGCGCGACTGCGTGAAAAAATATTTCACCATTTCTATAACTGGTCAGCTACTCGCGTACCTACATCTAGAAAATAAGAAGAAAAAAGAACATTAATAAAAGTACATAAAGTAGCATACCTGCGACAAACGATTCGAAAATCTCGAACTATCCATTATTTCGGCAGTTGCTTCAAACACAAACTTTTTAGACTGCACCAAGTTTTCATTCAGCCATGGAAATTAAAAAACAAACAACTCTCTCCCCTTTGTGAAATCTGAGCAGCCAGAGTCAATAAAATATTTTCTCTTTCATCGAATCATCCACGTTTAAACGCTTTGTTGTCATTTGGATATCGGTTTATTCCATTGGCTGTTAACTGATCTAGTGGCCGTGGTTCAGCAATCACAGTAATCCGTGGCAGAGTAAAAGCGGGGACGTGAAAGAACGGACAGACAGACCTCAGAAGAACAACAAGCATAGAAGTAGTGTTTAAATAGCAACTGAACTCAATATATTTGTTTCATTTTGACTTATGGAGCCGCTATGATGTAAAAGAAGGACACATATACAGAAGACGTTTCGAAATTTTGTAGGTTGTCATTCATTTTATTCTGACTAGTGATGTACCCACTAAATTTCAACGTCGATAGAATTTACAATGACATTCTTTCTTATACTGCCAAGAATAATAACCGTAGGTACACCCGGCTACACATCAAACTATACATTTCCAGTTTACACTGACCGCTCATTGTAAGGAAATCCTATACAATGCGAGATCAGCTTATACTGGAAATGTATAGCTTGATCTGTAGCCGTGCGTACCTAAAATTTTGAATTAACTAAGCATCCTTATGATCCCAATACTTAATATACATTCGTTCAAAATGAAACAATACTTTAAGTATGAACTAAATAGTTCGTCATCATCATCACCAAAGTCTTCCTTGGTTCCCGACAGCTCTTCATGTATTAAATCTGACCCGGCTAAACCAGAATGTATTTAATTGCCATAATAACTGATGAGTTTATTGAAAACAAGTGGGAGACATTCGGTTTTGCAAATGTTTTTAGCAACTTACTTTCTCATATTTATTTGAATTTTAGATTACATCATAGACTACTCAACAAAGTCTAGGGAACAAGGGTATTCAAAGTACCTAATAATTTTTATTTTAATACTTTTTATGTAACACATTATTTTAAATCGGTAGAAGCGTAATTTAATAGAGATTTGAATTATTTGATTAAATAAAATGGTTGTTAGTGAAAAAATAAAATGTATTATGGAAATTCAAATTTTTGTACATAAAAAAATAAATAACGACCAGATAATATTTTAAATAAAAAAATAAAATGCCTAGCAACTTTAATAATCTGTTAGGCGAATTCCAGCTCACACCATAATCATTCCGCCCTGGTACGAATGAACTTCCTGAGGATTCTGGAGTCGGCTCTGGCGACCAGGAACTCGCCAAAAGCGCAGTCTTCTTGAATCGGGATGGAATCCAATTATTTCTGAATTTGTTATTGTCATCTGTGTCAAGGATTCCTAAAACAAACAGTTCTCAATAAAAAATCTTAAATCTTTAAACTAAGTTTTATTTGTATGTCTTACCTGACTGATGTGAGATCAGTGGCGATTCATTAATCTGTATCGATGTACTATGTCCTGTTTCAACTTCCATTGCTACGGGATCCTACAATTACGTATTTTTTATTAAAAATAAATAAATAAATTTGCACACGATTATATTTCCGACTGGGATAATTAGAAGAATGATATCGCATCAATGATATTTTTAATATAATATCATTGTATCGCATATATCAAGTGAACATATTTTTGAAATGTTATACCTGTCTTCATGATAGATTGCTGTTGATTGTGAGCGGTTCTTTTAATTTGCAGTACTGCGCTATGTCCTTCTTCGCAGACTTCCATAAGTATTTCCTGTAATGTAATAAATAAAGTTTTAATTTGAACGGGATACTATTTATTGCCAATAAAATACCTTAATTATATCATAATACTGGATGAATTTTTTATCATGCACCAAATCGAAATGAGAGATTGTACTCATCATTATGAACAACTTTTACTATGGGACCAAACCTGAAATCGCGAAAAAAAAATCAGCTGTTCAGTACATTTTGACGAGTTTGATGTAGATAACTGTACTGAACAGCTGATTTTTTTTTCGCGATTTCAGGTTTGTTCCCATAGTAAAAGTGGTGCATGATAAAAAATTCATCCTGTATATCAGACCATTTCATCTGTTTTATCCATAACAAATAATGTGACGACTTAAAGAACATGCTACATCCATTTCATAGGTTCATTACCAAATGAATACAAAGTAAAATGCTTGGAGCATATTATGTGGCTGTGCTTTTTGGAGTCCAATTTCGTCTACCAATACAACTTATCCATTTTTTTTTCACATCGTCTAGGAAATCTGTAAAAGAAAAGTATCGACAACATTATTTACGTCACTATGGCTGATCAAGATAACCCCAAAACAATTTCCGAATATTCGCTAATAACTTCTATTGGAATAAATATTACGACTGGTTTCAGCTATATAGTGACACAGCAATATTTGTTATGTATTTATATTCGTTTATCAGATCATATGCAACAAGAAATTGAGCAAAAACTTACCGATGGAAGGTCAATATTTATTGTTCATTTTATTTTCGCTATGAATGGGACTTGCAGCCCCCAACCACACAAGAAATTGCTCCACAGCGTCCACACACTCACTATTTGTAGTTAAACAAAGAATTCATGCAATCTAACAGTAGAAATATTATTAAAACATCGCAAAACCATGGAAGATTACTACAAACACGTAAACAATGAACACGCGAATAAGTCAGGTAGTTCAATGAACGAACTGTCAGGCATTGAAACAAAGTACTATCAAATTTGGCCGCGTCATACTATAACTTTTTTAACCAAATGACAATTGATCTTGTGACCATGCCAAGAAAGTAAAACAAAGAGTAAAACATTTATCTCTTTCCCACATCCTTTATCGTACCTTTAGCGTACCTAATAATAGAACGGGACTAAAGGTAGTTACAGAATTCTGTTTTTAACCTTCCTTCTATGCTTTGTTATTGTTCTGAGAGACAGACGGCCCAATCAATTACAAACGGATTTGAAGCGGCTGCCGACCGTTCCAACCTCAGAACAATAACAAAGCATAGAAGGAAGGTTAAAAACAGAATTCTGTAACTACCTTTAGTCCCGTTCTATTATTAGGTACGATAAAGGTACGATAAAGGATGTGGGAAAGAGATAAATGTTTTACTCTTTGTTTTACTTTCTTGGCATGGTCACAAGATCAATTGTCATTTGGTTAAAAAAGTTATAGTATGACGCGGCCAAATTTGATAGTACTTTGTTTCAATGCCTGACAGTTCGTTCATTGAACTACCTGACTTATTCGCGTGTTCATTGTTTACGTGTTTGTCGTAATCTTCCATGGTTTTGCGATGTTTTAATAATATTTATACTGTTAGATTGCATGAATTCTTTGTTTAACTACAAATAGTGAGTGTGTGGACGCTGTAGAGCAATTTCTTGTGTGGTTGGGGGCTGCAAGTCCCATTCATAGCGAAAATAAAATGAACAATAAATATTGACCTTCCATCGGTAAGTTTTTGCTCAATTTCTTGTTGCATATGATCTGATAAACGAATATAAATACATAACAAATATTGCTGTGTCACTATATAGCTGAAACCAGTCGTAATATTTATTCCAATAGAAGTTATTAGCGAATATTCGGAAATTGTTTTGGGGTTATCTTGATCAGCCATAGTGACGTAAATAATGTTGTCGATACTTTTCTTTTACAGATTTCCTAGACGATGTGAAAAAAAAATGGATAAATTGTATTGGTAGACGAAATTGGACTCCAAAAAGCACAGCCACATAATATGCTCCAAGCATTTTACTTTGTATTCATTTGGTAATGAATCTATGAAATGGATGTAGCATGTTCTTTAAGTCGTCACATTATTTTCTATGGATAGAACAGATGAAATGGTCTGATATACAGGATGAATTTTTTATCATGCACCAAATTGAAATGGGAGATTGTACTCATCATTATGAACAACTTTTACTATGGGACCAAACCTGAAATCGCGAAAAAAAAATCAGCTGTTCAGTACATTTTGACGAGTTTGATGTAGATAACTGTACTGAACAGCTGATTTTTTTTTCGAGATTTCAAGTTTGTTCCCATAGTAAAAGTTGTTCATAATGATGAGTACAATCTCTCATTTCGATTTGGTGCATTATAAAAAATTAATCCAGTATTATGATATAATTAAGGTATTTTATTGGCAATAAATAGTATCCCGTTCAAATTAAAACTTTATTTATTACATTACAGGAAATACTTATGGAAGTCTGCGAAGAAGGACATAGCGCAGTACTGCAAATTAAAAGAACCGCTCACCATCAACAGCAATCTAACATGAAGACAGGTATAACATTTCAGAAATATGTTCACTTGATATATGCGATACAATGATATTATATTAAAAATATCATTGATGCGATATCATTCTTCTAATTATCGCAGTCGGAAATATAATCGTGTGCAAATTTAATTATTTATTTTTAATAAAAAATACGTAATTGTAGGATCCCGTAGCAATGGAAGTTGAAACAGGACATAGTACATCGATACAGATTAATGAATCGCCACTGATCTTGACATCTCGTGAAATCATCTCCCATCAGTCAGGTAAGACATACAAATAAAATTTATTTTAAAGATTTAAGATTTTTAATCAACATTTTTATTTAGGTAAATACCTAAATAAAAATGTTGATAAAAAATCTTACATAAATTTTATTGAGAACTGTTTGTTTTAGGAATCCTTGACACAGATGACAATAACAAATTCAGAAATAATTGGATTCCATCCCGATTCAAGAAGACTGTGCTTTTGGCGAGTTCCTGGTCGCCAGAGCCGACTCCAGAATCCTCAGGAAGTTCATTCGTACCAGGGCGGAATGATTATGGTGTGCGCTGGAATTCGCCTAACAGATTATTAAAGTTGCTAGGCATTTTATTTTTTTATTTAAAATATTATCTGGTCGTTATTTATTTTTTTATGTACAAAAATTTGAATTTTCATAATAAATTTTATTTTTTCACTAACAACCATTTTATTTAATCAAATAATTCAAATCTCTATTAAATTACGCTTCTACCGATTTAAAATAATGTGTTACATAAAAAGTATTAAAATAAAAATTATTAGGTACTTTGAATACCCTTGTTCCCTAGACTTTGTTGAGTAGTCTATGATGTAATCTAAAATTCAAATAAATATGAGAAAGTAAGTTGCTAAAAACATTTGCAAAACCGAATGTCTCCCACTTGTTTTCAATAAACTCATCAGTTATTATGGCAATTAAATACATTCTGGTTTAGCCGGGTCAGATTTAATACATGAAGAGCTGTCGGGAACCAAGGAAGACTTTGGTGATGATGATGACGAACTATTTAGTTCATACTTAAAGTATTGTTTCATTTTGAACGAATGTATTAAGTATTGGGATCATAAGGATGCTTAGTTAATTCAAAATTTTAGGTACGCACGGCTACAGATCAAGCCATACATTTCCAGTATAAGCTGATCTCGCATTGTATAGGATTTCCTTACAATGAGCGGTCAGTGTAAACTGGAAATGTATAGTTTGATGTGTAGCCGGGTGTACCTATGGTTATTATTCTTGGCAGTATAAGAAAGAATGTCATTGTAAATTCTATCGACGTTGAAATTTAGTGGGTACATCACTAGTCAGAATAAAATGAATGACAACCTACAAAATTTCGAAACGTCTTCTGTATATGTGTCCTTCTTTTACATCATAGCGGCTCCATAAGTCAAAATGAAACAAATATATTGAGTTCAGTTGCTATTTAATCACTACTTCTATGCTTGTTGTTCTTCTGAGGTTCCAACGTACGCCACTGTCAAATTATGCACCTGCCTGAAATTGGACTTTGAATGCAAGATATTAATATTGACATTCCTTCTTTTGACCCATTGAAGTAGTTATAAGCACACTTCTTAATAATGGTATTTATGAGCAATGTAACACGAGCTGATAATCGACGTATCGATTCTGTCTTTAACGTCTCGTCCTTGTTTGTGTTCGGCGGATTAACTACCAGGGCACCTCTACTGAGCACAAACGTTGAAGACCTCCTCCCTCTATACCATCGGGTACCATCTGCCTAGCCTTTTACTAACTATGGTGGGGTCGGCTTCCAGTCTAACCGGATGCAGCTGAATACCAGTATTTTACATGGAGCGACCGCCTATCTGATCTACACAACTCAATTACTGGGTAATACGATAACCCCTTGGTAAGACTGATTATCAGACTTTCGGGCTTCTGATAACCCGTAACGACTGTCAAAGATCCACGAATGACATCCGAGAACAACGGCTTAGCGTGCTTTCCGAGGCACGGAGGGGTCTTGGTAAGTAGAGATGGTCATCCATCCACGGACCTGATCGATCGACCCGTGTGGCAGTTATTATTTAGCCACTGGCCCATCGGGTGTAAGAAGGATTATTAGTATCTCCCGTTGCGCACTATCTTTGATAAGCGTTATGATTATACATACATCATACGTAAACTCTTCCCATAGGGATAGGCGTAGCGTTATGATGATATTGGTTGATAATGATCCTTATTTGCTTATTTGAATATCCTGTGCCGGGAAGGCAAAGGTCTATTACTGTATTTGTATGGAGAATGAATTCCTTCTGAATTCGCCCTAAGAAGTTTGACTCCAGGACCTCCGATAGAATGTGTATCCCATCCTGTTCTAGGCTTTTACCCTTAGCTTACTACTACACTACAAGACCATTAGGTATTGTAATTTTCCCCAAGATCTCTTTAAACCTCGTGTCTTCTTAAAAGCCAAACATTTGCAAAAGCCTGTTCGGCAGTACATACATATAGTACAGTGGCATATTAACCTCACAGGAAGAATACGACTTCCTGCATGAAGTGTAGTAACAAACGATTATATTCCGATGTGGAGCTCCGTGTCTACATATTTGATACTGAACTCCTACGTGCTCGTTACCCACCAAAATGTAATAAAGTAAATGGGGCCGAAAATTATCTCGTGCTCTCTCAAATTCAGCGACGTTACATGATCATTTTTATCATAATTCTGTTGTCTATTACCAATGTATGAACCTTTTGTGGGATTTAACGAGTGATTCCGTCTGCGTTCGGAAAATGTATGTAGTTTTGTGTTTTAGAATATTTATGGAAGGTTTTGTTGCACTTATCATTGTTATGGCATACCTATGTCGACTTTACAATTTCTTGTAAAATTAATAAAATATTTATAATTTTTGGTTTGCTGAACAATCTGTCCCTAAATCATATTTAAAAATTACTTTTCTGTTGATACCTTTCGAATGAATATAAAATACTGGTTTTCTTCACAAAATATAAAACTCCGTGATATATTGGAGTCGAGGGGCAAGATGTTATCACAGAATTCCCCTCGAGAATCAATCATTTTCAATAACTAAACGTCGCATAAAATGACAAAAAATAAAATGGGTTCGCTCTTTCAATCTTTTCTTTTCTCCTTCAAATTCAATAATTGTCACAGTTAATTAACGATCATTTTCAAATAAAGAACATAAAAAAACAAAATGGAAGAACGATAGTGAATCGTCGCGGAGTGATCCAATAATAATCTGATAAAATATTAAGAGGAAAGAAAAACGGAAGAGTGCTAATGTCGGCGGTAAAAAGTGGTCGGTTGCAAATAGTATTAGACCGAAGCTAAGTGATTTGTTGTGTTGCGGTCAATCGCACTTTGCGTTGGTTTCTTATAGTTCCTAACACCAGAGTGACTTCGAAACTTTGACCACTAGACTGTCGACCTCTTAGAAAATAGCTCTTTATTTTGATTAAATACTTTTGTTTAGTTCTCTTTCTATATCATCAGATTTTAGCCAATCAAGCAGTACTATTTTCACGGTTTGTGCATTTTGGCAGCCGAAGTCGTTACGATGCGGTATTGATAATCAGAAAATCTTCGTCCTCCTTCTTTTGTACCAATTTATTTGGGGTAGCAGTTGGTTTTCTTCTGCCATACCCAGTAATCTCAGTGTGGGGTGTATTATTTCGAAAAATAGATCGAATAATTTCCCCTTTTCCTCCCCCTCCCTCCCTCCTCTGGCTCCTATGTTATATGTTAAATATTGTACCGTGTTTTTTTTTTCTGAACTGAATAAAGTTTTAATTTTTTTTTAATATTCATAATTCTACTTTTGGGACGTAACAATCAAACAAAACTTAATGCCCAGTAGTTTTTTCGATCGCGGTTATGCGCAAGAGACCGCTGATTGAAAATGGCTGACTTACTTTCAAATACACGTTGGAATTGTCGGAAACTATTAAAAAAGTATGATTATTTAAGTTTTATTGGGAAAATCTACTTAATAAAAATAAAATAATTAATTCACTGAAAGAGATCACACAACCTAAACCACTGGGTCTAGAAGTATGAAATTTTGCGCAAGAGTTCCATATACAATGAAAGTGAGCACCAGAAAAGATTTTTGAAAATAAGAGACCAAAATTTGTATGGGAGTTCGTCATTTTCGGGAACATGGTAACTAGATAAATCAAGTAGGTCAACATGCAACAGAATATCAAATTAAACAAACAATAATTTCCTCCTCTTCCTCACGTTAATTTTGTTGAGCCTAGGACACAACAGCGAACTATTCGTCAGTGTACCAACACAGGCCCAACGCTCGCGAACAAAGAAAACGGATAATTAAAGCCTAGCAACGAGAAAAGAGATTTTTAATGAGCCCCGACGTTTGCCACGTAATAAGACTTTATTATAACCATAAAAAATCCAGTAATTAAATAATAAAGATGGGGAAGAAATGCTTCGGTACACATTTTGATATAAATATTTTGTGATTCGTCGAGTGAAATGGTTTTCGATAAACAAGTAAGTACTTGGATGATGATATTAAAATTTCTTTTGAAAGAGGCTGTTATTCAATACATGAATGTTTTGGTTGGACATGAAGCTAGTATTCATTTTGAAGAGCAGCTATTATGGAACTACTTATCTATTCAATTACCTATTTAATTAACTCTTTAAGGCTACTCTTTCGAAAAAAGCTTAAAAACAGCGTGCAGATGAAGCAGTTTTCGCCGGAACCTACAGAGAAATTACATCTGAAAAAAATTGTTAGTAATCTACATGATATGAATCGTAATTTGGTTTAGCCATAATTTTTCTATCGGTATCACATAATAAGAAAAAAAACCCCAAATCACCTCCAAATCGTTAAGATGAAACCATTTTACTCCTTCATTTTTTATCAAAAGAATATAAAAAAATATCTACTACTTTGCAATACAAACGAAAATGATTTGGTTTTGTTACTTTTTAAAAACATGTATATTTTTTATTATAATAAATTAAAAATGCGTCTAATTTGGGACAGCGCTCCTTGATGGGCGAGTCCTATTACTGGCTGGACGTACGACGCGTTGCGTGAGCTCAGGCCAGAATGCGCAAGCTAACCACTCAAGGTCATTGGCGTATAGTTCGGCCTTAAACGTCGATTGCACACCCAGGTGGTCAGATAGCAATAGAAAACCTATTGTGTCTGCTAATTGGCGAGCTACGGGTTTAAATACAATTACCAATTACTAAAGTTAAAAACAATTACCAGAATAAATAATAATAAACACAAAAGAAGCGCTCTGCCTCCTCTCTCCTACTATGCTGTGCACGACAGGGTCCATAATTGTGTCATTAATTTTAAGCTTACCAACTGTTTTACATTATGGAATGCAATAAAGAATTGAGAATGGAGATACCAATGATGGTTAATTATGCTTATGAAAAGGTGACCTTATCGAGAACCACCGAAGAAGCTGTTTTCTTACCACTAATCAAAAATTCTAAAAGTAATGAATGCCTGAATGCAAACTGAAGTGGCAGTGGGCTGGCCATGTTTGCCAAAAGACCATAGATTTATAAAGAAGGAGATGTGCCCAATATGTTAAAATGTATCGGAACCCTGTGTCTCTCGTTTTTCCCTTTGTCACTTTCACGATTTTAAAGACAAATACGGTAAAATACTTGTGCTTACATTTATGAAAAGTGATTCCATGATTTACATGGCTTCGGTTTTTAGAAGAAACCACTGAACAACACGGCATTCTTATAAATTGTAACGGTCACAGTCGAAAGCGCACTAGTTCGCGGAAACGGAACTTGTACTATGAACGGCTCATACTGAGCATGTCGCGCGGACACAGATTCGACCGCTTGCCACTTCTCCTGTTTTTTATATTTCTATGCGAAGGACCGATGGCCGGTGAAGCAGACGAATCCTGGAGTGGAGACCGCGTACTGTTAAGCGTAGTGTGGGACGCCCCCCCCAGCTAGATGAACCGACGACCTGAAGAAAGTGGCTGGGACAGACTGGATGCGGAAGGCGGAGGACAGGGTGTTGTGGCGCAGACTGGGAGAGGCCTATGTCCAGCAGTGGACTGCGAAAGGCTGAGTTGATTGATTGAATGAATGCCTCGTTGGTCATGAGGTCCTGGTGGAGCTCGTGGCTAAGTAATAACAGCCGCACGGGTCGATTCGTCAGGTTAAGCCACGCTTGCCGGGGTTGGTCCGTGGATGGGTGACCATCTTTACATATCGAGACTCTTCCGTGCACCGGAAAGCACGTTAAGCCGTTGGTACTGGCTGTCATTCGTGGATCTTTGACAGTCGTTACGGGTCGTCAGAAGCCCGAAAGTCTGACAACCAGCCTTACCTACCAAGGGGTATCATTTACCCAGTTACTGGGTTGTGGAGGTCAGATAGGCAGTCGTTCCATGGAAAATACACATATTCAGCTGCATCCAGTTAGACTGGAAGTCGACCCCAACATAGTTGGGAAAAGGCTAGGCAGATTGATTGGTCATGAGGTCCTGGGATCGAATCCAAGGTCGAGCAAGGTGTTATTGGTTTTTCTATCTGCAATTTCTCAGTAGCAGCTCTGAGTCTGGATTTGTGCCCGGTTGATGGCAATAGGCTCGCTCCCTATTACATGGGACTTTAGACATAACTGGCGAAATGGGTTCGCTAAAGGTGCACCTCTACCCAACCCTTCGGGGTAAATAAGGCGTGAAGATATGTAATTAAAAATTCAAGATCTTGACGGATGTTAATTGAATACACAGTCTTATCTGCTCCACTAAACTATAGTTGGAGAAAACCGATTGAATTTTTGGTACTGCCAAAGGCGTCATCGCTTCTCAAAGGCAGCCTGTTCGCATATAAATTGACGAATTTGCCTCCATTTACACCTTGCTGTCATGTAGGCCGCTCGTTTGAGCCTCAGCTCGTTAATAATTTATAATCGTTTCAGTTTATAAACATGAATGCTTCCTAGCTAATTTAACTGGCTACGGACGTAAAATAAACTCTCATCCTAAAAATCATACATCACCGTTCTTAAACAACGCTGAATAGGCTAGTTGATAGTTTTTAGGAAACTGATTAAAAATGTTCCTTGTGGTCTATTTTCTTTAAAAAATGAATGTTTCATCAAAATACTAACATTAATTAACAATTACTTGAAACAATGTTGTTTTGTCAAAGTGACATGACTAAAAAGTGAGACATGTCGCGCTCTGTGCGTCGTCGATTCTGTAAAATTTCAACAACAACTCGCTATTCACTCTCACTTCGCATCACTTCTGCTCACTTGTTTTTTATGTGACACTTTGAATTTAGAACGCCAATCAAGAAACTCACAGCGGATTCAGATTCGAAGTTTAAGCTCCATTTACACGGCGCAAGTTTATTGCCTGTGGCATACCATAAAATTGAAGGGAAGATATCTGGCACCGTCTAAACAACACGTACAATATTGTTGCACGATACGGGCAACTTTCAAAACTGGTTTAAGCAAGTTCAATAAAATCGCACAGCACATACAATAATTGCTCGTACAATAAAATCGCATTCAATTCTGGCATAATCTGACATTTGTGCTGTCATTGATGCGGTGAGTGAGGGTGTGGTAATCGTTGTTGCTATTTTGAGGCAAGAAATCAAATCAAGAGCAACTTGAAAAATATCTTGAGAAGACGTTCAATAAAATTAAATGAAATATCATTTCTAGGCAAAACTTGCATGCAATAATCGCCTGTCAATTTTATTGCCTGGTGTAAGTCGCATGCGATTTTATTGAATGGAAAAACTTGCATTCAATTATTTTACATGCCATTTTATGGAATCGCACGCGTGTAAACACATCATGCAATTATTTAATGTCAAAAAACTTGAACGTGCTTTATGGCATGCAATTATTGCTCTTGAACGTTCCAGAAACTTGCCCCGTGTAAACGGCGCTTTAGAATGAGGTCTTACAGAATCACACGGCTGATTGGCATTCAATGTTACGTGACCAAATGGCTAATAGGTAATATGTAATACGAGCTGGTATCCGCAACGCAACGACAATGCGCGTATTTTGCGTATGGGTGGGAAAATCAACTATTCGATCCACCCCAGCTCCTCAAAGAAGGCCAGCAGCGCCTTAATATTAATGACAACCTCCCGGGACCAATTTACGTACCTTCTAATTATTACTCAAAAAATATTACTTAATTAATCTAAAATCATTTAAAAAACTAAGTTAAATTTTGATACTTTTAGCTCACAACCATTCTACATAATAAAAATCACAAGGTATTTTTGCTCCGTTTTACGAGTAATAATTAAACTTGTGCGAACAAAACAGAAGCTAAATAATCAAACCATAGAAAAACAAATATAATATTAATAAGTGGGAAAGAATTTAATCATAATCATAATCATAATAATTTATTTGCATCGAAAGTAGGTACATAAAATATAGCTGTTTACAAAATTGTGATCCCTGTACAGTCTACCATATTGGCATGCAAACATTGAAAATAAAATTTATAATTTAAAAAAAAAAACACGTCAGTAAATTAAAATATAAAAATGAACATAAAATAAAATAAATTTAAAAGAAACATGATAGAATTGAAACGAGTATTAATAAATGTCAAAAAAAAAAGTCAAATATTAAAAACTATAGTGTAGTCATTTAAAAAAAAAAAAAAAAAAAAAAAAAAAAAAAAAAAAAGCCTCGTACAAGGTACTTCAAACATAAACCTCCAAATTTTACGCAAGAATTATTATTGTGTGTTTATAATAGGGGCCTTATTTGGCTGCCAAGTACAGAAATTAATGATCTGATCGTAATAATTAGTACGTTATTCTTTGTTGGATCAATATCGGTTCATAGTAGCCGTGACCTGACGCATGTTTAGCGGAAAAAAGCGAATTTAAACGAATGGAGGAATAAAGGACTCTCCAGATTGTGGCAAGCAGACGTGTTCAAGTAGCAGGCCGTGCAGGCTCATAATAAGAGGGTTTCATCAGGGCAGGTTCGAAACACGCTGCGACCCTCGCACCTTATCATCTAATCATAAAATCTCTACCTTTACTATTTTCAGCTGACTTCTAAAAGGTGGTTCTGAATACAATGGCCGTACCTATACCTAGGCATGCCTATCAGTAAGCAAAAGCAGTTGAATGCTGACGTTTTCAGGAGGATTATATCACACTTCACACTATTATTATAAAGGCGAAAGTTTGTGTGTGTGTGTGTTTATATGTTTGTTACTCCTTCACGCTCAAACTTCTGAACCGATTTGGATGAAATTTGGTATGTACATAGCTTATACCTTGGATTAAGACATAAATAATTTGTTTTTCATCGTAACTAAAGACTTGTTTAGGTACATTGTAAAGACAGGAGCAAAAGTGAAGTTTGCCAATTGTTTGGTTTAATTGGTCAATTAAATACATTATGGTTGAGTGACTGCAGAGTGTAGACATGCACCGACGACCTGGCTCTAAGACATTGTTTGTCTATTGCACCGGGAACGAGACGTCAACGAGAAAATAGGTGACGGCGGCGCCAAAGTTGCGACAGTACACTTCTATGGCCGAATAATCTCGTTTCTCGTTGTAGACAAACAATCGCAGTCATAACACAATAAAAAAAAACCGGCCAAGTACGTGTCGGACCACGCACAATGAAGGGTTCCGTAATTTGAAAAGAATTTATCCCAAAAACAAACTAAACATTGTAATCCAAAAAAATATTTTTTTTATGTGATAAAATTACAAATTAACAATTTTAGGACTTTTTCTTTTACTTGTGCTGTGAGACCTTGCTTCTTGCCAAATTTCATGATTCTTGGTCAACGGAAAGTACCCTGATTTTGATTTAATTTGCGAGTGTCAAAATATGTCGCATGAATGGCCGTATTTTGTTATTTCGTCCACTTAGAAGATTGATTTTTTTAGAACTCCAAGGGACCATAGACCTACGTATTTGATATTAATTTCAAATTGATACTTCAACGCGTTCCTGAGAAAAAGCGTTTTGACAGACAGACAGTCGGACAACGAAGTGATCCTATAAGGGTTCCGTTTTTTCCTTTTGAGGTAAGGAACCCTAAAAACACGTAAACTTAAGTACGGGCACTTATGAAACGTCAGAAGCTAGGTGCACGGTTCCAACTGGTCATTTCCTAATGGAGAAAAGCCGACAAGAAACTCCACGGTTACTCTGATTTTACAATGTTTTCAAATGGGAGGACAGTGTAGGTATAATTCAGTCACTATCAATAGATAAGCCGTCACCATTATCATGATGTTGAACTGTTATTGAAGTAATCAAGTCAAAATGGTTGGATAATTAAAATTCTGTTTTTAGAAATTCCATTCAATATTTCGATTAACCGATAGAGATTTCAATTTCCTTTAGTCACGTGCGCCGGGATATCGGATCCAGCGGTTGGCTCCGTCGGTAATGAGCAAGCGGATGGCAATTTCACTAGATGGGCTTTTGGTTACCGGAGCCTGTTTTTATGTCAATGTGCTTTTAATATGTCTACCTCGCTTGTGTCAAGATATAAGGTACTACGTATTTTTAATATGTCTACCTCGCTTGTGTCAAGATATAAGGTACTACGTATTTTTAATATGTCTACCTCGCTTGTGTCAAGATATAAGGTACTACGTATTTTTAATATGTCTACCTCGCTTGTGTCAAGATATAAGGTACTACGTATTTTAATATGTCTACCTCGCTTGTGTCAAGATATAAGGTACTACGTATTTTAATATGTCTACCTCGCTTGTGTCAAGATATAAGGTACTACGTATTTTTAATATGTCTACCTCGCTTGTGTCAAGATATAAGGTACTACGTATTTTAATATGTCTACCTCGCTTGTGTCAAGATATAAGGTACTACGTATTTTAATATGTCTACCTCGCTTGTGTCAAGATATAAGGTACTACGTATTTTAATATGTCTACCTCGCTTGTGTCAAGATATAAGGTACTACGTATTTTAATATGTCTACCTCGCTTGTGTCAAGATATAAGGTACTACGTATTTTAATATGTCTACCTCGCTTGTGTCAAGATATAAGGTACTACGTATTTTAATATGTCTACCTCGCTTGTGTCAAGATATAAGGTACTACGTATTTTAATATGTCTACCTCGCTTGTGTCAAGATATAAGGTACTACGTATTTTAATATGTCTACCTCGCTTGTGTCAAGATATAAGGTACTACGTATTTTATCGACTACCACGCTGCTTTTTCAAGTTCGCTTTTTAGGGTTCCGTACCTCAAAAGGAAAAAACGTCTGTGTGTCTGTCAAGATGCTTTGATCAGGAAAGCGTGGAGGCATAAAGTTAAAATTAATACCTTTAGTACGTAGGTGGGTCCCTTGGAGTTCTAAAAAAATTAAGCTTCTAAGTCAACTCAAAATTTAAGCTTCTAAGAAATTAAATCCCAATGGGTCGATTTAACTACGATACTTTTTCCCATGGTATTCTGGCCCACGCATTAATTGGCCGGCTTTTCCACTACTGTTCCTACTCCATGCAATGTGGGGCGCGGACCAGAGGTCAGTTGCCCCCTAACCCAAAAAGAAGTGGTTCCTCTCAACGATAATTTTTTTATTGGGTCAACAAAACCTAAATAAAACAGGACTTTTCCAAAACTTTCCGCATTTTAGTACCGTAATAGAGATTTAAATTCTTAATGAAGGAGTTATAGGAGATCAAAATACTATTTTTCTTGAATATTACAAGCGGTTTCCACGTTGAAAAACTAACTTAGGAAATCCCTTAGGACACTTTCAAGCAGATACGGTGGACCCGAAACGGTGGGTTGCTACTAAATTGAGTTGGTCATGAAAAATGCAAATGATAAAACGTAGGGGTCTGAGGCAGAAAGTAAATATTTTCCCTTCAGGGATGTATGTATTGTATATTTTTTTGAAAAACTGGGTCAAACAAAAGGTTGGGTTCTGTTTGATTTGGGCGAAGATATCTAATGAAAATTCAATATTAATTAGAATACTTAATTATGTTATATCAGTTTGGGGGTTGTGTTTGGTTCACTTAACAATTATCGAGGGATAATTGAAGTTTATGCTTAGCTTGGCTGCGGCAGGCAATCCGGCGGGCGTGGCGTGTGTGCGTCGGATAACTGAACGGAACCTGCCAACCGTCAGGTTAGTTAATACACGTTTTAGTTGGCTCGTTGCCTGTCATCAGGATTCACCATGTTTCGCAGATGCTGAACTGTTTGAAGTGAATTATGTAAAAAGCGAACAGGGCGGGAATAAGAAAGTGACAGAGTCAATTACTTCCACATGCGAAAAAAAGAGAGCGCAACAATGCGCTGGAACCAAAATAAAAGCACCAAACTAAATAAAAATTGTTTAAAAATAAAATATTTTCAGCCAGAGTTTTCAATTACTTAGGATTTTAGAATTACAGAAAAATAATATAAAAAGTAGTGGTCTTTTCGGAATTAATTCTATCGAGGAAATTTAACCCAATTGCGTTTCCCTCCAGTCAGAGTATTAATCAAACACTCAATAAACTATACCCAAAACTTAAATCCATACATGTTGTAATAGTGAAATAAATGGTTACGAAAAAGCCCCCAATTTATTTTGGTATCGCCTTAATTGTTTCGCCTAACTATGTACTTAGCTTAACGCTTTAAACGCTTGGCGCTGATCAGAGATGGCTAAAGGTGTCTTGGCCACAGTGAGGGGTAATGAGACAAGAATATAAAATTCAAATCTGATTTATTTACATAAAGATACCGCTTATATACTACTTTTACCTAACACACACTATTGCACAAAATCTTTGTGTTTCATGCGTGTTAGATGCAACGAAATCGCTTATTTTTATCTGGGCCGCGTGCTGAGTCAATGTCCAAAGGTAGCATTAAACAATTATCAACTGAGCTCTGCTTAAATGTAAAGGAATAGTAAATATCAGGATTGACAGAAATATGCAAACATAAATTATAATTTATAAAATACTAGCTTTTGCCCGCGGCTTCGCCCGCGCCGATGTCGGAAAATATCCCATGGGAACGTTCATGTGGAAAACATAGGGCCGTCCGATATAACTGTGCAAACTCAAATCGCTACGATATATCGTTACCGTGTATAGTAGGCATAAAGCTACCAGTCGGCATGATTTTTTCTGACATCTTCAACAGCCGTCGTCATATTTCAGCCAATTTACACAAAACCATAATTTTCAAAATCGCTGAACCGCATATTTCTTTATTTCCTATCAAAAGCATACATTTTAATTTTCACATCCCTAACTTAAGAAATAGTGAGTTTCCCATACAAAATTTCTTCCTCTATATCACCCCCTGTAGGATTGTTTTTGAAAAAAAAGTAGCCTATGTCCGTCCCCAGGATACCATCTATAGTCTTGCCAAATTTAATTGAAATCCATTCAGTGGTTCTGGGTTTCCCATACAAACTTTCATCCCGTATATCACCCCTCTAGGATTATTTTTTTAAATAAAAGTATCATATGTCCATCCCCAGGATACCATCTATAGCCTTGCCAAATTTTATCGAAATCCGTTTAATGGTTCTGGGTTTCCCATACAAACTTTCATCCCCTATATCACCCTCTTGTAGGTTAAGACAAAAAGTAGCCTATGTCTTTCCCCAGGATGCTATATAAAGCCTTGCCAAATTTTGTCGAAATCCGTGCAGTTTTGTAAATTTTAAAATCAACCCCTACTTTACCCCCTTAGGGGATGATTTTTCAAAAACACTGAACCGCATATTTCTTTATTTCCTATCAAAAGCTCACATTTTAATTTTCACATCCTTAACTTAAGAAATACTGAGTTTTCCATACAAACTTTCATCTCCTATATCACCCCCTGTAGGATTATTTTTTAAGACAAAAAGTTCTATGTCCTTCCCCAGGATGCTATAAAAAGCCTTGCCAAATTTTGTCGAAATCCGTGCAGTTTTGTAAATTTTAAAATCAACCCCTATTTTACCCCCTTAGGCGATGATTTTTCAAAAACGCTGACCCGCTTATTTCTTAATTTCCTACCAATAGCATAAATTTGTTATCCCCAACTTAAGAAATACTGGGTTTCCCTTACAAACTTTCATCCCCGATATCACGCCCCGTAGTATTGTTTTTGAAAGTATCCTATGTCCTTTCTCAGGATGCTACATCAAGCCTTGCCAAATTTTGTCGAAATCCGTGCAGTTTTGTACATTTTAAAATCAACCCCTATTTTACCCCCTTAGGGGATGATTGTTCAAAAACGCTGAACTGCATATTTCTTTATTTCCTATCAAAAGCATACCTACATTTTAATTTTCACATCCCTAACTTAAGAAATACTGACTTTCCCATACAAACTTTCATTCCCTATATCACCCCCTGTAGGATTATTTTTAAGACAAAAAGTAGCCTATGTCCTTCCCCAGGATGCTATATAAAGCTTTGCCAAATTTTATCGAAATCCGTGCAGTTTTGTAAATTTTAAAATCAACCCCTATTTTACCCCCTTAGGGGATGATTTTTCAAAAACGCTGAACCGCATATTTCTTAATTTCCTACCAATAGCATAAATTACCTAACTTAAGAAATACTGGGTTTCCCTTACAAACTTTCATCCCCTAAATCACCCCCTGTAGTATTATTTTAGAAAAAAATATTATCCTATGTCCTTCCCTAGGATGCTATATAAAGCCTTGCCAAATTTGGTCAAAATCCGTGCAGTTTTGTAAATTTTAAAATCAACCCCTATTTTACTATATTTTACCCCCTTAGGGGATGATTTTTCAAAAACGCTGAACCGCATATTTCTTTATTTCCTATCAAAAGCATACATTTTAATTTTCACATCACTAACTTAAGAAATACTGAGTTTCCCATACAAACTTTCATCCCCTATATCACCCCGTGTAGGGTTATTTTTGAAAAAAAAAGTAGCCTATGTCCGTCCCCAGGATACCATCTATAGCCTTGCCAAATTTTATCGAAATCCGTTCAGTGGTTTAGGCGTGAAAAGGTAACAGACAGACAGACAGACAGAGTTACTTTCGAATTTATAATATTAGTATGGATGAAAATCACAAGATTTCAGATACCCACACCACTTTCAACGACCGATTTCAGCAAATAATGCCCTATTTAGTACATTCTTGTTCAAAGTTGACCCAAAAAAATTATATCATTCGAGAAAAATATCGATGAAAAAATTATAACTCGAAAACTACAAAAAATCGTAGAACATACATGGGGGTTAAATCGATAGTTATGGTACTCTGCTATCAGCTCGCACTGGCTTGACACCTTAAAAGAAACACACTGTATATGGAATGCGACACTTCCGCGACTTGTCGCTGCGACTTTGTCGGAACTATGTACTTAGTTAGAACAGCACTCTACTGCCGATTTAAGGCTTTATGAGCTTGAGTAGAGTTTGCTAATTAGCACTCAACAGTACAGGATTACGAAGTGACGAAGAGATTTATGTGGATAAGCAGTTGCATTACTTCACATTACTAAACTGTAGGATACGTAATCGCCAATTAGCTAGCTGCCACATGCCCAGAATCGTTCAATGAATCATGATTAATCCACCGAATGCTTATAGGTAAGAGCACAGAATACATAATAGTACAGAAGATTCACTCCGCAAAATCATTTAAATAAATAGCGACTCATACTACGACACAATAAATTGAGATAACGAGGCTACGAAATCTGCCTTCTGACAATCAAGGCCACACATAACATACAACTCAAGTAGCGCAATTTGAAGCGGATATAGTAAGCATTAAATCATTTATAGCCAGAGTGCACCTCATGACAATTCCAATAAGCCCAAACACGGCTAGGATACATTGTTTTATTACTGAGTTCCGATGCCTACCTTCCGGCTTCTTCATCAGATCGGTTCGATGGTACCATTTTTATCAGAACCATTTATTTAAAGCTTCGCCATAGTAGCTTAACTATTAATCGACATATCTTATCGCCACCCGTGAAATACTTATCATCGTTGAGGAGTTCCCGTGGCATTCTGTGGTCTTCTTCCTCAGTTCCACTTCACCAGATGATACTTTCTGAATGCAAACGCTTGATTTGTTGATGAAAATACCAAAATCGCTATATGTATGCCTACAATATTTGAGGAGTTCCCTCGATTCCGCATGGATCCCCTCATCAGAACTGGATTTTGATAAAAATGGGACCAATCTGGAAGTATACCCTTTCAAATAAAAGAAGAATTTTCCGAATCGGTTCATAAATGACGGAGTACTGAGGTAACAAGCATACAAAAAAAAAAAAATCATACAACCGAATTGAGAACCTCCTCCTTTTTTTGAAGTCGGTTAAAAAAGCTTTACATCTTTGAAAAAACAGAAATTACAAAATGCTAGCTTCACTTTGTAGTGTTTTTTTGGAAGTCGGTTTTTGTTTGTGTACAAAAGTTTTTAATTAAGATGATTTAGTTTTTAACTTTTTATTCACAAAATTTATGTTTTTAAAGTAAAACAAGTAAAAAATTAGTAAGCACCATTTTTATTCTGTGTACTTTATTTTTGTGCTACCGAAATGAAAAAATACTTCATTCGTCCCAAAAAAAAGTGGCAACCCTAATTTTCTCATTATAATAATACCTGTCTAATATTTTACTAAACACAAGTCTATCTACATAATGAAATTATTTTAAGATACGCCTATTGTTGTTGTAGTTCTCCGAAATAGTAACTAGAGCCTCATTAAAATCTATATGCTGTAGTTTTCTATAAACAAAATAATGAATATCGCGAAAAGTATTGAATTTAATCTCACCTCTATTGTACTCTGAGTTTTAATTGTTGCAATTAGCAGATGATACTGAAACTTGCATGAGGGTTGAAAGAGTACACATCACGAATTGCCCGAAGGGTTAGGTTAGGTCAACCACACATTTGACTTACGAATGTTACATGAAAGGTATACTATGTTATGCCTATAAAAGGGGTTAATCAAAGGGAAAAAAATCTTGTAGATACAGCTAGAACTTACGTGTAAATAAAGGAGATATAAAAGGTGAATATCTCTCCTTGACTAAGTTTCTTGCAAAACGTAGTGAGTTATGTCGAGCCTAATGTATATTAGACACCTCCTTATTGTTGTATTTTTGACGTAACGAAATCTAATTATTCATGATTCTATTCTTGACTTAATCAATATGGAATTACATTATTATTATAAACTAACACTAATATATTATTTAAATATTATGTACATAATAGAAAATAAAAAGTGGAAGAGCTCATAGGGCATCAAAAAATTCGTCCTCATCGCTGTCAATGGGAAATGTGCCCAAAAGGCTGGCAGCATTGCCACGTTGGATGGCAATGCTAATTCTTTGTGATAGAAATAGACCAGCCCTTTGGTCCCGTGTAGAGTCGACCAACCGCTTGGCGAGGTCCCGAAAAACTCGATGAGCACTCGGACCCTAAGGCCCTAGTGTTAAATTAATTATTTCTAATCTAATTATACAATATGTCCCAGAATTAAGAACACAACCGCTTAAGGTGTCATTGTACTCATCATTATGAACAACTTTTACTATGGCACAAAATCTGAAATCGTGAAAAAAAATCAGCTGTTCAGTACATTTACATCAATCAAACTCGTCAAAATATAGGGAGCAGCTGATTTTTTTTTCGCGATTTCAGCTTCGGTCCCATAGTAAAAGTTGTTCATAATTATGAGTACAAGAGGTTTCGTTTATGAATAGATAGACCTTATATTATAGCGAAAGACCCCACTAGGGAAGGATTTCAGCCCCTAGGGGATTTATATTTTGTCAAGTCGTGGTAGTCGATGTGGGTCGCTAGTAAAATAAATCATCCTAAAGTAACACTTTACCTACTAAACTCTCGAACATTCATCCTGTCTTCTCAACATAACACTCCCCGATTTACATCCCTCCAGTCTTCATAAGATGGGGCTAACTTAACTCACTTAAACATTCATGCCGGACATTACTTAGCCTAGAACAAGGAACACTGAAGCTATTACTCAAGTAAGAATACACCTGCAGAACATTAAACAAAGTAAAAGAACCAGTCGCAAAGGAATTGAATTTGAAAAATTTTCAAGACGTAAACTGTTTTAGACTTTTCTTGGCTGGGTGTTGGGCTATATTTTTAACACGCTTTTATTAGCTTCACCTGTATGTATGTTTGTATGTAACGGAATCTGTGAACTCGATTTTTACCCACTTTAAATGGTCAGATTAATTCGAAATTTTGCACACTTATCAGGGCCCGATGACAATACAATAATTTAAAAATTATATAAATATAATAATTACTTATAAAATAAATTTTATTTGGGAAATTCGACTCTAAAAATTTTTAAAATAAATTATAGTTTAAAAAACTAAAGAACAAGCTTTAGTACCATTAAACGGAACTAACTGAAATAATGTCGTACAAAGCACCCCACGTTTTTACAATGACATTAATCTTCTCATTATCACTTTATTCTTATAGGTATTGATAATTTTACTTTTTACTTTTTAGTTCAGTTTAATTTTAGTTTTTTAAACTATAGTTTATTCATGTTGATAATGCTACTGATGTGTGAAACGCATGTGACTGAAAGAATAATGATGATGAATATAAATGTTAATGGATGGAGAGGGAGTTTAGGGCCAAAGAAATGATGGATGGATTGTGTGAGGAATGTTATGAAGGAGAGGGGAGTGAATGATAGCGTGACGGTTGACCGGGGAGAATGGAGAAGAAAACGTGCTGCGCCGACCCCACGTAACATGGGATAAGGGCAGGAAGATGGTGATGGTATTGGAACTCATATTGTGACAAAGTATTCCTGATTTTGTATATTTTGCTCTATAAATAGGTTGCTTTTACAAATCATTTAAATTGACACAAAATGATTGTAAACATTGTTGTCAGGGTTTCGTAAAATAAGTAAGAGGTAATTATTCTATTTATTTTATTTCTGATCCGACCTTAGCCGACGTTCGAACGGACGTAAAAATATCGCGGCGGGATTTTATCGCGCACTGGATTTTCAACTCTCGGCGCTAAGCAGAGCGTTGAAAATCCAGTGTGCGAAAAAAACCCCCGCGATATTTTTACGGCCGTGCGAACGTCGTCTAATTATTTAAAAGCTTTATAGCTTAGATAAATAGAAAGAGGCAAAGAGGCTTTCCCTCTTTCTATTTATCTTTGCTACATATTCATTGCCTTTGAAAATTTAAAAAAACACTCAATAAATTAACATACATATATCTGACTAGCATCAATTATCGAAGCCAGTCGTAATTACTCACAGAAAGAATGTCATTAATTGGTGTTCGTATAACGTATCCAAATACAAATAAATATGTATTAATTAAATATTCGCTTCTCAATAACTTCAATTCGTTTTGACGTCTGCCTAATTGGATACTTCAACATAATAGTGTTTACGCTGAAATTATTCTGTTCGCAATTTCGGGAAATAATTAAAAATATTACAAACTAGCTTTTGCCCGCGGTGTCGCCCGCATTTATTATACTTAAAAACCTTCCTCTAGAATCACTCTATCTATTAAAAAAAACCGCATCAAAATCCGTTGTTTCCGTTGTTCCGTAGTTTGAAAGATCTAAGCATACATAGGGACAGACAGACAGCGGGAAGCGACTTTGTTTTATAATATGTAGTGATAGTGATAGGCATCGTCAATTCATCCACCATTCATTCATTTTACATTTAGGGTTCCGTACCCAATGGTGCCAACGGGACCGGCTCCGGTGTCCGTCCGTGTATCCGTTCGTTTTACAGTTTTTTATCTCTGACAACAGAGGATGTGTGTGATTTCTGATTTCGATAGACTTGTGAGTGCCAGCAAGCAATCGAACATCAACCTTATTACCTAGGAGACTGAGTTGACTGTGATTCCGACAGTGCTGTATACAAAATCAGAGGTGGAATTTCTGTGAAATGACTGTAGGTATGTAAGTACTCTATAATAATAATGTTGCGTTTCTGCTTCCATCGACCTATTTTATTGCAAACTCAGCTTTGAGGCACCTTGTTTAATAAAAGTATCTAGTAAAAGGTTGTGGTTGAGTTTATTCTACAATATTAAATTATTTTATTCAATGGTGCTTTGTTCAGAAATTGAATTGTCATCATATCCTAACTAATATTATACCTAAATGCGAAAGTGAGTTTCTTTATTTGTTTGTTACGCTTTCACGCTAAAACGGCTGAACGGATTTTAATGAAATTTGGCACATGGGTAGAGCATATTACTTTTATCTGGGTAGTATTTTCCCGTGGGATAATTCCTGACCTCTTTTATTTTTCATCACGTTGGTGTGCCGTGGACTTTTTAGAGCTTTACCATTTTCCACTATTTACCAGATGGTCAAAGTGCTATTACCTACACTACAACTCTCTCTTGTCTATTACAATATTCGAGCATCACATTTCGTGGAAGGCGAGCAATATTCTGCTTTCAAAAGAGAAATTCTCAAACCGACGTAGATACCTACATTTTCATTCGAATATGAGTGACAAAATAACTTTAAACATTAATTTAATAGCTTTATAATAAACACTCAAAATTCTTCATTTATTAATCACCATATTTGTCAAGCGCCTAATCTTTTGATGTCACTTAATCCAAACTGAATAAATTAAATGTTTCCCAGTAATGCCTTATGGAAATAATTGGTGGATATAAGCCCGCAGAAGCCGGCAAATGCCAACATTTCTCACATTTATTTACATTATCTGATTTCATAACCTCCAATCCGCGGCTTATCGTGAACGTTTACAATTTCGCCAATAAATTTTCAAATAAACGATGATTAAAACTCTTGTTTTTGGTAAATAATTAAACACATTAACTTATCCTCGGAGACAGATTGTTGAGCGTGAACTGATTTATGCCTTTACGTCTGATCTCGTTATTTTATTCGCCTCGCTTATCATCTAGCTGGATTGCCTCATTATTAAGAACTGTCAGACTTCGGGTTAAAACGAAAATGGCGGTGAAATTTTAAACGTGTCGTTCTAGGTCACAATGTGGAAAACTAGCTGAACCAGTTCTATGTATTTCTTTGCTAAGTGTTACTTACATTTCTCAGCAGTTGAAGATTTATTTTCTCTTTTAGCAAGTTCGCGCTAATAGTTTAAACTTTCACAGTGTTTAAAAACTTAAGAGCTCAAGCTCTAAAGTTGTTTTCATTAGTGCAATCTCTTTTAATCTTGAATCAAAGCTCACTCTCTGCGAGGCCGCTAAAGGGCCAGTGGCCCACTTGATGGTAATTCCGTTAATAGATTCCTGGCTCAAATGAAGCAGTGGTTCCGAACCTCATCCCACTAAACTGTTATACCGGAAACTCATTACGGCTTAAACCAGCTAAGAAATCTTATAATCTTTTCCTTGAAAATTGAAAATCTTGAATAATTGAATATTAAAATTATTTGGAGCAAACGCTTTTTCATCTTGCTCGTTTTCCTGCAAGTTTTCTTTCACAGCTATTCCATTTAATAAGGAATCATAATAAAGTAGGAAATAAGCTAAGTAGTAATAAACATAAAGAACCAGCATATAATCATTACAATTTTAATATCAATTTAGAGGGAAGCTCATGTTTGTTAAGAGGGCTTTCTCATTTTGTAATCAATTGGCGGACTAAATAAGTATTTATTAAAAACACATTTTAATTATGATATTTATTTTACTCATCTCAACCACAGATCGAAATATTTAATGAGCTGTGTTTAGTATATAACACAATAGAAATGTTTTTTTAATAATTACCTACCTATTAAATTATCACCAAATGATAACATTTTTCAAAAAGGCATCTTTTCATTTAACGTTCTTAAAAATTTGGTCCCGTGAGCGAGAGAGGTGACTAAATGCGATAATGATCGTGCAAGAATCTAAATTGTGTTAATTCAATATTATTACGTCCGTAACAAAATTACGACCGTAAATAAAACACAAATACGAAGTCCATTTTCCTCAAATTGAATGTAAAATATATGACTCCGGTGTAGATACTGCTGTTGGACAGTTTCCAGGGCTACATTTTGCCTTACGTTACGACTGTTCAGAGTAAAAGGAAATAAGACATCATTTTATTACACCTGACGTTCAGAGTGCCAGTGATGGAAATGTCATAAATTACTGAAAATTTTATTTTAGTAAGGATAATGACCGTATTTTTTGCAAAAAACGTACCTACCTAGATTTTACGACAATGAGTGGATCGTAGGCTGTTTCTTCTTAATAAATAAAAATCAATTGCTGTCCGTTATTCTCGATAAAACTCAAAAACGGCTTGAACGATTTGAATTTTTTTTTGTTTGTTTTGTTTTTTTGTTTCGTTTTGTTTATTTTTTTTTTTGTTTTGTTTGTTGTTTTGTTCGCTACTTTACTAGGGTGATTTAAAAGAAAAACAAATTAGGAAAAAAAAGAAGTCGAAATTTTGACAGGACATCGTCTGGCGGGTCAGCTAGTGTTTTATTTATATGAATGAATGAATCAATATCTATACCTAGTTATATATTAGGTCTTTACCTATGAAATTGCCGTTCTGCAGTACTGGCCATTTCAAATCAAAGTAATTTTTGTTTGGCTAAGAATTCTAATTTCAAATTAATTTTATTTTAAAAACATGGATTTTTTTTCCAAAAGTAGTCATTTGTTTATTGATTAGTGTTACATTTTCATCGCATTTCAATCTTTTTCGTCATCATGGATACGTTAAAAATTCGATTAATTATGGAATATGAGTACCGTCGTGGCAGCAACGCGGCACAAGCGGCACGCAACATCAACGACGTTTACGGAGCTAACACTACAAACCAACGCACCACCTGTTATTGGTTTGCTCGCTTCCGTTCTGGAAATTTCGACCTGAAAAATGAACCTCGCGGTCGTCCGAAGACTTTGGTCGACAATTACGAATTAAAGGCGATTGTGGAAGCTGATGATACACAATCTACGGCTGAATTAGCAGCAGCTTTCGACGTTAGCGTCAAAACAATATTGGTCCATTTGTGTCAAATTGGCAAGGTAAAAAAGCTTGACAAATGGTTGCCCCACGAACTCAATGATCGCCAGCGCGAAGTACGCGTCGAGACGTGCCTTGCACTGCTCAACAGACACACAAATGAAGGAATTTTGAACCGCATTGTTACCTGCGATGAAAAATGGATTCTGTTTGATAACCGCAAGCGCTCAGCAAGTTGGTTGGATTCTGGTTCAGCACCTAAACAATGCCCTAAACGAAAACATACCCCTAGAAAAGTGATGGTCACTGTTTGGTGGTCTAGCGCCGGTGTGATTCATCACAGCTTCTTACCAAATGGGGTGAGCATTACTGCAGATGTGAACTGTGAAGAACTGAACACAATGATGGAGAAGCTGGCACATCTCCAACCAGCATTGGTCAATCGCTCGTCTCTGCTGCTCCTGCACGACAACGCGCGCCCTCATACTGCACAGCAGACGGTCTCCAAGTTGCAAGAACTGGGGATGGAAGCTCTCCGTCATCCGCCCTACTCACCTGACCTTGCGCCTACAGACTACTACTTTTCCAGAATTTGGATAACTTCTTGGCGGGAAAAAAATTCAATACCCGAGAGGCAGTACAAAATGCCTTTGAAGAATTTGTTGCATCCCGACCAGCTGATTTCTTTAAGAAGAGCATCAATAAACTGCCACTGCGTTGGCAAAGATGCATTGAATGCATGGGTGATTACTTCGATTAATACAAATAAACAATACATGAAAAAAATTCGTTTAAATTTTTTCATACAAAACGGCAATTTCATAGGTAAAGACCTATTATTTATATCTTGTGAATTTGTGTTGTATCTTGAATCGCCTAAGCCTTTTCCCAACGATGTTGGGGTCGGCTTCCAGTCTAACCGGACGCAGCTGAATACAAGTATTTTAAATGGAGCCACTGCCTATCTGACCTCCTATAATTTATGTCTTGTGAATGTGTTATATTTATGATATTGCATATTTATTCAGTATTGAAAGTTGTGTGGGATTTATATCTGGAAATAAAAGATTTCGTTTAATTAAAAACTCTTTCTGTCATAAAAATGTATAACACTGAAGTCCTTCAACACCTGATTCCATATTGCAGGCTATTAAATAGCCAACATTTCTCATTAGTTGGCCGTTCGCCGTCGCTTAACCCGCTTCCCCCGAGCCCTAAAAATGGCCATTCGTGCTAATATCGGGCCGGAAGGAAGATTTGTGCGGACTAATATTAAGAGCATCGAAGCGTGGTTTAGCCCGGTATGTAAGTGTAATGACGTTATGGCTGTCTGGTTTGACGCGCGAGATAGAAGACTCGCACGCGCACTGGAACTACACACGCTTCGTTTAAGGCGCAGATTTCCTGAAAACGACCAAAAAGGTGGTTTTTTAAACGGTCCGGGGGGTTTGGAGTTAATGTCAAATTTCCATCTTTTCATATCATCTGAAACTCAAAATGTCTTATGCCCCAAAATGCCTGAAATTCGTATCGGCTCTTTTTACTAATGACTGAATCACTGAATACCTTTGGTGTTTGATACATTCGATGACAAAATTGTATTGTGCGATTCTGTTCAGTCTTTCTTTAGTTTCCTAATAGGTAAAGTACTTCTTGTTATCTTTGTACGACTAATGTCCATATGTCATTCTGGCCACTTGAAAATTAAAAAAAAAACCTGTTAAGAGCGAGTCGGACTCGCGCACCGAGGCTTCCGTTCCGATTTCTGAAAAAGTGTGCTATTTAGAGACATCGTTTTATTTTTCCTTTAATCTATACATAAACTTCTATTACATGTATCTCATAAACAGTAAATAATTTTGACATGTAAAAAAAATATGATATTTTCAAGTCCTTTTCGCATACAGTGATGGAAATACTTTAATGCACCAAAAAAATCTTTAAACATACCTCCTAACAATCTTTAAAAGCTGTTTATCCCTTCATTAGCAAATATAATTATAATTAAAAATATACCATGAAATGTCAAATTCCAAACTGCATCCAGTGATGGATTAGTTTTTATTAAATAGTTAATTTCTAATTTTATACGATTTTATTTGCACTTTTACGACATAATTCCGGTGCGCGTGAGAATCTTTTATCTCGTGCGTCAAACTAGACAGCCATAAAGCCATTTCACTTACACACCGAGCTAAACCAAGCTTGGAACCAGGGCTTTAAATGTAGATTTACGACAAAATGTTATACTAAAAACAATTTTTAGGGTTCCGTACCTCAAAAGGAAAAAACGGAACCCTTATAGGATCACTCGTGTGTCTGTCTGTCTGTCTGTCTATCCGTCTGCCACAGCCAATTTGTTCCGAATCTAATAGACCGATGTGACCCGAACACGTAAGGCTAAAGTAAATAAATGAATTTTGAATATAAGGGTCACTTTTAGGGGGCAAATAAGAAAATTAAAAAAAAAAGTTTTGCAAACTGTATCATGTGACATATCAAATGAAAGGGCTTTCACAGTAAGCCCTCCTATATCTCTCTGGATCTCCAATATTTTTTTTTTATAATTTTAAAATAAATAGTTTGAAAGTTATTTAAGAAAATAGACGAAGATTGTCAATTTTAGGCTCAGTAAAAGTAGTAGTAGTAGTACCTAGTAGTAGTCTGAGCCTAAAATTTTGAAAAAAAAAAGACAGAAAATAGTTCTATACCTGTACATTACAGGAAAACCTATAAGAAGTTTGTGGTCTTAAAATAACATGGTAAATCTCTCAATATTGTGAGTACAAACTTACATTTACTGTTGGAATGTATGAGAGAACATGTTTTTCAACTAGAATGTTAAGTTTGTTCTTGGGATAATTTCATACCAACTACGGAACCCTTCATTGTGCGTAGTTCGACACGCACTTGACCGGTTTTTAGCTTAGTAAGTTCTTAACATATTTAAATACCTTCAATGTAAATTTTATTGCACAATAAGGAACTGTTTACTTATAATCGTACAAATCAGAAAATATACGGTGCTACTTTGGATTTTTTTTTCTATCGAAAAAAATTTAAGTAATCATAATTATATAGTCTCAATTCCGTCTAGCATCCTGGGAAGGAGCGAGACAGCCCCAACACGAGTATTCATAATAACTTACTGGGGCTGTTTCATTTAAAATTCCGAAATGTAACCGTTTGAGACCAAATAAACAATTTTTTTTATTTTTTTTATTTTTATAATCATGTTTCGGTTTTAATACAGCAGTAGACAATATAGTCAAATAACACGTAAGTATGGAAAATCCAAATAATTTACCCATATACATTTAGTTTTATAGGACTTTAAAAAACACAAAAATCGATGTATCCTCTTAAAGACATTCGTTCCAAAAAACCACAAATAAAATCGAGCATTTGAATACGGCGCAAAAGTATCGCGTAAATCAGTCTGACCAAAGTTTAACATATACCTTCATTTCTATTGTCTCTTTATGATTAAAATTTACCGGGCGAGGGTAGGGAGTTTTAAAATGAGACCCAAAACTTGTGCGCCGTAGTTCCCAGGTTCGAAGGCACGAAACAAACAGAGTCCCGACGTAGGTACGGCTAATGTAAAAAGTTTCGCGAGGTGGTGACGCCATTGTTTGCGCACAAACACCGACCTGTGTGACGATCATCTAAATATTTTTAAGGAAACCGGAAGTTGGCTGAACCGTTTGATTTTTTTACTTAGAATTTTTGGGTTAAGCCAAACCCCCTTTGTATACATATACTATTAAATGAGCAATATTTGTATATACTTATAATTATGTATTTGTAATCTTTAACCATCTTTACATACCGAGACTCCTCCGTGCCTCAGAATGCACACTAAGCCGTTGGTCCCCGGCAGTACATTCGTGGATCTTTGAAAGTCGTTACGGGTCGTCAGAAGCTCGAAAGTCTGCAACCAGTCATACCAAGGGGTATAGTATTATCCAGGTACTGGGTTGTGGAGGTTTGATAGGCAGTCACTCCATGTAAAATACTGGTATTCAGCTGCATCCGGTTAGACTGGAAGCCGACCCCAACATAGTTGGGAAAAGGCTAGGCAGATGATGATTTGGTGGCTTAAATCCTGACGTGTCTGAGTTTGGGCTATTTTTAGACCCAAAACCCCAGCGGTGGGGGGGGGGGTTTGGGGGTTAGTTGCGAACCCAATAGGTTCACAACTACTGATGAGGATATGTTTTCCATCGGATGATGTGTTTTTACGTTTATATATTTGTGATATAAGCTACCTACTTTGTGAAGTTTTGTCCTTATGCACACATGTGGTGCATTCGACACTTGAGGGGTTAATTTGTTGCATGTTAACCCTACTATGACGTGCTGCAAGAAATGCGTCGAATTACAACATAGTGTACAACATGTATAATTATTAACATAGAAAGTTAGTGTTATAAAGAATTTAAAAAACCTAATAGTTCTTATGAAAAATCTCAATGTTTGTTTGGTTAGGTACAGTGACACAGAAAATTAAGCCGCTACGTTTTTCGCTGTTTATTTCCGTGTTCAGTATATAATCATTTTCATGGCTCTTTTACTAACAAGGCTGACTACTCTTTGTACGCTGTAAGTATTTATTCCTTTAAAATGAATGTACAAGACGAGGGTAGGTATTGTCTTTTGGAGTCCAGCCAAGTTCGCGAGTTGGTAATATTTTTTAAATTCAATTTCGGTGAAGCCACAGCCCTGTATCCAGTCGGCTTAATGTACACCTGCTGAACATTTAAATGAGATACTACGCCTGCTATTTACATTATTTGAGATTTTATTACTGGGAATATATTCACGGAGGTTACAATGTAAATAGTTTTTAGTAAGTTGTTTTTGAGCTCTATTTTTCTAGAGTAATACAGGTGAAGTAGAGATAACTGCATAAATTATAATTTAATAGGGATGATGACTGTGTAAAAAAAAAAAGAAATTCTATTTAGTCCGTCAGTCAATAATAAAAAAAATATTAGACACGTATTTTTTGCTCTACCTTACTAATAAAAAAATACTTAGATAAAACGCATTAAAGTTGCGGAGTGGGAGCTCGCGTGACGTCATGCCACATTTTATCTCAATGTATCGCCGCAATCTTTTGATTACGTAAAAAAAGAAAAAATACGCGTCCAATATTTTTTGATAATCCACTAATAGCCATATTTTTTTTAATACGCTACTTTCAAACATTGTTAATGAAGTGTCTGCCAACCACACACGAATAAATACACACTGCAAATCTTGAAAAACACATTCATATTTGTAGAAACTATAAAAAAAAACTCGGCTAGCATTAAAATAAAGTTAATAAAACACACTATTCATAGCGCATAAAAGGCTCGGAGTGATCCCTTAATAACGTGCGGGCGCATCCTGGCTTCATTAGAGCGGTTAAGCCCCCCTCCCACCTGCCTGCGAGCTGCGTTAAACTTTATGAAAAATCGCATAATTTTCATAATATCACCCGCATTCGCAAAGATCGCTATAACTCTTCATTTAGAAAGTTTGGAGCAATCTGCGACATAACGCCGTGTTACAGATAATCCGATTTGATAAAACTTAGAAACTGAGAAGCCGCTGTGTAGTTGCCAGATAATCTCCCTATAACAAAGTTTGTATCCAAATTCCAATACAAGTTCATATTACAAGTGTTCCTTATCAAACTTTGGAACCACTTACACGGAGTAAGGTTTAGAGAACGTGTAATTTTAAAAGTAGGGCTTTTTTTATTTGCGTAACAATGCATAGCTTTGTATTCTTGTCATGACAATCGTATGAGAGCCCACTGTTGGCGGGGGTCGTGCTGAAAGCCACGTTAATTACGACTTTTCACGGCGCACCGCGGTAGCTAGTTGAAAAAATAAGCTATCCCTAACTCGGAAACTTCTGTCGCATAGTTGAATATATTTTAACTCCTCTCGTGCAAACAAAGTTGGCAGAAATCCCGTTGTTGGCCACGTTAGGTGATTTTTGAGCAGTAAACCGCCCGATATCAAATTTACCTGTACATAAACCAACTAAAAAAAAATATCGCAATCCGAATACTAGTTTCGGAGAAATAATAATAATGCGTGGACAAACATACATACATACAACTATAAAAAATTGTAGTATATAATTGTTTGGAAGCCCTGTTAGGTGAATAGGTATATTGCATTTCTAGTAATATTACATGCATACGTTTCGAATCCTCCTTTTTTTGAAGTCGGTTAAAAATACTAACGCGTTTCCAGATAAACCCGAAATGGGTTGCAAATAAACTTTATTTATTATTGAACATAGTAGAGCTGATAATTAATTCATTCGTTCATTTCAAGTCGTTCTATTTGCACCAAGTTCTCGGGATCCGATGTTTTAACTTCATATTATTCCCGCCATTTTATTCCAAACTTTCTGTTTATGTTTTACTCAAGCAATTTGATCCAGTTCGTCTTATGAAGGTTTACTTACAATTTCGCGTAAAAAGAATCCCGCGCCCGTAGCGAGGAGAGAAAATAAATATCTAAAGTTATTGAATGAAAACTAAGTTCTATAATACGGTACAGAAAGTGGGTTTTCAAATGAAAAGAAAATAATGATGAGGTTTACATTTGTAATTGTTTTGTCATGTTATCTAAAAACGGTGAATTATTTTTAAATGTCGCAGTATCATGCTGAGTAAGGGCAACAATTTCCGAATTTTTGTACGCGCATCACTTCAGAATGGTTGCACCTATTTGGCTAATTATCTTTTTGTACTGTTTGTAATTATCATGACAAGGTTTGTTGAAAAAAAAAATTGTAAGTACCTACGGTGAAGTGAAAAATTCAAGAAAAAATAAAAAAAAATCTCTAAAAATCCTCTCCAATACTCCTATTATCCTATAATTATGTTTGCTTAAAAACTACCTAAAAAAAAATAGTGAGTGAGTGAGACAGATAAGACAGTAGGGAGATCTTTACAAATTCCCTGGACCCCACATATGATTCCCTGTGTCATGGGGTCTACTTATTTATGTTTTGTGTTTAATTTGTGATCTTCCTGAGCGAGTTCCAATAAATACTATTTCTTCTCCCTCATTTCTCATCACATTACACGCCTTTTCTACTTTGTATTATTATGAGTAGGTAAATAAGTTTAACTAAAAAGACGTATCAAACAATTTCATCATCTGCCTAGCCTTTTCCCAACTCTGTTGGGGTCGGCTTCTAATCTTACCGGATGTAGCTGAACACCAGTAATTTACATGTGACCTCCACAATCTAGTTACTGGGTAATACGATACCCCTTGATAAGAACTGGTTGTCAAATTTTCGGGCTTCTGACGACCCGTAACGACTGTCAAAGATCCAAGAATGGCAGCCGGGACCGACGGCGAGGCACGTTTGGTTGGTCCGTGAGTGGGTGACCATCTTTACATACAAAAACCCCTCGTCTTGGTATGTAAAGATGGTCGCCCACCCACGGACCAACCACAGCAAGCGTAGCTTAACCTGATCGATCGACCCGTGCGGCTGTTATTACTTAGCCGCAAACTAACCTAATCTCAAAGATTTTTCAGCGAAAAATGCTATTGGAATCTAATTACTACCCAAAAGATCCAACTAAATTATATTTTCTTAGACACTTGGCAACTTTTATGATTCGTCAATCATTTTTATTTAATTAGACGCTTAGTACAGTCCTTTCGCAGTTATTTGCCTGTGATTTTGCATCACTGTCAATATCACAGTGATCTTTATTCTCCTTAGGTTGCTGTTGTTGGTTGTTTGGTTGTTGTTGGTTGCTGTTTGGTTGCTTAGGTTGGTTGGTTGGTTGTTGGTTGCTTTGGTTGTTCTTTGTTCTCTTTAGGTTGTTGTTGGGTTGCTGCTACTGACAAGTCGGTCAAAATCACAATGATCTTTATTCTCCTTAACATAAGGTTGCTGCTGGTTTGCTGCTACTGACAAGTCTGTCAAAATCACAATGATCTTTATTCTCCTTAACATAAGGTTGCTGTTGGTTTGCTGCTACTGACAAGTCTGTCAAAATCGCAATGATCTTTATTCTCCTTAACATAGGGTTGCTGTTGGGTTGCTGCTACTGACAAGTCTGTCAAAATCACAATGATCTTGATTCTCTTTACAATAAGGTTGCTGTTGGGTTGCTGCTACTGACAAGTCGGTCAAAATCACAATGATCTTTATTCTCCTTAACATAAGGTTGCTGTTGGGTTGCTGCTACTGACAAGTCTGTCAAAATCACAATGATCTTTATTCTCCTTAACATAAGGTTGCTGATGGTTTGCTGCTACTGACAAGTCGGTCAAATCATAATGATCTTTATTCTCCTTAACATAAGGTTGCTGCTGGTTTGCTGCTACTGACAAGTCGGTCAAAATCACAATGATCTTTATTCTCCTTAACATAAGGTTGCTGCTGGTTTGCTGCTACTGACAAGTCGGTCAAAATCACAATGATCTTGATTCTCCTTACAATAAGGTTGCTGTTGGGTTGCTGCTACTGACAAGTCGGTCAAAATCACAATGATCTTTATTCTCCTTAACATAAGGTTGCTGTTGGGTTGCTGCTACTGACAAGTCTGTCAAAATCACAATGATCTTTATTCTCCTTAACATAAGGTTGCTGATGGTTTGCTGCTACTGACAAGTCGGTCAAATCATAATGATCTTTATTCTCCTTAACATAAGGTTGCTGCTGGTTTGCTGCTACTGACAAGTCGGTCAAAATCACAATGATCTTGATTCTCCTTACAATAAGGTTGATGTTGGGTTGCTGCTACTGACAAGTCGGTCAAAATCACAATGATCTTTATTCTCCTTAACATAAGGTTGCTGCTGGTTTGCTGCTACTGACAAGTCGGTCAAAATCACAATGATCTTTATTCTCCTTAACATAAGGTTGCTGCTGGTTTGCTGCTACTGACAAGTCTGTCAAAATCACAATGATCTTTATTCTCCTTAACATAAGGTTGCTGCTGGTTTGCTGCTACTGACAAGTCTGTCAAAATCACAATGATCTTTATTCTCTTTAACATAAGGTTGCTGCTGGTTTGCTGCTACTGACAAGTCTGTCAAAATCATAATGATCTTTATTCTCCTTAACATAAGGTTGCTGCTGGTTTGCTGCTACTGAAAAGTCGGTCAAAATCACAATGATCTTGATTCTCCTTACAATAAGGTTGCTGTTGGGTTGCTGCTACTGACAAGTCGGTCAAAATCACAATGATCTTTAAGCTCCTTAAAATAAAGTTGCTGATGGGTTGCTGCTACTGACGAGTCTGTACAAATCACAATGACCTTCTCCTTACAATAAGGTTGCTGTTGGGTTTCTGCTGTCACAGGTAAAATAACTCTGATTAATATTCTATTCTGTTTCAAATGTTTGCTCTACCATTTTGACAGCGCCTTCTCAGAATCTTAAATTAAGCCGAAAAGATTCGTCTCAATGGGGCCTAAGGTCCTTTATTAAAAAATCTAAATACCAACTTCAGCTTCTTTGAGCGAATTCTTTTAAAAATCTTTATAAGGAGATTGAATGTTTTTCATTTTATTTGTAGTTCTTTGTTTCATTAACTCAAATCCTTTTTTGTGTTTAAATTAAAACCTTGGCTTTACGCATCTTCCAAAAATTTGTTTTTCGACCCAACTTGTAATTTCTGTTATTGTGATTCTCAAAAATCCTTACTAATTCAAGAATAATCAAGAAAAAAACACTAAGCAAAAAAAAAAACAAACACTTTAAAAAAAATAAACACTTTTGAACTTTTAGGGCTTGTATCATACTTTTTAGATGGGACCATCTACTAGATAGAGAATTATCGGACAGATATACGTTAACCGGAACGTAAAGGATGAAACACCTTTTATAAATATGTGATGGTATTTCTAGAAACTCTTCTCTTCTTCTATCAATCAATATTAATTGAAAACCTTTAGACCCACCAAAAATACACCTTTCACACCTTACTTCAATTTCAACTGTAACCTTCCTGAAATGCTATTTTTAGGCCCTTCTACTGGTAGCTACTACGTGACTTTACTAGTGACCCGCCCATGCTTATTACACGGTTTTTACGATTCGACAAAACATCGAGAGTTCTTTATTATATTTAAGTTTAATATTAATGTACCTATTAAAAACAGGATGCATATCCGGTACAGCTCTAATAAAAAAACCGGTCAAGTGCGAGTCGGACTCGCGCACGAAGGGTTCCGTACCATATTATATGTTTAACAATCTCAAAGATAACTTTTTACTTATTTTATAATGATACTGTGAATTACAAGGTTATTTTTTACGCAGTTGCAGAATCACCCATGTTTAAACAAAATATTGAATATATGAATCGCCGTTTTCAGTATTGTTGATTAAATACAGTATTCATGGTACCTACATGGTATAAAGAAGTTTCAAATTCCTAATTTGTTGAATTGTTGCGCTAGAGCTCGTACAAAAATGGTCTAAAATTTACAACTTTTGCGGCCCCCTATTTCTTAATTTTAAAAGATTTAAAAAAATATGTTTGTACTCTACTCAATGAGTTCTAGACGATGACACCCCACATGCTAGATTAAAATTTTTATTTTTTTTTTTCAAAATGAAAAGTTTATTGTATGGGGATCGACCCCTTACATTTTTAACTTTGCTTTATTTTTATTATTTGTTGTTATAGCCGTAATAGACAGCGGAGGCTTTGTAAGTTTGTACTGGACTGTACGTGGTTGTCTGATTTCATGGATTTTAATTTTCTTGCGCGGAACCCTAATTATTTTTCTAAAATAAAAATAGCCTAAGTTACTCCTTAAAACATCAGCTATATGTCGTCAAAATCGGTGAAAATTCGTTTGGCAAGTTTCCTAACTTGACTCAAAGTACCATTTTTTTAATCGGACTGCGCTTTAAAATTCTTCTATACAAACTTTAGCATCCCTAACATCATTTGAGGCGTAGTTTTGAAAAACTAATAATGACAAACATTATTAATTACTTATGCAAGTATTTGTGCTAAGTTTCAAGTTCATTAACCAAATTAATAAGATTTTTCATATAAACTGTATCTCTGTTTTCACGAACACAAATAAAGAATTTCAAAAATCGTCTGGTATGTTTCCATAACTTGACTCAAACATTATTTACACCAATTTTTAGAGTTAATCAAGACCCCAATAAAATCCTCCGCTATAAAATTAACTTTTCACCCCTTAGGGGTAGATTTTTGGAAAACCCTGATACACGTTAGTCTTAATTTTTGGTCTCAAGTATAAAAACTGAGTTTTGAGTTAATCGGACCGAGTGTTAAAGTTCTTCCATACAAACTTTGACACCCCCAATCCCTCCTTAGGGGGTAGTTTAGGAAAACTAAAAATGATAAACTTTATAATTTACTTATAGATGAATATTCGTGCTAAGTTTCAAGTCTATTAACTCAAGGGATAGGATTTTTCATACAAACTTTCATCCCCTATTTTACCTCCTTAGGGATGGAATTTCCAAAAATTCTTCCTTAGTGGATGTTTACACTATATAAGGTATCTATGTGCAAAATTTCAAGTCTCTAGGTAAATTGGTTTGGGCTGTGCGTTGATATATTAGTCAGTGACTCAGTCAGGACTTTGATTTTTTTATATATACAGATTAACCATGTTATTTTAAGACCACAGACTTCTTATAGGTTTTCCTGTAATCTACAGGTATAGAACTATTTTCTATATTTTTTTCAAAATTTTAGGCTCAGTAGTTTCGGAGATAAGGGGGGGGGAATGGTCAATTTTCGTCAATTTTCTTAAATAACTTTAAAACAATATATTTTACAATTATAAAAAAAATATATTTGAGACCCTCATAGTAAGCCCTTTCATTTGATATGTCACACGGTACAGTTTACAAAACTTTTTTTTTTAAATTTTCTTATTTTCCCCCTAAAAGTGACTCTCATATTCAAAATTCATATATTTACTGTAGCTGTACGTGTTTGGGTCAAAGAAATCCATATGTGTACCAAATTTTAACTTAATCGGTCCATTAGATTCGGAGCAAATTGGCTGTGACAGACGGCCAGACAGACAGACACACGAGTGATCCTATAAGGGTTCCGTTTTTTCCTTTTGAGGTACGGAACCCTAAAAAGCCTTATATTTGTCTAAATTACTCTACAGTGTTAATGTTAAATTTAAATTGTTTTTAATTTGAGAACCCCAGAAGTGAAGGCCTCCTCCAGAGAATGCCAACCTTCTCTGTCTTTCGCTGCGTCCATCCATCGTGATCCAGCTACCTAAGCACTGGTTCGATCGATTTATTTATTATAAATAATTAAGTATGTAAGTTTAATAATAATGTATTATACAAATCAAATCATATCATTTTATTATCAGGCAACTAGGCTCATAGATAAAATACATAAAATTATATTAAACAATAATAAACTAATACATAATAAATCTAATTAAAACTATAACTACAGGGTGTAAGTGGCAGCCCTCCGCAAACTGATAGGGTGAATTCAGGATGTCATACTAAGATGACCGGTACATGAATTTTTTTCAGGAGCGTTATGGGAATCTAATAAACCTGATTTGTTTGTGTTTTTGTGCACAAATCGGAGCGTCTATTACTGGTTGGGAGGGGTAGGTAATAGGTATGCGGTGAGTTCGATGAACTCTGTAGCTAGACAGAAAGTGAACAGCTGATTTCACGCGTCGCTTGTTAGAGTATTTCTACATCCATTGCTGGTTTTTTGTTTTCAGTTTTGTTTTTGCTGTTTTTTTTACATAAATGGAGTGCTGCGAACACACAATGTAATTTTACATTGAAATAAAGAAAATGTAACTGAAAAAAATATTTAAAAAATGAAAATTTTCCTCAGAAAATTTCCGGTGGAATATGATTCAAAATGAAGAGCTGAATGCACCCTGTTAGTTTGCGGAGGGCTGTCCCTTACACCCTGTATACACGTAACGTCGGCGTCGTGTTCCGCTGCGTGGTGTCGCGTAACCGTCCTCAGATTATACAGGATGCATATCCGGTACGGCTATAATAATCCTTCCACATCCTAAGGGCACGTCTTCCCTACCATTATCGTGCCCCCTTATCTACTCCTTGAATGGTCTCTATAGCCCCATGATATATGAGTCTCTAGGGACTAGTGTGGATCTTTGGGTTCATTCGACTAGGTAATCGAGTCTGGTCAATCCACGCTGGCGTCGATGCTATTTCATTAATTCATTCAAGTTTAATATATACCCATTATAAATCCTGCCGGAGTAAATTCTCAAAATTATGGTTAAAACCGCTTCAAAATCCGTTGCGTAGTTTAGAAGAACAACAAAGTACACAGACGGACACAAAAAGCGGCTTAAATTTATAATACAACTAACTGCGCCTTGAGGTTTCACCCACGTAGACCGTGATAAAAAGTAGCCTATGTGTTAATCCAGGGTATAAGCTATCTACATACCAAATTTCATGCAAATCGGTACAGCCGTTTGACCGTGAAAAAGTAACAAACATACAAACACACACTCACAAACTTTTGCCTTTAAATATTAGTGTGATTTAAGGATGTATTATGTGTGAGCCCCAATAATATACTACAAACAACGTTAAAACCAGTTTCTCATCCGCATCAATCCCGGCGACAATAAAACAGCTTACCGAGTTAGGTGATAATACGATTTACTTGTATTAAAGTTGTTTCATTGTTTGCTTGTAGTTGCCCCAAGCGGTCGAGACCGAGACATTAGTGTAGACACGAATATAATAATACGAATTATTATACTTTCCCTCGCAATCTTAAAAGATGGCGGTTCTTGACTGTTGCTACCGTAATGCAATACCTTGCTAAGTGTTGGGTGCAATGAAATAGGTTTCTTTTATTTAGTTGCTGGAGGAATTATTGTATTTGTTGCAGACAAATAGATCTTGGTGCTTGTTATTTTGAGGGGTGGGGGGGTTGCCATAATCGCCATGCTTGGCAGGTGGGTTGGCGATCGCAGTATGGTTTTTATAAATACATTGAGAACGCTGCTTACTGGTTTATTAATCTTAGACAGCATGGAAACGCAACAATAACGAGTTATCTCAATCCGTTACATTTGTCCCCTGGTTACAATAGCCCCGGGTGACCTAGATCTATGGTACCTTACAGATCTAAAAAAATCATGCTTCTAAGTCAACGCAATAAAAAAATACGGCCATTTATGCGACATTTTTTTATACTTGCAAGTAAATCAAAACCTATATGGTACTTCCCGTCGTCCTAGAATCATGAAATTTAGCAAGAAGCAAGGTCTTACAACACAAGTAAAGGAAAAAGTCCGAAAATTGTTAATTTGTAATTTTATCACATAAAAAAATATTTTCAAAGTTGTCGGTCTGTCAAGGCCCTTTTACTCAGGAACGCGTAAAGGTATCAAGTTGAAATTAATATCAAATACGTAAGTCTATGGTCTCTTGTAGTTCTAAAAAACGCTTGAGTTTTTTAGAACTTCAAGAGACCATAGATCAAAACCTATAGGGTACTTCCCGTTGACCTAGAATAATGAAATTTGGCAAGAAGCAAGGTCTCCCAGCACAAGTAAAGGGAAAAGTCCGAAATTTGTGAATTTGTAATTTTATGACTTGAAAAAAAATAGTTAATAAAGAGTGTTAAGTTTGTTTTTGGGATAAACTCTTTTCAACTACGGAACCCTTCATTGTGCGTGGTGTGACACGCACTTGGCCGGCTTTTTTTTTGTGGATGGGAAATCATCAAATTACTTCTCCCGCTCTAGGTGGAGCGGAAGGGCGTGTCAGACATTTACTGACTAAAACCCACCCGTGTTCCTTCAGTTGCCTGTGCCAGGGCCACGGTATCTCTTTCGAACAACCCGCAACCCTATCGGACCCCATCACTGCTGACATCTTTTTGAGGCGCTCGTGGAACACAACGCGCCGCCGACCCGGGCCTGGTCCTTACCGAACGGCGAGCTACCCACTACTCGCCGTCCGCAAGCCCGCGCCTATGGTGGCCTACGTGTGATGACCTACGGCACTGAAACGTGGTTGCTCGCTCACAATGGGCCTTATTAGAAGGCCTTAAAGGGCAATGAAGAGGGCTATGCTTGGAATTTCCCTACGTGATCGAATCAGAAATGAAGAGATCCGTAGGAGAACCAAGGTAACCGACATAGCCCGAAGAATTGCCAAACTTAATTGGCAGTGGGCAGACGTTGTCCGCAGAACAGATGGTCGATGGGGACAAAATGTTCTGGAGTGGTGACCGCGTACCGGAAGACGTAACGTTGGAAGGTTCCCCAAAGAGGACTGATGACCTTGTAAAGGCCGCAGGAACCCGCTGGATACGGGAAGCACATACAAATTTAAAAAAATACCGTTATCCCATAGCTCCAAAGTTCACATAGAGAAAAATCTGAAATTATTCTATGTAATAGAAGTTTATGTAAAAATTACAGGAAAATAACACGATATCTCTAATAGCACACTTTTATAGAAACCATTAATTTATATATGATGGTACGGAACCCTCGCCTCGGTGCGCGAGTCCGACTCGCTCTTGACCGGTTTTTGTTATATTTGTGACCTCATACAGTCACACTCAAATAATGTCAGGATTGAAACCTTACGCATTAGTTTCTCTCAGTCACTTTTATAGTTATCAGGAACAGCTCCTGAAACCCTCATAAAGTAAAACTATTTTTTAAAATATTTTATTTATAACTGAGATTTCATAAGGTGCCTACTCTTAATATTTCATTTGGATTGACGTAAAGCCTGCTCCCAATCCTAATTCCGGCAGACAGAAGCGTTTTAACGTATACTCACCGATAGCTCGTCGATGACGGAATAGGGTCCCATGAGATTAAGGGCGAGCCTAACGCTATTTACCGACGCAATTGCACCTTCGGGCTGACAGGAACACCCGGTACCACTTTGCATGCCCAGGGGATCGAACCCAATACCAGAGGCTCGAGAGATACTGTCTATACCAGAATGTTATTGTTCTACTGCAGGGCACAGGATGCAAAGGCTTCTTTTGCATACATAGGAACGAGGTTTGATTGATCACCACGTTTCTTCAATGGGTCCTGACAAATGCTCTCGCATGATGGGTTTCTTTGCCATAAGAAAATAAACAAGAAGTTGAAAAATTTATATTGTTTCGGAAAAATCACAGCTAAACAATATGAATGAAATCATTTTCTTAGATTATAACAGCGAAGTAAAAAGAATCACCAACATCTGCCTAGCCTTTTCCCAACTATGTTGGGGTCGGTTTCCAGTCTAACCGAATGCAGCTGAGTCGTATTACCCAGTTACTAGGTAATACGATATGTCAGACTTTCGGGCTTCTGACGACCCGTAACGACTGTCAAAGATCCACGAATGACAGCCGCGACCAACGGTTTAAAACGTGCTTTCAGAGACATAGAGGGGTCTTGAAAAGTAAAAATGGTCACCTATCCACGGACCAACCGCGTCAAGCGTAGGTTAACCTGATCGATCGAACCTTGCGGTTGTTATTACTTAGCCACGAGCCCCTCGAAGTAAAAAGAAACCAGATCTGAAAATAAAAGCGTGAAATAGCGCGGAATGTGACTGTTTCCATCACATTACAATTTTCCAACCGAGAAGGTATCCACTCAGGTATTCGATATTGAATAAACTATAAAAGATCAATATTTTCCCAGTGGTTCGACATCCCAAACGTCCTCAATACAACAATGCTCCTAGTTCGGATACTGCACAAGTTTGCGTAGGACGTGGACTCATTCACTTCCATCAATCCCTTGCTCCCATTATTTGTTTACGTTACCAAAACTAAACGTCACATCTACTCAGATTATCCGACACAATTTTAACCTTAATCCTTTGCCCTTAAGACTCACGTTTAACTCCAAACGAGCTAAGGAGTATCCAATGCTCAGATTTTCGGATAGCCGAGGTCGTTCCTTTCGTAAATCCAAGGAAAAGACTTTCAATTTTACAAAGGGTTGAGCGAAACATTAAATTTGTTTTAGAATGTTACTCCAAGTCAAACTGAAACTTAAAGAATAATTAAACATAAATTTCCAGTCGGCTAAGTATGTCACATTGTAGGCGATAATGATGTCAACCACATTTTTAAGCCTGTGTTTTAAAACGTCGTGATCAATGAGGCCGCCATGTGCAACAGTGCTTAATCAAAACTTCAATTAAATTTTCGTAATACCTTTCGTCGAGCGCCCTCGCCCGGGAGAGCACACAAATTAATACCTACGCCCCGGAATATGTTTTAATTTCGATATATCATGATAGTAGCTGATGAGTTTCGCTAAAATTAAAACATAACTGTCGGATACTTCATTTTGGACGTTTACGTCACTTCAACACATTCTATTTACTCTATGCGCATAAAACAATAAAGTTTAAACAAAGTTGCTCCACATTAAAACTGTAAATTAAGACTAGTCGAGAGAAATAAAGAAGTTATAGTTCTCAATTAAAACACAATTCAGGCGAGCGGACTTTAGTTTATTTTTTCATTCGTATAAATGATCTCGGTGGCAAAGTTTGTTAATACTAATAAACGGCTCGGCAAAGGCGGCAACTCTTCGAGTTTCGCACCATTTGTCTCGGGAGGTAACGAGGACCGACTAATGGGGTCCCGGCCGAACCTAAGTAATTTAGAAAAACGATTCTTAAGATAGACGACTTTCCGTTTTATCTACTCGTGAAGATGTGGAAAACAACGTGTGTATTGTGTGGTCTGTGGTCGTACTGAGCCATAACGTGTGTTTTAGATTTATATATTGATCAAGAAAACTTTGCACTTTTTACGGTTCCGTACCTCAGAAGGAAAAAAACGGATCCCTTATTGGATCACTTCGTTGTCCGTCTGTCTGTGTCTGTCTGTATGTCAGTCTGTCATGACCCTTTTTCTCAGGAACGCGTGGAGGTATCAAATTGAAATTAATGTCAAATACGTAGGTCTATAGTCCCTTAGAGTTCTAAAAAAATCAAGCTTCTAAGTTAACGCAATAAAAAAATACGGCAATTCATGCGACATATTTTGATACTCGCAAGTAAATCAAAATACTTACTTCCCGTTGACCTTGAATCATGAAATTTGGCAAGAAGCAAGGTCTCACAGCACAAGTAAAGGTAAAAGTCGGAAAACAGTTAATTTGTAATTTAATTTATTTATATTTATTTATATTTAATCACATAAAAAAAATTGTTTGGAAAAGTTGTTGTTTGCTGGTTGTTGTTGTTGTTGTTAAATTACAATGTTAAGTTTGTTGTTGGGATAAATTATTTTCAACTAAGTTATTTACTTAGTTGAAAATAATTCCACTCATTGTGGAAACAACCACAAATTAAGTTAGTTTTAAATAAAGGCACTGTCTACTTGAAACTCAGTTATCTTAGTTCAAAGTTATACTAAACACATCTGTTTTTGATATGAAAGTATAAAACACCACAGTTTCATCACATTTCTTTCTTACCAACATTATTTTCAATGTTTCGAAGTTCGAACCTAATTTCCCCGTAACCAATGAATAAATTTTATTAATGATGATGTTTACCAACGATGTAGACAAAACGGAGTAAGCAAATGAAATGCTTTTTACCTCCAAGATTACCTATACTAAACACATCTGTTTTTGATATAAAAGTATAAAACACCACAGTTTCATCATGTCTCTTTCCTACCATCTTTAATTTCAATGTTTCAAAGTTTGAACCTAATTTCCTCGTAACCACTGAATAAATTAGATGTTTACCAACGATGCAGACAAAAAGGAGTAAGCAAATAAAATGCTTTTTACCTCCAAAATACGAGTATGAGAGCAGGAGCTCGGTGCACAAGATGCCATAACTTCTCCTTGGAACCGAGGACCATATCAGGTGGGTTGTATTGTGGTTATTTCCTGCAGAGGTTGTCGTAATCTAGACATCCATAAAAGCCACGATTTACACCTGAGATACAGGACACGTCCTAGTTCGGGTGGTCGGGTTTAACAAAATCGAGCATGTACTTTATATAATTACTATAAGGACCTAAGTCACTCAAGTAATGCATTGCTAACATATCCCACACCTAGGTCTAAACTGAGACAACTCAAAAAAGGTAATTTTTCAGGAGACGATAAAAACGTAAGTATATCTGCATTTTTTGTTAGGAAAGTTATACAATTTAATTTGATTCCAGATAATAAATAGCTTGTAAAATGTCACTGTATACAAACTAGGGCTAAAATTCAATCATTTTTATCGATAATCACTGTTTTTCAAACATACCTAACTCAAAAACAATTTTTGAGTTGTCTCAGTTTAGATCTAGGTGTGCGATATTTTCTCTCCTTATGTATTATTCCAAATCCGCTTAATGCGGGATGCATAGAACCGGTTGGAATGCCGGTGCTTGGTGGGGGCCTATGTCCAGCAGTGAACGTCTTTCGGCTGAAATGATGATGTATTAGGCTTTTGAAAATATTTGTTTTTGTGGCTCGTTAGTAGTAACAGACTGAACGTCAGAATAAGAATCGTACATTCTTTACTCAATAGTTTTCTGGGCATATGTAAATATAATGAGACCCCTGTATATTTGCCATCTCGGCTATTATGAGCCGTTAAGGCGAAAGCGCCAGGGTAGCCCGCGAAATTGAAAATTTCTTACGTTTTTACCAATTTGTAGGTCAGTGTGAGCTTGTATGTTGATTAACACATGATTCGCGGCCGTAGCTAATATGGCTTTACAGAATTATAATCATTAGAATCAGCAATACAACTCCATAAGTTAGCATTTATCTCAAACCTCATGATTTCATGAAATCGCTAGATTTCAGATAAATGCTAACTTATGGAGTTGTATTACTGATTCTAATTATTATAATTCTGTAAAGCCATATTAGCTACCACCGCGAATCATATTTTAATCAACATACAAGCTCATACTGACCTACAAATTGCAAAAAACGTAAGAAATTTTGAATTTCGCGGGCTACCCTGGCGCATCAACCTTTAAGAGTCTTGCAGTTTGTTTTAAGAATCTTTTTATGAGCATACATACAATCCAAGTGCCCGATTGGATTTTTCATCGGCAACAGTGACGAACTTCCACACAAAGTTTCATCCCCTAACCCCTTTAGGGGATTAAGTAATACCTATTTAAAAATCCTTCCTTAGTGCTGACTTTTGTTATAAAGGAACTCTGGTCCAAAAATTCATACTTCTAGACCCAGCGGTTATGCGTTGTCTATCAGTGAATTATTAAAATAAAAAAATTAAAAATAAAATGAAAATATTTAATTTCAGACCTTGATCCATAATAGTATGATGTTAGTAATACACACTATTAATAAGCTAAGTTAGTAACGAATGTAATAATATATTTTTTGTTTAATTCATGTATCTGACCGATGACCTTCACAATGCCGTTGATGCTCCCACGCACTCTGCGCATCATGGACGCAATCCTTTTTACACGACTGCCCAAAAAGGAGTATAATGTTTTTCGCTTATTCATCGGTATGTGCTTCGGCAAACATTCTGGGCCTCAAGTCTGCTATTACAATAGTGTCAGAATGGTCTATCATTGATTTCATAATTTTTGATTTTGACAAGTTTGGTAATCTACTAATATAATGGCGTCATTATGACTTTCCAATGGTCAACCACTGACACTCCATTCTAAGAAATTATGAATTTAGCAGATTACGAACTTTTAGCAAAATGACAATGCAGTGACAATGGGATCGTGTTGGAATGACGAATTTCTAAAAAATAGCAGACTTGGGGCCCTGATGCACTGCAGTAACTTGGAAGCCCCAACAACATTCTGAAGGCATTACTATAATTATTTATATTGAACTCTGAGATGTTGTACCTATGCCCTTTGCGTATATCGAACCCAGTATTAATATTATTTTTTTTATATTAATTGAAAGCACCCTGGCTTTCAATATTAGAAGCGAATATATCGACCAGAGGTAAAGGTACCAAAGTACCTACATTTCAAAGTACGTACCAAAACACCAGTTCCTCATTTTATATATCAGCGCCCTCTCCCTAATCCACTCGTGTGAAACCTCCGGTGATTATGCCAATACCTCCTGCGCCCGTTCTTCGGAACTATGACGGAGAGTCACGTCCAACAGAGGACGTTTACGACCTGTTGAGATTGATTGATTGATCCCAACGACTCCGCTACGTACCTCCACTGAATACAGAAACATACTTTTTTAATTTTTGTTCTTTCACCGGAGGAAAAGCTACAAAGTTGTTGGTTTAAAATGTTCATTCTAAAGGTAAGGAAGGTATCTTATATTTTGTTCGATATAACCTTTGTTAAGTTAGTAAGCTTTTATATGTAAGACCTTTATACCTTCATAATAGACTTCGGACATTATTTTATTTTTCTCTTATGTAAAGTTACGCAGATATACAGTTTTAAGATTGTTCTATTATTTAACTTAATGTAAGGAGGTTTAGCTTCCGATTTTGTTAACAAAACAACCCGTAAATTATATGTTGGTATAATAATATATATTTTAGACTATATTTAAAGACCTTAATAGTACAACTTTAGAATAAAATTAAAGCACTACAAAACAATAAATTTATAATTTGCAATCAGTATTTATTTTCCCCTGTTCCTTAAGTCCCTACTGATAATATCTCCACTGGTAGGGATACTTGGAATTTTTTTCCAACTATCGCTACCGGTAGGGATATAAGGAACCTGATCCGCACTGGTTGGGATAGCTGGTTTTTTTTTCGTTTATCGCTACCAGTAGGGATAACCAGTTTTTAAGCGGGATAAATTGGCAGTGTACCTCCCCATTACTTGTGATATTGAATATTTTTACAAATGTGAGGTAATTTTTTTTTTAGGTATTTTTATCTTTGTATAAATGTCAGTTTTTTTTTAATGTTTCAATGACTCAAAAAAAAATGTAATTTGTTTTAGGGATAACAAGTTTTCAAGGGTTTCTTTATGATTAATAAGGTGTTCCTGAATTACTAAAAAAAAAAAAAAAATATAAAAACGATTTTCTTAATGTTTCTCAAATTTCTTTTGACTTACTTTCATTGTGACAAATCCTATACACTTTGTTTTTTTTTTGTAGTATTAGCGCACCTCCAATTGTTTTTTTTTTAGGTCAATGAAACATTAAAATTACCTCACATTTAAAAAAAGATTCAATATCACAAGTGATGGGGAGGTACACTGCCAATTTATCCCGCTTAAAAACTGGTTATCCCTACTGGTAGCGAAAAACGGAAAAAAAAACCAACTATCCCAACCAGTGCGGATCAGGTTCCTTATATCCCTACCGGTAGCGATAGTTGGAAAAAAAATCCAAGTATCCCTACCAGTGGAGATATATCAGTAGGGACATAAGGAACAGGGGTTTATTTTACATAACATAAACAGTCAGTCAGTAGGTATATACATTAGAGCAGTGACGCCCCAGTGCTAACGGCCGCGACTTACGAGTTGTAGGTTCGAACCCTGACAGGTGCTTTACTTAGTATAAATTATTTCATCACCACTGCTCTCATAACGGTGAAGGAAAACATCGTGAGGAAACCCGCATGTCCTAGAACCAAAAATTCCAAGACATGTGACATCTACCAACCCGCACTGATGGGCCCGCGTGGTAGATTATAGCCCGTTCCCTCTCGAAGAGAGGAGGCCTGTGTCCCAGCAGTGAGAACATTATAGGCTGATTATACATTAAGGCCCTGGTTCCAAGCTTGGTTTAGCTCGGTGTGTAAGTGAAATGGCTTTATGGCTGTCTAGTTTGACGCACGAGATAGAAGATTCTCACGCGCACCGGAATTATGTCGTAAAAGTGCAAATAAAATCGTATAAAATTAGAAATTAACTATTTAATAAAAAGTAATCCATCACTGGATGCAGTTTGAAATTTGACATTTCGTGGTATATTTTTAATTATAATTATAATTGCTAATGAAGGGATAAACAGCTTTTAAAGATTATTAGGAGGTATGTTTAAAGATTTTTTTGGCGCATTAAAGTATGTTTAATTATGTTTTGGCTTCCATCACTGTATGCGAAAAGGACTTGAAAATATCATATTTTTTTTACATGTCTAAATTATTTACGGTTTATGAGGTACACTGCTTTAAAAAACCACCTTTTTGATCGTTTTCAGGAAATCTGCGCCTTAACACTAAACTAGGTTAACAATCCTGTACTGAAATCTAGAGTAGGTAAACTTAAATCAATTAACACTGTTTGCGCGAGGGTCAAAGTCCTACACCACCGAATTTAGATCTCTAATTCAACCCCGTTTCTGAAAGACTAATTTAATCTGCTGTCAGATCTCGTGTCCAGAGATTCGATTATCTGCTGGTATTTCGTTCAATGATTTACTAATCATGATAGCTAATAGCTTTAGATATATTTAATAAGTAACTGGTTTACAGAATACACTAAACATTACCTATTTAGGGCCGGTTTTTTTTCAATAGTCAGGTTATTTTTATGAAGAATAAATATGGCGGTTTAACCCGTCGCACGCCAATTAGCAGACACAATAGATTTTTTTTTTAATTACCAGCTTTTGTATAGAAACTAAATATGTCAAACTATTATATTTAATGTACGAGGAGCTCGTGGCTAAGTAATAAATAACAGCTGCATGGGTCGATCCGTCAGGTTAAGCTACGCTTGCCGGGGTTAGTCCGTGGATGTGTGACCATCCTTACATACTGAGACTCCTCCGTGCCTCGGTAAGCACGTTAAGCCGTTGGTCCCGGCTGAAATTCGTGGTTCTTTGACAGTCGTTACGGGTCGTCAGAAGCCCAAAAGTCTGACAACCAGTCTTATCAAGGGGTATCGTATTACCCAGTTACTGGGTTGTGAAGGTCAGATAGGCAGTCGCTCCATGCAAAATACTGGTACTCAGCTGCATCCGGTTAGACTGGAAGCCGACCCTAACATAGTTGGGAACTAGGCAGACTGAGACAGAGCAAAACTATTTTTGGTTTGAAAAAACTACAAATTAACAATTTTCAGACTTTTCGTTTACTTGTGCTGTGAGACATTGCTTCTGAGGTCAACAGTAAGTAGGTTTATGATTTACTTACTTGCGAGTATCAAAATATGTCGCATTAATGGCCGTATTTGTTTATTACGTTGACTTAGAAGCTTTAAAACGATTTATTTTAACACTATAAAAAAATATATTTAAGCATAGTAAGCTCTTTCATTTGATACCACACGGTATATCACACGGTACAGTTTGCAAAACTTTTTTTATTAATTTTCTTATTTGCCTCCTAAAAGTGACTTACATATTCAAAATTCATTTATTTACTTTAGCCGTACCTACTTGTTTGGGTCACACAAATCCATATGCGTACCAAATTTCATGTTAATCGGTCTATTAGATTCGGAGCAAATTGGCTGTGACAGATGGAGACACAGACAGACAGACAGACACACGAGTGATCCTATAAGAGTTCTGTATTTTCCTTTTGAGGTACGGAACCCTTTAAACGACATAGGAATTACTCGGTTTACTATTCTAAGCTCTCAAAGCTACACGAACCGAAAACATCCTCGAAAACCAATAAATCCGTTTAAACATTAATTAAGACATCACTAACACTACGCATTTACAAAAAGAACTCTCTGCCGTTATTGGTTGAAAGCAAACATCATTCTACACAAGAAGTTTACTTAGGACTGTCGATACAAACCAATAGACAGCCAGATTAACCACTTTACTATCGTGTTCCAGCCCAATGGGCTTGTATCGTGTTTCAGATTTACTTGTAGTGGTGTTATTTGAAGGTTTTTATTTGCTTTGTGCCTGTATTGGGTTTAATAACGTGGGCCTTTGAAACGTTAACGGCCTGATTACAAAACAAGATTTGTTTTTAGAACCAGGTTTAGACCATCAAGCCATTTTTGAATTTCGAATTTTATTTCGAAATGTTAAGAGTACAGAAACTATTTTTAAACCCGAATATATCTAATATGTCCACTAGCACTAGAGTATTACTAAATATAAAATATTTTTTTTAAAACGTAAGTCAATCGTTTGAAGTTGACAGAAAAATGGTTTAAATAGCATTAAACGCATTCAGTAATTTGTAGTGCAAGTGGGCCTAAGTCGCCAACTTTGTATTAAGAACATTGTCTCAGACAGAATAAACGAAATACTAAAACTGGCTCGGACCCTTAGCTCGGACCTAAGTTAAAACTCATTTTGTAATAATTTGATTTGATTTGAGATTTTGATTTTAGAGGTTATGACAAAATTGATGTATTTGATAAAGTAACTGGTCTCAAAACGCAATTAAGTAATGCATAAATTAAATAAAATTATCAACTCATGGTAATTCTTGAACCGTATTCGAAGAATACCTATCTAAAGATAATACGGTTGTTATTTTACTAGGAATTGTAAAAATAATGAAAAATCTATATAATAATGAAAGTACTATACAAGATAGACAAGATATACATAGAATAACAGCGAGAAATAAGGTAAATTCAGAATATATTCCGGCTTCATAATATCCTAATTGCTCTTTCCTCATGTTACATAGCAACGTTAAGTTCCCGAGAGTGAGACGCATCTCAGGTAGGCTTGCCAGATAAAAAAAATAAAATTCCGGAGTAAATTCCGGACATTTCATGAAAATTCCTGACTTTTTTGTAAATAAGTACTTAGGTATAATAAGTTAACGTCGAGTTGTTTCATGCTGGTTTTCGTTATATGTATTTATGTGAGAGTGAACTAAGCAATTCACGTTTTCGCGAATATTCTCGATGAGGGGCGAGCGGGGGAGAGGTAAGTGACCCTTCTCCGCCCACGCTCGATGACAGTTAATATTGAATTAATATAATTTTTTATTTTATTTTTACACAAATAAAATTATAGAAATTCCGGACGGCTTAAAATTCCCCCCACATGCCGGACATAGACTTGTATTACCGGACATGTCCGGAAAATTCCGGACGTATGGCAACCCTAATCTCAGGGAACACTTAACTTACACTTAACGTACATTTCGTATAGTCTCCATACAAAATTTTGATGCAAAAAATAAATTAAGTACCTACCTATTCAAGGTGTTTAATTGATGTTGTACATAAAAGGGCTCATCTACTATTATTATGGGACCAAACCTGAAATTCCGAAAATCAGCTGTTCCCTACATTTCGTCGAGTTATGGGAACATAATGTTTTAGTTAGTACAGTTACCTTTTTTCAGGTCTAACACCATTTAACACTTTGCGGGTCAATAAACGGCCATAGACGTCATAATAATAAAACTTCTATCGTGTTTCGTTGTGTCCCACAGTGTTAAGTTAGGTACACCTTGTACCTACTACTTAATCTGTTTGAGATTCACTAAATTCATTCCTAAACCCGAATAGTAAATAAAGTGTAAAGATTATAAATAAATAAACAGGAAGGAAATGGTCAATATTGTTTTCTATTTTTCACACTTCTTCACTTCTTTGATAAATCAAATTAAAATGTTCAGGCATTTACTCAATATCAATCTGCCTAGCATTTTCCCAACTGTGTTGGGATCGGCTTCCAGTCCAACAGGATTCAGTTGATTACCAGTATTTTCCAGTCCTCCTCCACAACCCAGCAACTGATTTACTTACCCAGAATCGTGAAAAAATAGTTTGTATGAAGAAGCTGTGTAATTCTGCCTTCTTAGGTAATGGTACTAAGCAATTTAAAGCCCTTGTACAAAACAAGGTAAATTGCTTACTTTTGGGGACACTAATTGTTATTATCCACACTTCACTACATGGTCCTCGTTTCTCTAAAGGATTATAAATAATTCCAACGTTTCTTGTTTCAGAGTACAGCTCATCCCGCATTCAATACGGTCCAAGCAATCTAATTAGGTAAGTACCTACTTTTCACCTAATTAATGATCAAATTACGTGTTTGTAATTTATCGTGTTACGCAACTAAAAAGACAGACATTTTGTTCCTTTACGTATCTGTATACCAGGAATCAATAAAATGTAAAATACAAAATGAGTTGATTTTCAACCTAAGATCAATTTAGAACAATACAAAAGCCTACGACATTAAAATGACAACCAATTAAAACTAGATTTATTGCTCTATTCTTATGATATTTAAGTGAAACATTTAAACTCACTCAATTATTTCTTTAATTAATTATTGTTCCGTCTGAACTAAGCCGGTAATTGTATTCGCCGTCGTCGTTATTAAAGCCAATAATAGACGGTTTAACCAAATTGATTCACTTTGGTTGAAAGGCGCCAAATTGAAAAGAATAGCACGTCAGTGAACGATTCACTATTATCACTAAGAGGAGGCCTAAAGCAAAATTGTTAATCGTAAATTAGAATATTATCATTAAATAGACTTCGGCATAAAATAAAAATTGTATTCCAAACATTTTATGGAACAGAAACATAAATTAATACAATTATCTCTATAGCAAAACGATGCAATTTGGTTATTTCTTCCAAAACAATAGAGAACCGTGTATCATTGCTCTAAGGGAATAAGAGAGGTGTCCCCGATCACGCTTGGCAATTGTTTATATATGGTGTCTGACACTCGGCGACCTGCCGGCTTAAACCGTCTGCGGTGACATCACAGGAGTTTCGTATGACAATGAGATAAGCCGGCCAGAAGCGCGACAACATTATTGTACTGGAGAGGATTAAAGCTAGGCGGCTGTTTTACAATATTATTTATGAGTCATAGGGAATAGGTATTGGTTTACTTACTTGATATCGTTTTGAATACAGGGTGGAAGTCGGGACATCGACGCACAAACAGTTACCACGTTTATTAACCGACTTCCAAAAGGAGGAGGTTGTCAATTCGTCGGAACCTTTTTTTTTTTATTTTTTTTTTATGTATGTTCCCCGATTACTCGAAAATGGCTGAACCGATTTGGATTTTTCTTTTTTTGTTCGAAAGGGTATACTTCCCAAATGGTCCCATGATCATCAAGTCAGGATCTGATGATGGGATCCCATGGAAATCGAGGGAAACCCTCAAATTTTATGGGCACACCTATATCGATTTCGGTATTTTTTATAGTACATTTACTCGTGCAATATTTTGTAAAACGTGATGAGCAGTTGACATTGGGTTATTGTAACTTAGATAAATTACAAACTGAACCACTAAAAAGTGAAAAATAAAAACTTTTTTACAAAAAAAAACCGACTTCCAAAAAAAACACTACAAAGTGAAAAATAACTTTAATTTCGGAAGTCGGTGGCAAAAAACTAAAACACAGATCCAAAGACACCGACTTCCGAAATTAAAGTTATTTTTCACTTTGTAGTGTTTTTTTTGGACGTCGGTTTTTTTTTGTAAAAAAGTTTTTATAGAAAATTTTCATCGGTTATTGAAAAAAAAATGCCGTTCCATACATTTTCACCGTGTAGGTATTGCACTATTGTAGGAAACTGTAGATTTTTGTTTTAATAACCGATGAAGAATTTATATGTAGGGGGGCTCAGAATGATGTACCGGTAACCGTTTGTGCGTCGATGTCCCTTCCACACTGTATAGGGAATTGCTTTCAAATTGGCTCTTGATTTGCAGTTGCTACACGATATTATCTACCTATTTATTTTGTCAGTATCTTTTATTAAATTAAGGTTAAGTTACACGGTTCAACTAAACTAAAGAAGGTTTCCAAATTCGAAATGATCAGATAAGTAACTAAGCAGAGCAGCTATTCTCTATTCACAACAACACAAAACCTAATCTTGCCTTGCAACCACATAAATAAACTCACTGACCACATCAAAGTTCCATCTCAAACAAGATCTCCATCCAATGCAATCATTTATTATTCATCTACCTACGGACGTCCGTAAGTAAATAACAGCTGCATTGAGAGTAAGACAGGCGAGCCATTACAATATTTAGCCCAACGGACCGTTCTGCCTGAGGTCTGTCAGAAATCTGAACGCCCGGTATCTGTTAGATACATTTCGGTTCGGTTGAGAAGATATCAATTATTTGGGAGTCGATGCAAGGCAGCCGGCCCCGTGCCATCGAATTGCAGGAAGTCAACTTGCTTTGAATTTGTAAGATGCAGATATAAATTACGGGTGCAGTTGCAAAGATAATATACCTGGGGAGCCGTGTGAAATAGAGGCTGCTTTCTGGTTAGACTGGGAGAGCATTGAACAAGATTTTATTCCTTTGTGACCAATTTTATGTAGATATCGCACTAAATATGATGTATCTCTCATAGCTTCATTTTTAATTATTTTTACCTATTGTAATATAGTAATTTTATTCTTCACATATAATGTATACAATAATAATAATTAATGTATACAAAATATTGTAAAATATTTTGAAAGAGTAACGGTGGAGTTTTTTGCCCATTCTCCTCCATACGAAACTACCTTTGCTCTGTAAATGTGGTGCTGTCCCACAAACAATGGGGAACTTAATGTCGTGTCCAACGTGGCCTGTTGTCTGGCACGCTACAGGAGCTGATGGACGCTACTGAAGGTGGCAAGCTCGTAGCCAAATTCTGTGCTGACTGTATATAGATTGCCATCGACACGCTAAGAAGAAGCCTACAAAAATCACATTTGACAGAGTAGTTGTTTAAAATCATAATAAAACCTATGAATCTGTGAATAATAATAATCATTATAAAAGTGTAAACCCCACAGAGAAATATAATAGTGATAATGACTAAATTTTGTTCTGCTCGTCATGTAGATTAAAAAATATTGAACACATATTTTTTCTTTCTTTACGTAATCAAAAGATTACGGCCATACATTGAGTTAAAATGTGGCATTGCGTCACTCCTTGCTAGATTTTATATAGTTTGTTATAATTCTAACGTAGCGAGCCCCCACTCCCTAACTTTAATGCGTTTTATCTAAGTCATTTATTATTATTATGTCAAAGCAAAAAATACGTGTCTAATATCTTTAATTATCTGAGTAACGGACTAAATAGAGTTTTTTTTCCCAAGCTTCATCCTTATTCTGATTGTACAATCAAACTACAATATTCAGCATTAGCATCAAATTACTACATAATTCGTAGCCAGCAGTCGGAAGCTCACTATAGAGCTCTTATTTCATTAGACACGGAGGGAACAATTACCAAATATACCAGGAGTTATTAATTCCCCTAATTACCCCACTTTTACAGTGAGAGGGGAAGGTAGGGTGAAACGTGAATATTACGGGTGTAATGTTCACTATAAGGATTGTGAGGTTGATATAAGGAAAGAACAAGTAACACTAAATACACGGATATCGGCTCTAAGCCAGCACGAGCACGTCTTCCCCCAGCGGCGGTCGGGAGGCCACTCCCCTCCACACCCCGCTTGACACCGCGTGTGCGCTGCTTCGAGACGACAGATTATAAATGTATAAATGTCTATACACTACATCCCTCCCTTATTATTGTTTTTTTTTATATAAATATCTCTGCCTACTAAAAAATATTGATAATTCAATAATTGAAATTGTATGGGTAATTGTTCAATTTCCATAGAAACAGTTATGGATCCTGTCAAACTGTACGCTTGCAAAGTTCTGGGATATAGGGCTTTGCACCTACCCAGCACTTGTACCATTATGAATTGTATCCAACATTACTTTTAAAGCATTATGATTATGTGTGCAAGTTGAAATCGTTCTTATATTATGGCACCCACGACAATTACCTACAAGGCTCTGAATGCATTTTCCATTTCATTTAAAAAAACACCATTGTGAAACAACATCGAGACCGAGTCTTATCGCGATGTTTCCTTTCACGACGCGAACAGGCAACTAGTTGCCTCCCGACGCCTCGACAGCCCCGCAGCGATCGCGGCCACGGGAGGACCGACGACAGCCCAGCGACGTCCTCGCAAAGTGCGGGCATAGGCATCCACCCTCACTTGGTCTCCACAATTTCAAACCAGCATTGGTACCTAAGCAAATCGATTCTACTCTGTTTGTAAGAACCAAGCATCAGTAGTCCAGACACCAAACATAAACTTGACAGTCTAGCTTTATTGAACCTGGTTCGGACCACCCAAAAGAATTCATTAAACAAAATACCAACACTGTTTATTGTAAGATTTTGGTCACTTATTGGTTAGTTGAAACATATTGACAAACATCCGCCTGTCCTTCCTCAACCATGCCGGGGCCGGCTGCCAGAACCCCGGGCCCCCAACGCCCCGCAACCAAGGTCTCACGAAGCACAGCCGGGACCAACGGCTCTACTTCGTTATTACCAGTTTCAAGCCTTGCCAAAACATTAATTACTGTCAGAAATACTGAGTATTTATGGTAACTTGGAGGTCTGTCAACACACATGGCACACCATGACATGCTTATCTAGCTCGACACAAGAAAGTTCAAAGCTATGTTCAACAGATAACCTACCTTGTCCCATGTGTGACCAGACCCCACCGGCGTAGCCGCGAGGAACACACTCGCGTTCATGTTCTTTGTCCAAACAAAGTTCATTCCCTACTTATTTCCTCTTTTCTTTTGATATCTCATCCCGTTTCTCTTATCTTATTGACCACTAAAACTATTACTGTAATAATAGCATTAGGATTATATCCATACCTAGTTATTGATAAAATTATCTATTTGTAGGAAGTCTGTGGCATAGAACATTTTTGAGAAGAATTACTCGGTTTGTTCCTTATGCCATTTCCATAACCCTTTTCCAAAAATATCAGAAAACCACCCAAACAAAATAAAATAAAACACAATGGAGCAGTAACAAACCTTACCTACTACAAGGAAGAGTACAAATTTCTATCTGAACTACTTGCAATGGACCCTGTTCAACGCCTGACGCATCTCGACCGGGGGCACAGACTCAAACACCTCCCGACTAGGACGGGCCCTCCGCCGCCCCAGTCTGAAGAGCGCCAAGTCGGACTTCCCTAGCAAAGAACATTGAGAGCCGCTGAGTGTTAGTGAGTCCACTTGTCTGCATTAGATTTGCACATGCCCACTAACTTATTAGCAGCAAGGATATGCTCCTGAAGTGAATGCATTGACTCTTCTTATACCTGAATTTCAGACCAAGCATTGAGTGTCAATCTCATAAATGTTCTTTCTGTCTACTCATTTAATTTGATAGTAGTTTTATTTATTTATTAGCAAAACATGTTCTTTTGTTATAAGTATTTCAATTCAACTGCGTGGTTGGTTCCTAATTGCATTTATGATTTTATGTAGTTTTGCATATTTTTTCCTATTATTTGGATTTACTTTATAACTACTATTATTATGTTCCATTACAGAATCTTCAGTAAGGTCTATTTTTAGTAAGGAATAAATGTTGAAAATGATATTCAATTATTAAATATAACTTACTAGTTTCCTTTAGCCTGAGTAAATTCTTTTTGTTTCAGTAACTTAGCAATTCGTACATTTGCATGAATTAATTCTGCTACTTACATGTATACCTACTTACATGTTTTCCTATTTATCTGGTACCATTCAGATACAACTGACTTACCACTATAACAATAACTCACTCGACTCTTGTCTTGACTAGTTTTTACTCGTTTTCGTTTATTTTTTATTATTATTTTTTTTTTTTTTTATTTTTTTTTTTTTTAACGAAAGATATTCAAAACCATTCTTCAATTTCAAACAGAACAACAAGATCACAGTATACTAGCATTAAAAAAGGTTATTATTATTATAGCGCAACCATAATGAAAATAATTAAAATTGTCTGTATTTAACAGATAATTGATGTTGTATAATTAACTACCAATGTCCGTGGTTTCTCGACCACAGCTTCGACGTGACTAAATAGGTAAGTCACCTCATAATTTTACATATGTTTGTATTTTACAATTACGCCCGAATGCCTTCAAAACACCTTGGGATACCTGCTATTATCATCTTTGTTCGTTGTTCATACTACTTATAATAGTTTCGTTTGTACCCACCGATTCCAACAGTTTACTATTCAATCCATACCAAAATGTCCCCGCTACTATACAATTTAGGTACCCACTATTCATCCAATAGTTCATCTCTTCAAAGCACTTCGCAATGTTCATTAACAATAGTTAATTTTCCTTCTTTTTACTATCCGTGAGATATTCACGGTAAATAAAGAAAGAAAATTAGTACCTAACCATAATATACAGTCAGTTATTTTCGACTTGAATTGAGTTCAATAACTAACTCATCAACCGTTCGTCTACTAGAAGCCATTTCAATTTTAGCTCAACGGTTTTCACGCCAATTAAGCAAATCTAAACATTTTAGTATATATATTTTTTAGCAAGATTTTCATAATATAATGTTTGTAATTTATTCATTCGGATATTTTTGGTCTTTTGTCATCTCGATCGCGATGTTAAAAAGTTCGCCTTCAGTTGCATTAGATCCCGGGATGTTGTAGAAGACTTCTGCAACTCAGGACCACCAAAATATAAAGGAATAGTCCTATTTTTTTGCCTCGATGTCTATGCCTGCCGCCTCGAGGTAAATGTTTATACTTCTTGTCTATTGTGGCCTCATCTACATCGCCACACACGAACCACGCATCACAGTGACATGACGACACGCAACCCGCATCGCGCAGCCAGAGTCCACCGCGCGTCCAGCATACACACAACGTCTCGACATCAACCGTCGGGCTGCAGCCCACCAGACACAACACCCGTCAGGTCGGAGGATCCTCCCCCCTCCATGGAGGACGCACGTAGTCGTCATGGCAAACACACCCTGTGTGCACATGACGACACGTCGTCGTCATACTGTGCAGTACTGTGGCACTATCACGTGAGTATTCCCAGTGCGCGGCCGCCAAGCAGTATATGTAGCGGGCTATGTAGGTACGTCCGCAATTTAATGCTATACCAGTAACTCTCCGCAATTTAATGCTATGTTGGTACGTCCCCAATTTAATGCTATACCAGTAACTCTCCGCAATTTAATGCTATGTTGGTACGTCCGCAATTTAATGCTATACCAGTAACTCTCCGCAATTTAATGCTATGTTGGTATGTCCGCAATTTAATGCTATACCAGTTACTCTCCGCAATTTAATGCTATGTTGGTACGTCTGCAATTTAATGCTATACCATTTAATGCTATACCAGTTACTCTCCGCAATTTAATGCTATGTTGGTACGTCTGCAATTTAATGCTATACCATTTAATGCTATACCAGTAACTCTCCACAATTTAATGCTATGTTGGTATGTCCCCAATTTAATGCTATACCAGTAACTCTCCGCAATTTAATGCTATGTAGTTATGTCCGCAATTTAATGCTATGTAGGTATGTCCGAAATTTAATGATATGTAGGTATGTCCACAATTTAATGCTTTACCAGTAAATATCCACAATTTTATGCACTTCGCAATTTAATGCTATGCTATGTAGGTATGATTTCACTCCCCTGATGTACACTCATAGAAACCAATTTAATGCTATGCTATGTAGGTATGATGTCACTCCCCTGATGTACACTTATAGAAACCAATTTAATGCTATGCTAAGTAGGTATGATGTCGCTCTCCTGATGTACACTCATAGAAACCAATTTAATGCTATGCTAAGTAGGTATGATGTCGCTCTCCTGATGTACACTCATAGAAACCAATTTAATGCTATGCTAAGTAGGTATGATGTCGCTCCCCTGATGTACACTCATAGAAACCAATTTAATGCTATGCTATGTAGGTATGATGTCGCTCTCCTGATGTACACTCATAGAAACCAATTTAATGCTATGCTATGTAGGTATGATGTCGCTCTCCTGATGTACACTCATAGAAACCAATTTAATGCTATGCTATGTAGGTATGATGTCGCTCTCCTGATGTACACTCATAGAAACCAATTTAATGCTATGCTAAGTAGGTATGATGTCGCTCTCCTGATGTACACTCATAGAAACCAATTTAATGCTATGCTATGTAGGTATGATGTCGCTCTCCTGATGTACACTCATAGAAACCAATTTAATGCTATGCTATGTAGGTATGATGTCGCTCTCCTGATGTACACTCATAGAAACCAATTTAATGCTATGCTATGTAGGTATGATGTCGCTCTCCTGATGTACACTCATAGAAACCAATTTAATGCTATGCTATGTAGGTATGATGTCGCTCTCCTGATGTACACTCATAGAAACCAATTTAATGCTATGCTATGTAGGTATGATGTCGCTCTCCTGATGTACACTCATAGAAACCAATTTAATGCTATGCTATGTAGGTATGATATCGCTCTCCTGATGTACACTCATAGAAACCAATTTAATGCTATGCTATGTAGATATGATGTCGCTCTCCTGATGTACACTCATAGAAACCAATATACCTAAAACGCGAACAAAAGAATACCTACGCAACTCACAGCCAAAGCCAAGTGTGTAGGTACCTAGTTGCATACTCCACATCTTCCTCTACCTTTCCCCAGTCAAAACCGTTATATACAGTCATCATTAGTTGGTAACTATGATAACCGTACATACACACTTTGTTGTATAAGTAAGTCACTAATTAATACTGTGGACTAATTCATTAACTTTAGGATAGTAACTATTACCTACCAAAATTTATTAACGAAACTCGTGAGGCTCTGTGTTTCATTTTACCTATCAAAATTTCTTATACAGCTATTATAGGTAATAAATACTGAGGCTCGAACTCAAGTAGGTAGGTAACTTGTGGGCTACTCACCCACCACGGGCATAATCGAATAAAACAACATCAGATCTGTTAAGAAACCCAGCGGGTAACCTAGCTACCCACATAATAATAACTTTCATAAAGGCTTGGTAGTTTGTCATGCATGAATTTACAGCCAGTGCCTCGTGATCCGTATGTTCTATTTATTCAACGATTGTAGTCGGTTAATATTATTTGAAGTAAAGTAGTAGTGAGTAGTTAAAGTATTTTGTCCACGTATGTATTCTCTCTTTCCTTTTGTTATTACCTAATGTAAAAAGTCCTTAAAATACTCACCGTTTACCTCGTCGCCACATGTAATGTTCACTATAAGGATTGTGAGGTTGATATAAGGAAAGAACAAGTAACACTAAATACACGGATATCGGCTCTAAGCCAGCACGAGCACGTCTTCCCCCAGCGGCGGTCGGGAGGCCACTCCCCTCCACACCCCGCTTGACACCGCGTGTGCGCTGCTTCGAGACGACAGATTATAAATGTATAAATGTCTATACACTACAACGGGGTATGTAATTCTAGCTCAATTAGTCCGGGCTTAGGTTCTAAACTAGTGTTTATATGAGAGCTAAGTCTAGTTGTTTGTTTCCGCGCTGTTAAGGGGAGTACGTTTCCGTGGCTCGCTCTTTAAGCAAAGTTGAATTCATCAAATTGAAATAATTATAACGTTTTGTGATGAAAATATTTTAATTCAGCAATTGATACAGAATACGATGTAAAACTAAATTAATGCAAATTATGAAAGTAGTTTGTTCAGAATCGTTTTTGGTAATTTTTAATATAGGTCATTTTTAATCCCAAAAATAATTAAGGCGAGGAGTCGGTATGTAAAGATGGTCACCCATCCACGGACCAACTCCGGCAAGCGTAGCTTAACCTATTGGATCGACCCGGCTTAGCCACGAGCTCCTCTGTATAACTAAATCTAAACATTGTTTATTTATTAAATCTTAATTTAATAAATAAACAATGTTTTATACATAACAGTAAAAATTCAGTTTGCATTATGATTATAACACAAAATTCTAAATAGGGTGTTTGGTGGTGAACATATTTGTAAATATTTTTTGGTAAAATTCACTAAAATTTAATTATCACCCTATTATTTATTTACCTTTCCTCATTTCTTTATAATCGAAATTTTATCAAAATCTAATAATCGAGGGTAATTTTTCAATGTAGGTATCCAAAAACTGTAGTTTATAGGTATATTTATTTTTTCTCATTTTTACACGAAGCTTTACCAAACCCCTCAAAGTTAAGCACATTACGACAACACGATACTTAAGTGCGCCGCCAGTGTATAAAGCACGAGTACAAAGTTAGGCTACGGTCAAACTTACGCGAGGATGCACAGTGCGACACTAAAACCTACTTTACCTTGTGTAAGTTTGCCGCTAAAACAGCTTAAACACCCACCGAGCAAGCATTTATTATTTTAGCTTGATATTACGGCGAGGTTAGCCTTAGTTACGTTTTTAGGGTTCCGTACCAAAATGGTAAAATAGGAACCCTTATGGTGTCACTCAGTCTGTCTGTCTGTCTGTCTGTCAGTCACAGCTGGATATCTCAAGAACTACTTATGCTATCAACTTGAAATTTAGAACAGTTTTAAATGATTTTACCCAACTATTTTGCAAATAAGAAAGAAATAAAAATATTTATGTTTTTTTTGCAACAGGGACTGAAAGGGGGTCTTAAAAATTCAACAGTACACATATAGATTTCTGTGACCCAAACACGTACGGTTAAAGTAAATAAATGAATTTTGAATATGGGGGTCACTTTTAGGGGGCAAATAATAAAATTTAAAAAAAGTTTTGCTAACTGCACCGTGTGACATATCAAATGAAAGGGCTTATATTTTTTTATAATTTTAATTATAAATCGTTTTATAGTTATTAAGGAAAATAGAAGAAAATTGACCATTGCCCCCCCCCCCCCCCTCATCTCCGAAACTACGGAGCCTAAAATTAAAAAAAAATACAGAAAATAGTTCTGTACCTGTAGATTACAGGAAAACCTATAAGAAGTTTGTGGTCTTAAAATAACATGGTAAATCTCTCAATATTGTGAGTACAAACTTACATTTACTGTTGGAATGTATGGGGAACATGTTTTCCAACTATAATGTTAAGTTTGTTCTTGGGATAATTAATTTAATCCCAACTACGGAACCCTTCATTGTGCGTAGTCCGACACGCACTTGGCCGGTTTTTACTTATGGTACCTACCCCACACCAATTCGTATACTTGCTATGTCAACAATAGTAGCAGGAAGTATTTTAACATCATCAAGATACAAAAAGTAGGTTTAAATACGTATTATTATCGAAGCTAACTCAAGAACTATCAAGCTTTTTCTATCAAATGAAAAAATAATTTTCAAAATCGGTCCACGATTGGCGAATAGGTATATGATGAACATACATATTAAAAATACATCTCTAAGTTCCTCCTTTTTTGAAGTCGGTTAAAAATGAAAAGCCTACTTATGATCATTGTAAAACCCAGAATTTATTACTCTGTAAAACACTTCATACGTATTCACTTTTACGGACTTATTAATTTTTCAGTAACGCAAACAGAATCGGTTGATCATCTGACTTTTAAAGTAGACAAGGTTTAAAGAATGATTAATCAAAAAAAACCTTTTTGAATAACATTGTGAATCGAAATTTTAACTCAATTCCGCACTACAAATAAACCGCACGTCTGGTTAATTGGCGTAAAAATAACGATGTAATTGAAATTTACACGTTGTTGAAAGTAATACAGGCTCGTTAATATTTTAAATACATGGCTTATGTACTTGTAATATTATAATGAGGACATGATATTGTGTTTTATACATCACGAACAGGGAAATGCTGGTTGACACTTCCCGTGATCCAAGGGTTGGCTTTTACCTTGCCCAGAGGCTAAGCATTGCCATACAACGTGGCAATGCCGCCAGTCTCTTGGGTACGTTACCAGTCGGCAGCGATGCGGAGGAGTTTTTCGATGCCATGTTTTAGTTTGTTAATAGTTTCATTTAAGTAAGGAGTAAGGATGTTACATTTTTATTTCATGAATTAATTAAGTAACAGGGAAATTGATTTTCAACAATTTTAATAGTTTTTTAACAGCCGCAAGGGTCGATCGATCAGGTTAAACTACGCTTGCCGCAGTTGTTCCGTGGATGGGTGACCATCTTTACATATCAAGACCCCTCCGTGTCTCGGAAAGCACGTTAAGGCCCAGATTTCCTGAAAACGATCAAAAAGGTGGTTTTTTAAAGCAGTGTATCTCATAAACCGTAAATAATTTTGACATGTAAAAAAAATATGATATTTTCAAGTCTTTTTCGCATAAAGTGATGGAAGCCAAAACATAATTATACATATTTTAATGCACCAAAAAAATCTTTAAACATACCTCCTAATAATCTTTAAAAGCAGTTTATCCCTTCATTAACAATTATAATTATAATTAAAAATATACCATGAAATGTCAAATTCCAAACTGCATCCAGTGATGGATTACTTTTTATTAAATAGTTAATTTCTAATTTTATACGATTTTATTTGCGTTTTTACGACATAATTCCGGTGCGCGTGAGAATCTTCTATCTCGTGCGTCAAACTAGACAGCCATAACGCCATTTCACTTACAAACCGAGCTAAACCAATCTTGGAACCTGGGCCTTAAGCCGTTCTGGTCCCGGCTGTCATTCGTGGATCTTTGACAGTCGTTATGGGTCGTCAGAAGCTCGGAAGCCTGACAACCAGTCTTACCAAGGAGTATCGTATTACCCAGCTGCATCCGGTTAGACTGGAAGCCGACCCCAACATCGTTGGGAAAAGGCTAGGGATGATAAAATGTTCGTGTTGCTTATAAAGCCGGGAATAGGTTTACCTAATCCTAGCTTTGCAAACTACTTTTCAAAAAATACTACATAAAAATAAAATGTTTCAGAACATGTACACACAGTAGGTGTTACTTCAAACTGTCAAATTTTCTCATTCAATTTTGAACTTAACCTTGAACATTTTCACGTTTAAAATCATTTGGAGAAATTTGACCGTTTGGTACCTATAACCTGATATGCTGTAATCTGTACTTTAATCAAGAACTTAGGTATCTACTAATCCAATTCAACTGGACTTTTTTTGTGCAGGAGTTGTGCACATTTGACTTCATAACATCGCGCCTGTTAAATCCACGAAGGGTTAGGCAGAGGTGTACCTATAGTACGCCCACATTTCGCCAGTTATGCTTAAGTCCCATGTAATAGGTGGCGAGTCTATTGCCATCAACCGGGCACAAATCCAGACTCGGGCTGCTACTGAAACATTCTAGATAGAAAAACCCAATATCACTTGGCTCGACCTGGGAATCGAACCCAGGACCTCATGCTCAGCAGTAGGGCTTACGACCACTAGACCAACGAGGCAGTCGAGGCATTTTATTTTAGGGCAAGGCTAAGGGTGCGTTCCCACTGACACGAAGCTGGGCGGGAGCGGAGTGGAGACGTACAGGAATCGAATAAACATTATTTATTTATTTATTTAAATAACATGGGATACTTACAGCTAAAACAAACAGATCAAGGACATTAGTCAGTCTGAAAGCCGGCAGACAGGTCTCCACTTATAAAGAACAGAAAAAAATGAAAAAAACCGAAATTCTAAGGACATTTAGACCCAGTTAAAGGCTCGGACTTTTAATTAGATGCAGTAAACTGACACTTCTAATGTCATTTTTACTGTCATTTCGCTATCAAATGGGAACATTTTTTAACGAATTGACAGATAAGAACTGTCATTTTACTGCATCTAATTAAAAGTCCGAGCATAAGTATACAGCATAATTGCTATGCTGCTCGCACTGCATAACATCATCACATCATCATCATTCTAGATCATAACATTTTTTTTTACTTGAAAAAGTACGGCTTAAGCACTTCCTGGCTGACGACAAGCTAGTTAGGAACGGATCTATATGATACTGTTTACAAAGCTTATTTAAACTAATAAATAATGGTTGAAATCCTCATCGCGACTCCTGCTTCGTCTGTAATTGGACGATTCCTGCAAGTCTCCGCTCCGCTCCGCCCGGCTCCGCGCCAGTGAAAACGCACCCTAATGCGACACTTCTGGGCATCTTAGCAAGAAAATGTCTAATTACAAACTAGAACTAAAACTTCAGAATTTGTGAACTAAAGAAGATTTATTAAAGTACCTACCTAAATCACTTTCCCCTTTACTTTAGTGGCTACTTCGATAAAGATTATTAACCCTCGAAAATATAACGAGCCCGCCATCTTTGTTATAACAGACAATGTTTCTTAAGTTGCTGTAAAATTACTTTTGTTATACTTTCTAAGTGAAAGTGTTCAAAATTGCTGCTTTATTTCTGATTAATCAATCGGAATGAAGAGAATTGGACGAGGAAGTAAGTCAATTCTTAATGTTTGTGTTTTTAGTCGACTGTTTTGGTACAGGTAAATAAGAAACTGTCCCTGACAGATTATACAGGGTGACATTTGAATGGTTGTTTTCCTCTTAAAGGGTCATTGTACTCATCATTATGAACAACTTTTACTATGGGACCAAATCTGAAATGGGGAAAAATCACTGTTCAGTACATTTAACTACATCAAACTCGTAAAAATGTAGGGAGCAGCTAAATTTTTTTTTCGCGATTTCAGGTTTGGTCCCACAGTAAAAATTGTTCATACCTAATAATGAGTATGACCCTAACAACCATTAAAATTTCACCCTGTATTAAATAATTTCTAATAAGAAAGAGACAAATATTAAAATCCATGCAGTTATTGACGTATTGTACGTATGCAAGTATTGACTTAACAGTAAGTATGGATTTTAATATTTGCGTCAAGAAAATATAATTTACTAGGTTTTGCCAGCGGCTTAGGTACCGGAATAAAAATTATGCTATTCCAGGCTATAATCTATCTCTGTGACAAATTTCATCCAGATCCGTTCTGCCGTTCTGGCGTAATTGAGTAACAAACATCCATTCAAACTTTCGCATTAAGAGCCTATTTCACGATATCCGAATAGCACCGAATAAATTCAAAAAAGGAACAGAATTTGCATGAAATTATCTATCTAAGTGGTGAAACGGACCCTTATATTATTAAGTAGGAAGTAGAATAAGAAGGACAGTAGGATAGCAAAGCTAAGAACAACAGAAGAAACAGGTTCTATTCTGTGATTGGATTAAATTTAAACATGGACAAAGAATCTAGATAAATTTGGTCAGAAGAATAAATAGCATCTAACTCATAGTTATTTGTCAAAGTTATCGTTCCTTTTACTATCAACGATGAAATTATGCTTTAAAAATGAAAGCACTATGCTTGAAAGGTAATATCGCCATAGGTATATAAAAGAATAGCCTATATAAAACTGTTACGCGAGATATTGAATAGTAAAACTTCCCGAGAGCGTTCATATAAATGAGAATATTAGTAGAAATATTTTATGTGGCCATTGTTGGCGGGAACTTAAGCAAGATTTCCTTGGGGACCACAATTTATAATCAGCACCATGCTTCATTAATCTCCAGTACTTGCTCGATAATGCACGCGAGTTTGTAAAACGATATGGAGAAGTTAGAAAAATAAGTTGCGATATCGGTAAAATGAGAGGTAAAACGAGGAGCTCGTGGCTAAGTAATAACAGCCGCACGGGTCGATCCGTCAGGTTAAGCTCCGCTTGCCGGGGTTGGTCAGTGGATGGGTGACCATCTTTACATACCGAGATTCCTCCGTGCCTCGGAAAGCACGTAAAGCCGTTGGTCCCGGCTGTTATTCGTAGATCTTTGACAGTCGTTACGGGTCGTCAGAAGCCCGAAATCCCCCTTGGTAAGACTGATTGTCAGACGACAACCAGTCTTACCAAGGGGAATCGTATTACCCAGTAACTGGGTTGTGGAGGTCAGATAGGCAGTCGCTCCATGTAAAATACTGGTATTCAGCTGCATCCGGTTAGACTGGAAGCCGACCCCAACATAGTTGGGAAAAGGCTAGGCAGATTGAAATCGGTAAAATGAGAGATTTATAAGAAAAGAAGGCAGCAACATCCATTTTTTCAACTACAGCAACTTTGAATGCAGTTTATCAAAGTCAAATCTACCTACTGTCAGTAAGACAGATCGCTACTCATGATAGACAATATACATACTTCTATCTGTCATTACGTTCCTTTCGTTCATTCGTGTTCTTTTGTTTTATGTCTTACATTATTTGGACTTTAAAACCACAGATAGATAGGTTTTTCTATCTCCCGTATGCCAAAACTGTAGACAGATAGATTATTGGGTTCGACCATTAATAACTTTGTAACAAAAACAGCAACATCTCTTAGAAAATAACTGTTGAATAATTTATAGGTTAGCAGCAAAAACATCGATATCTAATAGTAACTGCACTGCTTCCAAAATAAAAACATTGTTTACCGCCATTTTGGTATAACTGGATGATGCTGCGATTGCTTTTATATGACTTACTTTTTTAGTCAACTAAAATTTTAAATACACACAGCAGTTAGGTCAAGTTACTACAAACTGTCAAATTTTCTCATTCGATTTTAAACTTAACTGTCAACATTTTAAGGTTTTAAATCATTTGCAGAAATTTGACAGTTTGGTATAACCTGATGTGCAGCTGTTGTTTGTACATTTTTCAACGAATTATTTACTTCATGATGAAAACTCTCAACGGAAAATGATAAAAGAGTAGTGAGCTAAGTATTTTGAATATTTTTCAGCGATGTTGCTGCTCAAAAAGTTTGTTTGAAGTCCTTATGTCGAGGTGTGACATACATTTCCTCAAAAATAATTTGCATTTTAACGCCTGTAAAGGCAGGACTGGATATGCTTCGAACAAAATGTAGTTTCAGACATTTTGTAGTCTTTTAAGGAGTGTCAAAGCTCGTATGAAAATTGCTTTCTTAACATTTTTGTATCATAGGTGCTGAGTTGTGTATTTGCATTTTTTATTTTTATTATTTTATTTTTATAAGACTGTATTTTTTTTAAACTAACTGACCCGACAGACGTTGTCCTGTTCTTTAAATTCAAAAATACCATTGAAAAAAGGTCGTTAAGTTTTTACCGAATTTGATAAATTTCCGGGAACCTTTTTAATTTTGTTTTTGGGATAAATTATTTTCAATTACGTAACCCTTCATTGTGTGTGGTCCCACACGCACTTGGTCGGTTTTTTTTTTATTTTAAGGACAAAAGCTGGATAATATGAAAAACCTATAGATGAATAACTACTGTAGTTATTCCCTTAGTGACCTACATCCATCAAGGGGCGATTCTACCTGTCATATTAAACAACTTTCGCTATGAAACACAAACATTGTTGTAAAAAGATTAGTAAAAAAAAAAATCATTGGTTAGTAAGTTCGTGAATCGAAATAGTTGTACTCTACTGTTGTTTAAGAACTTGATTTGTTTTTTCACGAACTCGTTATGAGTTTTAAGGTGAAAGTTATTTAGTATGATGGGAAGAATCACCCCCTTGATGGATGCAAGTGTCTAAATCATGAACCTGTATAATATAATAATATATCCTTGGACATTTCACACAACGCCATCTAGTCCAAAGCTAAGCAACCTAATGCTTGTATTATGGTGACGAGATGGCTGATAAACTACTTATATACATTTTTTTTTTGTAAATACATACTTATTATAGATAGAAAAACACCCAGACCAAATACTTGTAGGTCGTACAAATATTTGTTCCGTGCGGGGATCGAACCCACGACATGCTGCGCAGCAGTCAATCACTCAACCACTGCGCCAACCGTGTCGTCAAAATCGTATTTGACAACCAGAAATAATAATTTTGAGGTTATAAATTTGAGGTTGAAACAAACCTTTAGTGACATATTTAGCGGTCTATAGAACCAGTACTTTAGCAGTTGGTGAAATATTTATGAGCGGAACCTTTTCTCTGGGCTTTTTTATACCCGTATAATGTGAGGAATTTACTGCCCTGATCCATAATGTAATTGAATTTACAAAATCGATAAGATACTAAACATATTTCAGTAAACGATTGGGTCATAAACGATTTTTTATAAAAATATAGGTACCTTTAATGTTTATAAGATCTAATTTAAATTAAGTAGGTACTAATAACTTTTTGTTCGCGATTTCAGGATTGGTCCCATAGTAGGTAAAAAGCGTTCATAATGATGAGTGCTCGTGGCTAAGTAATAACAGCCGCACGGGTCGATCCGTCAGGTTAAGCTACGCTTGCCGGGGTTGGTCCGTGGATGGGTGACCATCTTTACGTACCGAGACTTCTCCGTGCCTCGGAAAGCACGTTAAGCCGTTGGTCACGGCTGTCATTCGTGGATCTTTGACAGTGGGTAGGGGTCGTCAGAAGGCCGAAAGTGACAACCCAGTCTTACAATGGGGTATCGTATTATCCAGTTACTGGGTTGTGGAGGTCAGATAGGCAGTCGCTCCATGTAAAATACTGGTATTCAGCTGTAGGTATCCGGTTAGACTGGAAGCCGACCCCGACATAGTTGTTAAAAGGCTAGGCAGATTGATTGAATGTTGAGTGCGAATAGCTCATTTTCAGGTCTTCAGTTATTTCAATTACGCATAATGTAATATCGATACTTAAACCTCTGCCTAACCCTTCCTATATAATAGGCGAGATGTTATTTATGTATGTGTTGTGTGTTTTGTTGCTTCGAAACCAGACGTGGTAAAAGCGGTTTTTAATTGGTGTTTCAATGTTTTATCGTTTCTATTTATTTAATTGAACGTTTGAATTTCGTTGCAATGAAATATGGATTTCGTTGATTTACTTTCAATGATTCGGTTTACCAAAATCAGTTGGAATTCGTATGTTGAAACATTGGTTACAAATATTTATTACGACCGTCAATGTAACCGTTGTTTATTTTATGTTATACCTACCTGTGCTGTCAAACAAAAAGGAAATTTAACTTTTACATAAGTTTACGCCATTACATGGGACTAAGGCTCTTACAGACAGAGGCGATATCACGAGCGATATTGCGATATTATCGCGTCGCAACACCGCTACGCGACACGTCGCGACGCGATATCGCCTCTGTCTGTAAGAGCCATTTACAACATACTTAGCTGGCGTAATGTGGGTGCATGTACTATAAGGTGCGCTTGTGTACCATAGATACACCTCTGCCTACCCCTTCTGGGTACATGCGTAAAGTTATGTTATGTTAAGGTGGTTCCGCAGTGGTAGGCCGCGAAATTAAAATTTTAATTTAAATTAAATTAAAATTTCCTTGCGTTTTTGCAATTTTCAGGTCAGTGTCAGGTTGTATCTTGATTAAAATATGATTTGCGATAATAACAAACATGCATTTACATAATTTTATCCATAAGAATCATCAATTAAATACATCTTTCTAAGTTACATTTGCCGTGGTTTGGTGTGATTTCGGAAATCAGAATAAACCACTGTAAATCTAACTCATTGATGATTCGTAAGGTTATAACGCCTCAAGTGTCGAATGCGCCCCATGTGTGCATAAGGAAAAACCGTTAAACAGTGGTATATAAGCTTATATCGCATATATATAAACGAAAAAAAACATCATCCGATGGAAAACCAATCATCATCAGTAGTTGTCGCACCTATGGAGTTCGCAACTAACCCCCCCTCCCCCCCAGCATGTCAAATGCACTCCATGTGTGCATAAGGACAAAACTTTACACAGTAGGTATATAAGCTTATATCACATATATATAAACGTAAAAAAAATCATCCGATGGAAAACATATCCTCATCAGTAGTTGTGAACCTATAGGGTTCGCAACTACCCCCCAACTCCCCCCACCGCTGGGGTTTTAGGTCTAAAAATAGCCCAAACTCAGACACGTGAGGGCATAATTATGTAAATACATTCACGAATCATATTTTGATCAAGATACAACCTGACACTGACCTGCAATTGCAAAAAAACGCAAGAAAATTTGAATTTCTCGGACTACCACTGCGGTTCCACCTTAAATAAGCTTATTATTAAGTATCAAAGAATGATAATTCAAGATAGAGCCAAGTAAATTCATAAAACAAATCAAATCCTGAATTCTATCCAAACATTTACGGATACCGAACCGATACCAGGAAACCGAGAGTGAAAAACCGAAATTCGCAGACGGAGTTGCATAGTTACCTGCGTTGCGCTTCCGACCGCCCGTCCGTAGCCAAACTACCGCCCGTCCGTAGCCAAACTACCGCTAATTAGTTAGGTATTTTCACGAAAACTTCAATTAATTCCGTCAAAGCCACCACTGGCGGTCCGCTAGCCTTTTTGCTGGCGAGAAAAGTCAAAGACGCGCGAAAATCGGAATGAAGTAATGAAATTTCTATTGGCGAGCCGTTTAGTAATCCCACGATTTCTTTCGTCCCTTTGACTCCTTTTTGGTTAATCTGGACCGATTAAGTTTATATTCACGAATATATTTGTTTGGGATTTAAAGCTGGTCAATTAAGTGGGATAAAGTTGGCTGAATGGGACTTGGGCTCTCACTTAAAATATGTTTGAATCCTTCTGAAATCGAATCTCAAATAAACACACGATCCCCGTGAGTACAAAAGTTCAAAAAAATGTAGATAGACAGAGAAAAAAAAACACAAAACAAATGACAAATGACAAATGTGGATGTATTAAATTTATTTAAATTTAAATTTAAAATTTTAAATGTAGACAGAGAGAGGAAATCTAAAAAATGTTTTCCTTCCAAAGTATCAATTGCATACATTTTACACGCTCATGTACATTTTTATTACATTTACTACATTTCTGTACATTCATAAAAGTGGTATAACAGCAAGGCGCGAACTCATCGAAGCGTCGCCGTCTACGGACGTCGGGATAATCTCATTGAAAGATTTGATTTTCCGCTAAATTACATAAAAGTAATGAAATACTTTCCCGGGATCCCGGAACCCGAAGACATTGAAAGAACTTTACGCTGATCTTATTAAATGTTCACACGTAGGTATTTGTTTTGTGTGTTCATAAAAGTTACAACTTAAGTTATTGAATATTTTTTGAGTATTCCGAAACTTGAACAGTCTTGAAGCAGTTCTGTCCCCTGTGAAGAGAAAACATTTTTTTTAAGCAACTTATTAACTTTCGAACTTATTTCTATCTATAAAGATGAAACCCATTGAATACACAAGAGCATTCAATAAACTTCGGATACAATAAACCATAAAGTCACAGACAGTCTCTAAACAACCAATATAGGTAAGAGCCCTCGTCCTCAGAACACTCGAATTCAAATCCGTACGTCTAAATAATCCCGTCAAGTACAATTTTGACGTAAGTAACACTAGTTCCAGCAAACTTTAACATTTCATTAATACAGAGCAATAGCATATAAGTGGAATGTTTCACAGTTTAAGCGGGATATCGTCCTCACCCCCCGCACCCACTCTCACGGGGGTATATTCCGTGCCTCTTATTCAATTTGTGAGCGAATCAGTTCCGCCAACCCGATTATCTTCCACGTCGAGATTTATATGCTCACAAGAGAGCTTTTTCAGAGGTTTTGCTCCAAGAATGTTGCAAAAAATTTCATATTTGAAGCTTGTGAATGTCGACATTTATTTGTGAACTATTATGTTTTGTGAGCTTTCTCTCTTATGTTTGTTTTACTCGCGTGAGTTCTTTCTCAAATAGACATGTTTTATTTATTGTGAAATGTTATTTCGAGACTCTAAATCGTATAAAAGACAGTTCATAACGTTAATGAAGTCAAAGAGCGCTCCTTCAGAAACGTAAATGCAACTATTAAATATTCGTCTCGCTTTATTGGCTCATTGTGCTCGCAGTGAGTCCATGAGAAAGCAACTAGTACTTTTCTATAATGGGAAAGCACTTGGCACATGTACAGAGCACAGAGCAAGAGGCCACTCGGCTTGGTAAACATTTGCCCAATAATTGCGAGTCCTCAGTTACGCTGCAGGAATAAATATTCGCGCTCCCTGCGGGGAACGTCGTACATTCCTTTAATTCAAAGCATTTCTTTATTGGAGAAAAAGTCATGAAGCTTATTGTTTTATTAACGAATAACTTCGAAGATTCAGCCCGTGGTTTGTTTGTATATTTGCCCCAATAGAAATCAAGTTATCTGTTTTGTTTCCGAGATGAAATATTAAATATTTCTTTATGTACCTAATGTAATTAAACTTGTATAACTAAGTTATGTAACAGTTGATGCATGGCTAGTAGATTACTTTGTTATTAAATAAAGTACTCCCATAATCTGTTCAATATTCATAATGTATGTATTGTGAATAGTTAGTAACTTCAACAGTGAAGCTTTTCGCAAAACAATGTGAGGATAAATTGGAAAGTATTGAATTCCAGATTCCAGACAAAGGTTGAAAAATTACTCTTTAATAACTTTATTCTGAGGACTGAATTCTTTATTTTATTAGGATATTGAATATAAACTGGGGTCGATGGATCTTTCTACTGAACGTTCATAGCTGGAGATTGTGTCCATTATGGCCGCAATTCAGTAGACGGGCAAATCGTCTGCGGCGATTTCCATCACTGCTCTTTCCCGTCGCTGTGCCCACTTTATGCGATACTTTACAATTTACTGTTGTTTATTAAACGACTTTTACAAAGGTTCTGTATTTGAGTATAAAAATGATCTCTTTGACACATTTGATGAGCTAAGATGAATGGGCTTTTTTAATTAGTTTGTTTGAGAGTTTAGAAGTGTAGGTAAATAAATAATTAAGTGATACACTAATGGGGCAGTGGTGGCCCAGTGGTAACGGCCGCGACTTACGAGTTGTAGGTCGCAGGTTCAAACCCCGACAGGCACTTTACTTTGTGTTTAAATTATTTCATCACCACTGCTCTCAAAATGGTGAAGGAAGACATCGTGAGGAAACTGACACATCGTAGACCAAAAAATTCGAAGACATGATTGTGACATCTACCAAGCCGCACTGCGCCCGCGTGCATGGTGGATTAGGCCCACTCCATCTCACAAAGAGGAGGCCTGTATCCCAGCAGTGGGAACACTTATAGGCTGATTAAAGGTAAAGATAAAGATGTTTTTATGTATGGACAGTAAATCACACCCGTGGTGGATTCAGGCCCACTCCCTCTAACCTACAGGAGGCCTGTGTCCCAGCAGTGGGGACAGATTATATCTATTTATGTAAGTAAAATAGATCGGCTTATTGCAGCAAACTGAATTAGTGATATAGAGTATTATGCGAGTATGTTTGTCTCCTAAACGCCTAAGCTTGTAATAATAAATTCAATACACGAATTGAATTAATGCTAAGAGTAATAAATTAATTACTGGGCATCACATCAGTATTATAAGTACAATCAACTGCACGTCCATGTAACAATTTTGTTATAATGCTGTAGCAGTACCTAAAGGTAGTTTTCACAGTGAAATTGTTACCGTTAACTGTACAGCCAATTAGAGAGCGTTAATTATTTACAAAGTTAATCTAGTTTAGCTTTGAGGAAAGGCTATAGATTGCTGTGAACAAACAAATATTGTTTGTTTGCTTGTGTGCGAGTCTCAGGATAATGTTTTGAACTGTTTCTAGATGGCTTGGTTCTATTATAGGTAGGTAGGTAGTTTCTTGGAAATTTACGGTATTACGTTTCGTGTGAATAAATTATTGGTGAGTACAAGATAATATTATTTCGCAAATAAATATACCATATAAAACAATATCGAGAACGGGTCTTATCGCGATATTCCTTTTTTACGAGGTAAACAGGTACCTACTTGTTTCCCGACGTTTCGACCGCCTTGCGGCGATCGTGGTCACAAGAGGACGACCCCCGACCCCTCCCGTGACCACGATCGCGGTCGAAACGCCGGGAAACAAGTAGGTACCTGTTTACCTCGTAAAAAAGGAATATCGCGATACAACCCGTTCTCGATATTGTTTTATAATGTGTACAAATCGCGAAAGTTTAAAAAATTTAAATATACCTTACCTTACACTGCCTCGTACGTCTAGTAGGCCTAAAGGCTACTGCTGAGCATGAAGTCGTGGGTACGATTCCCGGCTCGGGCAAATTGTTATTGGAGTTTGCCATCTGGAATTTTTCCGCAGCAGCCCGGAGTCTTTTGTGCCCGGTCGATGGCAGAGGCTCGTCCCCTATTACGGGTAACATAAAAATAACTGGCGTTTGAGTGTGCTATAGGTACACCTCTGCCTAACCCTTCGTGGAATACAATATAGGCGTGATATTATGTATTTAAGTTACCTTAGAAATGAAACAAAACAGCTTTTTTTAGGGTTCCGTACCTCAAAAGGATAAAACGGAAGCCTTATAGGATCACTTCGTTGTCCGTCCGTCTGTCTGTCAAGATCTTTTTCTCAGGAACGCGTGGAGATTTAAAGTTGAAATGAATATCAAATATATAGGTTTATAGTCCCTAAAATACACACTAAAAAATACAGCCATTTGTGCGACATATTTTGATACTCGCAAATAAATCACCTAAAGTAAAGTACATAAAGTACCTTTAGGTACTTTTGACATAAAATCATGAAATTTGGCAAGAAGCAAGATCTCACAGTTCTCACAGTAAAAGTAAATGATAAAATCCGAAAATCCTTAAGGCGCTACCCATACAGGGGCACCGTAAAAACGTCCTCTTTTTCTTTGCAAAGTTAGCCGTATTGCTACATAGTACGAGCCCAAAAAAAATACAGTGTATAGTCTAATGTATAAATAAAAGACTTATGCAAAAACATTTTCTAAAAATCATTCAGAATTCTGAAAAAAAAAATCGCAAGAAAGTACACGAAGTTTCATCACATTTTTTTTTGTTGCGATAACAAACTTACATTTGCACTAGGAGAACTGACCGTGACGTAAATCGATTTAAAGGAGAACTTTTTTTCTACTACAAAGTTAAGCAACTACGAAAACCTTCATTGTGCGTGGTCCGACACGCACTTAGCCGGTTTTTTAATCGTGCCCTAACGTCTAAAAGGATTTAATTTTCCTAGAAAAGAGCCAATGAAACACAGGGCAGCTTTATTTCAGAAAACTTTCCTCATCAAGCAAGAAAATAAATAAGTGATACATACCCAGCCAACTCATATTTCCACTACCCCTTGTAAGTCATAATTTTCAAACCTACCTACGTCAAAATATTTCATAATTTTGAGCAGGAGCGGTTGTGTTCAAAGAAGCGTACAAACAAACGCGCAAACATTTCAGTCAACTTGTTACGACTTCAGGTAATTATGTCACGCGCCAATTAATATAATCAGGTTGCACTACTGCGAACTTTGCTTACTCTGAGTTCGGACCCGTGATTGTAAATTATGCCACCGCCGTCAAAATAATTGTTTATTTATTTAGAAAGGCTTACCAAATAAACACATACACAGCATTAAGAGGTCTGTCGCGTTTGTCACCCCTCTCGCTCACACGGGACCAAATTTTTAATATGCTTTTTTGAAAGATGTAATCAATTAGCGAACTAGTAAATAATATTAATTTAATAGGTTACATAATTATTAAAAACACTCAATTAATTTTATTTTATTTTATTTTAATTAATAATCTTTCTGTAATTACTTTTACACTCTTTCTTTATCTTTTAATCAGTTCAAAAAGTATTATCTGTTTTTGAGATGAATTCAAAAAATGACAGATTCAAAATAATAATAAATGTATTTATTATTATGGAAGGACATCAAAAAAATCGTCCGCATCACTGTCAAAAGGAAAAGTGGCCAAAAGACTGGCAGCATTACCACGTTGTATGGCAATGCTGATTCTTTGGTCAAAAAATAGGACAGCCCTGTAGTCACGTGAGGAGTTGACTAACCGCTTGTGAGCGAGAGAGGTGAGAAAATGTGACAGACTAAGAGGTCTGTCGCATTTTGTCACCCAGAGTCTTTGTCATAATATAGATCTTGCATGTATCTAAATTATACACTCATCAATTACCATACTAGAATATTACACAAAAAATAAAATGGCTGTCAAAGATCTACGAATGACAGCTGGGACCAAAGGCTTTGCGAGGCACGAAGGGGTTTCGACATTTAGTGGATGATCTGACCTCACCAAATCCTAAAAATAAACCTGTCTACTACACCTACATTACTTGATAGATCCGAAACAATTTCCAATATTACAAATCGGTATTTTAGCTCTGTAGATTTATAATAAAATCCTCTCATAAATAAAATATGAACCTTATTGTATTCTGAAACAATATAAATTTATAAAAAGACTCATTACGAATTCAAATATTCCAAATATCAGAATTTACGTAAGTGAGACAATTTATAACTTAAAATGTAATGGCAAATCTACATCACTTGAGTTTATAAATAAAAGAGGAAATTCACAGAAAATTTCATGTTTCTGCTCGGTGATCTTCAAAATTAAATTAGCATTTAGTGGATATCAGATCAAATTGGTTTCCCGTGGGTTCAATCGGGTTCATGTTTATTTATTAGACCCTAAAAGGATGCGGTAATAATATGCTGAGCTCAAAGAATTTGCATACCTAATTTGGTGCTTATGAGAGTAGGTATAGTTAAATGTTTAACTGAACTGTTTGGTTTTAACTTCGAAATCTATTGTTATTTGTGATTATGTATCTACTAAAGATGATCAACTAATATATAAGGTGTCCGGTAAAGAATAATAGATATTATGCCGTTCTAAATCATACAAAAATAATATATATTACTATCCCAGGAAAAAAATACTAACTTTTTTTATAATTCATATACTTAATATAATAATTCAAACATATAAAAATGAATAAGAAAACACAACTGTCTTCGCTCATCTTGGTTCTGCCAAAAAAAAAAAAACAAATCCTACTAAATATTCTAAAATCAAACAAATAAAGAATCCCACTCGCTACTGTTTGAATACACACCAGATGAAAATAAAGTTTCCTACTCATTTCCTACGTGTATGTTGTATACATAATAATTGCAGGTATTTTTCAAGTTGATAACATCAAATAAAAAATGCGTGAGCAAGTTTTTCTCTTTGTAACTGTAAACTGCCAAGTCGATTTTGATGAAAGGCGACAAAGGTAAATGGAAACCCAAAGAACATTGGGTATTTTTCATTCCGTTTGAAGACGGAGCCGTAGTACTGACTGCATATCTAGTAATTTTATATTGTTGTTGGTTTTTGCCCGCGGTTTCGACCGCGTGGATGACGGAAAATATGCCACGGGAACGTACTACCAAGATAAAAAAAAGTATCCTATGTCCTAACCCAGGTCATGGTCTACCTATGTGCCAAATCTCTTCCAAATCCGTTCAGCCGTTTTAGCGTGAAAGCGTAACAAAGAAACCAACAAACATACTCACTTTCGCATTTATAATATCAGTTAAGGTTAGGATAGTTAGTATTCAGTCATACGAGTTGCCAACTTGTCGTTATAGTCTCAAACTCAAACTCAAAGCATTTATTTCAATTAAACCAATTACAGGCACTTTTGAATTGTCAAGAGTCGGTCAGTAGGTAAGTCAGTAATGCACTATATCACGATTCTTTTAAAAAAATAAATTATAATTAATAAAAAGGTGCTATGGCTGTGGGACATAATATTGCCATACTTCAGGGCAACTTTTAAATAGGCTGTAGTAAAAGATTATGTCTGATCTCGAAGCGTCTAATCATTTACATCAAGCAAAAATATATGACGTGTCTGGCACGTCTATCACAGACAGACGTTTCAGTTTCCCAGCACTTCTAATCAATATTCAATTTTAACCTGCCTGTAATATATTTTGAGTTATTACCCTTCTACCTGGGGTTGGCAACTTTTTTTAAATCAAATATAGTATTTTATGTCGCATAATTGGCCGGATTTTTTTATTGCGTTGACTTAGAAGCTTGGTTTTTTTAGAGTTCAATGGGACCATAAACTTACGTATTTGATATTAATTTCAACTTTATACCTCCACGTGTTCCTGAGAAAAAGGGTCTTGACATACTGACTGACAGACGGAGAATGAAGTGATAATGGTTCCATTTTTTTTTTGAGGTATGAAACCCTAAAAATCAAAATTTTATGAAAAGAAATTAAAAAACAGAAAGTCATGTACGTTGCCAAAGGTTTCTATCGCAGTATGATGCTACGAGATAACAATACATAACAACACAATGCAATACATTTTTTCGACTACACAAAAGGTTTTACTCCCTATTTTTTTATCGTCTTGTATAAATAAAGTGTATTACTAGCACTCCATTAACACCACAATAAATAACACATTTTCCTTATGTGACTATAACAAATTACATGAGGTTAGAACGCATCATGTATATTGCTTTGCGGTCCACTAAGAAATAAGAATGGGCCTCCCCACATTGTCCCGAGAGAATCACTGGGGCCTTCGTGAAATATACCTTTACTAGAAACTCAATAGATCTATGCTCCTACGTATTATTTACACTACACCTCTGTAAAACCTCTCCCAGGCTTAAAACAAGTGTAACAATAAAAAACCGGCCAAGTGCGTATCGCACCACGCACAATGAAGGGTTCCGTAGTTAAAAAGAATTTATCCCAAAAACAAACTTAACATTCGAACCCAAAAAAAATTTTTTTATGTCAAATAATACAAATTCACAATTTTCGGACATTTTACTTTATTTCTGCTGGGAGACCTTGCTTCTTGCCAAATTTCATTATTCTAGGTCAACGAGAAGTACCCTATAGGTTTTGATTTACTTGCGACAGTTGCAAGTATCGAAATGTGTCGCAAAATGGCCGTATTTTTTTATTGCGTTGACGTAGACGCTTTTTTAGAACTCTGAGGGACAATAGACTTACGTATTTAATATTAATTTCAACTTGATATCTCCACGCGTCCTTGAGAAAAAGGGTCTTGACAGACTGACAGACTTGAACATTTTCTTTATGTGATAGAATTACGAATTAACAATTTTCAGACTTTTTCCTTTATTTGTGTTGTATGACCTTGCTTCTTCGCAAATTTCATGATTCTAGAACAACGGGAAGTACCCTACAGGTTTTGATTTACTTGCGAGTATCAAAATATGTCGCACAAATGGCCGTATGTTTTTATTGCATTGACTTAGAAGCTTGAGTTTTTTAGGACTTCAAGAAACCATAGACCTACTTATTTGATATTAATTTCAACTTGATACCTCAACGCGTTCCTGAGAAAAACGGTATTGACAGACTGACAGACAGACAGACGGACAAACAAGTGATCCTATAAGGGTTCCGTTATTTCCTTTTGAGGTACGGAACCCTAAAAATTAAAACAAAAGCTTGTTTTCATTTTTTTTTATTATTGCACTTGTTTTATCTTGGACCAGAGTCCTTGTCAGGACGAATGAAACGAGCCCCAACTTGATGGGGTTGCGTCGTTTTAAATTATTACTGAGTGCCCATGGCCACCTCCGGTTCCGTCATCAGATCGGCTCTATGTCATAATAATATTTCACAGTCATCCGATTTACATATCCATGTAAAATTACAGCTCAACCGGAATCCGGGAATTGGGTCAAATATTTCTTGCAAGATTATTTACAGTCAGACAGACATCGGGACAGGTGAAACTAAAAAAAAAGCTTCTATGTAATATAAACAAACGGAAAAGCAATGAAAATTGGATCGTCTGAGATTCTTTTTAAATTTTTTTGATGCCACAAATTCCATTTCTAATAATTAATTTTAAATAAAAAATCGCTGTTATCACCAGGCGTTTTTTTTTTTGTGCTGATATTTTGATTAACTTTGTTTCATAACATTTTTCCGTTTTGTTAATCTCTAACTCTCTTTAATCGATACTTTCTGGTGTACCAAATGTCTGAAGCCCTAAACTCGCATATCAATTTATGCAAAAATGGTCTTTATTAAGATAAAATAAGTATGACTATATTATTTTGTGCTGAGAAATATTCAGTAAGTAAGTTTAATTACTTTAAGATCTAACACAACAAAACCACTATCTTATACAAACAATTGCTATCAACTTTTACCTTGGGTACACCTCTAAAGCTCAACATAAACTTAATATCGGTACACACAAGCTCTACATCACGAGCATGCGCCTAAAACCTTCATCAGCAAACTATGACGGAACACACCACAGACATGTCGATAACACGTCCCCATTTTAAAGTTAGTTAGGAAACCCAAGCAAGGATGGTGGTGACGTCCATCAGCTGTCGCTTCATAAAAGCATCGTAATATCTAGAGCAGTAAGGTGTAAGGTATAATACAAATTTATCAGAACAAGCTGCCTTGCGACAGTGACAAGTGTTTCCGTGAGTGCCGACCGTTATTCCTAACAATAGCCTACCTCTACCCTACATCTCTTCCCGTACTATCTACTGGGCTCTTTCTGTATGATTTCTAAAGGCTTCCTTTCCACTATCAGTGTTCTGTATCTTCTTGACGTTTGACGAATCAATGAACTTTAGTTTGTCAATCTATTTGGCTGTGTACACACTATTTGGTATATCTCTGTCCTATATCAAATGTTGTCCCTTGAATTTGACATTACGATAAACTGAAATCATGTTATGTTTAAGGTGATTGCGCTGTGTAGCCCGCGAAAAAATCATCAATACATCTGTCTAAGTTAGATTTCGTGCAGATTCGTTAGATTTCGTTCGTTTGACGAATCTGCACGAAATCTAACTTAGACAGATTTATTGATATACATATGTTTTGTTGCCGCGTATCATACTTTGATAAAGATACAACCTGACACGGACCTGCAAATTGCAAAAAACCAATAAAAAAAATAATAATTTCGCGGCCTACCACCTGAGCATCATTCTTAATTGAATATTATGGGATTCTTATTTGATAGTTTCTGGCAGTTGATAGTGTGGTACCAAAACATATATTCAGAGAAAACTTCATTGTTCAGATCTGGAAACGAAAATATAGGATTCCGAAAAAGAATTCCTTTTCATAACAAAAACGAACTTCAAAGTAAGCAAAAAGAACGGCTATTCAAACATTTTAACTTTTGTGCGAATTTTCCACTAAATAAGCAGCCAGTAGCGTCAGTAAAATGACTAACAGAAGTCATTTTTGTGAAACGATATAATTTTTTCACCGAAATTCATTTTGACGCGTTTCGGGGAAAAGGTTCATTTTCCATCAGACATTTTAAATTTTCCGGAACATTGTCGCATGTTAATAATATAGCGTGACAAATAATTTTGAAGTTGAAAGAGACAAACTTTTCTCATTGCAGCAAAGGAACAAGTTCATAATTATTTGTTAGCCTCAACGAACTACTGCGCAATTTTAATTAAAACAAAACAACCGAAATATGAGACTCGCTTGACCCGCCATTGAGGAGTTAATTTAGTGTTGTATTGCAGTTCACGGGAACATTTTTATCTTTGCTTTGTTCTATGATAACGAGAATCAGTTCCACGCTTTCCGATTCAATAAATCGGAATCAAAGTTTGCAGACTCGCGTCAAATATTCGGATAAAATGAAATTGAATAGTAAATACAGTGTTACAGTTCGTTTCAGGATCTTTCATAAATTATGTTAGTTGTCCCCAGTGCTGCGGAAACTTAAATTACTTTTGTGTACGTATTTTTATTTGACCTGAAAGTATTAGATGGTTTTTGAAAGGTTTGGTTTCAGAAAATACTGAAATTTGCCTGTAATTTCAAAGTTCAGAGCATTTGTTGGTGAAAGGATAGTACTATTGACATTTAAAGTGCCTCAACAGCATTACCGGACACTATACTTATCCTATGAGGGAGCCAGACGTAAAATAATATTTTTATAGAGTTGTAGGTACTAGACAAATCCCCCGCCACAAATAGTGGTGTCAGAGTTTTTACTCATTTTATACCTTTCTCTTTAGTACCTTAAATCTAAACGTGTCATGTTTGGATTCTGAGAAAACAGCTAGGTTATGAAATATAGGTACAAGTAAAAAACCGGCCAAGTGCGTGTCGGACTTCGCAGATTTAGGATTCCGTATCAAATTTATTGGTATTTGTTAGTAAAATATACGTAGGTAATAATAAATATTATCACCAGATTTCAAATTCATAGGTTAATGGGAAGTTAAAAGATTCCTTGGAACAAAATTTTGTAAAAAAAAAAGCTGACTTTGGTGGCTTCTCATTTCTTAAACAATGATACATGGGGTATCGTTGATGGGTTAGGCCAAATTTTTTTTTTCGCACCCCTCTGTTTCTGTATCGGAGCCCCCCTTAACAACATTTAAAAATATTTTTTGATAATTTGTATAGCTTTGGGTCAACAAGATGCTTATGCTATGAAAATTTGAAGACAACTTTGTAGCTCCAACTGTTTGGCTGTAAAACCTGTGTGACAGACGGCCATGTGATGATGTGAGTGACAGCAATAGGGCTCGTTTGGACCCTTCAGGTACGGAATCCTAAAAAGAACAAGTTGGGGGAAAATATGCGTCACATCCACCCAAAACGGCCACTCAGCATAATGCTACGACCCTATGGGAGACAGAGCCCCAGCGCTGGTTTGACGTGATGAGGTCCACCAGTGCAGCATGCAATCACACTAATATGTGAGTTTGTATGTTTGTTACTTCTTCACGCTCAAACGGCTCCACTGATTTGGATGAAATTTGGTATGTAGATAGCTTATACCCTGGACTAACATATAGGCTAATTTTTTTCCCGGTCTAAGCGGGTGGAACCGCGGGGCGCAGTTAGTTAAATATAAATCACACTAATATTATAAAGGCGAATGTTTGCGTGTGTGTGTGTTTGTATGTTTGTTACTTCTTCACGCTCAAAGGCACACAGATAGTCTATAACCTGGATTAACACATAGATTGCTTTTTATTCCGAAATTCCTGCGGGTTCGAGACTAAGTCGGCGTTCCCACGAGCGTAATAAAATCGCGGCGGCATTTAATCGCGCAATGGATTTTCAACTCTCGTTGTTGAGCCGAGCGTTGAGAATCCAACCTAACAAAAACAGAGTGCATCCCAGAGCGACGAAAAACACACTGTTGGATTTTCAGAGAAGGCTAAGCAGAGAGTTGAAAATCCAGTGCGCGATAAAGTCCCGCCGCGATTTTATTACGCTCGTGGAAACGCCGACTTACGCGGGTGAAACCGCGGAGCACTGCTAGTAACAAATAAATGAATTAATTCTACATGTTACTAACAACCAAACTCCCAAATATTTCATTTCAAACACATCTGAAACTGCAACAATAGTTAGGTTATTATAAAACTGTCGTAGTAACCTAAATTCTATCGAGCAGGTCCAATTAAAAAGTGCCGATACTAATTAAAGTACAGTTTGGCCTGGTCGGTGTCAGGAAAGTTACCTGGTTGGTCGAACGGCTGACTCTGTCAAACCGAAAATTAGTTTCGAAATTCTGATGAAAACTTTAATTGATTCCTCAAAGCCAATATGTGAGAGAGGTCGTTCTATTGAAAATTCTATGAGTCCGCTCGACAAGTTTGAGTGTAACTTATGTAATGATTATTTGACATGTCAAGTACATAGACTGATGACCCATTTAGCGACCGAGTACATAGATACATGTATAGTATTTCCGAACTCTTGTAATGTCTTATCTATTAATACGCCAAACGGCTGGATCGATTTGGATGTTTGATATGTAGATAGTTTATACCCTGGATTAACACATAGGCTACTTTTTATCCCGGTCTATGAGGGTGAAACCGCGGGGCGCAGCTAGTGTTAAATAAAATTTAACACTTTTTTAATCTGATTTTTTTATTATACAGGAAAAGTTTTTAAGCAGTGCACTTCACAGAGTGTTCTACCAAACCTACCCATGAGTATGAACAACTTTCACTATGGGACCAACTCTGAAATAGAAAATAGTTTATTGTCCATTATTATTTGTTGTCTGGACAATGCACATACGAAGTAAGCATCACACTGACGTCACCCAATATCCTGTATCACGCAAGTAGAGTTTACCGCCGTTTACCGCGCGACTAGCATTATACCGGATGACTATTTTTACCGTCTCGAAAAAAATTGGTTATATTAGGTGATTGGAGTAGAAGCCTATGGCATACCTAACTTTTTTTTTTTTTTCAAAAAAATCTAAAATTCTAATCATATGCAGGCTGCATATGATTTGAATTTCGATATTTTTAAACGATGTACCTATTATTTTTTTTCAAAATTTCTGTTTTTCTGGTACAAAAATGAAAAGTTTATATCGAATTTGTTCTATTTATTGGTACTTAGATAATTTTTTCTGTCTAAGCTATTAAAAAAAAAAACTAGGTATGCCATACACTTCTACTCTGTTCACATAATATACCCAATTTTTTTCGAGACGGTAAAAAAAGTCATCCGGTATACAACGTCCTGACATCAATCGTCGGGCAGTAGCCCACCAGAGACGACAACCGTCTGGTCGGAGCATGCTCCCTTCTCAATGGAGGTTGAGTAAACTTTACACCATGTTCCTCATACCTCTATAGACCAACGTATTTGATAGGTATTAATTTCAAATTGATACCTCTACGCGTTCCTGAGAAAATGGGTGTTGACAGACAGGAGACTGACAACGAAGGGATCCTATAAGGGTTCCGTTTTTTCCTTTTGAGGTACGGAACCCCAAAAACAGGTAATCAATCCTTTATAATAATAGGCAGTTATGCACGTAGTACAATTAGTCAATAAAAATGTTATAGTGCACAGTTCAAACATTTGAAACTAGAATTTTAAATCATAATGTGGGTTTTTAGGTACGCACGCCTACAGAAAAAGCTATAAATTTCCAGTATAAGCTGATCTCGCATTGTATAGGTTTTCCTTATAATGAGAGGTCAGTGTAAACTGGAAATGTATAGCTTGACTGCAGCTGTACACACGGCTACACAGCCGTGTGTACAGCTGAAGTGGTACAATGTCAACTAACTTTTGGAGGGCCCCGTATGTGAGACATTTTCCCTGTAATAAATACATTTTTAACCTTATATTCCAGTGCTACGGAATACTGAAATACCTTCTAAAAGCATTAGCAGTGTTTCGAGTTTCCTTTTCAGAATTTTGGAGTTGACTTCCATGTTCTGCTTAGGTTTAATAAGAACCTTAACTTTTGGCCTGTATGTACGAAATATACTGGTAAAATATTAAGTTAACGTAACTCATCGTAATGGCTAAGTAATAACAGCCGCACGGGTAGACCCATCAGGTTAAGCTACGCTTGCCGGGGTTGGTCCGTAGATGGGTGACCATCTTTACATACCGAGACTCCTCCGTGCCTCGGAAAGCACGTTAAGCCGTTGGTCCCGGCTGTCATTCGTGGATCTTTGACAGTCGTTACGGGTCGTCAGAAGCGCGAAAGTCTGACAACCAGTCTTACCAAGGGGTATCGTATTACCCCGTTACTGGGTTGTGGAGGTCAGATAGGCAGTCGCTCCATGTAAAATACTGGTATTCAGCTGCATCCGGTTAGACTGGAAGCCGACCCCAACATAGTTGGGAAAAGGCTAGGCAGATTGATTGTAACTTATCGTAACATAACGCCTATATCTTCTGAAGGGGTAAGCACTTAGCAAGAAAAGAGAGGCCTATGTCCAGCAGTGGGTGAAGTCGGGTTGTGGATGATGATGATGGTGATGATGATGGTGATGATGATGAAGCACTAAGCAGTGGAATAAGTACTGTTAGAATAGGGATGATGACTAAAAATTTTTTTTTGTCCGTCATTTTGGTTATTAAAAAAATATTGGATATAATATGTATTTTTTTCTTTTTTTACGTACCTAATCAAAAGATTACGGCGCGATATATAGAGTTAAAATGTGGCATGACGTCATTGATTTATAGGTAGTTTGTTAATATTTGTGACGTAGCGACCCCACTCCCCAACTTTAATGCGTTTTAAATATTAAGTATTTTTAGTTATAAGTATTTTTTTATTAATATGATAAAGTAAAAAATATGTGTGTAATATTTTGTTATTATGTGACTGACGGACTAAATATCATTTCTTTTTTTTACCCAGACGTCATTCCTATTATGTTACGGGGGTGAATCTACAATAACAGATGATAAACTGGAAGTCGATGTCCGCACGGACGTAAAAATATCGCAGCGGGATTTTATCAGGCACTGGACTTTCAACTCTCGGTGTTGAGCAGAGAATCCAACAGAGTGCATTACAGTGCGTCGAAAAACCACACTGTTGGATTTTCAACTCTCGGCGCAATGTAGAGCGTTGAAAATCCATTGCGCGAAAAAAAATCGCCGCGATATTTTTACGTCCGTGCGAACGTTGGCTAGCGAATATATTTATTATTTTATCAGTTTATCTCAAAGACATAACATCATAACTGGTTTTTCTTCAAACCAAAACCTAATCCTTCATATTCAAAAGTAAATCCAAATTGACTTGAAAGATTGAATACAAACAAAGTTATTTTCGTAACAGACTGTACAACATAAGGTTGACTTTTGCTTGAAACCTTTACACGAGCTACACCCGCCCTTGAATAAAAGGATCCACGTAGCCCTATTTTCAAGTAAGACTTAAGGCCCTGGTTCCAAGCTTGGTTTAGCTCGGTGTGTACGTGAAATGGCGTTATGGTTGTCTAGTTTGACACACGAGATAGAAGATTCTCACGCGCACCGGAATTATGTCGTAAAAGTGCAAATAAAATCGTATAAAATTATAAATTAAGTATTTAATAAAAAGTAATCCATCACTGGATGCAGTTTGGAATTTGACATTTCATGGTATATTTTTAATTATAATTATAATTGCTAATGAAGCTATAAACAGCTTTTAAAGATTATTAGGAGGTATGTTTAAAGATTTTTTTGGTGCATTAAAGTATGTTTAATTATGTTTTGGCTTCCATCACTGGTATGCGAAAAGGACTTGAAAATATCATATTTTTTTACATATGTCAAAATTAGTTACGGTTTATGAGATACGCAGCTTTAAAAAACCACCTTTTTGATCGTTTTCAGGAAATCTGCGCCTTAAGTCTCGATTAATCGAGAAAGAAATAAGACTTAGACCGAATCGTGAAGACATGATTATGTCAGTCAAGTTAAATATTAATGTGTGCTAATGTGCACCCACACAAACTAAAGTTGTTGTTGTTGTAAGGTTGAGCCTGATCACCAAAACTGGCGAAAAAGATATGACAATTCACATCAGCCCAGAAGATATGACAATTCACATCAGCCCAGAAGGGGTTAAGAGAAAAAACCGGCCAAGTGTTCCGTACCAAATCTGATTTATCAATATATTGGCATTTGTTAGTAAAATATACGTAATAAAAACATTGTCACCACAAGTTCATAGGACTCAATGGGAAATTAAAAAATTCTTCGGAACAAAATTTTGTAAAAGTGAGAAATTTATTGCATTTTGAGGAGCTATTCTGCTCATCACGCTGAAAATCCTAATCAGATCTTCACCATTTTTTTTATGACCACCTTAAAATAACTACCTTTCAAATAAAAAAAGAAACATTGAAATCGGATCTCATAAGGCGGAGATATCCACTAGCCCCCCTTTTACCCCTTTTTGGAGGAAGTACGCCTGCAATCATAAATCTCCAGCGACAAAAAATTCTATAAAGTCGTGAAACCTGTGTACCAAGTTTCATCCAGATCGGTTTTCAAATACGACCTGTAGAGAAGTAGCAACAAACTGACATGGACGAAAGAAAATTTTGCCAGATTTATAGCACTTCACTCACTGCGCTCGCTTGGTCAATAAAATCAGTACAAAAAAGTGTATTTAGATTATGCCTTTAAAATGTGACTTGAAATGCATCTTAGTAGTTTTCCTACAAATATAAGCAGGTGATTCCCGTATTCTACATAGGTCTATGTAGACAACATCAGAAGGGGCGCTTCACGGCGCTTGTGAGGTCGTATTATTGTTTGGTGAGCCATTCTTCTTAGCGTCTAGTCTTGGAATCTGATTAATAGCAGCAATATTTGGCGCTTGTATGAACCACAACAATTGTTCTATGGCCCAGCTGGAGTTTGTGTTTCTACTTAATAGGTAGGTATGTAGGATACCTCTACGAAAACTTGTCATATTTTGTGGCTATTATTTATTGTAGCTTTTTTTAAAACATTTCTTTCCAAAATCATTCCAACTTTTTAAACTTTTCATAATAAAAATTGAAATGTAAGGAAACTATATTAGGCCCATTTTTAATAGAACAGACCGCCTGTCCGAATGTTTTTGCAATTTTCGATTCAAAACTCAAAATACGGGAAAAATTTATAAAATCAAAGTTACTAAGTATCTACCTAAACTAAGAATATGTCAGAGATAAAAATTGTCCTAAACTTTATAGTTACTTACGACAAAAGATCTCACTTACAACTTTTGACGGCTATAAAGTTTCGATATACCTCGTAGTTTATTTACTTGTAGCAGATTTCAATATTAAAACATTTTTTCAAAACATCAACTATGAAAGAGTAACATAATTTTATTATATTATTTATTTTACCAACAGGAGCTCGTGGCTAAGTAATTACAGCTTCACGGGTCGATCCATCGGGTTAAGTTACGCTTGCCGGGGTTGGTCAGTGGATGGGTGACCATCTTTACATACCGAGACTCCTCCGTGCCTCGGAAAGCACGTTAAGCCGTTGGTCCCGGCTGTCATTCGTGTATCTTTGACAGTCGTTACGGGTCGTCAGAAGCCCGAAAGTCTGACAACCAGTCTTACCAAGGGGTATCGTATTACCCAGTTACTGGGTTGTGGAGGTCAGACAGGCAGTCGCTCCATGTAAAATACTGATATTCAGCTGCATCCGGTTAGACTGGAAGCCGACCCTTGGCATAGTTGGGAAAAGGCTGGGCAGATTGATTTGATTTTACCAACTAAATACATACACAGCAGTAACCCACAATATTTGCAATAATATTGCAGATCTTGCATGAGGGTGTGTGCCTATCTATTAAAAATACAGAAAAACACGTTTTAAAAACAACTTAATCTAAATACCACCTCGTATAATCTAACCACATTTATTTTCCCGCGCTTCAAAACAAAAGAAAAACCAAAATGGCCGCGCTTAACTAAAAGTATCTTCATAATTCTAAACCGTCTGTATAATAACGTGCATATTTTTTAACTTCCCAAGATGCCCGGAGAATGTTATCTTTCAATCTGAAAATTTGTGAGAAATTTTATAAAGGGAATAAGCCCCTATTTTGTACATTGTTTATTTGGCGATACACTGCCTATATACCTTCACAATGATAGCTTATTCATCAATTTGCATTGTTAATTTCTACAGTATAATTGATCAATAACATGAATGTTTGAATAGAAATCCGTAAATGCTCATAATAATCTGAATCGATTTGTATTTCCGTGTCATATCATCACCATCATCATTGGCCTAGCCTTTTCCCAACTATGTTGTGTTCGGGTTACAGTCTAACTGGATGCAGCTGAGTACCAGTATTTTACATGGAGCGACTGCCTATCTGACCTTCACAACCCAGTAACTGGATAATATGATACCGTTAGGTAAGACTGGTTGTCGGACTTTCGGGCTTCTGATGACCCGTAACAACTGTCAAAGATCCACGAATGACAGCACTCTCTCTCTCTCCTGTTAGCACTATAACAGCCTAAAATTTTAATCTGAAAGCGATTTGTGTTGATTTTCCACCTACACTTCGCTCTCAGATATTTCTCACCAAAACGGATTGAGTTATACCACTCACCTACATAGACACAAAATTTTTGCTAATATCTATTGAAAACCATCAGTATGATTTATATGTATGTATCTATAGTTTAATGTAGTGTGCTGTATTTAGTTAAATGCATCCATAAATAAGATACAATATTGGTGTATGCAGATGACCAATCAATCTTCCTAGCCTTTTCCGAACTATGTTGGCGTCGGCATCCAGTCTAACCGGATGCAGCTGAATGCCAGTGTTTTATATGAAGCGACTGCTTATCTGACCTCCACAACCCAATCACTGGGTAATACGATACCCCTTGGTAAGACTGGTTGTCAGACTTTCATGACTTTGATTACCAAGCCTTCTAAAATAGGGTTGAGCCACGATGACTGATGTATGCATTCCGTCTGTTGGGACAGGTTAACTCAAAGCTGCTATGGCTCTTTCTTTAAAAGGCCCTTCCAGACATGGCTCTGTATTATTGGACTCACATAAAATCCTAATAATGTTTGAATTTTAAAAGAGACCATGACCTCTGAGTTTCTTTTGGCATTTCTTCTCAGGGATTAGTCAGCCAGGAAATTCCGGCGCCATCTATTTTTAAAATATTGACGTGTAAAAGTGTCTTAAAAGATCTACTTACAGAAATAAATATTTCATTTACTTTCAAGGTTTTCAACATATCTTACCTGCTGTTAAAACGCTTTTAAATCAGAATCTTGCAGATAAAAATTGATCTTTTTCTTCATCTTAAAATTACTTGTTGCCAGAATTAGCAGCAAAATCGTCCGGAATTCTACTTGTGTACACCAAAAGGATCGTGTGACCCACTTTACCCCATAGACGCAATCCTACACTACACGCCACAATCCTACATTAGGCCTCCAACATTAGTTGGCCGGGATTACAAATGTTTGTGGATAGGTCTGCGGCAGCTATTGAAAACGATCGGCATGTTAAGAGGGTACCTATTTATTTAGCAGCCTCCCGGGATGAACAGAGTTGCGGCCAACGATAGCTTATTTGCCAATTTGCATCATTAATGTGGAACGCGTAATTGATTTAATATGTAAATGTTGCGATAAAATTTTGTTAGCTGTTAACATCTATTATTTTGTGTAGTGATTTCAGAATGGAGTGGAAAATTAAGGACGTGCTCTATTTAGTGCCGTAAACATGGTGCTGAGTTTAGGCCTTAAAATTACCTCTAAAATGTACGTTCGTGTGGATTTTGCGATCATCGGTACACTTAGCAGATGCTTGTGTTCAACATGTAGCTCAATATTGCAAAACAGGAACCCTTCTCTGAACACAGTCAATGGGAGAATTTTTTACTTCTTTTTTAATTTTTATTTCTATAGAATGGGCAAGCTTTTTGACTGTCAAAAAGCGTTGACAGATTAGAATCGAAATAGCTCTAGCATTTTGCGTGAGAGTTTAGTTGCTGAAAAAACATTCACGTGCGAACCGATGTTATCCAACATGGCCCACATGTCAGGCCACTAAATTCACCAGCTGACCTACATGTCAGCCCCTGTACCTCAGTATGACGTCACTGCCTTATCTAAGCTGTTAACACGGCCGCTGACACGATATGCTGTCGCAAATTCTACTTAGCTTTTAATCAGTTAGGTACTTACTTAGGTGGTGTTGAATATGTATGACTGTTTCTTGAAGGGTAACTTTTGTTCAATTTCATGTCATGAGCCTGTCACCATTTTCAATAACTTTACGGGTAAACATATACTAGTTAACATTTTGGTAATTAACCATGAACTAAAACCAATATTAGGTATAAATAGTTACCGGTACAGAACAGATTAAAAGAGGTAAATACGTTAACAAGCTCCCTATCAGCTCCTAGTTCAGTGGTTTTATTTGTTGTAAGAGGAAAATGTGATTAGTATTGTCTACTAATGACTCCTTAACAATGATCGCCTTTTAAAATCTTCTGACCTGTCATGGAAGGCAGACAGTAAAATCGAAAATACGACGAACTTACGACTCACCTTCGAAATGCATGAAAAGTCAATATTGAACGAACAAACTGCATTCACAAGAAGAGGCAATGCATTTTCATTCACGATTAACTTCATATCAAGGTACCAGGACTTCATAAATGCTTGGAGCACTTCGAATTCTTACGAGAGAGCAGCACGTTATTGTCTGCAAACGGCTCGTCAGTTTGCGCGCCAATGTTAATTGTCTAGTCTGGCAGCCTGGTATTGTAATACTGTAGAATTTAAACAATGCCGCTTTCTTTCCTTGGAGGTTTTTAGGGTTCGGTACCTCAAAAGGAAAAAGTGGAACCCTTATAGGATCACTTCTTTGTCCGTCTGTTTGTCCGTCAGTCAAGACCCTTTTTCTCAGGAACGCGTGGAGGTAATAAGTTGACATGAATATCAAATAATTAGGTCTATGGTCCTGTGAGCTCTAAAAAAATTAAGCTTCTAAGTCAACGCATATTAAAAATACGGCCATTTTATGCGAAATATTTTGATACTCGCAAATAAATCAAAATCTATAGGGTACTTCCCGTTGTCCTAGAATCATGTTTGGCAAGAAGCAAGGTATTACAGCACAAGTAAAGGAAAAAGTCCGAAAATCGTTAATCGCATAATTTCATCCCAACCACGGAACCCTTCATTATGCGTGGTCTCTGACACGCACTTGGCCAGTTTTTTTTTAAATACCGCTTGATAGCACTGCCTATTAAATTACAATTAATGGAAGATTTTATTCATAAGCCTGTGGCGGCATCTACATCGCCACATATGACATCAATGACATGACGTCACGCAAACCTGCATCGCGCAATTAGAGTTTACCACGCGATTAGCATATATACAACGTCCCGACATCAACCGTCGGGCAGTAGCCCACCAGACACAACACCCGTCTGGTCGGAGGATCCTCCCTTTTCTATGGAGGATGAGTGAACTTTACACCCTGTTCCTCATGCCTCTAAACTGGTGACCCCGAGCATGAACGTCAGCGCAGCCTTCGTGCAACTCCTTCAGCGTGACGTCATCAAGCATCACTTCCTCAAGCTTTCGAGCGGTGAGACACACAGCCAGCCAGCATCCACGGCTTCAACAGGTATCCTGACCACCAGCATGCAGCGGACGCGCATTCCTGGTCATCACCTTCAGCCTCAACCCAGCGGTGCACACTCCGACTCACTGGAGCATAACGCAGCGCCACCCCGACTCACTGGGGTATCAACGCAGACAGTTCCGACTCACCGTGAACTATGCGGCACCCGGTTCCGACTCACTGGAACCACAACTGGCACTGGCAAGCATCGCAAGATACACGACTCAGCCCACTATCGACCTCCGGTCTCCGGAGGGGAGTGATGTGGCGGCATCTACATCGCCACATATGACATCAATGACATGACGTCACGCAAACCTGCATCGCGCAATTAGAGTTTACCACGCGATTAGCATATATACAACGTCCCGACATCAACCGTCGGGCAGTAGCCCACCAGACACAACACCCGTCTGGTCGGAGGATCCTCCCTTTTCTATGGAGGATGAGTGAACTTTACACCCTGTTCCTCATGCCTCTAAAAGCCGGTGTGTCTTTACTCCAGTTACTGTCTATTAAGTATTTTGTATGTTGTTCTTTTTTTTTACCTTACTATCATGATCATGTACATAGTTATAAGTACTTACGTATTTCAATAGTTAGAATTTCCATTTTTATTCATTCTGATCAACTTACTTTTAGATCAGCATCAAAGGCCACAGTATTAAAACTTAAGCGAGATGTGCTGAGATGGAAACTATAAGCTCCAAGCTTTCTTAAATATTTGCACGAGAAGGCTTTCCTCCGGCTCTTGCAGAGAATTTTTCTGTTTGTTACAAAAGTTGGGATAGAATTAGCATTTATCGTCTATAGACAGGATTAAACAGCTCTGCAAGTTGCATTTTTATAAAGAAAATCTGCAAACACAGGAACAAAGTTTCACAGTCGATGCTCTCAGTTTTAGTTATGTTAAAACATGTCTGTATTGGTGGGTATGTAAAAACAATTCAATTTGAAAAAGTTTTAGCAGCTCGCCAGCAAATCCACACGTACAGAATGAATATTACCTCCCACGAAAAGCTTTGAATGATAGTGGAATCGAACCAATATTCAATCTGTTTGATCAATCAAAACGTTCTATAGTCGATTGTTTTGAAAGGTTTAGCAAAGACAAATGAACACAAAGAGTTTTACAGATTCACCAACAGGTAGGTAATACTAATATACTCAATGTATTAAAACTCCCACTGAACTAACAGAATCCAAAAACCCAAATAAAATATTCACAAAAAGTAACCCTTTGAACACAGTGCCACTTTTCCGAGAGGGAGCGAATGACGAAATTTGATTCGACAGGCATTTCGTTTCGGCTAATAAAAGGGGATGTTTCGTTTGATCCGGTTTCAAACAATATAGATTAGCACTTCACAACAAACTACGGGAACCTGAAAGGTATTATTAATATTGTAGAACAGATAAAATGTTTCGCGACCAGCTTAGATGTCTGAGATGAAATTACTTGTCTTTTCGAAACCAATAGAGCTTACGTGGCGTCGTTGGAACCAATTTCTTTAGGACTATCATCTAGATTAGAAACCTTTTTGATCTTGTTTGTATTGATTAGAAAACTTTCATTGTTTATACAAGTTCAGAAGATATTAGATACTTCATTAATATATTATACGTCTATTAAGTTGTGATTAAATTCCTTAACATCGCTTGAACGTTGTCACCGACACAGCGGGTGATAACCGCGTGTGTTTGTCGGCTTTTCCTTGCTTTTCGATTAATTTCGATGCTTGCCGAAAACTCCAGAAGGTACCTACACTTTTGCTACTGTTAAACCTCATTTGTTATGGTTACAATCTCTATACATTTATTAACTATAATAAAATACGTGACAATATTTATATTTCACGATTCGATCAATTACTTCATAATTCTATCTCTTGTCTTGTCTTTATTGCACGTTCCCCCTTGTCCTCTGGTTGAGTTTCCAAACAAAAAAAGTAATTTACATAAAAAAATGTTACAAAATGTTTCCGTTAAGGTGATCCCCTAATTTCACGGAAGTGTACGAACATAAGAAGATAAAAGCTTCTGTGTAACTGATCTTTCTCAACACTTTTCAATGATAAACAAATTTTAATGTTTACGATACAGCACGCACGATTCAAATTCGTAAATAATGGCTCATTTACAAGAGGGTTATGTAAATGTATGTCGACGTGTTCGGTATCGGTACTGTAAAAGCTTTCATTTATATACACATTTCGCATTTCTTTCTGATCAAAAAATCATAATGCAATCACGCGACGATTCCGATTGTATAAATATTTTTTATTCGGGTTACATCTGCTCTGTCTCATACCCTTGTCTTATCGTTTACTCTATCCGATATTCTATCTTTGTTACATTTTATATCAGTATCCATGTCGGCTAAAGGATCAGATTTGAAGTTTTTGATATAAACCAAAAATAATAGATGTTCAGAATTATATTGTAGATGTTCATTATGATATTATAGAATGCTGATGGATACATAGTTAGAATTGGGAACTGCGAACGGTGCTCGATTTTTATTGAACCATATTAGTACTTTTAACTATGACAGAATTTTAAATTGTTGGTAGGTATGTGTATGATTTATGACGTGGTTGGTCCGTGGATAGGTGACCATCTTTACATACCGAGACTCCTCCGTGCCTCGGAAGGCACGCTAAGCCGTTGATCCCGGCTGTCATTCGTGGATCGTTGACAGTCGTTACGGGTCGTCAGAAGCCTGAAAGTGTGTCAACCAGTCTTACCAAGGGGTATCGTATTACCCAGTAACTGGTTTGTGGAGGTCAGATAGGCAGACGCTCTATAGCTGCATCCCAACATAGTTGAGAAAAGGTTAGGCAGGTGATGATGCCATCAAAAGGCTTAAATTGAATTATGTCATCACTGAATTGTATTTTTTTGTTAATTGCTGTATATTTTCAGTTTCCCCTGCAGAACCGTAATGCTGCCGTAATTGGGTACTTGACCATATTTAAAATCCTTATTTATTTTTATTTTCTCCTGCGAATGTCTGTTAAGTACTAAAAGTTCAAACGGTCTTTTCATTTTCATTAAACATTAAATCTTCGTTCGTTTTTCTTGCATTTATCGGAAAACTTATATTTTTATGCAAAAGACAAATAAAATTGCAGGCATTTTGTTGCGTCATTTAAATGGAGTGGTAATAGTGTGACAAAACAGACCCTTTGCAAGACAAAACGGGCAGAAGAAAAGAGCAATAAATAATATGGCTTCCCTAACTTCCCGTGGGATAATTTCCGACCTCGACACGGGTGAAGCCGCGGGCAATAGCTAGTGAGAAATAAAAGTTTAGAGTACATTTAATAAAAGTAATTTTAGAGATTTAAATTACATTTTATCTCAATCAAACCCATTGTTGGACTTCTATTTCATATGCTAATCACGTGTATTCAGTTCATGTTTATTTATTCACAACTCTGGATTGACATTAACACTGCCCGGAAATGGAGCTAGTCAATTATTTGACAGTGTCCGAGTATGATCTGCTTTTAGCTATCCGGACGTTTGAGAGCATTATCATTCAAATCAATTTCTATATCGTGTTTGCTTATTAACGTCCGCTGTTTATAATTAAGTAATTAAACTATGTTTATTTTTCTATTAGTCCCGACTGTCATTCCACTTGATGCTAGGGATTGACACTACTGACAGCTTACTTCAAACTGCACCTATGCTCGGACTTTTAATTAGCTGCAGTAAAATGACACTTTTTATATGTCATTTCGTTAAAGAATGTTCCCATTTGATAGCGAAATGACACTAAAAATGACACTTCTTATCTGTCATTTCGTTAAAAAATGTTCCCATTTGATAGCGAAATGACAGTAAAAATTACACTTCTAATCTGTCATTTCGTTAAAAATGTTCCCATTTGATAGCGAAATGACAGTAAAAATTACACTTCTTATCTGTCATTTCGTTAAAAAATGTTCCCCTTTGATAGCGAAATCACAGCAAAAATAACACTTCTTATCTGTCATTTCGTTAAAAAATGTTCCCATTTGATAGCGAAATGACAGTAAAAATTACACTTCTTATCTGTCATTTCGTTAAAAAATGTTCCCATTTGATAGCGAAATGACAGTAAAAATTACACTTCTTATCTGTCATTTCGTTAAAAAATGTTCCCCTTTGATAGCGAAATCACAGCAAAAATTACACTTCTTATCTGTCATTTCGTTAAAAAATGTTCCCCTTTGATAGCGAAATCACAGCAAAAATTACACTTCTTATCCATTTCGTTAAAAAATGTTCCCATTTGATAGCGAAATCACAGCAAAAATTACACTTCTTATCTGTCATTTCGTTAAAAAATGTTCCCATTTGATCGAAATGACAGTAAAAATGACATTAGAAGTGTCATTTTTTAGTGCAGCTAATTAAAAGTCCGACCATAAATTTTCACAGTGAAATTTATACGCCAGCAGCTTCGCCCGCGTGGAGGTCGGAAATTATCCAACGTAAACGTACTACCGGGATAAAAAGTAGATATCCTATGTCCTAATCCAGGTCATGGTCTACCCATGTGCTAAATTTCATCCAAATCCGTTCAGCCGTTTTAGTGTGAAAGCGTAACAAACAAACTCATTTTCGCTTTTATAATATTACTAGCTGCGCCCCGCGGTTTCACACGCGTAGACCGGTATAAAAAGTAACATATGTGTTAATACAGGATGTCAGCTACCTCCTCACCAAATTTTATCAAAATTGGTCCAGCCGTTTGAGCGTGAAGAAGTAACAAACATACATACTTACAGATTTTCGCCTTTTTATTATTAGTGTGATAGTTAGGATAGACAGACCGGCAGAACAAATTTTCTCTCTCTTCTCACTTAAGTGCACCAGCAGCAATCTCCACAATCAGTAATTCAGCCAATCCTCGCTCACTTAACACAAAACTTTCCTATTTGGCTATTTCTTTTATTCTACGGACAATTGGACATCTGTCCACTTTCCGGCGCCCGGACCCTTTTGTACCGACCCTCGTCTGGCACTATTTACCCGTCAATGTCTTCATAGTTCTTGTCAATGTTCACTTTTTAATGTTTGATTTTTATTTTGAATATGCAAAATGCAATAAGCAGCATATGTCAGAAAGCCGTGGTCGAATTTAAGGGTGTGGTACAGACTACCAAACTGAACAACTTTCTCCATGGGACCAACATCGTAATCCCGAAAAAAATATCAAATCACATACAAAACTTCAATATCGATTCATACATCTATGGGATGGCTGATGATTACCTACTTATTGACGTGTAAAAGTGTTTGTACAAACTTACTTAGGTACAGAAATAAAAATTATTTATCATTTACTTTTTCTCCATTACGATGTTGGTCCCATGGAGAAAGTTGTTCAGTTTGATGGTCTGTACCACACTCTTAAATTTGACCACTCCTTTCACCACCACCACCACCACCTCACCACCACCACCTTTCCTTTTTCCACTTACCTACGCTGTAAAATCTCTTATGACAAGGATTTCTTTGCTATTTTATTTTTACCATCTTGGTAATTTTTTGCCACTCTGACAAAAGTCGCTGATAAAAAAAAAATAAAATAAAAAAAATATCCTTGGACATTTCACACAACGCCATCTAGTCCGAAGCTAAGCAACCTAATGCTTGTGTTATGGTAACGAGATGGCTGATAAACTACATACCTACATTTGATTGATAAAAGTTAGATAAAGTTATAAGAAAAGATTTAAGTAACTCCTGACAACACTTTCACTTTGGAAGCCAAAAATAAACAGAATATTCTTAACTTATCCATAGTAGTCATCAGTGGCCACAAACATTAGGTATAAGTACAGTTTATTTCCTTAGATATTTTGTTTATTATTTATTATATTTAATCCCAACATCAAGTAGATATACAAAAAAAAATATTTGGGACACGGATGCTTATTATTGGAACAGGCACCCAAAAGAGGTTCTTAAGAAAATTTTTGATGTAACACAAAAGACATTTTGCCTCGTGAACCCACTCGGAGACGTCAAGTGTAGCCAGGGATTAAAGTCACGAGGGGTAGCTTTGCGAATTCCTCGCTATACTTACAAAATATTATAGAAATAGGTTTATGAGTCAGGGTTTTTCTTTGCTTGAGGTAGCTACTACTGTGGCACTACAAATTATTTTATATCTTTTTTTATATTAAATGTTTTGATGTTATTTCTCTATTTCACCAAATCCATTAGGTGGACGTTATTTGCTCTTTAAACGTCGATTGCACACCCAGGTGTTCAGATAAAAATAAAAAATCTATTGTGACTGCTAATTGGCGTGCGACGATTTAATATACCTATTTCAAGTCAAAAAACTTGTTATAAGTACCACAAACAAATGTCGCAACCACTAAGTGACCAAGCAGACACTCAGTGTCATCAATAAATGTACACACACGTACACAAATATTTACCGCTCGGATGGTTGGTTACCCCTGCGTTAACCGCGGCGATGCTCTCAGCCCGTGAAGTAGACGTGTGATGCGCGACCCCTGGGGAGCGACAGGTACATCACATTACCTTACGGAAACCCAGTACCGGAAAACTCTCATACAAACTTAATAAACGCCTTTTTGACAACCACATATCAATATTTCGTCACTAAAAATAATATTTTTTCAAATATGAGACCTTTTTCTGCTTGAAGAATTCTGTTTATGTAATTAGGGGATCTGCGAGGGTCCCTGTCTGCCTAAAATTACAACATATAATAATTTATTTGGCAACCCTAAAAATAATTTTAACGTTACAGAGATATCATGTTTTTATTTTATTCAGCAGCCCTGGGATTTAGAAGGAAAACATAAATATACAATTAAAGCGATGTAAGCTCAGGCTGCGAAACATAGGACATGGTCTGGCCCGGGGCATTTCGGTCTAAATGTTTACAGAATAGATAGAATCAGACACAGAAGCCCTTTTATTTTATTTTTTAAAATAATTATACAGGGTGTTCGGCGCATGGACCGACACAATTTTTTGGGGGATTGAGGGGGTCATTTGCTAGGTTTCACCTAAAGACCTCCATGTCCTAAGTGTGACGGTAATTGAGATATGTTTTTTTTGGTTCTTTCTTTGAATTACCCAAAATCTCGCCTTTGAATCGATATATTTTTTTTGTTTATGGTTGCAATAGAACAAAATAAATTTTATAATAGTCTGCAATGTATTTTTATTCTAAATAAATTATTATTTGATGTAATTGATCAGTAGAAAATGACTTATGTGCTTCCAAAGTCTTAAAAATGTTTAAATGTATGAAAAATTACTACTCTTAAATTCATTTTTTTTTTAAATGAAGCCATTTTGACCTTATTTTTATCTCAAAAAGTTCTTTAGCTTGTACCCTTTCTAAGGGTATGCTACACGCTATGAAAAACAATTCAAATGTAGTCAAAATACTAGTTAGAGAGTCAGTTATGGAGTGTTTTAAGAAAAGACTTATTACGGTAATTATATTTTTTTTATTTTATTTCGAATAATAATACATTGTAGACTATAATAAAAATTATTTTATTCTTTTACAACCATAAACAAAAAAAATATATCGATTCAAAGGCGAGATTTTGGGTAATTCAAAGAAAGAAGCAAAAAAAACATATCTCAATTACCGTCACACTTAGGACATGGAGGTCTTTAGGTGAAACCTAGCTAATGATCCCCCCAATCCCCCAAAAAATTGTGTCGGTCCATGCGCCGAACACCCTGTATATACTGTTACAATTATAAAATAATGTTTTACTTGAATCTAAGGTTAATGTAACAATTTCTTATAAGTAGGTTAGCACCGCATCTTATACATGGTAACTTTATAAAAGGTCGGTAACAAAAGAAAAAATATTAGACTTGGTTACTATTTTTTTTTGCAACAAATGCCGTCTCTTCGTATAAAAGATTTTCGAGGCTGTATAACGGACTGATTGACTGACAGGCATGAAATTCGGAAGATATGTTTCTTAGGGGGTGTGGAGAGGGTGTGAAGGTTTTTCCAAACTTCACCCCTGCACGCGTCAACGGGTTCAAGGTGGTTTTCGAACGCAGTCAAAGGCATAATAGAAGTCAAAATATTATAAACAAAAGGATTTATTTTAAATAAAACCTTCCACTTCCTTTTTAGGGTTCCGTACCCGAAGGATCCAAATGGAGCCCTAATATTGCTGTCACTCATGTGTCCGTCTGTCCGTCGTCTCTCACACAGGTTTTACAGCCAAATGGTTGGAGCTAGTCTTAAAAAAAAAAAAAAAATTTGGACTTACCTATCGAATGTAGTATCGTTGTTTAGAGCTCGTTGAGTTGATAAATACTGCATTTTTTGTATTAAAAAATATTGGAAATCAAAGGAATGATAACCACCAAAGTCAGCTGTTTTTGCAAAATTTTGTTTCAAATAATTTTTTAACTTTTCACTAACTTACGAACTTGAAATTTGGTGATAATGTTTATTATTACGTATATTCTACTAACAAATACCAATATATCGATAAATCATATTTGGTACGAAACCTAAATGTGCGAAGTCCGCACACGCACTTGTCCGGTTTTGTATTTCCAGATACAGTATGTATTAATGTATAAACTTAAGTCACTCCCACAATTAATACGAATCTAACGATACCTCATTATGTTAAAGTCCATCAAGCCATTTAGGCTACAAGACGTCACAATGGAACGGACATACATACACACATGCGCGCGAAAAACATTACGCTCCTTCTGGTTCAATCAGGTAACAAAATAACCGGTGCAGGTAACAAAATATTTAAGAACCAATATCCTAGATTTAATCAAAACTGCCAGTCGACACAACAAAAACAGAAAATAATAAAAACAGCTGTAGTAAGTTCCGTACATAAAGCATACACCTTAATGGCGTTAGTTAACACCTAACTAGACGTTTTAATTAAATTTTACTCTACATTGTAACAATTTAACGTCGGCCATGTTATAAAAAGTAATGTTAATAAGATCCCAGCCCTGTTTTACGCAGGTTGTAAATCAGGCCTCTTTTCATTTTGGCAGAGGTGTCTGATCATTTCTTTTCCGCTTAGGGAGGAATTAAACTTGTCTATGGGCAATTGTGAGCTTCCTTCGCGCTTTAAAAATTAAAAGAGTCGCGTTTGCCGCGGGTTGTGACGTAATTAGAAAATATCACGTAGGGTGACCATGGTTTATGACTGACGTAATAATATATTGTGACAAGCACGTTAACTTTTATTAAACTTTGGAAACTTGAGCGTGTTTATTTTTAATTAGTTTTTCGTATTCTTAGGTGTCTCTTACTATCCATGTATCTGAACCTATTAAAGTAAAAAATATCAGCTGTTTCCTACAAACGCGGTCAAAATGTATAAAACAACAATTTTATTTTTAATAACCGACGAAAAATTTCAAGGCAGGTCCAGAATCATGTACTGATTACGTGGTATCAAATAATGTGATAAACTAATCGCCACTCTGTATTTAGCAAAGCAAGTTTACAACAAACTTAAAAGATAGAGATATAGATTGGTTTAGTCCTTACCACAGTCCTTATTGAATTTAAATTATAAATAAGTTAGTATAGATTTATAAAATGACCGCACTTTTGTATTGGGAAGACACCTGTAATGATAGTTGTAAGGAAGTTTTAAATAAATAAATCATATATTAATATTATAAAGGCGAAAGTTTGTGAGTGTGAGCGTGAGCGTGTGTTTGTATGTTTGTTACTTCTTCACGCACGAACGGTTGAACCGATTTGGATGAAATTTGGTATGTAGATTTAGATTCACTGTTCCAGTCATCCCAATAAGCATTCCTATAAATAAATGAATAAATATCACCCGTTCTAAAAGGCTGATGCACACTCCCTATTTCACTTTCACAACACTTCGTCTCAAATCTAAATGCACCTTTATCTTCCCTATCATCTAAGTTAGGGCCACAACTCAGTTTTATAGTGGCAATCGTTTATCGACACCCTAAGCTTTAACTTTCCAGGTTGATCATATATATTTGCCAGCACGATAAACGTTTTCAATTGAAACTTTAAGTTATAGCTTTGAAATTGAGGTAGCCCTACCTGCACAGATTTGAGATTTGATTCTTGATTTATTTGTAGGTGTTTGATTTTTGTTTTTGACTTTTGATTGATATAGTCCTTCAGAGTGAATTTCGGCGATGGCAACCAATCTCGGCGAAGACAGCTGCTTCGGCGCGGGAGATAATAGGTAGGGTGAAAGTATGAAATTGCCGTTTTATTGTATTAGGTAGTTTGAATTAACATAGAACCTTCATGGTTTGAGATTTTTGAGTGAAACTTTTTCACATAGTACCTATGAAGTTCTTTTTTAAAAAAATGTGCAACATTCGATTATCGACTCAGTTGTTTTTTTTTTATTCAACTTAGACAAGAAAGATGGATACTTCGAAAATTCGAGTTATTTTTGAATACTAGTTCCGACGCGGAACTAACGCGGCAGCAACAGCTCGCAATATCAATGTTGTATTTGGAGAGGGGACTGCTAATGAACGCACCGTGCGATTTTGGTTTAAACGCTTTCGTGATGGAAACTTTGATTTGAAGAACGAACCACGTGGAAGTGAATAACAATGAATCGAAAGAGATGGTGGAAACTCTACAGGAACTGCAATTAGAAACCATTCGTCACCCTCCGTATTCGCCAGACCTTGCTCCAACGGACTACCATTTTTTTCATGATTTGGACAATTTTCTACGTGATAAAAAGTTTTCTTCTCAGGAGGCAGTACAAAATGCTTTCACACAGTTTGTAGAATCTAGATCACGAGAGTTCTATCGCAAAGGCATAAATGACCTTCCTATTAGATGGCAGCAATGATGGTAATTTTAATTAAATAAATATTGTTTAGAACAATCTAAACATACAAAATAGAATTTAAGGATATCGCTCGTGTGAATGTAACTTAATATATTTTTTATGTATAAACTTGCAACACTAGACGGAAATTTATTATTTTTGGTGTTTTGTCTATGTTGCGGCCCTTCCTGTTAAAAAGATTGTTACGAGCGGCTGTGTTCTGTGACAGAAAAATTAAATTCAAAGTATTACAAAGTTTCCACGCATTTTTATTCCACACATGCGTGCGGTGGTCCTTCGTGAAGAGTTTAAAATCAGTGCCGAAAAGTTTTCGCGAGATATCGTGGAGTTTTGAGTTATTTGTGGTCGGCTCGCCATACGAGGTCGCCATTGCCGGCTTATTGTGCAGGTTGAACGAGGCCCGCAAATTCGTTCTATGCAATAATAGACCGAAAAATAGAAGCAACATCAAGAAGCAGCATCATAATATCATCAAAAATCGTGTGATTTGCGATTTTGTGAACGAAAAAGTTTGCCATTTTCATCCACCCTCATTTCAAAATCTGAAATTGGATTGGATTGTCACGGTTGGTACGGTTGGTACTTAGATCAACTTCCCGCGTACGAGTTGTGCAAACTTCACGTCGGTCGTATCGTGTCTTCAGTCACTCACTCAGCTGTCACTGCTGACTGCTGTCAGTGTCAACGTCAACGTGAAATCGGCTTGTTTGTATACAAACAAAATATTTTGTGCAAATATTACCATGGCGGAATCAAAGGAAGCATTGCGCAAACATCGCATACTTCGTGCACAGTGCAAAGCTACAATAACGCGCATCGAAACGTTTGTGGATGATCCCATAAGTTTTGCGTCTGCAACTGTGGATATTTTGGAGGCGCGCAAAGAAAAGCTGATCGGTGCACTCAAAAGTTATGAGGCGGTGCAATTGGATATCCTAAGTATTGACGAAAGTGACTCCGAACAGGTTGGTCAAGTAGAAGAAAAATATTATTCTGTGCTTGCTAAAATCAATGCTTCTCTGAAACAAATAGGCAAGAAATCTATCTCAGAATGTCATAATGTTTCAACCTGTAAACTACCAAACATTGAAATAACTCCCTATGATGGGAAAGATTTTACCAAATTCAAACCATTTTATGATTTGTTTATAGCTGTTATCGATAATAACAGGTCATTGTCCAATGTTCAAAAGTTGTTCTATTTAAGAAAATATGTAACAGATGATGCTTTGGCAGTCATAGTCAATTTGCCGCTTGTAAATCAATCGTACAGGGAAGCATTAGATTTGTTGGAAAAGCGTTTTGACAACAAAGCGCGGTTAATAGGAAATCATATCAGTATTTTGATAGATTTGCCTACAATGCAAAAAGGCACTGCAGCCTCTATAAGGTCTTTTGTGTCCGAAGTGCAGCAACAATTGCATGCATTGAAAAATCTTGAACAGCCCATCAATACATGGGACATGTTACTGATTTCCATTTTAACCAGAAAATTAGATCAAATCACTAACAGAGCTTATCAATTAGATAGGGACATAGAAAAGAGGCCTTCCATGGCAGATTTTTTGAACTTTCTTGAAAAGCGCGCTATAGCCTTAGAAGATAGTTCACCCCCTAAAGGTACTTGCAATGAAAGTACAAGTAGATTCTGTAAAACTGCACAATCAAAGGTGACCAATGTTGCCTCACAAGTCAAAAAGTTGTGTAAATGTTGTACTAAAAGTGACCATCCTATTTTCAGCTGTCCGGAATTCAAAACGGCAGCATTAGCGGACCGCCAAACATTTGTGCGGGACCATGATTTATGCACTATATGTTTAAAGAAACACAGCGGAAAATGTAAGTTTAATTTTAAATGTAAAATATGTAAACAAGGACACAACACGTTGCTACATGAAGAATCGGCCAGTCCTATTGAGCCTGCAGTTTCATTAGTATCAAATCCTGTTTCCAATAATGTTTTGCTTCCAACTGTAAAAGTTTATTTGCTAAATCAAAATGGTCAAAAGCTTTCTGTCCGAGCACTGCTTGATACGGGCAGCCAGGCATCTTTTGTTACAACAAGCCTTGTAAACAAACTTGGGCTGATTGCTATAAATCAGCACCAAAGAATTATAGGTATAGGTAATAAACCAACACAAATTGACAAACTTGTAAACATAAGTGTGCTTCCATGCCACAACAATGTAAAATTAAAATTGAAATGTCACATAGTTGACAAAATAACTTCAAACTTGCCCCAACAGTTTATAAATGTATCCGGTTGGAATTTACCTAAAAATGTAAAACTTTCAGATGATGAGTTTAATATCCCAGCTGAAATTTCTTTGTTGCTGGGTGCGGATATTTATTTTAGTGTTTTATTAGATGGTTGTATAAAAATCGAAAATGGACCGGTTTTGCAAAACACCCTGTTTGGGTATGTAGTTGGTGGCAATTTTCCTGAAAAGGTGTCTGAAAATAGTGAAGTAAGTAATGTAACCTTTGAGATTGTTTCTAATTATTGTGCTATCCATAATGAGAAAAAGTTAGAAAATATAATGGAAAAATTTTGGTTGACTGAAAAGTTACCAGAGCCTGCAGGGAAGAGTAGTGATGAGTTTCAGAAGGCTGAAGAAAGTTTTCAAAAATCGATGAGTCTTAAAGACAGTCGTTTTCATGTTGACATGCCTCTCATCACTCCTCTGGAAGAACTGCAGCTTGGTGACTCATTTTCAGTTGCCTATCAAAGATTTCTAATGTTAGAGAAAAAATTCAAATCAAATCCTTTGTTATTAGAGCAGTATAAATTGTTCATAGATCAGTATGTAGAACTGGGACATGCCAAAAAGGTGGATTTTGCGAAGTACGATATTGATAGAGATCCTGTCTATTTTCTAGCGCATCATGCTGTTATCAACGAGGCAAGTAAGACAACCCGACTCCGTGTAGTGTTTGACGGGAGTATGAAGTCGCGCAGCCAGGTGTCCCTCAACGACGTCATGCTGAATGGCCCCGTGGTACAGAGTGAGCTTTTTGATATTTTAATTTTATTCAGGACCTACATTTTCACACTAATTTGTGATATTCAAAAGGCATTTCGCAATGTTTTAATAAATAGTTCCCAAACATGCCTTCAAAATATTCTTTGGCGAGATGATCCCAGGAAGCCTATCAGCTGTTTACAGCTTCAGACTGTAACATACGGTTTAAAGGCCTCTACTTTCTTGACCACTCGATGCCTACTTGAATTAGCTTATCGGTACAAAAGTAATTACCCACTGGCTGCTCAAGCCATGATCAAAAACACTTATGTTGATGACGTCTTGTGCGGATCAGACAATGTAGACCAGGTCCATGAACTGAAAACTCAATTGGTAGAGCTTCTCAAGTTGGGTAGTTTTTCCTTGCATAAATGGTGCTCAAACAACCCGGAAGTCATAAAAGACATTCCAAATGAGCAAAGGCAGTTTGAAAATGTAGATATGAGTGGAGATAACCTGGTCAAAACTTTAGGTTTAATGTATGGCATCACTTCAGACACATTCACTTTTTCTAGCCCTATTATAGATGAAGGGCATAACTTAAATTCAAAAAGAAAAATATTGAGCTTTATTGGGAAGATGTTCGACCCTCTCGGTTTAGTAGGTCCAATTATAGTGGTAACCAAAATATTTATGCAAGAGCTATGGTCTTTGCAAATTGGATGGGACGCTATAGTTCCAAATGAACAGTTAATATACTGGAACAATTTTTTAAATAAGTTAAAACTTATGGATAAGATTACAGTGAAAAGATGTGTCAATAGTAATGATATTTGTAATGTAGAGTTGATAGGGTATTCTGATGCATCATGTAAAGCCTTTGGCTGTTGTCTTTATGTAAGAATTATAAAAAATGATGGTTCAGTGCAAACAGAATTACTCTGCTCCAAGTCACGTGTTGCTCCATTAGGCAAAAGCCTCACAATTCCACAACTAGAGCTCAATGGTGCTCTCCTCTTGGCACAGCTGGCACAAAGGGTTGGTAGAGTCCTCAAGGGTAGGTTTTCCCAAGTAGAGACATTTTTGTACAGTGACTCCCAAATAGTGTTAGCTTGGATCAAATCAGGCAATGTGAAATCTAATATTTATGCCAATAATAGAGTCAAACAAATTGTAGAGCTGACCGATCAGAAGCAATGGGGATTTGTAAAAACTAGTGACAACCCAGCTGATTTATTGTCGAGGGGAGTTTTGCCGCACAAGTTGCAACAAAGTAGTTTGTGGTGGCACGGGCCAACCTACTTAGCAGATAAACAATATACACATGCATGTTCTGAAAATTTAAAATTGCCTGATTTACTAACAAAAACAGATCAAAATGATGAGCAAGAGATACCGTGTAATGTAACACAGGTAGAGCCATCATTTGCAATCAATTTGATTGAAAAATATTCAAACTTGTATAAATTACAGAAAGTAGTAGGATTTATTTATAGATTCTTTAATAATTGTTCAAAAAATAAAAATAAAATTACAGAGTGTTACTTAACACCTCAGGAGCTTCGCGACTCTATGTCAGTTATTGCACGTTGTACTCAAAAGCAACATTTTGCTAAAGAAGTAGAGTCACTTGCTGCTGGAAAAGTTATTAAGACAGGAATAGGAAGTCTCTCTCCTTTTCTCGACAAAATAGGTGTTCTAAGAGTAGGAGGTAGGCTCGATAATGCCAGGGAAATGTCTTTCGATAAGAAACATCCCACTATTCTTCCGAAAAACTCTCGTTTAACAAATCTCTTAATTGAAAGTGAACATTTGCGTCTCTTACATGCAGGCCCCAGATTAGTATTGAGTTCTCTTTCACAAAGGTACTTAATTGTCAATGGTATCCGGGAGGTCAAGAAAGTGGTGCGCAAATGCGTCAAATGCTTCCGAATCAAAGCCGAGGCTGCTAAGCAGTTGATGGGCTCCCTCCCACAGGAAAGAATTACAGCGTCCAGGCCATTTCAGCATGTCGGCGTTGACTTCTGTGGACCCTTCAACATGAAGGTAGCCAGGGTTAGAAGGCCTATTGTTAAGAAATGTTACATCGCGCTTTTCGTCTGCTTTGCTATAAAAGCTATTCATGTAGAGCTTGTATCAGACTTAACAACTGAAGCCTTTTTGGCATGTCTCAAGCGATTTATTTCGAGGCGTGGCATGCCCACAAACATATTTTGTGACAACGCTAAAACTTTTAAAGGAGCGTCCAATGTAATGAAAAAATTGTATGACCTACAATCCTCCAAAAATCACAGGGATACTCTAGATAGGTTTTGCACCCAACACTATATAAAATTCAGATTTATACCTAGTTATTCACCTGAGTTTGGAGGATTGTGGGAAGCAGGTGTAAAAAGTGTAAAACACCACTTGAAGCGGGTTGTAGGCAACTTAACTTTAACTTTTGAAGAGCTCTATACAGTCATTGTTCAAATCGAAGGAATATTAAACTCTAGGCCTCTACTCTCCGCACACTCAAATGATAATGAGTATTTAACTCCTGCTCATTTCCTCATTGGAACAGCTTTGGCTAGCTATCCTGAAGTAGATTTAACAGAGGTTTCAGTTAATCGTTTAAAATTTTGGAATCTCTGCACTAAACTTAAACAACAATTTTGGAAATTATGGTCTAATGATTATTTAACACAACTTCAAAGCCGTCCAAAGTGGAAATATCCACAAACAAACCTCAAAGAGGGTGACTTAGTAATTGTGAAAGATTTTAATGCTGTTCCATTAGAATATAAAATGGGTCGTATTGTAAAAACATACCCAGGTAGAGACGGTAGGGTAAGAGCTGCTGATGTAATGATGAAAAACAAAATATACAGAAGGTCAATTAAACGGCTCTGTCAACTACCTGTAGAATAAATTAATGCCGGCCCCAATTATGTTTAGAACAATCTAAACATACAAAATAGAATTTAAGGATATCGCTCGTGTGAATGTAACTTAATATATTTTTTATGTATAAACTTGCAACACTAGACGGAAATTTATTATTTTTGGTGTTTTGTCTATGTTGCGGCCCTTCCTGTTAAAAAGATTGTTACGAGCGGCTGTGTTCTGTGACAGAAAAATTAAATTCAAAGTTTTACAAAGTTTCCACGCATTTTTATTCCACACAAATATGTTAAATTTAAAAAAAAACGATTTTCAATTTTTCAGTACAAATCGGCAATTTCATACTCCCTAATACTGTAGTGCACAAGTGTGTACGTAGAGGTGCACTCTCTCTTCCCTCACTCTCACAGTCCGAATGGGACGGCAATCCGACACGACCGGGGAGAGATCAGGCCTAGGAACAACGACTTAACGTGCTTTCCGAGACACGGGTGTTTCAAACCGCCAACTCTCAAACTCCAGGCTAGACGCTGGGGTCGCGGGTAGTTTAAAAAAGATACCGCGGCCCTGGCATAGGCAACTGAAGGAACACGGGTGGGTTTAGTCAGTAAAAGTCTGACACGCGCTTCCGCTCCACCAAGAGCGGGAGAAGTTATTTGATGATTTCCCATTAAGAAATTCCTAATGGATAAACCCAAAAATACTTTGCACGACCCAGGAATCGAACCCAGAACGCCACGCTCAGCAGTCGCGCTTACGATCACAAGACCAACTTATTATAAAATAAAGTAGCTTTTCGCGTCTGTCTGTGTGGCCGCGTTGTTCTTCTTAACTACGCAACGGATCTTGGTGCAATTTTCATTGTAATTTAGAGAATTTATTCCGAAAGGTTAATATGAAGGTATATTAATATTTAACTTACCTTCATGTTTTGTCAAGTCGTAAAATCCGTGTGAAGCAAGCGGGTCACTAGTGGTTTATAATACCTACGTCAAAATTGGCTCCTAACACTGATTTACAGATTTTTTTAAAGCCATTAGCCATTAGTGTTCTATTAACTCATCTATTAGAGATCGGATAATCGGATGCATATTAACCTAAAGTTGAGGTGTTGGCTAAGTATGGAGTGGGCTTTTGGATTGAAAAATCCTAAAATTCCGGTATCGGCCAATTTTGACTTCTGATTATAGAATCGAATGTATAATTGACTTAAGTTCAGATGTTAGTTAATATGGTTGGTTAACACTTAAAAAAAAATCCCGGGATTCCGGAACGAAAATTTTTAAGTTCTGATTTTGGAATCGAATGTTTTAGTTAGGTACTTACGTTCAGGTGTTGGCTAATATGGATTGCACTTTTGTATCAAAAAAATCCCAGGATTCCGGGATTCACAAATTTATAGTTCTGATTATAGAATCGAATGTATATATATTTACTTACGTTTAGGTTTTGTGCTAATAAGGGCACTTTTGTATCGATCGTCAAAATGTCGCGATTCCGGAATTGATAAATTAAGTATTTTTTGAAAGGGTAACTTTTTTATCACTAAATTATAGGGTGTTCTACTCATAAGCAACTTTCACTATGGGATCAACCCGTAAATCACGAAACATAAGTCAGCTGTTCCATACATTTTGGCCGAGTAGGTATTGAACTTTTGTATCAAACATCGTATTTTTGTTGTGATTTCAGAGTTGGTCCCATAGTGAAAGGTGCTGAAAATGTAAATCCAAGATGGCGGCTTCAAATATTTTCCAATTTTTCGTCATGGGTGTTGTTTTCATGGTTTTCGAGGCTGTTAAAGCTGATAGTGACATTAAAATGTAAATCCAGGATGACGGCTGCGAAACTTTTCTAATTTTTCGTCATGGGTGTTGTTTTATTGGTTTTCGAGGGTCTTAAAGCCGATAGTAATACTAAAATGTAAATCCAAGATGGCGGATGCGAATATTTTTTAATTTTTCGTCATGGCTGTCGTTTTCATGGTTTTCGGGGGTGTTAAAGCTGATAGTGACATTAAAATGTAAATCCATGATGGCGACTGCGAACATTTTCTAATTTTTCGTCATGGGTGTCGTTTTATTGGTTTTCGAGGGTGTTAAAGCCGATAGTGATACTATAATGTAAATCCAAGATGGCAGCTGCGAACATTTACTAATTGAATGAATGAATGTTTTTATTTGCAAGAATATAGGTACATTGTTTATGGTACAGTGACATAGTTCTGGTTTCACTATATTCGACTTTGCTAGTCGTGCAAATTTTTAAGTGACATTGTAACAGTAATCAAAGCATTTAATAAAATTACAGTCTCCTTACATTATTAGAATACTAATATTACATTAATAATTCATTTTTAGTCAAAACTACGATTATACTTAATTATGATTATAAGATATACGCTAGACAAAAATAAATATAATCACTATGTCAAATACAGCAAATATACTTAATGTCAAAAAGATTTCAAATTTTTAAAGTCAATATTACATTATTAATTAATTTTTAGTCAAGACTACTGTACTTTTATACATAATTATGTTTATACCGTTTACGCAAGATACAAACAAACAAAAAATAAAAAAAAATAATTGAATATTAAATAATCATTATGTCAAATACAGCACATAATAAGATGTCCAAAGGATTTTAAATTTATAAAGTCATTAATCGAATAAAAACATCTGTCACATAACCAATTAAATAAAACTCTACTGAATTCTAATTCATTGAGTTTTCTCATTTTTCGTCATGGGTGTCGTTTTATTGGTTTTCGAGGGTGTTAAAGCCGATAGTGACACTAAAATGTAAATCCAAGATGGTGGATGCGAATATTTTTTATTTTTCGTCATGGGTGTCGTTTTCATGGTTTTCGGGGTATTAAAGCTGATAGTGACATTAAAATGTAAATACAAGATGGCGGCTGCGAACATTTTCTAAGTTTTCGTCATGGGTGTCGTTTCCGAGGGTTTAAAGCCGATAGTGGTGTTAAAATGTTACACCCATGACGAAAAATTAGAAAATTTTCGCAGCCGCCATCTTGGATTTACATTTAAACGCCATTATAGGCTTTAAAACTCTCAAAAACTATGAAAACGACACCCATGACGAAAAATAAAAAAATATTCGCAGCCGCCATCTTGGATTTACATTTTAACGCCACTATCGGCTTTAACACCCTCAAAAACCATGAAAACGACACCCATGACGAAAAGTTTGAAAATGTTCGCAGCCGCCACCTTGGATTTACATTTTAACATAACTATCGGCTTTAAAACTGTACGGGTTGTAGTAGTTAACTCCGTACACCGATTTGTCGTGAAGATTTGAAGTTCAGTTGTATAGAGAAACACGTTCCACCAAGATGCACTAATAGTTAAGTTTATTTAAGTTAGGAGTAAGTAACAGTTTTAGAGTGGAAGGCGATTATTTCTCTCAGTTGTTGATAGCTACTCAGTTATAAGTTCACTACATTTTAATTCGTTAGTCATGTTATTTTATAATGCTAAATTATGACGCGCATCGTTGGCGTAAAGTAGGTTACAGAGTAAGCAGAAAAATGTGCGGCGATGAGACCGTACATATTGGCAACCCCTAAAGAAGCTAAGATGAGTAGAGACAGAGAGAAAGAAACGCCTGTACAAAGTCAAATGTTAAAGTAAAAAAGTAAATAGGTGTACAATTAGTCAAAAGTAAAGGCAATGTTGTCTCGATGTCCTTGAGGTTGCCCGTGGCAGTCGTCCGTGGGCGCCTGCTGGTTTTCTTGTCTGGCAATCTGCTGTCGAGATCCCATTGGTTGAAGTTCGATGTCTTCATGCGTTTGCTTTCTATTAATTGTTTTCTTTGGAAATCGCTTCCTGAGCAGTGTGTAATATTTCCTTGTTATGATCCACAGGAAAGTGATGACGGCAATTGATAATAAAATATAACAGATTGCATATTGGTGAACGTCATGATCCGTGATAGTGGATGGTAGTTTCGGCTCGTTCTCTTGTTGGAACCGCAGTTTTTTGTCAATCTCCTCGAAGTCGTTTTTCTTGAGAGTGAAGAGTTCGTGTGGCGCGTTATGAAGTGTGACGTTGACTATGTTGTTTATCGGTGAATTCAGGTTCGGTACATGCATGTCATAGTTCACGTTGAGGTTGCTGTTGTACTGATTGTGCGAAGTGATGGTGAGTTCTTTTGACCGCAGTACGCATCCTTGACTCAAAGTTACTATAGCCGCCGATGTGACAGTTTGCGATATTACGTCGTTTTCACAGACAGTACGTAATTCGCACCTTCCGCAACAAACAACCAGCCAGCTGTTTGATTGTTGTAACTTGATCCATGCCTCCTCGCATGACACGCTGTGTACGTCACACGGTGACGTAGTGGTACGATGACCCAGTAGTTTTGCTTTGCAAGGTGCATTCTTGTTATGTAAGTTGAACACTGGTATGTTTGCGTTACAAATGAAGTTATCTTTTTGTCTTTTGATGCATTGCTTGAAGTCTTCATCTTGTAGTGAGATGTAAGAATTCTTCTCAAAGTTCACGGCGATGTATTCCGAAGATAGCTGCATCAATTTGTAATTTGACTCTGCCTTAAATGGTATAGCGATAGCCCGGTAGTAGGTGAAGTCCTCATTCGAAATTAAAGGAATGTGAACTTTGAACAAATAGTTATTTATTATTCGTGTTGTAAATCCGTTTTACTTTCTTCATAGTTTTTGTTGCAGGTTGTGTCGATGGGTAGAGCTGATAGTTTTACTATGGGTCGTTTAATGACACCAGTTTGAGTTTTTAGGGTTGTCACTCGAACGTATCCGTCCGCTCCAGGGTGAAGTTCTAGCACCCGTCCCATGGCCCATTTTCCTGGCGGCAAATTGTTGTCCCGGACTAGTACGATGTCCCCCTCGCTGAGGTTTTTCTTGGGATTATTCCAATTGCTGCGCGTTTGTAGTTGAGTAAGGTAGTCGCTTGACCAACTTTTCCAAAATTGTTGGTACATATGTTCAGTTAATTGCCATCGTCGGCGTAGGTTGATGTTGTTTTCATCAGTGTAGTCCGCTCGTGGTAAAGACATTGTTGGTCCCCCCGTTAGAAAGTGACCCGGTGTCAGGTAGTTATAAAATTCTTCGGGGTCTTCAGTTAGTTGGCAAAGCGGCCTGGAGTTCATGCACGCTTCGATATTCGCAAGCAGGGTATTAAATTCCTCGTACGTCAGTTTTTGGTCTCCTAGCACCCGACGAAGGTGATGCTTCATCGACTTGACCGCTGCTTCCCATAGTCCACCAGCAGTTGGCCAAGCGGGCGCATTAAAATGCCATTGTACTCCCATGTTTGCGATGTTATTGAAGAAGTTTGGTGACAAGATTTGCTTGAAGTCTTCAAACTCTTTCTGAAGCAACCTTGATGCGCCTTTGAAATTAGTACCACAGTCCGAGTAGACGTGACCTGGTGTACCCCGCCTGGAGCACATTCTCTGGAAGGCTGCTATAAAAGTTTCAGTACTTAAATCCGATGCAAGTTCGATGTGCACAGCCTTTGTCACCATGCATACGAATATGCATATGTATCCCTTTGATGTTCGAACCCCTCGTCCTTTGTTGAGTCTGACCTCGACGTGTCCTGTGAAGTCAACTCCCGTGTGGGTAAACGGGCGCGAAGGTGTTACTCGTTGTGGTGGCAGTTCTCCCATGAGTTGGTTCGTCTCCGGCGGGTTGTAGCGATGACAGCGCACACAGCGCCGTAGTTCAGCTTTCACCGCTCTGTTACCGCCAACGATCCAATAACGTTGCCGGATGTACGATAAAGTTAGTCTGGCTCCTCCGTGTAAAGTCGTTAGGTGAGCTTGATTGATCACCAACTCAGTAAGTCGTCCACCCCTGGGTAGAATGATTGGGTTCTTCATCTCAAAAGGTAAACTGGAATGGTTCAGTCGACCCCCGACTCGGATTAAGCCGTTGTTGTCCAAGTATGGCTTAAGTTTGAAAATGTTACTTTTCGTAGAAATTGTTTCTTTCTTCATAAGTTGTTTATATTCTTGAGTAATTTCTGTTTGTTGCACATATTTTATTATTTGTTCATTTGCATTGTTTAATTCGCATAAAGTTAGGTATCCGGTGTCATGTTTCGTGTCATTACGTGCGTTTCCGATAAATCGTTGTATCCATGCTACAATTCTGATCGCTTTGGTCAATGAACTGCAATTAGTTAATAAGTTATGAATAAAATTATTCGTCTCTTTGTTCATAGAGTTCGATTTCGCTTGTTTAACGCTGCCTAAGTTAGTTATAGATGTGCATGTTATGTTTTCTTCACGGTTTTGTTCTTGGAAGGTATTCAGAAATGTAGGACCTTCCCACCATAGACTGAATGTTGTCAGCTTGGTTGGTAGCAATCCTCTTGATGCACAGTCTGTAGGGTTATCTTGCGACTTTACATCACGTTGGTACTCTTGCAGCTTCTCTGACGGCGTAGATCGCCAAATAATTTTCTGCAAATGTTGTTGTTCCTCAGACAGCCAGATACATCGGTACATTTTCTCGATGTCAGCTGTAAAGGCGTATTTGTAAGTTCTCCATTTTATGATGAGTTCTTGAATATCTTTTTGTAGGTTGGGGCCTTTTTCTTGTAGGCTGTTCAGGCTGTATCCCGTTTTAGTTTTCTGAGATGCATTGAAGACAACTCTGAGCTTCGTGGTAGTAGATTCTTCACGAAGTACTCCGTGATGTGGTAAGAAACATTCAGTAGTTGAAGATGTCATGGGTTTTGCTAGTTTCATATGGCCTAACTCCAGGTATTCCCTGAGGAACTCTTTGTATAACAATTCCAAACGGCCATTTCTTTGAAATCTTTTTTCTAGTTGCAGCAGTTGTGATACTGCGATAGTTTTCGACGTTCCGATTTTATTTTGATAATTCGGACATAAAGGCATCTTCACAATGTATCTTCCATCTAAACCACGGCGAGTAGTTTCCTTGTAGTAAGTTTCACATTGATCCTCTTGAGATATGTCTGTGTTTGTTTTGGTGACGTCTTCACACTCCCAAAATTTAGTTATTTCAGCCAAGTCTAGTAGGGTGACGTGACAGTTAAATGTTTCTAGTTTTCCACACAAAATCCATCCCAGCTGTGTCTGTTGCGCAACGGGTGACTTTGGTGCGCCTTTTAATATTCCATCTTGTATTATTTCAGCGTAAACGTCAGCTCCAAGCAGTATGTCAACAGACCTTGAAATATTAAAATCAGGGTCCGCTAGTTTTAAGTTTTGCAAATGCGACCAGTCTGGTCGTTCAAATGTGTTGTTCGGTAGTTTATTGATCAGTTTCTTCATAATCAATGCTTCAGTGTTGAAAGTATATTCAGAGTGGATTGATTTGCATGTTAAGTTGAGGCGTCCTTTACAATCGCCTGATACAGTCCCGACTCCAGATATCTTCGCAGTTAGTTTGTTTCTTGGCAGCCTTAGGAGTTGTGCTGCATTTTCAGTTATTAAGTTAACTTGTGAGCCCTGATCTACGAGAAGAGTTACGTAAGTCCCATCTATCGATTTGACCTTAAGTTGGACGGTTGTCAGTAAAACTTCCATCTCGCTGGCTGATAGATGATTTGAACTCGGTGTTTCAGTTTCCCTCGAAGGTCGTTGACCTGAGCGTTGTTTTTCATCGCTCGTTGAAGGTGTGTTTTTGTTGGAATTATTGTAATGTAAGAGCGTATGATGCTTCATATTACATTCCTTACAAGTTTTCGTAGAGTTGCAAGTTTGTTTTTCGTGACTAAACAAACAGTTTTTGCATAAACGCATTTTTGCAACTGTGCTGTTTCGTTGCTTTGTATCCAAGTCAATAAACTGCTGACATCGCATCAAAACATGATTCTTGTTGCAAAGAGGGCACTGCCCGTATGAAATGTGGTAAGTTTTCTTATGATTGAAGTTTTTTCGAGGTACATGTTTTTCAGTTCCAGCTGACTTCTCTGAACTCTGTATGTCCTTCTTTGAAGTCTTCATAGTTTCAAACGCCATAAACTGGTTTTCTAAGTACATCAAAAATTCCTGTAGTGTAGGCACCTCTCTGTTATCGTGCAAGTTCTTTATGTATTCATTGTAGCTCCCACAGTCAAGTTTTTGTGACATCAGATGGACAATCATAGGATCCCAGCTGGTTATATCAAAACCAATGTTTGTTAAACCGTTTAGACATTCTGTTGTAACGTCGTGCAGCTTCTTCAAGTTGTAGGCGTCTGGCTTCTGTATGACCGGCAACTGCAGCATAGTGTTCATGTATGATGAGAATTGTAGTCGACGGTTGTTGTACCGTTGATTTAGTATATCCCAACATGAAATGTAGTTGTCGGCGCTGATGCTCAAGTGTTGCACCAGTCTTTCTGCTTCACCTTTCAGCCTGGTCTTCAGATGCTGCATTTTTTGAGCTTTATTCAATGTCTGGTTCTTGTGTATGGTTTCCAGGAACAGGTCTTTGAAAGATATCCATTTGCTGTAGTGTCCTGAAAATTCTGGGATCTCGATTCTCGGTGCTGAATGTTGGTGATGAGCGGTGGACCACATCTTGCTTTTCAGTTGTTTCCTTGTTTCGTCATATTTGGCTTCCATGTTGTTGAACTTGTCATAGTACGTATGTTTCGAACCTTTCAGTAAGGCTTCCAGTTCCCAATGAGTATTGTCAATAGCTTCCCACTTCGACTTCAAGATTGACAAGTAATCGTCCAGTTCCCACTTTTCGGCTAAGGCTTCAAAATCAATTTTCCCAATAGCCCGATCGATGGCCTTGAAGTTGCATTCCTGTTTAGTCAGCAAAGTCTTTGTCTTCTCATCAGGTTCTCCTGTCGACAAGTCTGACAGGTCGAACTTGGCATTTTCTTCAGTAGTTTGCAACATTTTTAGTATGTCTGCTTTAGTTGTTTCGTACATGGTTTTTGTCTTACTGTAGACATCTTCCACAAAATAGTTTATGTTTTTGTCTTCAATTTCTTGCAGCAGTAATGTATGCCGTGCATTGAAATCCATCCATTGAGCTTCTAACGAGGACAGCCGCTTGTTCAAGTATTCCGTTGTTTTTCTGCTTTTGCTATCCTTGTTATAGTTGGCGCATAATGTTTTGATGTTTTCAAAACACGATGCTTGTAGCGATAGCTTACTCATCTTGATTATAGATGATAGCTCTTCCTTGTAGTTGACAAAATACCTTTTCGTAAAGGTCCCGAAGATTCTCCTTGCAGTTGAAGACTCTTCTGGTAGTTGTAGTTAGTTTCTGTAGTTGAAGGCTCTTCTAGTAATCGAAGGGTCTTCTAGTAGTTGTAGTTAGTTTCTGTAGTTGAAGGCTCTTCTAGTAATCGAAGGGTCTTCTAGTAGTTGTAGTTAATTTCTGTAGTTGAAGGCTCTTCTAGTGGTTGAAGGGTCTTCTAGTAGTTGTAGTTAGTTTCAGTAGTTGAAGGCTCTTCTAGTGGTCGAAGGGTCTTCTAGTAGTTGTAGTTAGTTTCAGTAGTTGAAGGCTCTTCTAGTGGTCGAAGGGTCTTCTAGTAGTTGTAGTTAGTTTCAGTAGTTGAAGGCTCTTCTAGTGGTCGAAGGGTCTTCTAGTAGTTGTAGTTAGTTGCAGTAGGTGAAGGCTCTTGCAGTAGTCGCTGGCTCTTCTAGTAGTTGTAGTTAGTTTCTGTAGTTGAAGGCTCTTCTAGTTGTCGAAGGCTCTTCTAGTAGTTGTAGTTAGTTTCAGTAGTTGAAGGGTCTTCCAGTTGTCGAAGGCTCTTCTAGTAGTTGTAGTTAGTTGCAGTAGTTGAAGAGTCTTCCAGTAGTCGAGGACTCTTCCAGTTATTGAAGTTAGTTCGGTACCCAATGTGCCTGTACTCTGGCTAGGTATTTGCGCCTTCTCAATCCAACTGGGGCGACCCTCTTCCGGAAGACCAGCTGAACCGATTCGCTACCGTAACAAGAGACACAAACACACTAAGATACACGTAGGCTCGAAGGACCATAAATGTACAGGTTGTAGTAGTTAACTCCGTACACCGATTTGTCGTGAAGATTTGAAGTTCAGTTGTATAGAGAAACACGTTCCACCAAGATGCACTAATAGTTAAGTTTATTTAAGTTAGGAGTAAGTAACAGTTTTAGAGTGGAAGGCGATTATTTCTCTCAGTTGTTGATAGCTACTCAGTTATAAGTTCACTACATTTTAATTCGTTAGTCATGTTATTTTATAATGCTAAATTATGACGCGCATCGTTGGCGTAAAGTAGGTTACAGAGTAAGCAGAAAAATGTGCGGTGATGAGACCGTACAAAAACCCTCGAAAACCATGAAAACGACACCCATGACGAAAAATTTGATAAATCTTTGCAGCCGCCATCTTGGATTTACATTTTAAAGTCACTATCGGCTTTAACATTCTCGAAACCCATGAAAACAACCCCACCGATATAATGACGGTACCTTCCAGGGGCAACCATTTTAATTCGGCAGCTTTGTATTTCTCGCGGGGATCACGTGTAACAAACGGAATATTTATGTGATCCCGATTTCCCGGTATTTCCAAATAAATAAAACCACATTATTTATGAAGTCGTTTCCATACCATGTATCCGATTAGTTGTGCATTCCCACATTTTCTGGAATCCCGGGATTTATATTACGAAAAAAAATGCTAAGAAGCCGCTTCCATAGTTTGTTAGCCAAATATTAACTTTAGGTTACGATTGCATACGATTATCCGATCTTTAAATGAGTTAGGACCGAAATAACGACCTCTTGCTTTCCATTTCTTGTCTCAACCGTTGTTTTCCACATTTATCTTTAACTGGACCCCGTGGTCTTCGGAACGTACTACCGGAATAAAAAGAATCCTATGTCCTAATGTGTCATGGTCTACCCATGTGCCTTTTATCCAAATCTTTTCAGCCGTTTTAGCAGAAAGCGTAATAAACAAATAAACAAACTCACTTACGCATTTATAATATTATGTAGGATGATACTTCGTCAAAATTTTATCAATCTGCCTAGCCTTTTCCCAACTATGTTGGGGTCGGCTTCCAGTCTAACCGGATGCAGCTGAATACCAGTATTTAAGTAAGTATTTTTTCGTCAAAATTTTATATCTGCTGATTAATGATCTGTCTTTCAGACAACAAACACTTTTCTAATTATAAATTTACAAAATCGACATCATTATCAAAAAGCTAACAACCAACACCGACTCACAAGTAATTAATTGATTGATGCATCAAAACGGTTATTTCACCCCTCTTAAACCAGCATTTCACCCCGTTCAGTCATAGGCAAATTAAAACGGATTAGTGTTGCGACTAGCGGCAATGAACTAGCAAACAACCGCTAAATATGCGAGCTGTGACCTTTAACAGCTCACCACTAAACCTGGCTTTGTGTGAAACGAGCGGTACTAATGCTGATGGCGCTACGAGTTTTTGCCACTTAATAAGAGAAAATGAGCGAAAGATATCATAAATAAATCATCTTTATTATCTGCTACACAAAAAGAAACGCTATGATGCTGACAGTTATTATCGTTATTTTTCAGTTTTTTCATAATGTATTACGCTCATAAAATAGTATTTACTAAGTATATCTGTCTTGTTTATAGTTTTTGCTAACTAAGTTAAGGTTAAAATTTATAGGTCGACTTAGAAAGATCAAGGATTTATTTTTCCACTTGTTTAAAACATACATAACATCATCATCTGCCTAGCCTTTTCCGAAATATGTTGGGGTTGGCTTCCAGTCTAACCGAATTCAACTGAATTGCCAGTGAATTACATGGAGTGCCTGCTTATCTAACTTCCACAACCCAGTTATTGGGTAATACGATACCTACCCCTTGGTAAGACTGGTTGTCAGACATTCGGGCTTCTGACGACCCGTAACGACTAACAAAGATTCACGAAACACAGCAGGGACCAACGGCTTAACGTGCTTTCCGAGACATGTAAAGATGGTCACCCACCCATCCACGGAGAAACAGCGGGAAGCGTAGCTTAACCTGATCGACCGACCCGTGCGGCTGTTATTACTTAGCCACAGGCTCCTATTTAAATAACAACCCTTACAAATGACGGAGAAATACATACATTTAATTAAATTTAGGTACGTAAAACAGAAAACGATTTAACTTCTTGACATCTGTATACGACAGGCATCTGAAAATACCGACTTCAGTGATGAAAGGATGGGAGCCGGTAATGTGAAATGAAATAAATCAACCCCCAATTCACCCCCGTCTTAATCAAAACTCACGCAAATTAACTTTTTGACTGAATAATTAAACCCGTCACCTATGTCCCCTCGGAACCATAACCATACCCTGTATATTCCATAGAGCAAAATTTTCCTTTTAATATCTAAGGTCGAAATTCTGGACAACGAAAATCTAATAAAATAACGTTAATTCTACAAACTCGTGTCTACGCAGCTCAGATATTTGTTCAAACCGTATCATATGCATGCCTTCATGTTCTTGAACTAAAATTAAATTCCCTCAATTTTCAAAGTTCTATAAACAAGGATTCTTCCGAAACACAGCGAGTACAGAATACTACACGATTTCGTAAAGTTAGGGGAGTGAGAGAGTTGGTACCTACTTGCTAGGTACCTATAATATGTTGTATGATTGTATGAGTGAGAGGACTTTACTCGTCCGTATTTAGGTCACAGCAGTGCCTAAGTGTACCAAAAGACAATGCCAGCCGTCGGGCCCCTCTTTGTGGCGCCGTGTCAAGACTATTTATTTATCAAAAATTATGTCATATTTTTTCACGTTTTGTTGTTATTTATCAACATTTCTTTTACCCTGGCATTGTAAAACATAATTAATATTTGTTTTATTGAATTTATATTAGTTCCGCCATTAAAACTTAACCTGAATGTTGCCAGACGACAGACTAAAATTAAATAATTGTAATCGATTAAAAATATCGATATTTTACTAATCCACCGACTAAAATGACCAGAGGTAGGCAACAATAGCTTTTCTGCCGTCGTAATCTAGCTAACACTCTCATGTAACTGATTAGTATTCTAATCAAAATCAATAATTGTTATGGATTGAAAATGACGATACTTTTATTAATCCATATGGACTCGAAACCAACGAATATGTTACATGTATACGAATAATTGTTGTTTTTCAAGTGCTATTAAACCCAGATACTGTAATTACATATACTTATTTTATTAACTATAAAATATTCTATCATTGTACTGACTATATATAAATAAATCACCCATCCGATTTAGCAAATCGATTACCAAAATAAATAAACCTGCTTACACTGGCACCACGCATAATGTCAAACTGTCATAGATTTCTGTCAAATCAGTGGACATTGCTGGCTGTCAATGCTGTCATACTGTTTATTTTGAGTCGATTTCAATTGATTCCTCCGTATTTAGGTACTTATAATTCTATCCGAAATATTCCTTGGTCATGGACATCTAAGCATAATTATGTTTTGCATGTGGAATATCAATTAACACAAGTACACAACTAATATAGTAAGGGTTTTCATTGGGATCAAGCAGTTGGTGATATTAACAGATCACCCTGGAGTGTAGAAATAAGAAAACGGAGGATTTGACCTTAATATTAGGTCAAAACAATAATCAGGTTGGGGCCAGAATCAAATCACGACATGTGAGCAGCAGGACTTAGTGTAGGTACATAATTATTATTAACTGAGAAATATAGGGCAAGGCCTTTAAAGAACATCATTGCTTATTATTGCAGTTTCGTGGAAAAGCGTTCAGTAAGGTACCTACTTATGCTGCGCTCATACCATGACTATGTTTATATGATATGAGAATGAAGCTGGGGTCGTTTTTTTTTCTAAGAGCGATAAAATGTTTTTAATATTTATTGTTGTTTTATTTTTTAAAGTAAACATTCCTATAGAGCACTGAAAATGCTGCTGCTAAAGCCTTTATCCATCTTTAATGACAATCGCTGGTAGATAGAGCATAGCACACTTACAATCTCTAGCGAGAGAAGGAGGTGGTGAGGCTATTGCTGAGATACCTCACTACCTTATTCTCATGAGCTTATCCTCATAATAACCGTAAGTAAACATTTACTACAGTAACAATTAAGATTGTAAATCACGAAATAAGATATTCATTTTATAACCTCAATATCATCATCTGAAAAAATAAGATTTCTCCTAAACCTGGGTAAAAAAATGAAAATCGTTTGCAGAATATGAAAAGAAATTTGATTCCCTACAAAATAAAATGAAAACCACCGTGACACGACAATCTTTTGTAGGGGCCCAAATCTCTTAACAAAATGGGCATTCTCTTTTCAACGTAATCGGTCCATCAGATTCGGAGCAAATTGGCTGTGACTGACGGACAGACAGACACACGAGTGATCCTAAAAGGGTTCCGTTTTTTTCCTTTAGACGTACGGAACCCTAAAAATACTTCAATAACACGCATTAAAGTGGGGGCTCTTATGTCACTTCTACGTATAAGATCTAGCTAGACGCCATATTTTAATTCAATGTAACGCTAACGCCCGCCGCAATCTTTTGATTACGTAAAAAAAGGAAAAATACGTATCCAATGATTTTTAATAATCTAAGTACATACATGACGGACAAAAAAAAATTGTTGTCATCATCCCTATTCCTGTGTCACAAACTCCAGTAAGCAGAGACAACCGCTCGCATGCGGCACCCACTAAGGAATGTTCAAATAGTGTTCTGTGGGAATGTTTTACCACTTGACTTGAAATACATACGGTAGGTTAGTTTAATGCAAATGTAAGGAACCGCACCGCGCCGGTGAGGCTGCGGCGTCGTGTACATGAAGCCTTAGGCTTTCAGTTGGTATGATGCTGGGTTTATATTAGCTTCTGCTCGCGAGTTCGTCCGCGTGAAATTTCTTGTTCCGCCCGACCTACCCCGTCGCATTGCATCGCCTGCCTGCGCTATTACATCATTTTAGCTTAGCGTTCTTTCTAACTTTTGTTTCTTTTTGCTCGGCTATGATGGGTCATAGCGTTATGTCATAATATAGCCGTCCTCAAGAATTGGGATATCAAATTTAAAAATAATAGTTCAAATCCGACTGGAAGTTCCAGAGATTAGCGCGTTCAAACATACAAACAAACAAAAAACAAACTATTCAACTTTATTATTAGTACAGATTAAAGTAGGTATTAGGACGAGATTCCACCAGAGCAAATGTATAAATATGCTTATCTAATCCTTTTGATAAAACATCACTTTCACTCCGGTAAACCAAGAAAGAACACAAAACGAAGTAAACTGTTTGGGATGAAAAGTCACAATAAACTTTTAATCCATTATCTAATCAGATCCAGACAATTCATTTTATGTCCTGTTTTATAGCACATAATTTCTGACCATAATTTTTAGGGTTCCCTAACTCAAAAGGAAAAAACGGAACCCTTATAGGATTACCTCGTTGTCCGTCTGTCTGTCTGTCAGTCTGTCAAGACCCTTTTTCTCAGGACCGCATGGAGTTACGAAGTTGAAATTAATACCAAATACGTAGGTCTACCTGAAGTATTTTGATTTCGTACGTAAAAAAAGAAAAAATACGTGAAAATATTTTTTACTAATCTACAAGAAGAACAAAAAAATTTTAGCCATAATCCCTGTTATTTTCAGTGACAAAAGCTTCTCAGATACTCAAGGACGTTTTAAATAGTATCACAAACTCATCAAACCAAGAAACTCAACTCTAAAATTATTGATTGTACTTGAAAACAACTTGAATTCAAAACCGATTGTCTTGAGTGTTCAAGCATTCTCTTTCAAACAGATCTCTCGTCTCTGCACATTAAGGCGGCCTAAGCAACCAGTACCAACGAGATACCTGCATAATCCGATTACTTCACTCCAGAATATTATAGTACTACACGAGGGAAATATGTCTAAACCACGGATATCGATGGTCTAAACACTGCCATCTTTATATAAAATAAAGTCGCTTCTCGTGTCTGTCTGTGTAGCCTCGTTGTTCTTCTAAATTACGCAACGGATGGGGTTTTCACTATCATTTAGATATTTTTTTCCGGAAGGTTTATCTAGACAGGGTGTTTCTTTTAAGATGTCAAGCCAGTGCGAGCTGACAGCAGAGAACCATACCTATCGATTTAACCCTGTGTTTGACATACATGATTTTTTGTAGTTTTCGAATTATTTTGGATCACTCATTTCTTAACAGTGGTAGTGGTTAAGGATAGTAGTAGGTATAAAATTTATGTTTTTATTATCAACTGAGCTCTGCTTAAACGTAGAGGAATAGGATAGTAAATATCAGGATTGACAAAAATAAACAATGATAAATAAAAAATTAAAAAATAAAATATGAAAATCACGAGATTTCAGATACACCACTTTCAGCGACCGATTTCAGCAAATAATGCCCTATGTACTAAACATTCTTGTTCAAAGTTAACCCAAAAAAAAGATAATTTTTTTAAGCCATCATCTCGTTGAATCAGGAAAAATATCGAAAAAGAATTATAACTGGAAAACTACAAAAAATCGTAGAAAATACATGGGGGTTAAATCGATAGGTATGGTACTCTGCTATCAGCTCGCACTGGCTTGAAACCTTAAAAGAAACATCCTGTATAATACATTAATATTTAACTTACATATATATAGAAACCTTCATGTTTTGTCAAGACGTGTGAAGCAGGGCCAGATCTATACATATAATCTGGTGCAACCTTCTCGTTTTGTATGACAGATGGATATAAATTCAACCTCAGATTGTAACCCCCTTATTGAAACTTGTCATAACTTTGCTATTGTTGTTGGTTCTATGTTGCGCTGCGATAACTGTTTAATTAGTTTGAGTTTGCTTTTGAAAGCTTAATAAACATAAATTAACTCGTCTAGCCAGCGAAGTAAGCGTCACTATCGTTTTTTAAATTGCCCACATCCACCTTAAATACCACATTTAATAGCCCATTAGCACGTATGGCAAGGCTATATTACGAAAGGTACTACTTGATAGATTACGCTATCTATCTATATAAATAAAAAGAGAAGTCCTGACTGACTGACTTCAACAACGCCCAGCCCAAACGCTTGGAGCTAGAAAGCTGAAATTTTGCACAGAGGTTCCCTTTATATTGTAGACAAGGAAGGGATTCCCGGTAGTACCTTCCCGTGGGATATTTACTGACAACCACGCATAAATTTTGACTTCACGTCATCAATCAATTAGAATCGAAGGTAGGCTGAAGGTAGGATCGATGGTAGAGCAATACAGTGGTAGAAATGCATAAATTAAATTACATTTATTTATTCACAAATAGTTTAAGATTCTATTGGACTAGCTGTTGTCCGCGGCTTTGCCCGCGTGGATGACAATACTTCCCTATTTGAATCGGATTTATGGGGTTCGGATTTTTCGGAATTTCATGGGTTTATTTTTTTTTGAGCGGAAGCCCAATTATTTTACTAAAATCTTTATAACATTAGCTATCTGGCAGTGGCGGTTGTAATTTTTAACACGAATACTCAATTTTATATCTAGTCTAAACACCACAAAATCAACCCCTTCTTTTTTTTAAAAAAAAAGACGCATTGTACTAAAATATTCTATTTAAAACGCTTCCCCATGCATGTCAAGGTATTCCGATTGAAAAGCGGACGTCGGCGCCGTTGTGAATTTTTGCAAGGCAACATAAACTTTACGTTGCATCTCTTTTACAAGAGTAAGTTCTTTTATGAGACGTTGCAGACGCTGTGAATGGCGACGCGACTCACGAAGCAATTAAAACTTGCTTGCACGTGTGTGTACAAACGTAATTAGTGCAGTTCTTACTGTCATCAAATGTTTTGACAAGTCGATTTTTGGTTTGTGATTGCTGGACTAAAATTTTTATGTGTTTTGAGATTTGAGGGGGATTGGAGGGGCTCGTGGGTAAACAATACCAGCCGCAACGGTCGATCAATCAGGTTAAGCCTAATGCCGTTGTCCGTGGATGGGTGACCATCAGTTACATACCGAGATCCCTCCGTGCCTCGGAAGTTGGTCCCGGCTGTCATTCGTGGATCTTTGGAGTCTGGAGTTTGGAGTTTTATTGTTATGACGTCTATAGACGTCAACCGCCCGCGAAAGCATAAAGGCTCTTACAGACAGAGGCGATATCGCGAGCGATATTGTGATATTATCGCGTCGCAACACCGCTACGCGACACGTCGCGACGCGATATCGCCTCTGTCTGTAAGAGCCTTTAAATAGGTCCCATTGTAAAGCTCAAAAGTTCTGGAGCAGCCATAAAGTTATATCCAGCCGCATATATTATATGACAAGACAGAAAGTTTTTCAGTCAACGGTACCAAAAATAGTTAAGCGAAACTTGTAGGTAAAGGCAAACGGTACTTTAAAAATCTTGAACTAAATCACGTTAAAAACATTATTCTACAAAATAAAAAGTGAGTTTGAAGGGATTAGTTCAGAGCTAAGAGGTTTAACTGCCCACGTCATTACTTCATAAGTAGGTAACTTATCCAAACATGTTTACAGGTTAGTCGATCTCCACGTAAGAGGGCATTGACCTCGTATGTAAGTTATGTACAGTCAGCGTCAATAATATCGGGACGAACAGACTGTTCAAAATGATATAAACAACTATAAAAATTAAATAATAACTCAATGACACAAATAATGTTTTAGAATGAAGACAATACACGCGACAACTGTCATTCTGACAAGAACTTAAACAATTGAGATAAAGTTTTATTAGTTGTTAAGATCATTTTGAACAGTCTGTTCATCCCGATATTTTTGACGCTGAACGTACAGGGTGTCCCGTAAATAATGGATAATCTCTTAAGGGGTCATTGTACTCATCATTATGAACAACTTTTACTATGAGACCAAACCTGAAATCGCGAAAAAAAATCAGCTGACCAGTACATTTATCTACATCAAACTCGTCAAAATGTAGGGAGCAGCTGATTTTTTTTCGCGATTCCAGGTTTGGTCCCATAGTAAAAGTTGTTCATAATGATGAGTACGATGACCCCTTAAGAGATTATCCATTATTTACGGGACACCCTGTATAACGCATGTAAACTTACGTAACTTTACGTTACGTTATTTAGAGAGCTCACGTTATTTCTGTTGAAAATTATTTACATAGTGTTTCTAGACTGGCAGGGTGAATTTCGTGCCGCTGGGGTCGCGGGTTGTTTGAAGAAGATACCGCGGCCCTGGCATAGGCAACTGAAGGAACACGGGTGGGTTTTAGTCAGTAAAAGTCTGGCACGCCCTTCCGCTCCACCCAGAGCGGGAGAAGTTATTTGATAATTACCCACCCCCAAAAAAAAAAAAAAAAAAAGGTTGAATTTCGTAGATACAGAGTGCAGTTCAGTTCTCACAGAGAACAATGTTTGTATGGTCCATACATAGACTTATAAAAAAAGATGGACTCCGCGCCGCGCATATCGAAAGTGAAGCACCGTACCGATCTATGTGTGCATGATTTGAGTACCTGCAAAGACGCCGTCGCTCGTGTCACGTAATGGCGGCCGGTCGGCATACTATGATGTAAATGTGTGCGCGAGGCGTGTTTGTACAAACGGTCCGGCATGCTTACTGTGCTTCACTTTCGATATGCGTGGCGCGGAGTCCATCTTTTTTTATAAGTCTATGGGTCCATACTTTTAGATACTTTGGCTTTAGTTTATTTGCTTAGTACATAAGATACCTACGTAGGTACTTTGGCACCTACTTGAATTAATTTATAAATGCGAAAGTGAGTTCGTTTGTTCGTTTGCTGAAACGTGATGGGTAAATCATAACCTGGGTTAGGACATAGAATACTTTGTATCCCTGTATTCCTCCGGGATCGAGACTTATGCGAGTGAAACCGCGGGGTGAAGCTAGTTAAAAAAAAAATCACTGAATACGACAATAGATAAAGTCCACCCACTTGATGATGTTTACGTTATATTTGTTGTGTTAATTATGTTTTAACTCCCCGTAAAACCCCGTTTCCATGAGCGTAATAAAATCGCGGCGGGATTTTATCGCGCACTGGATTTTCAACTCTCTGCTTAGCGCCGGGAGTTGAAAATACAACAGTGTGTTTTTCGTCGCGCTGGGATGCACTCTGTTTTTGTTAGGTTGGATTCTCAACGCTCGGCTCAACAACGAGAGTTGAACATCCAGTGCGCGATAAAATCCCGCCGCGATTTTATTACGCTCGTGGAAACGAGGGTTAACTCCTTGGACTCTTAAGTCTCTAGCTGAATTTCTCGAACAAATATACTTATAAGAAAAAACGACCCAAGTGCGTGTCGGACCTCGCTAAATGAAGGGTTCCGTAGCTGAAAAGAATTGATTTAAAAAACGAACAACAATGTATGTAGTTGAAAAACATTTTCTCCCATAAATTGCTAAGCGAGTTAAAATTACAAAAAACCGGTCAAGATCGAGTCGGACTCGCGCACCGAGGGTTCCGTTCCGATTCCAGAAAAAGTGTGCTATTTAGAGACATCGTTTTATTTTTCCTGTAATTTTTACATAAACTTCTATAACATAGAATAATTTCAGATTTTTATCTGTGCAAACTTTGGAGATTCTAAGGGGGGGGAACGGTATTTTTTTTTACATTTTTCATCAAAATTCAAAAACTATGTGGCTTAAAAAAAATGAAAAAATGCTTGAGAATGTACAAGCAACGTTCTTACATAATTATGATACCCCACATGCCCTAGTAGCCCCACTTTGAATTTTTAAGACCCCCTTTCAGTCCCTGTTACAAAACAAATATAAATATTTTTACTTCTTTCTTATTTGCAAAATAGTTGGGTAAACGTCATCCAAAACTGTTCTAAATTTCAAGTTGATAGCATTAGTAGTTCTTGAGATATCCAGCTGTGACAGACAGACAGACAGACAGACAGACAGACACACAGACTGAGTCACACCATAAGGGTTCCTTTTTACCATTTTGGTACGGAACCCTAATTAACGACTTTTGGACTTTTTCCTTTACTTGTGCTGTGAAACCTTGTTTCTTGCCAAATTTCATGATTCTAGGTCAACGGTAAGTGCCTTATACGTTTTGATTTACTTGCGAGCATCAAAATATATTACCTACATAAGTATTATGGCAGTATTTTTTATTGCGTTGACTTAGAAGCTTGAATTTTTTAGAGCTCCAAGGACAACGAAGTGATCCTTTACGGGTTCCGTTTTTTTTCCTTTTGAGGCACGGAACCCTAAAAAATACAGTAAAGCATTGCAGTCTAGCTGGGGACCACTAAATCGATGAAGAGTTTCTAAGTTCCATTTCTAGGTCGAATAAGCTTTCATTGGGTGAACAATCTCAGCAATTTTTCATCCCCTAAGGGTTAACATTTTGCTGTAATATTTTTACAACGATTTTATGTCGGTATTGCATTATTTAATGGTAAATATTAGTAGCTAACAGTTTCCGATCGTGTATTGATCGCCTTACCTTCCCTTTAGACAATAGGATGTCTAATAGACATATTACTATACCAAGTGTCGGCCTCAGGCGAGTTAACAATCCATCTCCTGCAGTCGATTCACATAATGGTTACATATCCCATTCTGTTTCTCTGTAATCCCATGATGCGTCAATAAACCCAGTAGTTTCCTTCCACAGCCCTCCCAGACTGCACAACGGTACATTATTAACTACACTGTCATTAAGCTTCGTCATCATTGCTGGTCTCGTATGCAATTAGCCGTGGGGTACTCACCCAGCCCCGGACATGGACAGTTATCATACACTACTTCACAAGCAGCCCGTTATATCGGGTATTGGGGCCGTATCACAATTGGCTCGGGTCCGAAAACGAAACGAGAGGTGTACACTGTTTACCGGCTGTCGAAAGGTAAACACTAACAAACTATTCCAATATTGTTGAACGTTGCTCTACAGCGGCTTTGCGCGTTATGGTTCAACGAGCTTGCAATAAATAATATACGTACTTTCTCTACAGAATAATTGGTTTCACTGTACATATGTGTTTTCAGCCGTGAATACGCCAAAACGTAAATAACCCATCCTGGGTTAAACCACAGTATAATATTTATACAGTAGTTTATCTTCATAGAAAACGGCCGGAACGATGCGCTTCCAAATCTGAGTCAGTCTAGATCACTGTTTCCCAAACATTGTTCTGCCATGGCCCGCTAATTTTCACACTGCCCCTTCGTGACCCACTTTTAAACCCAAGCTGGTTTCATTAGGTAAAATAATACACATTTATTAATAGTAAAAATGTTTTATTAATACTACATTTTGGTATCGCCTATTCAGTCACTAAGTTTTAGTGCGAGATAAGGAGCTGGTGCTTATTTTTCACCAAAGAATACAAGTTCGCGGAAAATGACGAAAGTTTTATTCTAAGGTCTGGTTCCACTTCAAGTCGGTTTCTATATTCATTTTTAAGGTAAACTAGAGTTGAAAACCCAGCTTCACATTTATAAGTTGTGACAAAAGGCATTAAAAAAATTATTGCTTGATGAGCTAATTTTCTGTATTCTTGACGACAAGATAACCAAATATCTGTCAATATGGTCTTGTGTCGATTAGAGGAAAATATTCTTGAAAATTCCTCTCCAGTCCTATTAAATGTTCTTTAATTTGAGTTAAGATGTCTTGTGGCAATGCAATCATGTTGTACTTAATTATTTTTAAAACAAGGCGGGAATTTTGCGACCCGGTATTTTATTTTGATGGCCCGGTACCGGGTCGTGACCCGGCTAATGGGAAACGCTGGTCTAGATAGTTACGCAACAGTTTGAGCGCGCGGGCGTAGGTAATTAATTCAAGGTCACTGTCCAGATGAACTACTGTAGTTCTAATATTCTGTGGTTCCACGTACATTTTATATTCGTGTTTGTTTTCCTCTGTTATATTGCTGGACTGTATAAATAAATTCAGAAGTTGTAGACTTCTTCCATGGTTTTCATTTCGCGGACGCTACAAAATGTAAACAAGCGAGCAAATAGACCTTACGCTCTGAGAATATGTCGTAACACAAAGGCTGAAACTATGGTAAAACAGTATTTCTAACAAAAAATACTTCATAGCTAAGACCTAAAGACTGTATATAATCTTACTGTGTCTATGTATACAGGGTGTATCAGAAAGGTTTGGCCAAAAAGGGTGTGGTACAGACCATCAAACTGAACAACTTTCTCCATGGGACCAACATCGTAATCGAGAAAATAATATCAGCTGTCCCGTACATTTGTATCGATTAATATTGCAGCTTTGGAGATAGCTGATAATTTTTTCTCGATTACGATGTTGGTCCCATGGAGAAAGTTGTTCAGTTTGATGGTCTGTAATAAACCCTTAAATTTAACCACACCTTTCTGATACACCCTCTATGTAGGTAGGTACGTATTCCAAAAGAACATTTATTATTTGTGTACCTACGTCGTATACTTAGTATACTTACCTTTATCTACCTGTGATCATACTTTTTCATTTAACTTTGGTAGAGCTCATCCATCAATCGGCAAAATGGTAGGTAGCAAATGGTTCAACATTTGTTATTCCGAAGAAAGTTCGTAGGTATAGGTATTGTTTTATATACTTAGATTCTTTATTTCTATAAAATAAATAAAGCAAAGGAATGAAACTTTGTCCGTTATTTAGCTTACAATGAAATAAATACTTTTTGTGGAATAAGTAGAGGGCCTATTTCACGATGTCCGAATAGCCACTATACTCACCGAATAAATTCTAAAATGGAGCAGAATTAATTTGTATGTATGAAGTTAATAGGAACTTAATCGTAGGAGGTGAAACAGACCCTTTAGTGTGAAAAAATACGAAACTAAAACTTCGTACTGAAATCCAAACACTAAGGGCGGAAAATATAAACAAAACAGCAACGTAATTTACGTTGCAAATGCAAAAATAAGAATATTAAGAGTAAGGTGAGAGTCCACTGGTCTGCGCCCGCCGGCCGCAACGCACGCACGGCACGCAACGGATTTCGGTTTGCTTTGTATGAATTCTTAAAGCACTGCGTCCACTACACAGTCGGTCTATGTACCTACTATACACCGCTATTTTTTAATTAGTACAAAAAAAAATGGGGCTCTATCCGTACCCGTTACTGATCATATTTGTGTAGTCAAAAGTAAAAAAAACGAAAAACCAAAATTGTCCACAAAAATTTGTCATAATTGGTAAATTCATGATTATGATACGATAACAGCTGTTGGAGGCGGGGCAAGTTCGAGCGAGAGCACGCGAATGCTAGAGCGAGAGAATGAATACAACTATGAATAGCCTGTACAATATTTCCATAAATTGAGTGACATTTTGGGATATAAACAAACGCCAATAACTTTGCTGTTTATGAATATTATTTATTGAGACTTTACATATACAACGTGTAATGCTAAATGCGCAAAACCTCTTAAGGGGTCATTGTGCTCATCATTATGAACAACTTTTACTATGGGACCAAACCAGAAATCGCGAAAAAAAAATCAGCTGTTCAGTACATTTTGACGAATTATGCGAACATAAATGTACTGAACAGCTGATTTTTTTTTCCCGATTTCAGGTTTGGTCCCATAGTAAAAGTTGTTCATAATGATGAGTACAATGACCCCTTAAGAGGTTTTGCGCATTTAGCATTACACGTTGTATAATAACAAGACCTCCTCTAATAAGCCCTTTAAGTATTTGTACTAATTAAAAATCAGTGGTGTATAACATCATTGGTCTATTCTGTAATAAAACTCAAAGTGATAACTTGACTGAAGTGAGCTTGAAACGAGCTGTCATTCCACCTGATGCTAGGGATTGACACTATTGACAGGTCATATATAGGGTGACTGGTAATTAGTGACCGATACTTAAACACATGATTGTACTCATGATAACTGACAACTTTTACTATGGGACCAAAACCTGAAATCACGCAAAAAAAATCAGCTGCCCCATACATTCATGTCCGCATAACTCGTCAAAATGTAGGAAGCAGCTGTTTTTTTTTTTTCGCGATTTCAGGTTTGGTTCCATAGTAAAAGTTGTTTGTTATCATGAGTACAATCATGTGTTTAGGTAGCGGTCACTAATTACCAGTCACCCTATATACATCGGCTGGTAACGCCCGCATTTTCATTTCTTCATACAAACAACCAAAATCCGTTGCGTGCCGTGCGTGTGTTGCGGTTGGCGCGAACCAGTGGACGCTCAGCTTAATATTTACCTATCTGCTTGAATATGTTATAATCTCATAATCTCCTATACATACATGTATACATTTAAAACAAAACAAAATAACAAATCCGTTACAAGATATATCATTAGCTGCTGAGGTCCTAATCATTAGCGTATAATCGTAGGATTAGACGCTGATGACCAGACTATTATACTTATACACTGTTAAGTAGGTATGCATCTTAGACTTAGTTATAGTATACACTAGCTTTTGCCCGCGGCTTCGCCCGCGTTTATCTATCTATCTATATAAATAAAAAGAGAAATCCTGACCGACTGACTGACTGTTTGACTGACTCATCAACGCCCAGCGCAAACCCTTGGACCTAGAAAGTTGAAATTTTGCACAAAGGCTCCCTTTATTATGTAGACAAGGAATAAGGAAGGAATTCCCGGTAGTACATTCCCATGGGATATTTTCCGACATCCACGCGAACGAAGCCGCGCGGGAAGTGCTAGTTATACATATAAACCTTCCTCTTGAATCACTCTATCTATTGAAAAAAACCGCATCAAAATCCGTTGCGTAGTTTTGAAGATCTAGGCATACATAGGAACAGATAGACAGCAGGCGACTTTGTTTTACCCGCACGAACACGACCCGCACGGAGCTGAATCAATTGCTACAGAATGCTAGATATCAATCGGCATATTCGTACATGTCAATACACTGATTGGTAGTATTGCTCACATGAATTCCTGCGGCTTAAGACGGCACAACTAATAGGAAATGGTGGATCAAATGTGGATACAATTCAATGCGCATTTGTATTTGAATATTATATTGCTTGGTAGTAAGTTATTTGATATTCACACGTACCTACACAGATAGTGACTTCTGAAACACCTTTGATACTGTTTGGGGTACCGCATAAGTAAGTCAGACCCTTCATTTGATTGACTATACAGGGTGAAATTGAATAGATGCGACAACATTTAAGGGGGTGTTCTACGCATCAATATGAACAACTTTTACTATGGGACCAAACCTGAAATCGCGAAAAAAAATTCAGCTGTTTAGTACATTTAATGTTCGCATAATTCGTCAAAATGTACTGAACAGCTGATTTTTTTTTCGCGATTTCAGGTTTGGTCCCATAGTAAAAGTTGTTCATATTGATGCGTAGAACACCCCCTTAAATTTTGTCGCATCTATTCAATTTCACCCTGTATACATACACGGTACCCCGCCGCGACATTTTAGCGCCATTTCAATGAGCACACCTTATCGTGCCATCCAGCAATTTCTGTAATTAAAATATAATTATATATGTATTTTTTTTACTTAATTGAATTTGATGGCTCAACGATAGGTTATATTTAAATTTTTTCAAGTGTTCGCTTTTCTATTTTGCGTTAGGGTTTTTTTCATTTTAATTTTTTTTTGTAAATTTTGACGTTCAAAGTGCCCGCTATGTGCATAATTGAAATATAGTATATTATGCAATTAGTGAATAAAGGACGGATTTAAAGCGAGGGCCATAGATGAATCACGAGCTAGTGAAGGATTCTAACGACTGAATCACGACCGTAGGGAGTGGATTCACGATGATTGAATCACGAGCGTAGTGAGTGATTCAAGTGTTAGAATCCTGAGCGACGCGAGTGATTCATGGCCCTCGATATAAATCCGTTTTATTCAAGAGTTGCATACTATACTTTATACCATGACTACGAGAAAAAGAAAGATTTAAATGAAAATCCATACTAACATTATAAATTCGAAAGTAGCTCTGTCTGTCTGTCTGTCTGTCTGTCTGTCTGTCTGTCTGTCTGTTACCTTTTCACGCCTAAACCACTGAACGGATTTCGATAAAATTTGGCAAGGCTATAGATGGTATCCTGGGGACGGACATAGGCTACTTTTTTTTTCAAAAATAATCCTACAGGGGGTGATATAGGGGATGAAAGTTTGTATGGGAAACTCAGTATTTCTTAAGTTAGGGATGTGAAAATTAAAATGTATGCTTTTGATAGGAAATAAAGAAATATGCGGTTCAGCGTTTTTGCAAAATCATCCCCTAAGGGGGTAAAATATAGTAAAATAGGGGTTGATTTTAAAATTTACAAAACTGCACGGATTTCGACAAAATTTGGCAAGGCTTTATATAGCATCCTGGGGAAGGACACAGGATACTATATTTTTCAAAAATAATACTACAGGGGGTGATATAGGGGATGAAAGTTTGTATGGGAAACTCAGTATTTCTTAAGTTAGGGATAACAAATTTATGATATTGGTAGGAAATTAAGAAATATGCGGTTCAGCGATTTTGAAAAATCATCCCGTAAGGGGGTAAAATAGGGGTTGATTTTAAAATTTACAAAACTGCATGGATTTCGATAAAATTTTGCAAAGTTTTATATAGCATCCTGGGGAAGGACATAGGCTACTTTTTGTCTTAAAAAATAATCCTACAGGGGGTGATATAGGGGATGAAAGTTTGTATGGGAAACTCAGTATTTCTTAAGTTAGGGATGTGTAAATTAAAATAAATGCTTTTGATAGGAAATAAAGAAATATGCGGTTCAGCGTTTTTGAATAATCATCCCCTAAGGGGGTAAAATAGGGGTTGATTTTAAAATTTACAAAACTGCACGGATTTCGACAAAATTTGGCAAGGCTTTATATAGCATCCTGGGAAAGGACATAGGATACTTTCAAAAACAATACTACAGGGTGTGATATAGGGGATGAAAGTTTGTAAGGGAAACCCAGTATTTCTTAAGTTAGGGATAACAAATTTATGCTATTGGTAGGAAATTAAGAAATATGCGGTTCAGCGTTTTTGAAAACTCATCCCCTAAGGGTGTAAAATAGGGGTTGATTTTAAAATTTACAAAACTGCACGGATGTCGATAAAATTTGGCAAGGCTTTATATAGCATCCCGGGGAAGGACATAGGCTACTTTTTGTCTTAAAAAGTAATCCTACAGGGGGTGATATAGGGGATGAAAGTTTGTATGGAAAACTCAGTATTTCTTAAGTTAGGGATGTGGAAATTAAAATGTATGCTTTTGATAGGAAATAAAGAAATATGCGGTTCAGCGTTTTTGAAAAATCATTCCCTAAGGGGGTAAAATAGAGTAATTAACAAACTCCCCCCGCCACGTAAGTCTGTCTGTTTGAATGCGATACTGTCAAAAAGTACCGAACGGATTTTCATATGGTTTTCTCCAATGAACGGAGTGATTCAGTGTAATTAATTTTTGTGTAAATATGTATGACGACGACTGTTGAAGATGTCGAAAAAGTCATGCTGACTGGTAGCTTTATGCCTACTGTACACGGTAACGATATATAGTAGCGATTTAAGTTTGCACAGTTACGCGGTGTCCTGCGTGAGCGGCGAATACGACGCGACGCAACGCAACACGACGCGACGTAATGTGACGCGATGCTACACGCGACAAATGTCCTACGTAATTTTGTCCATTAAATATCGTAAAATATCGTTTATGTTTTTTGTCCCACAACAATTTTTGCTCTAGCACTGCGGCGATCAACGCTTCTGAATCAACCATTTCGTATTTCGTGGTGTCGCGTCTGGTCGCCCTCAAAACAAGTACGCGTTGCGTCGCGTCTTGGCGCAAACTGCCACATAGGCCGCAAGCAGGGTATGCCGTTGGTTGAGTTGATCGCGTTCGTCGCGTTCGCAGCGTCGCGTCGTATTCTTCGCTCACGCAGGACACCCCGTTATATCGGACGGCCCTATGTTTTCCACATGAACGTTCCCATGGGATATTTTCCGACATCCACGCGGGCGAAGCCGCGGGCAAAAGCTAGTAGACATATAATGAAGAAAAAGGAAAGTTAAATTGGCTTTGATGTAAACCAGCCGTGATTTTTTGGGTAGCAAGTTTTCCACTATATCGGCCGCCCTCTCTTTCATAAACTCAGGTGTTAACACATCTTCATCACTAGAATGCATTTTTAATCGATTAGAACAACACTAAACAAACACAAAATTAAAGATTAAAGTCACACTAAACTTTGTGTTCGTAGAACTTACAGTAATCAAAATAGCGAAAATTAACTAAGGACAGCAAAGAACACAAAACAGTTTTTATTCTAATGCTAAACTCCTTGTCGAAAATGTCGACCAATCAAATTGAATTTAGAACACATCAATATAGGTCGAATACACAGATTACACTTACACTAGATACGGCAAGCCATCCGACCAAGCGTGCCCTGCATGTTCGACTGTTCGTACTAAAAAAAGTCTGTTAGCTCAGTGACGCTTAGCGATTGAAACAATTCTGTTTACTTTGAGCACATCACTAAATGGCTGGGGTGAAGTTATCGTAGGTATAAAAAAGATGACACGTTCGGTTTTCATACTATCTAATAACATGCCGTATCTAGCCTAGGTATTCTAAATCTGTGGTCGAATACATTGGTGTGTTCCATTTTCAAACATCAAAACAGTGAGTAAAAGTGTTTTTTATTCACTGTTTTCAGTGAATAAAATAAGCTTTTTAGAGGGGGAATGGTATAAAATTATTATTTGACTTTGACTATGAACTTTGACTTATCTTCACTTTGCGAAATTTCATGATTCTAGGTCAACGGGAAGTACCCTATAGGTTTTGATTTACTTGCGAGTATCAAAATATGTCACATAAATAAATAAATAAGTAAATATCCTTGGACATTTCACACAACGCCATCTAGTCCCAAGCTAAGCAACCTAATGCTTGTGTTATGGTAACGAGATGGCTGATAAACTACTTATATACATTTTTTTTTTTTTTGTAAATACATACATATTATAGATAGAAAACACCCAGACTGGGAACAAATATAGGTCAGGTAGGGGTAGGTGGGGTTATAGGTCGTACAAATATTTGTTCCGTGCGGGAATCGAACCCGCGACATGCTGCGCAGCAGTCAATCGCTCAACCACTGCGCCAACCGTGCCGTCACATAAATGGCCGTATTTTTTTATTGCCTCGACTTAGAAGCTTGATTTTTTTAGAACTCCAAGGGACCATAGACTTACGTATTTGATATTAATTTCAACTTGATACCTTTACGCGTTCCTGAGAAAAAGGGTCTTGACAGACAGACAGACAGACGGACAACGTAGTGATCCCATAAGGGTTCCGTTTTTTCCTTTTGAGGTACGGAACCCTAAAAATACATTTTCCAACAAAAAAAACCTACAAAACTGTCAGTTGTGGACTTGGTGGTATACAAAACTGTTTACTAAACATTACAGAAGTATACAAAATAAAGAGCTACCGGCCCATTTTGTGGGTAGAAGTGACATAATAAATAACCGTTAGGGCTGTAATCCTCGACAGGTTAGGAAAAGTTGACCTGTCATACTCCTAAACTTTTCCGACGAAAATATTAGCTCCCTCGTGATGGGGGCGAGTTGTTACAGGGCTTAGTTTCAACCCTAATTGTGATTGAGAATTATATTGGAAAGACAAACATAATTACCTATAATGCATCTACTTAGGTAATTATATTTAGGTAAACAAAAAAAAACACGTGTCTGGTTAACCGACTAAACGTAAGTAATACCTACTGTCAATTCGGTCGTCATGCTACGAGCTACGACACAGTTGTAGGTACTCTTCAATTTAGCAACGTTATAATTCGTTGTATAACGTTGCTAAATTATTATTCCTTATACTCCACATAATATTTAATTATACTCCACATAATATTTAATTTCAGTTTATTAACCGTCCTTGTTATTCTGTTATAAGTAAAGTACAGATAATAATCTCTCCTTGCTCAGGGCGGTAAGGGGTCTCCGTTATCAATTACCCTTGCTGACTTAATCTATTTATTTATTGTCAATTTACGTGCACCCTACTTTCTCATTTTAGAGGTCTCCGTACTCTAACTACAGTCCGGCCATCGAAAGGATGCATTCTTGACATCTGTCAGTTTCATACTAACGAATGTGTTTTGCTAATTTGATCCTTATTACTACTAGAAACTGACAGGAACGTATTCTCTCGACGGCCGGACTATAAGCCGACGTACGCACGGGCGTAAAAAAATCGCGGCGATTTTTTTTCGTGCACTGCATTTTCAACGCTCTGCTTAGCGCCGGGAGTTGAAAATCCAACAGTGTGTTTTTCGTCACGCTGGGATGCACTCTGTTTTTGTTAGGTTGGATTCTCGAAGCTCGGCTCAACACCGAGAGTTGAAAGTCCAGTACGCGATAAAATCCCGCCGCGATTTTTTTACGTCCGTGCGAACGTCGGCTAAGTGCCGGCACGAATCTTTAGCGCTCGGTGGAGTAGTCGAGGTTGTTTGAGAATACGTTAGGTCTAAGGTGTAAGGTCCAAAATCGCTTAAAGTAGGTAATTCAAGGTCAGCGCTAAAGTTTCGTGCGGCTATACAGTAAAGTTAGCAGGTTAGCAGGTGACAAATGCAATAAAATGGTGTCGATTTGCAAGAATAAGTTTTCGACAATTTTTAATTAGGTATTCGAAAAGTGTGTCTTAAAATAGCGAGAGGGAATGTCAAATGAGATAAAGCAGCGGAATCTGGAAGTTCGTTTAAAAACCGATTGTTTTATATTAGGGGATTATTAACTTTAATTGGTTTCCGACCGTGGGTTCTCTGTAAGCTTCCTCGAACTGTATAATTCACGGGCCTATCATAATACTTTAATTAAAATAATAAAGTTACCAAGTCGGCCAAGTTTTAAGTAGATATTTTTTGTATAAAGCCAGCATTTTGGCATAAATACCTTTAATTAGTCAGTCATTAATTTAAAGAGATTCTATGACAAGAGTGGTCTGTAGTCGAAGCAAACTGATTGCTTCGCATAATTAATGGAGCTCAAACGAGATTATGTGTACAATAATATTATTAATTTTAATGAAGCATTCGTTTGTGTAAACTGAAATAAGATTTATTCAATATTTGCATGCAATTTAATGATAACGTCTGTTCTGTGCCGCTTTAAGAAAAATACAATGAAATTAATATTCAAAAGAACAAATTAATATTTTTTTCGAATAATAGAGCTTCTGTTGAACAGATTTTAATTATCTTTTGACTGCAGTAACGTTCAGTCGGAAGTGAAATGATTTTTTGATAAGAGTAACGAAAGGGTCGATCGGAGGTCCTTTGTTGTCACTACCCTACGCATGGCCACCATCTGTCCATCTGTCCGTCACAGGCTTTTGAAACGCGACATTAATAAAATATAATATGTAATTTGTACTACGTATGTAACGAGGACATTATCATTTAGATCTTGGGTTCGATACGGCTCGGTTATGATTAGTAGGGTAGAAAAAATATATGGGAAAGTATGGAATAACCTGAACTACCCCGACCTATACTTAATCTTATTTTGAATGTAATCTGAGATTGGTATTGTTTATTTAATTTCTTTTTTTGTTACACTTACTTTAAACACCTTTCTGGCACAGACTGTGATAATCGAATTGCAAAAAAGATTGAGATAAAGTTAGGGAAACTAAATTGACTACTTACCTATACTATAATGGTCCGTTTAATTCAAATCACAACTCTTTTTATTTGACAGTTGTATAAACGGGCTTTAAACTCTGGCAAATAAATTGATCTTTCGACTTCTAGTCGATAAGTACCTAATTCCATTGAAATCCATTATATCACTACGCCTCAGAGAGAGCCAAAATATTTCAAAGTCAATACAAAACTCTAAGGAGTCAATCATCTATACAAAACAGAACCGATTTCCTAATACTTAACAATAAATGTTTGATTCACGTAAGGACTCGTAAACGGTTCAATTAGGCGTTTTTAGAGAAACCATTCACAAACATACCTTCCTAATTGGTCCTGAAACTCTCTGAATAGCTTAACAAATTACTAACACAATTATTTACTAAGCAAAATACATACCTATAAATCAAGGAAAGATTGGCTCGTATGTGCTGAATAAACGGATATTAGTAATTTCGGATTATTTCGGATTTTTTGCTAATAAAATATCGTAGAATCTTATTCATCGTCTGTCTAGCATTTTCCCAACTATGTTGGGGTCGCCTTCCAGTCTAACCGGATGTTTTTGAATACTTACCAGTATTTTACATAGTGTGACTGCCTATCTGACCTCCACAACCCAGTTACAATGTGGAGCTTGTACTGTGTAACACGACAGGTACCCCACAAAAAAAAATCTAAAGTTACAAAAATAAAGTCTGACTGCTTGTCAGACTTTTCGGGCTTCTGACGACCCGTAACGACTGTCAAAGATCCACGAATGACAGCCGGACCAACGGCTTAACGTGCTTTGCGACCTCGATATGTAGGTAAAAATGGTCACCCATCCACGGACCAACCGCGGCAAGCGTAGCTTAACCTGTTGGATCGACCCGTGCGGCTGTTATTACTTAGCCATAAGCCCAATCAAGGAAAGTATTTGCTCATAAGTGCTGAATAAACGGATATTAGAGAGTAGGTGCGCTCAGCAACAAAACTCGTTGAATGAATGTTTTGATACCTAATAAAATATAGTAGAATCTTATTACGGTTGCAAATAATTATAGTAGAAGTATTTCTCTACTCTACAATGATTTGTTACAAGCAATTTAATTGTTCTTAAATTTTGGACTGGTTTTAACCAACATAAGTTGCTAACTTCTGTGTTAAAGATGTGATTAATAATCTATCTTTTTTCCTTTACAGATTGATTTGCAAAGAACACAACACTGGAAGAGCTGGCAGCCGTATTAACATGTAAGTATAAAAAACTTCAGATTTTTTTACGTAAATATTAGATAGATAGGTAGAGATACTAGGTACCTACCATCGGGGAGATTTGTGGTGAACTACTTTTGAATCTTATTACCTTAATGATAAGGTCGAAAAGTGGTTCACCACAAATGTCCGCGATGATAATATTAACTGCCGCAGCAATTGGCCACGCTTTTGTAACTGTCCACTCATAAAAAAGATGTAGAAACAAGAAGAAGCAAGCTCATGAACGAAAAGGACGAAAAACAATTTTTGTTTGTCCTTTTCATTCATGAGCTTGCTTGCATTAACTAGTTTCTACCTCTTTTTTATGAGTGGCCAGTTACTAAAACATAGCTAATTACTACAGTAGTTACCCCACACAGCTAGTCAGGTAACTGAGAGGCAGGTAATTGAACATAAAGATCCATATTATTGCAAATGCCTTCGGCTATGCCATCTCCCTTAGATATTCCTTTTAGAAAAACAAACCGTCTTATTACAAAACAAGGTTCATCTTCAAACCATGGACACTTTTTTAAATTTCGAACTTTATTCCGACACATTAAGATGTCAGTTTTACAAAATTGACAACTTAGTACCGAACTAAGTTATCAGTTGTGTATAAAGAACTGTATTTCTATCACAGCTAGGTTCTTATTACAAAAACTGGCTCGATAGTTTAAACCATGGCAGAAGAAAAACCTCGTTTTGTAATAAGGCCGAAAGAGTTTTCCACAAAAAGCCGAACAAATTGATGATCAAAATATGTTCAGATGGTCACCCAGGGTGACCATCTTTACATACCGAAACTCCTCCGTGCCTAGGAGAGCACGTTAAGCCGTTGGTCCCAGCTGTCATTCGTGGATCTTTGACAGTCGTTACGGGTCGTCAGAAGCCCGAAATTCTGACAACCAGTCTTACCAAGGGGTATCGTATTATCCAGTTACTGGGTTGTGGAGGTCAGATAAGCAGTCGCTCCATGTAAAATACTAGTATTCAGCTGCATCCGGTTAGACTGGAAATGACCGACCCCAACCCTAGTTGGGAAAATACCAGGGCCCCAAGTCTGCTATTTTTTACATTCCAACACGATCCCATTGTCACTGCATTGTCATTTTGCTAAAAGTTCGTAATCTGCTAAATTCATAATTTCATACAATGGAGTGTCAGTGGTTGACCATTGGAAAGTCATAATGACGCCATTATGACGCCATTATATTAGTAGATTACCAAACTTGTCAAAATCAACAAATATGAAATCAATGATAGACCATTCTGACACTATTGTAATAGCAGACTTGAGGCCCAGGCAGATTGATTGAACAAGTCGTTCTCCGATCTGAAATCAATTAGATTTTTAATAAAACTCTTTATCCGTATAATACTTAGTCAAAACATAAAAGTGATGGCTCGTTTGTCGTATTTTTATTCGAATTTTATCACGAATTGAACACGATAATCGAATAAATTTCCATAAAACCAATGGACATGCGAATAATCCCCCATCTATGTCTCTTTATACGATGTAACGGTTCTGTAGAAACAATTCACAGACATTACCTAACATAACATGAAGACTTGCTTCCCCGAAGGGTTGGGCAGAGGTGTAGGTACCTAATAGTACAGACAACAGCACATCACGTTATACCAAACTGTCAAATTTCTCCAAATTATTTTAAACCTTAAAATGTTGATGGTTAAGTTCAAAATCGAATGAGAAAATTTATCAGTTTGTGGTCATTTGACCTGCTGCTGTGTGTATACCCACATTTCGCCAGTTATTTTTATTTATTTATTTCAATCAACTTTGGATCTTATGTACAATTAAACAGAATTAAAAAAATATAAAATCAACATCACAATTAGAATTAAAATCACAATTATAATCAAATCAATAAAATTAAAATTATTATACAATTATGTACGAGCAAACCCGTACATATCAATTGTATTACTTTTATGCTGACATCAACGCGCAGCGAATGAATAAAATGCATATAGTGGAGTAAGCAGTAGTAGTCGCGTAGCATCGGTTGGGCTAGCAATAAGGGACACATTCGCCGCGTGTTGATCAGCTATCAGTTTTGAGTGTTTTTCTGTGTGACATCAATACACAAGTTGAACTCCTATATCAGACTATCATTTAAATGTACCTTACCCGTACAAATTAAATCAAATTGAAATCCAATTAAAACAATATCTTAACATTGGTCAGTACCTACGAGAACCATGCAGAAGTGGTTCACGTAGTGACAGTCGTAGTCGAAACGTTCAACAAAAGCCTGCAACTATTGCGGCCCGCACCCTGCGCACCAGGGATGTGCACCGCTTGCGCATGACTGTGTACAAACAATCCACACGCGCCTCGGCAAACATCTCCGATTTAGTTATGTTTTTAAGTCCCGTGTAATAAGGGGCGAAGGGCGATCCTATTGCCATTAACCAGGCACAAATCTAGACCCCAACTCCTACTGAAAAATTCCAAATATGAAAACCCAATAACACTTTGCCCAACCCGGGAATCGAACCAAGCCGGTCTATTCTATTTAAATCTCACCGTGAAAACTTGGGTGAAGTGAGCTTAAAATGAACTGTCATTCCATCTGATACTAGGGACCTGTCAGTAATGACAGCTCACTTTAAGCTCACTTCACCTAAGTTTTCACGGTGAGATATTTACAGAATACCACTGCAGGTCCTAGTGCTCAGGACCATACCAACGAGGTGTTCAAAGGATGAATTGGAATTTTGAATGAAATACAACGTTGTCATCATAATATTATTACATAATATATGTCACACAGAAATATTAATGTTACTCGCAACTAGGATTAAAACGGACGAAGCGAAGCGTTATTTCACTCGCGACTACTCGCGAGACGAACTCGTAAACTCTTCAATGTCAAAATAGCAAATAACTCGACCAACGTTTAGGGTTATGTTTTCCAAACATGCGTTTTATTGAACCTGTGTTTTTATGACTGCGGCTTGACCACGGAAGCAATACGCTCGTTGTCTTTATCTACCTATGAAATTGCCGTTTTACAGTACCTACATTTTCATGAAAACCCTCATTCTCTGGAATTTCCTTAAATAATAAGGTAGATACTGGTGATAGGTACTTAGTAAAAGATAAACAAAAACCTCATTAGCCCAGTTTCTGAAAGAATTCATAAACGGAGTTTATATTGATTCGACAAAATTATCTATTTAAGCAAATTCCTTCGTTAGGCTCGGTTTTTGAGGTTCTCAGATAAACCCTCGAAAGTATCGAATCAATAATCACTATCGAAGGATAAACTTCCGTAAAAAAACCTCAGAAACCGGCAATAAACATCACAAAACGTCACTAAACAATTACCGTCCATTCCTGCACTATCATCTCACGTCCAAGCGTCCACAAACACTACTAACTTATTAGGTATCGTCCAATAATTACCTCAACTACGTATACATACGCATAGCTGGAGGATACCTATCTAATCACAAGACAAATGACAATAGAGCCCACTTAAGCTGATCCGTCCACGCGAGATTATCCGTTCTGTTGTTGTTGCTATGTACACACTTGTACTGGATAATCCTTATCATTATGTGAATGAAGACCTTATTTCTGGGAATGGAATGGTAGATTAGTTCAGGTCTAATTGTTTGGTTTTTCTGTAAAATTTTGTACGGTATGGTAGGTACTTAGGTATGCTTTGTATGCAAGGACGTTTAGGATGGGTATCAGGGCCCCAAGTCTGCTATTTTTAGGGTTCCGTACCTCAAAAGGAAAAAACGGAACCCTCATAGGATCACTCGTGTGTCTGTCTGTCTGTCGAATCTAATGGACCGATTAAGTTGAAAGGTATTTTTTTTATAATTTTAAAATAAATAAGTAGTTTTAAAGTTATTTAAGAAAATAGACGAAAATTGACCTTCCCCCCCCCCCCTCATCTCCGAAACTACTGAGCCTAAAATTTTGAAAAAAATACAGAAAATAGTTCTATAACTGTAGATTACAGGAAAACCTATAAGAAGTTTGTGGTCTTAACATAACATGGTAAAACTCTCAATATTGTGAGTGCCAACTTACATTTACTGTTGGAATGTATGGGTGAACATGTTTTTCAACTATAATGTTAAGTTTGTTCTTGGGATAATTTCATCCAACTACGGAAGCGGAACCCTTCCTTGTGGGTAGTCCGACACGCACTTGGCCGGTTTGTTACATTCCAACACGATCCCATTGTCACTGCATTGTCATTTTGCTAAAAGTTCGTAATCTGCTAAATTCATAATTTCATGCAATGGAGTGTCAGTGGTTGACCATTGGAAAGTCATAATGACGCCATTATATTAGTAGATTACCAAACTTGTCAAAATCAACAATTTTATTATGAAATCAATGATAGACCATTCTGACACTATTGTAATAGCAGACTGGAGGCCCTGGGGGGCCTACTCCCTAAGTCCGTCCATTCATTCGTCCGTCTGTTTATCCGTCCGTCTGACTTAACGATCCATCAAAACAAGTGTAAAAGTTATTTTTTTCGGACGGGCAAAAACACATCGGCGGTAGGGACAACTATCGTACCGTGTTGCCATTCATACTTCGTTCGGGCCGCGAACCAATCATAGGTGATAGGGAGTAGGAAACGCCCGTAACGAAGGCCGAAGTTACGGACTTCGTGCTTAGGGAGTAGACCCCCTGTTCTCTGGATGTTATATTAGGTAAGTAGATACCTACATGTAAAATACCCGACACCGACGAGGACGATACACCCGTGCCATACTCTACCTCTAGAGGTAGAGCTTTCTAGAGCGTGAAACTACCAACCAATGTGTAGAAATACAGTTTAAGTAAGTAGGTAGGTAATTATCTAGATAATTATATTTACAGGCTAAAACAGTGAAGTTAATATTTATAATCCTAATACTAATATTATAAATGTGAAGATGTTTGTTACTCAATCACGCAAAAATGGCAATCTTTGGCACACAGATAGTTCACAACCTGGATACACGGGAACATACTACCGGGATAAAAGTATTCTATGTGTTAATAGAATACTTTTTATCCCGGTAGTACGTTCCCGTGGGATAATTTCCGATATCCACGCGGGCGAAGCTGCGGGCAACGGCTAGTGTTTAATATTTATATTTTATTTATTTTTATAAGCTATTATAAACATAGTAGCTTTTAAAAATATTTTTCATTGAATTCCGTTGCCCATTCACTCCGCATAATCTGTAGGTTAGTACCTACATTCTGAACCCATGAAAATGTCAACCTTTATTTCAATACATCCCACATTTCCAATACGAAAACATCGAAAAACAAACTGGAAATATCCAGGGGTAGGTATACAACCCGAAATCATCATTAAAATTAAACGCCGCGCCGGGTCGGGAGGACGATTCGGTTCGTCGGTTCTCGGCCCTCGGCTTTCGGCGTCATACTCACACACACAACGCGAGAATATCGTTTTAAATAAATTGTAGGCAACCGCGGTGACCGTTGTCATGAGATTATGTGCCCCTGTGAGGCTGTGACTGTGACGTGTGATCCATTACTTTCCATATTTCACATAGGTAACGTATACACAGTAGCAGGTCAAGTTACCACAAACTGTCAAATTTTCTCATGCGATTTTGAACTTAACCGACAACATTTTAAGGTTTAAAATCATTTGGAGAAATTTGACAGTTTGGTATACCTGATGTGCTGTGTTGTCAGTACAGTGATCTATCACGATTAGTCGAGTTATTCGAGACCATTAATAGTTACTATAGGTACGTAGGTACTTAGATAATATGATGGCACCTTTATCTATTATTAATAGCAACGCGCAACGCTATGCTAGGAACATACAGTTTGTATCAGAAAGGTGTGTTCAAATTGAAGGGCGTGGTTCTGTACCATCAAACAGAACAACTTTCTCCATGGGACCAACACCGTAATCGAGAAAAATATCAGCCGTCCCTTATATTTGGGTCGAGTAGGTACCTATTGAAACTTTGTACGGGACAGCTGATATTTTTTTTCTCGAATACGATGTTGGTCCCATGGAGAAAGTTGTTCAGTTTGATGGTATGTACCACAACCTTCAATTTGACCACACCTTTATGATACTCTCTGTATAGGCCTACCTACCATAATCTAATTAGGGCGCTAACGTGGAAACAAGGCAAAAGTAGATTAGGGGATTGGACTATACTTTAATTTCTTTATTTATTCTGTTCTGATGATTTCGAAAATGATTTAACTTGGAAGCAAATGAAGCTTCTAACAACGCTATTTTTAACCTTTAAGTACATAAATATTAATTTACAATGCATGTGCTCGAAAAGAGCGTTTTCCAAGCAGTCAAATTGTGCCGAAAGTGCCACTTTTTTGCACTAGTGCTTTTTCTTTTTTTTTTAATTTTTAAGTCCGTCGTCAGCCCTACGCAGAGTTTTTATTATTTAAAAAAAGTTTTATAAATTAGTCAAGTGAGTACAATTTTCATTCTTCGTTATAAGCGATACAAATAGTTCCATCATCAGTTTCAGCACTATCCTAACAAGTAAGTTAAGTACCTAGTTACCTACTTTATTACTTATTATAGAACAACAAGGTTCTTTTGGCGCGTGGTCGAAATCGGAACTAACTCCGCCTAATTTTTTTCAAGAGACAGAGACAGGAACGTAAGGAAGTCATAAACAATTATTTTTTTATCGCTTCGAGCACAAGCGTTGGGTTTAATCCTGTCTGTGTGCAGCGAAGTTAAGCGAAGAGAAACGAAGCACTCGAGTGCTCAACTACTCTGGCCGTCCTACAGTGTACAAGTACAAACCACGTACAAACAAAATAAGGGATAAAGCAGTCCATTAGAGTTGGGAATCTTCGTGAGAACGCTCTTTCTTTATATTTTTTCCGTTAGGTACTAACTAATCTTTATTCTGCGTAAGGTAGGTAACTAATATTTATTCTGCGGGAAATAATGAGTAGGTATCTTACGACTAGGCAAAAAGGCTAATTATGTAGAAAATCTATTGGAATTAAGCACCTACTTCTTAAATACAAACCACATATTATAATGTTGCCTTGATGGTCCTAGGTAGATCCCGTTATTTTTCCTCGCATTTTCCACTGATGTCGGTAATTTATTAAGGTACCACTTCGTTTGGTAATAGGTGGGCTTATTACTAAAAGCAATCCACATTAAAAAAAAAAAAATAAGTACCATGTTTGACCTAGATAAAGGTAACCTACCTATCTACATTTGATAATTAAATACATTGTAGTAAGTTAACGGATGAAATAGGCTTGCTATTTTATTTTTCAAATTTTTGTAAGTAGGTAGGTACCTATTTTTTTTGTAGGATTTTTTTTATTTATTTATTTAATTGAAGGAGAACCAACAGCTATAACAGATAGATAACAATTGATTAAAAAACATGGAGCCAATTACAGGTTCTCACGGGTAAAAACAGAAAAATTAGTAGAAATCTTAGGATCACTAACAAGTACGATAGAAAAAAAAAAACAATATTGTATACATACATAATACATAAAAGGTACAACAGCACTATGCACTTTTAAAGAAGTCGGCGTTCATCCGAGTGCGTACAGTATAGGTTTTGGTGACAAATGGGTCAAATGAGAACTCTTTACAAATAACATTAAATTTTCTAAATTAAAAAAATCCTACAAAAAAATAGGTACCTACCTACTTACAAAAATTCGAAAATTAAAATAACAAGCCTATTTCATCCGTAAACTTACTACAATGTATTTAATTATCAAATGTAGATAGGTAGGTTACCTTTATCTAGGTCAAACGGTAACAATAGTACCTAATAAATTACATTTACCTTTTGAAGTAGTATAGTAACCATTGACTTACCTATACAGGGTGTTTGGCAGAACGTTGAACATACGAAAATGGTGGATAGTTGGGGTCATCTGCTACTTACTCAGCCCTAATTTATTTGGCCCTGGCCCACTGGATATTTTTAATTATTTTTTTTTATCTTTTTTCTTGTTTCACCACTTTCTTAACTTTAAAGTGTAATTTTTATTAAAAGTGGGTGAAACAGGCAATATTTAGTTTTTTTTTTCATACTTTTATGTTGGCAGATTCTTATAAAATTATTGCTTTATTCAGATGTTAGCTAGAAAAAAAGTTATGTGTCCTCAAACTTACAGAAAGATGTAAAAAAATACTTAAATCTTAATTTCAACTTGCATTTTAAAAAAAAACAAAAAATGATTGAGGAGTTCCAATTCTAGCAAAACATCCCTAGTGTGTGAGCTTTCTAATGGTATGTAATTTGCTTTTATAAAAAAAAAACTTTAAGAGTTATTTCATAATTTTATCAAGTAGGACATTTTTGACGAAACTCGACCTTTACGGAAAGTGAAATGTTTTGCGAAATTTAATACTGCAACTTACTTTACTTGATAAAATTATGAATTATCTCTTAAAGTTTTTTTTTTTTATAAAAGCAAATTACATACCATTAGAAAGCTCACACACTAGGGATGTTTTGCTAGAATTGGAACTCCTCAATCATTTTTGTTTTTTTTTTTAATGCAAGTTGAAATTAAGATTTAAGTATTTTTTTACATCTTTCTGTAAGTTTGAGGACTCATAACTTTTTTTCTAGCTAACATCTGAATAAAGCAATAATTTTATAAGAATCTGCCAACATAAAAGTATGAAAAAAAAAACTAAATATTGCCTGTTTCACCCACTTTTAATAAAAATTACACTTTAAAGTTAAGAAAGTGGTGAAACAAGAAAAAAGATAAAAAAAAATAATTAAAAATATCCAGTGGGCCAGGGCCAAATAAATTAGGGCTGAGTAAGTAGCAGATGACCCCAACTATCCACCATTTTCGTATGTTCAACGTTCTGCCAAACACCCTGTATATTAATGCGTAGGTACTGTTTTCTTTTATTGCAATGATACAAACTGGAACATTTAATTTGTGCATTCTTTTTCCCAACTACATTTTTGTTCACTTTGAAAAGAGAAACAAATTCGTTCGGAATTCAAATGGAAAATTACAAACTGGCAACAACTTTCCATTTTTAAAAAAATCTTTTCCGGGTTTCGCAAGCAATCAATAAATCGCTGTAGGTAGCTAATCGTGGTTCTAGGAAAAGAGTTAAATAACCTGGAATAAAACGTTAATTACGTGTCTGAACCTTTTTAACTAGACTACTGGAGAACTGGCTATAAATCCCCACTACCTACCTACCTACTTAATTCTTGAAAAAAATCTTTTTGTTGCCAATATCAAAAACTGACTTAGTTATTTGTCTAATCTGTGGTCTAATTTAGCTTCCTTTTCAGCTATTAAAAAAAACTTTGTGGGTAGGTTCAGGTATTAAAAAAAACTTTGCGGCTAGGTACTTACCTAACTATAATATTTTCTAAATGTTTTCTGACAAAAAACAAAGTACCTAACTCTCGACAGCAGCCAAGAAAGTTACATGCTCTGTGCAGCCAAGTAAAAAATGGTGTGTTACTTCAGTAAGTACTTTACTTAGGTACTTTTACAAAGTAAAGGCTTTTCATGACCCTAGGCGGTTTTCAATTAAAAGCTTTTCAATTTTACTCTTTTATGTCTCACGGAAACTTGCGAGCGTTTTCCCAGTTCTATAATCGAAGATTGTTTGTTCACTTATTTTCATCCAGCGATTCAAGAGTTCGTCAGGGTCTTACTTATCTAGGCTAGAGTCTTTGTCAATCTTCCAAAGCTGAGGAAAATGCACGGAGAGAAAATGTCACTTGTTCATAATCCCTACTAGACAGAGCTATCTACCACTTGAAACAAAACTGTTCATATAATTAAATTGGGCCAATCTACCTAAAATGACGGGTTTCTGAAGAATTTTTAAACTGAGTTTAAACTCATATAGCTAGTTATTGATTCGACAAAACTTTTTTACAAAAACAAAAACTGACTTCCAAAAAAAAACACTACAAAGTGAAAAATAACTTTAATTTCGGAAGTCGGTGTCTTTGGATCTGTATTTTAGTTTTTTGCCACCGACTTCCGAAATTAAAGTTATTTTTCACTTTGTAGTGTTTTTTTTTTGGAAGTCGGTTTTTGTTTTTGTAAAAAAGTTTTTATTTTTCACTTTTTAGTGGTTCAGTTTGTAATTTATCTAAGTTACAATAACCCAATGTCAGCTGCTCATCACGTTTTACAAAATGTTGCTTTTCCCGATGCAGGGCCGTTAATTGTTGAGGAGTTCTCCTAGTAAGAACCAGGAGAAATGGAGCTCATGGTGAAGTCACCATAACCATTATTTTGACGAGCATAAACCATATTAAAGTAATCGAATCGCAACCTGTTATATACTTAGATATAATTGAGTATTTCCGATGGCCCTCTGTGGTCTTCATCATCAGTTCCAGCTCACCGAATGGTACTTTCCGAGAGCAAATGCACGAGTTACTATAAAAAATACCGAAATCGATATAGGTGTGCCCATAAAATTTGAGGGTTTCCCTCGATTTCCATGGGATCCCATCATCAGATCCTGACTTGATGATCATGGGACCACTTAGGACGTATACCCTTTCGAACAAAAAAACAAAAATCCAAATCGGTCTAGCCATTTTCGAGTAATCGGGGAACATACATAAAAAGGTTCCGACGAATTGAGAACCTCCTCCTTTTGGAAGTCGGTTAAAAATTAGTGCTTGGTTTGTGAGGTCCTCATATAAACCCTCGATAGGTAGTAATTCACTCAACTTTTTAAATCTTCCACAAAGGTTCAGAAACATAGGTAATAATATCGAACCACTAATCACTATCGAATTCATAATCTCCATTTAGAAACCTATTAAACCGAGCAATCAATGCCTCAGTTGTTCGGATCTGTAGTGCTATTCTGTAAATATCTCACCGTGAAAACTTAGGTGAAGTGATCATAAAGTAAGCTGTCAATGTGTCAATCCCTAGAGTGACGGCTCACTTCACGCTCACTTCACTTATTTTATCACGGTGAGATGTTTACAGAATAGCACTACTGCACTTGAAATTCGAAAAGTGTGCACGTATGATGAGAACTGTGTTGTTTGATCAAGCCCCTGATTATTTTCTAGTCTAAGTACATCAAAATCAACATTAAAAAATCTTAAACAAAAATCAAAACAGTAGAAAAACTCTTCACTCCCGTAGCCGTCCTGTTCCCAACTAGTCTAGAGTTAGATCTATTTATGTGTAGTTTACCTCAGGAAATATCCCGACGACCGACAATAAACGGGGAACGAATTTGCATGGGACAAAGCATTCAGCTTCAATATTGGCGTGCGGGGGACGGGGGACTAACGGGATTTTTTGTTCAACTCTTCCTTTAAAAAACCCATTTAGAATTTTATTCAATGTTTTTAAAATGTTGCAGGTAGGTACTTATTAAGATTAGAATGGGTAGGTGGGTGGGATACGTGTGCCTATTGTTTATGTTTTTCATCGCAGAAAATGCTGCATTGTATCAGTAAATAATATTTTCAATACACTTCCTCGAAAACTGGTTCATAACACACTACGATTTGGTTCACAATGCAATGTATTTCACACGCGTGCGATTTTTCATTTTCCAATACGTGTGCGGGAATAAATTTGCCACGGATAACTTATACCTTATACTTAGTCCAAATTGGTTCAATGCCTCTATTCACAACTGTCTCGCGCCAGTTTCACTTTGGCACTTGCCGGTGCCAAGTGCCAAAATGAAACTAGCGCGAGACGGTCCTCTCTATTCGGAGGTAAATGTTTGTTTTTAATATCGGCAAAGAGATATATACAATTTTTATAAATATCATCAAAAACCATGATTATTACAATAAAAAAAACGTTTATGAACAAATTAACATTTATTTGTTTTATAAACTCGAAAATATTTGAATTTTCTATTTTTCATATTATGCTGTTTATCGGCTTTATACCTTTGCTTCTCCTTGAACCTGGCAAAAGCAAAGCGCGGAAAATAGTAGATTTTGACACAAGTGGAGAACGTTTGTTATTGCATTCGAGGCGGAATTAACACCCGAGCCGTAGGCGAGGTGGTTTTTGAGCCGAGAACTGCAATAACAAATGTCCACGAGTATCAAACGACGTTTTTCAATACACTTTTGAAGAAATAAAATAAAATAACGGAAAATATTTTTGTCATGAATTATTAGGAAACTATGATTTAAATTTTCTTTTTTTTTTCCCGCTTTGCTTTCGCCAGGTTGAAGGAGAAGCAAGGGTATAAAGCCGATAAACAGCATAATATGAAAAATAGAAAATTCAATCCAAATATTTGAATTTTCTATTTTTCATATTAGGCTGTTTGCCTAATATGAAAAATAGAAAATTCAAATATTTCGAGTTTAGAACACAAATAAATGTTAATTAGTTCATAAACGTTTTTTTATTGTAATAATCATAGTTTTTGATGATATTCTATTTATAGAATAGAATAGAATAGAATATTTATTCAGTATTAATAATTGGTAAAATATTAACATAAAATCTTAGAAATAATTTACAATGGTAATATAATGTTAGGTGCCTGTACTAGGATAAACCTGTATCACAGGCGGCATGAGCTTATACTATAATATAGTAATTGTAGGACCATATTATGGTACTTGTAGGACAGTTTCTTAACAATATTTAACATAAACATTTTTAACATTTTGTTTATTTATAAACATTATTTAAATATTCAAAAAATATTAACGCCTAAAGACGCATACTTACCTCTTTGCCGAGATTTAAAAAAAACATTCACCTCCGAATAGAGAGTTGTGAATAGAGGCATTGATTGAACCAATTTGGACTAAGTATCTGTTATATAATATAAGTTATCTGTGGAACTTTTCACTCCCGCACACGTGCGGGAAAATGAAAAATCGCACGCGTGCGACATACATTGCATTGTGAACCTAATCGTAGTGCGATATGAACCAGCTTTCGAGGATGTGTATTGAAAAAAAGTTTAAATCATAGTTTCCTAATAATTCATGACAAAAATATTTTTCGTTATTTTATTTTATTTCTTCAAAAGTGTGTTGAAAAACGTCGTTTGATACACGTGGACATTTTTTATTGCAGTTCTCGGCTCAAAAACAACCTCGACTACGGCTCGGGTGTTAATTCCGCCTCGAATGAAATATAACAAACATTCTCGCAGCAACTCATTTTGGTTTCCTTTTCCATAAAAGAGCATAATGAGTGATCTAGTTTTAATTAGAGCGTTATTTCGTGAAGTACCTAGAAGGTAACTCTGTTCTGCGTAGGTACTAAGTAGAAAACTAACAAAAGATCAATTAGTGAAGGTAGGTAGGTACAGTACAACTATTTTCATAATGTCCCTCGACAAACTTCGTGATTCGTCAGTCGGACGTCTACTATCAGTTGCCCTTTGCACTTGGTGCAGACCGGACGCTCTCAATCGACTTGGAAGTATATAGAGTTGTTAATAGGTACTCTTTTGTAATTTATTAAAAAAATAGGAGGGACATTAAGAAAATAGTTGTACTGTATATAGGGTGACTGGTAATTAGTGACCGATACCTAAACACATGATTGTGCTCATCATAACATACAACTTTTACTATGGGACCAAACCTGAAATCGCGAAAAAAAAAACAGAAACGAAATATTTTTAAATCTTAAGGACGGTCAGCGGCCAGGCGTAGCGTAGTGGCATTTTAGCGTCTGCCAAGTAGAGTCAAAGTTCTTGATAGCTATCTCAGTCAGGGTGAGACTATAATGTATATCAGTAGGTATACAAGGCAGTAACTACGAGAAAGAACATAAAATAAGTGAATATGTACCTAATTTTATTATTGTAGGTACCTACTACCTACAATAATAAAATTAGGTATTCGCGTAGGGTGGGGTGTCAGTGCCCAGTATGCAGTTATGAACGCACAGCAAAGTAGGCCAAAAGTGCAAAATATTCAGACCGTGTATGATAACTAGGTAGGTACGTAATTACTTATATGACGATGAAGACCTCCTTTTATATAATTTTACCGTTATGCGGATTATAGGTACACGTTCCCACAAGTCAGATCTACCCACTCCCTTGATGTTAGTCGAAAGGACTGTGTAAAATAACGAATCTGTTTCAACAGTCCAGTGGTAGCAAGTGCGAACTACCGAAAGTTGAAAGTTAAATTGTAAAGTCGATTGGCAGTGCCAGGTCGGGGTGAGGTGCTATTGGGTTTTCTCTTCGCAACTTATAATAATAAAATTGGTAAGTGGCAGCAGAATTTGGAATTGTGCCAAATAAATGGCAAAAGGCTTGCTTGCCCTAATTACGTGGGAAATGCAACAGTAGAGACATTACCTAACTCTGCCTACTCCTTCAGAAAATAGAGACGTGATATGTAAGAAACCTGCAGATTCGCACAGTTACTTAATGAAATGTAAACATAAATATTATCAATGCTTGAATAATATTATTTAAAATTCGGCGCGAGGTCAAGTTTTAGCTTTATTTACAAACATCAACAACCTCTCGTCTTGGTTTATGCGGGCACTAATGCTAACTGCTTTACCGACAAAAACGTCTGCTGTCAAAATTCGTCCCTCAACGCCACCAGGGGGCAGCTGCGCTGTAGTCGGCTTTTCCCTCTATCCTGTAGTCTCTGTAGTCTACTATTGTTTATGACAATTACAAGCTTCACACCGACGCGTCACCGTCGGGTTTTATTTTAATTTTATAATTATATGTGACAAAGAAATTGTGATAAGTGTGATTTATATACACATCTTGGTGATAATATTAGTGTTAAGATTTGTTAAGTTATTGTTGCAACGTGGAAAACAAACGAGGTAAGGAAGTTGTTGAAACTCGACTCTCGGGAGAATTGTTTGGGATTACTGGGATCGATAACCTGGTCGGCTAGCCATGAGGCGCGACGCTGAGGTTATGTCGCGAGCCGCGAACAGGTATCGGAGTTCAAGTAACGGTCCCTCCGTCCGGAGCGGGCCGCCTCGCGTTACAGCCGCAGAATCCGGTCGTACCTAAGACCAGTTAGTTCATAATAGCGTCTAGATCCTCATTTGCCGTCCTCATTCCGTTACGCTTGCCATCGACAGTCACTGTAAATAAATATTCGGTAATCGGCTTCGCTTTTTAAAAATCGCCGAGTGCCCATACACCCTGTACCTTTAGTTCGCTCGAGACCTATGGACGTTCCTTTTGAGATGTGCGCCTGTTTTCCAGCTTACCCTGCCTGCAGTGCGTGCCACGAGCCCCAGAGTCCCAGCCATTAGATTGAGTGGAGTGTCCCCTGTGCCCACACGTAGCCCTGTACGCAGCCAAAATTCCGCGAGACACTACGGACACCTCCTCCAGCATGGAACTGGAGAAATCCCCTACTCTCCACGAGGAAGACTCCAAAGTTACCCTCACAATCAGACTGATTATGCAGGGGAAGGTAAGAGAATGAACACTTGATTATTTTTCAAAATTGGCACTGTTTTCAAAATGTTTTGAATTATTTTCAAATTGTGAAAGTGTACACTTTACCTTCTTCTAAACTCCACTTTAGTACAAATAGGAATGTGGTTTTTTCTATAATGTAGTGTAAACAAAGTAGTTATAAATGTGTGTTTCCCAATAAGTAGTAGTGGTAGTAATTAGTTCCTTTAACTAAGTAGGTAGATACATAATTTGGTATTTTAGCAGTGACTGCAGAATGTGAATGTATTCAGTTGCATTGTTTATAAACACTTGAATTATTATACATGTGAAACTAATAAACAGTAGGGGAATTATATATATAAATGTCAAGACTGCTTGTCTAATTGTAAAATATATTTACAATTAAATAAGCAAAGTTATTTTATGTAAGTACTTAACAAGAATTATTTTGATTCCACACTGTATTTGAACAAGGAATAACAAACGAGATAAGAATAGGCAAAAAGAAACTAATAAGATAAAGATCAGTTTATTTACCAAAACACACTTAAAAGTCTTTGAAATAGGTATCAAGTAGGTACCGGTATGTGAGGTATGGTAAAAAAAAAGAACCTAAAAATGTTTGCTGTGCGAAGTGAATAAAAAATGCACTTGTCAATGCTAGTTCCAAGATTGTTGCTAGTAATAGACCGTCCCCCCTATAATAAATAATAATAAAATAAATAAATAATCATTTATTTCAGATTCATCGCAAATTACACGATTACATCCATATTTGTTAGTACAATAGCGAGCTTACAAACTAGTGTTAGTATAATGCCTAAGTTAACTGATTGGTGATTACTTCAAGAGAAAATAATATCATCTAACTGTCTCCCATGCATGGTAATTAAGCTGATTACCCACTTGAATGTATTAATTATGATTGTTTATTAATTGACAGCAATACATGCATAAAAATCCTATCATAATTTATCTATGTTACTTCAATTGGAATAGTTTAAAAGTTTTTCTTATTGTCACCGGACTGCATCTGAAAATTAAACCTAAAATATCTAGTTCCGCTATACATACTGGAAACAACAACTTATAAAAGCTTTTTGAAACCTATGGGTTTCAATAGTTTGAATGTAATAGCCTACTACTTGTAATTCTCTAATAAAAAAAACTTTGAATAAGTTATAAATATTCAACAATACATTTAAATAATTCTTGTACTTATGTGAAAGAGTTGTACGTATTTGTTTGAACATATGGTAATCTAATATGACTTTGGTATTTCAATCTTGTTAGGGAACACACACTTGTAAGGCTGCCCAACGCAATATCCTGTTTGTTAACCATGTAGGCTTGCTTAACGACTAGGCTTTCATTTTATTATTTCTAACAAACCCTTATTAATGCGTCGGGTCAACTTAAATATGTTACAAAAGTGAGACAACAGTATCAAATTCAATCTTGCATGTTTTTGACATAACAGTTTATTAGCATGATATAATTCACATCACATCGTAACTGTTTTATTTAAGCTCCCATTACTCAACAGCATCACTAATTTAGCACACCTAGATGTCGCTAGATTGCACTGACATGTGAGATGTATTGATGTTAACATCTACCTATACCTACTTTTACATGTAGGTACTTTTAATTGGCTATAATCCAATACAAAGTACATTTGGCAACCGGCCAGCTATTGGCACTCGCCCTGTTCATCAAACTTCGATTTGTACCTTTTTCTAATTGGAGTAATGTGTGATATTTAATGTTGTCATTGTGTTTGCTTCTGTCCACTTCCTTAATCGCAGTCTGGGAACAGTATATTTTTGTTTCACTGACTAGAGCCCGAATTGTGTTAACTGTATGTGTTTGTGTAAACATTCCAATTAATTAGTTAGTTTAATGTTATGAGATATGTTTCACAATACTTACATTTTTATTTATCTTTGTAAAATAACATAGGAAATCCCAAATACCGTGAGGAATTCCAGGTTCACGCGAGAATAAACTACCGACTTTTCTTTTTCACGCTACAATTCGTCAATAAACGTAAAGTGAAACGGCATGTAATCAATGATTTACGACCAGCTTAGTAAATAATTCATAGATTAATCTGCAGTGAAATTGGTCACTGTCAATCGTCACAATAGATGTTGGAGCTGGCGGCTTTCTTAGATTATGTTCGCTATTTGTGTCGTGTAAGCGGCGGCGTTGAGCAATAGCATTGTTCACATACTGCAGAAGTCATGAGGCTCAGTTGCCAGCACTGATCTGATACAACAAGTCTCTAAAACCGTCTCATTGCAACCCCAATGCGTCTGACTGCAGCAAAGAATCTCTATGCAGTGACTATTATTGGCTACCAGACAGGAAATCTTTTGTACTATAAATCTTAGCGCGACTACATTAATTACATGTGCGTGCGCCCGTTGCACAATACTTGCCAATGTAGCAATCCCTTAGGTTATTTTGGACGACAATATTTTAATTAAATCGAATGTAACACTTGTTCTAAGTATAACATAGTTTCTGTTTGTTTGCAGGAAGTTGGCAGTATTATTGGCAAAAAAGGAGAGATTGTTAAAAGGTTCAGAGAAGAGGTAAATTTATGAGTCTTCTGATAAATCAAAAAACCAAACTAAAAACTACAAAAAAAATTTAAAACATTCATTTCTTTTGTTATGAAAATAATGCAACCTTGCAAAGAATTTCTCAGCTTATCAGCAGCATACGACGGTTGATTAATATTTATAATGTATTGTTTACAGTCTGGAGCAAAAATCAACATATCTGATGGATCGTGCCCAGAACGTATTGTCACTGTTACTGGCAACACAAGTGCTATATTCAAAGCATTCACACTTATATGCAAAAAGTTTGAAGAGGTTTGTACCTACTGCTTATCACTTAATTTTGTTTATATTGATATGAAAGTATTTATAATATGAAGCAATTATTATCGTATTTGTATTGCCAAAAAGAGCGAATCTTGCGCCAATATTTACACCGTCCCAACATGATTCTCAAGCTTCAATAGAAAAATTATTGAAATATTTTCACAACATCGAAGTACAGTCCGCGAGGCGTAAGATGAACTTTACATTTATGTGAGTGAACACCAAAATGATACGAGAGCCCATGACCAAAATTTTTGTCTTACCGTTTTACGTAAGACAAAATCGTCAATCGTCTAATCGTTTTACGTTTTACAACGATGCGACATGGTTTTGGTCATGGCCTCTCGTACTAAAAGAACAAAAGCCAATTGCCAAAAAGCAGTATTAAACCGGTTTTAAACCAAACAAAGAACGCGTCGCGCTCTATGCCGGACGTCACTCCTACACTAACTATGTGCACTCACACAAATGCAAAGCTCATCTTACGCCTCGCGGACTGTAGATACTACATAATTTACAATATAGCATGATAAGTGCCAGCTAAAACTTGAGTTTTATGTTGATAATTTTTTCGGTGTTACGCTAAGACAATTCAACCAACATAAATTACAGTATTTTTATCTCACGAAGCGACACGCGCTCTACTTGTGCTTACAAAATGTACAAATACGGTCTAGCTCTCGGTACCGTCCGACACTATGGCAAAGTCGGAAGTGTGTCCGTACGTGTGTGTGTTATGTGCTGACTCTACTCGTCTTGGTAAACACAACTACAGCACGTGTCGCTTCTAGAGATACTAAATTCATGTTCAAAAATATGAACGTCAAAAAAGTTCATAATATTGTGACAACTATAATACGCATAATTTTATTGTGGTCAAGATTTAGATTCATTATGCGACTGCTTTTGCTTTTCGACTTTTCCTTTGGCTAGAAACATCAATCAATCTGCCTAGCCTTTTCCCAACTATGTTGGGGTCGGTTTCCAGTCTAACCGGATGCAGCTGAATACCAGTATTTTACATGGAGCGACTGCCTATGTGACCTCCACAACCCAGTACTGGGTAATACGATACCCCATGGTAAGACTGGTTGTCAGACTTTCGGGCTTCTGACGACCCGTAACGACTGATCCACGGATGACAGCCGGGACCAACGGCTTAACGTGCTTTCCGAGGCACGGAGGAGTCTCGGTATGTAAAGATGGTCACCCATCCACAGACCAACCCCGGCAAGCGTAGCTTAACCTGATGGATCGACCTGTGCGGCTGTTATTACTTAGCCACGAGCTCCTCCGGCTAGAAACATGTTACTGAAAAAAAGCAGTCACATGTTAATAAATCTAAATCTTGACCACAATTTAATTATGCTTATATTTGTCACAATATTATGAACTTTTTTGACGTTTATATATTTTTGAAGCCTGAAAGGGCCAATACATTAATGAACTCGACTGTATATATTAACAGTTGAACCACAATTTAATTATGCTTATATTTGTCACAATATTATGAACTTTTTTGACGTTTATATATTTTTGAAGCCTGAAAGGGCCAATACATTAATGAACTCGACTGTATATATTAATAGTTGAACCACAATTTAATTATGCTTATATTTGTCACAATATTATGAACTTTTTTGACGTTTATATATTTTTGAAGCCTGAAAGGGCCAATACATTAATGAACTCGACTGTATATATTAACAGTTGACCGCTGACTGTTCACATTGCCGGCTCTCGAGAACTCTCTATTTCTGATCGAAAAAATAGTCGATAGCTAGACGCTTACTAGTCAGCGGCGGGACAGGTGCCTAAGCCATGGCTTATTATTCTGTAGGGACACCGCAAGATATATTTCTAGAGCATCTTCGTACAAACACGTTTGTAACATTCCAGTGGTGCTCTCAGTTCAACGAGGGTGGTGGCGGCGGGTCGCGCGCGCCCATCACGCTGCGCCTCATCGTGCCCGCGTCGCAGTGCGGCTCGCTCATCGGCAAGGGCGGCTCCAAGATCAAGGAGATCCGTGACGTCACCGGTGCTAACATTCAGGTAAGATATAGATTCAGGTATAGACACTACACTTTCCTCATGAGATCAGATTCCTACCGACTAAAACCTCCACGGTTCTACTACTGCAACCTAGCTCAAATTTTTCTATAGATAATTACTAAATTCTGCATAGAGAAGTGAGTGAGAGTCCGCTGCATGCGGGAGGCACTGTACCGGTCGATGTGAGGACTTGAGGGAGGCGTATATCACTCCAGCTCCGAAACGGGTTGGTGGGCAATTTATCAAATAGATCATCAAATCTATCGAACAGATAGTTTGGTCTGAATAGGATAGGTACTCGCGATCATAACCACACCATGAATGGCACTTGGATCAATACAGTAGTCAATTTCCCTACTTTAAAAAAAACCGGTCAAGAGCGAGTCGGACTCGCGCACCGTTCCGATTTCTGAAAAAGTGTGCTATTTAGAGACATCGTTTTATTTTTCCTGTAATCTTTACGTAAACTTATATCACATAGAATAATTTCAGATTTTTCTCTTTGCAAACTTCGGAGATAAAGGGGGGAACGGTATTTTTTTTTACATTTTTCATCAAAAGTCGAAAACTATGGGGCTTAAAAAAAAGAAAAAAAAATGTTTGAGAACGTGCAAACAGCGCTCTTTCATATGATACACCACATGCCCTAGTAGCTCCACTTTGAATTTTTAAGACCCCCTTTCAGTCCCTGTTGCAAAAAAAATAAAAATACTTTTATTTCTTTTGAAAAAGTTGACACAAAGCAAAAATGTCTGGGTGTTTTTCTGGACCTAGCCAAGGCGTTTGACACGGTCTGTATTCCAACTCTTGTGACCAAGTTAGAACACGCTGGAATCCAGGGAAGGGCTCTAAGCATATTTACAGACTTTCTCAAGGACCGAACGCAAAAAGTAAAGATTGGTGAAGTTATTAGCAATGAAGCCAGAGTTGATTATGGTGTACCCCAGGGTAGCTGCCTATCCCCGAGTCTTTTCTTGCTCTATGTGAATGACCTATGCCAGCAGTCTCTTACTAGGGGTAAAATATTTAGCTATGCAGACGACACTGTACTTATATTTCATGGAGAGAGTTGGGACGCGGCTCGGCAAGCTGCAGAGACGGGCGTACGTAAAATAATGCACTGGCTGGAAGGTAACTTATTAACACTTAATATTTCGAAAACATCATTTCTGCAATTTACTTTCGCCAAAACTAAACCTACAACAATAAGCCTTAAAGCACACTCCTGTGGTCACTCCAACAACAGTCTTCCATGCTCGTGTCTTCCAATTACACAAAAAAAGACAATTAAGTACCTGGGTGTGATTCTGGATGAGGGACTTAGTTGGCGTCCCCACATTGAGCAAACTGCCTCACGGGTTAGGAAACTTATATGGGCGTTTAAGAGACTTCGGCAAGTGGCCGACTTTAAGCTTCTTCGTTTGGTGTATATAGCACTAGCACAGTCAATTGTAGGTTACTGTGTTACGGCATGGGGAGGGGCTTGTAAAACCTATATGATACACCTCGAGAGAGCCCAAAGATCTTTGTTAAAAGTCATGACCTTCAAACCGTACCGGTTCCCTACAAAAACCCTGTATGAAAGTTGTCAAGTACTTACAGTGAGACAACTATACCTTCTTAATCTCATCATGAAACAGCATGAAATCACTCCGGTAAACCACGCAACCAAACATAAGAGAACTGTCATTAGTGTATGTCGCGCAGTCAAATGTAAGACTGCATCCGCACGACGACAACGTCTATATTTAGCTACTTATATTTATAATAAAGTTAACAGAATCCTTAACTTCAACCCACTAACAATAAATAAAACTAAGATAATACTAAATACATGGCTTCAAACATTGGACTACCAACAGACGGAAAACTTACTTAAAGAACAATACACGTGATAATTAAATAGTATTTAAGGTAAACGAAATCAGATATTTAACCCAAAGTCCAGTCACCAAGTACAACCACTCATACAAGTTACACACACACACACACACACCCTCACACACACAAAATACAACACACTCACATACACACCACTCAAGAGCATGCATGCACTAATCTTCATTTGTTTTTTTGATTTATTATTTTAATTTTGTTGCATAAACTGTTAATGTTCCAAAATCGGGTGAAGACACTGACTCCTGTAACACAGGTACCACCTAGCTCAGGAGTCAGGGCTTCAATTGTAAATGTAACTCCATTTTTATGTCAATAAAATATATTTTATTATTTTATTTATTATTTATTATTTCTTTCTTATTTGCAAAATAGTTGGGTAAACGTCATCTAAAACTGTTCCAAATTTCAAGTTGATAACATTAGTAGTTCTCGAGATATCCAGCTGTGACAGACAGACAGACAGACTTAGTCATACCATAAGGGTTCCTTTTTTACCATTTTGGTACGGAACCCTAAAAATTGGCCCAGTGCGAGTCGGACGTGTACACGTACCACCATACAATATTTAACACTATGATTTTTACTTTAGTATAAAGAACACGTTTCTTGTATGGGGTCTTTTCATTTTTAACTTTATTTTATTTTTATGACTTATTTGTTTCAATTGTTAAAATTTCAAATGTCGACCAGTTACGGTTCATGATACATCTCGCTGACAGACAGACGGACGGACAGCGAAGGCTTAGTAATAGGGTTCCATTTGGCACCCTTTGGGTAAGGGACCCTAAAAATGAGTCAATATCGCTTATTAAATGGTCCCAAAATGTCCAAAGCGAAAACGGATTGTGATCAGCAAGGCATGTTTAATCTTTGCCCTAATCTACTTTTCATTAATGACGGACCCAACCTTCGACTCGCCGGAAACTAAAGCATTTCATTGAGGGCAAACATTTCTAAACAAGAACAGTACAAGTTCATGACCATTAAAGCCTGGGGCTATGCGCGGGCGCAGGTCCATCCACTTCCTCAGGCTACAAGTTTAGAACAACCAGATTCTTTATAGAGTGGACATGAACTGGCTTATTACACCGTTATAAGAATTCGGGGTAGGGTACAAACGTGACAGAAATGTTTAAAATGACAAAAGAAATACAATAGGGCAAAAGCTGAAACCTTAAAATCGGGAAATGGGAAAACTATGAAATTATGTAGTGTAAAAATTATAATCATCATCATCATTTCAGTCGAAAGACGTCCACTGCTGAATATAGGCCTCCCCCAAGCACCGCCCCTTAGACGGGTTCTGTGCTTCCCGCATCCAGCGGATTCCTGCGGTCTTTACAAGGTCATTGGTCCAACTTGTTCCCATAAGTTGGACCAATACGTTACGTCTTCCGGTACGCGGTCACCACTCCAGAACGTTTCGGTCCCATCGGTCATCTGTTCTGCGAGCAATATGCCCTGCCCACTGCCACTTAAGAGGGAAGGTGGCCTCGATTCTGCATACAAATGTATTCCCCGTTTTTCTTCCTGATAAATGCCTCTAGTTAAAGCAATCATTTTTTTTTTTTTTTTCATAAAATCAAAGTCTGCTGTAGACACGCGTCCCTGTCGTTTCCTTTTTTCAGGAACTAATTAGTAAAGAAAATATGACCCTCCAAAAATTGCAAAAAATGCACCATTTTCACCGGCGTGATTATAATAATAATAAATAATAATAATAAATTTTATTTCAGAAAAAACACTTACGGTGCACAAAAACAATTTTCCAAGTAAAATTAGAATAAACAGAAATAAGTGTATCTTTGGTGTATGTACTAATGAAAAAAATCATTGTATCACAAACACCAGCGCCTTCCAAACTAGGTTACACCAAAAAAAAAAAAACTTTCAACGTGCTACATGGTGAACTTGTAAAAAGAAATATAAATATTAAATATAAAAAAGATGCTATTTAAAAACAATAAAAACAAATTCTATAAGTTAAATTAAATTAAGCCACTTATTTACATATACTGAAATATTTGTGAGTGTGATTTGAGGACTACTAGACAAATTCTAAAAGTTTTTAACATAAAAGAAAATAATAGCAACCTAGACATACTCATTCTTAAAATTTTAATGATAAGAATAATTGAATCGACTCAGTTTTCGAGGAGAAAAAAGGGGAATACGAAACGTCGATCTCGTCTAATTTTTTGTGATATAATCGGTCTGAGCTGCAGCTGTCCCTATCGCACTCTCTTTCCACTGTTCGGGCGCAGCGCGATGGCAATAGTTTCTTTAAATACCTACTTTTCAAATTACACGGAGCCACGTCCCCTCTTAAGTTTGGCATTTTAATTGGAAAATTATAATGGTCTTACAAAATTCACAGCAGTATTATTCACAAAAACCAATTTGAAGTAATCTAGCAACTTAAAACAAGTAATTAACGCATGTATTATTATTATAATTCCAGGTGGCGAGTGAAATGCTACCTAACTCCACAGAGCGTGCCGTGACAATCAGTGGGACCTGCGACGCTATCACACAGTGCATTTATCACATCTGCTGTGTCATGCTAGAGGTACGTTTATCATTATCTATCCATCAACAGTCCGGCCGTCGAAAGAATGAGTTCCTGACACTTTGAACAATTTGTAGTAGTAATAAGGATCAAATTCGCAAAACAATACTAACGAATATATCGTTAGTATGAAACTGACAGGTGTCAAAAACGCATTCTCTCAACGGCCGGACTGTAGCGGCAGTAACCACTTAATTAAAATTACAAATGTGCCGCCTGGTTATTTGACACCTTGATATAAAAAGTTTAGTAATCTATGAATAAAGACTCCTAATAGGTATGATGCCTGGGTAAAAAAAATGAAATTCTTTAAAGTCCGTCGGATCCGGCCGTCTAGAGAATGCGTTCCTGACACTTTGGTTTGGACAATTTCTAGTAGTAATAAGGATCATATTCGCAAAACAATACTAACGAATATGTCGTTCAACACACTCTCTCAAAGGCCGGACTGTAGCGGCAGTAACTACTTAACATCACGTGTGCCGCTTGGTTGGTCCAGCGGCCAGCGGCGTAACACACTGTGGGAATGGTCCAGCGGCGTACAGTAGTACTCAACTAATATGGCTTATCGATGTACCTGCGCAGAAGATGAATTTTCAAAGCGCGGGAAATGCTATTGACCCGCACGCTCCACGCTCTTTCCTGTAACGCTATTGGTCGGTAGCTGCCGCCATGTTAGCGCGCGCCGCTTGACAGCCGCCATACTTGCGAGTGAGACGGAACTAACAGCTGCAGGGTATTATGAACCTTATAGTAGTGATCTAAGGTCGATTGTAAGTTTTAAGTATTCTCGTTAATCTTCGGGGCCCTACTTTCTTTTCTGTGCGAACGAAGATTCTCGACGCGCCTTATTACTTGGGTACTACTGTAACACACTAGGAATGGGTTTCATTTTTACAGTTCAACAACATTCATTGCGTTATTTACGTGGAGCAGACAAATTTTTCGAATGTAATATGAAGAATGTATTAGCAATATGCTTCAAAATCATTCGGATTGTGATTGATACTGTTCTACGCAATTAGGGTGCTGGGGGCTTACTATGAGCTCTTACAGCAGGGCAGAATTTGAACGTTTCCAGTGAGAGAGAGAGAGACGGCGCTATATACGACCTATAGCACCGCCTCTATCTCTCACTGGAAACGTTCAACTTCTGCCTTGCTATAAGAGCTCATAGTAAGCCCCCTGGTCTGCACACAGTCAAACTAAACCAAAACATTTGTAAAATGAAAACTAACAATTTGATTCGAACTAAAATTTCAATACCATTTTATACGACGCCTATGAACGTCCGATATCAATCAGAAAGACTGCTACTGGACATAGACAGTTCCCGTCTTTGTCTCTATCTACATGATAGACAAAGACAGCATTACATAATAAGACATCGCCATCGTAATTAGTAGTCTAATCTTATATCATGCTCACTCAAATGTCTCGCTGGTGGTGGCGTGTGTGTTGGATCATTAAGTTCCCTTCAAAATGGTTGAGCTAATTGGTGCTGATCCATGCGTCATGTTCGTGAACGGGCGCCGTCAGTTGGGACTGGTCGTCTCTTAGGTGCCACGGCTTATTTTTATTTTTTAATTTAGTTGTTTTTAGTTTTTATCTTTTTTTTATTTTTTATTACGGACGCTTTTAACGTGCACGTCTTTCTACATTGTTCTCACATGTATATTTTCAATACGAACGATGTAACCAATATTTTGTAAAATATTTGATTTTAAAAGAGTGTCCGTGGAGTTTCTTGCCCGTTCTTCTCCATAGGATCTACGCTTTGGAATGGGCAATCTAGCTTCATTTTTCTGACTGACCGACCCAAGACCGACCCTTTGACAATTCAAAAGTGCCTGTAATTGGTTTATTTGAAATAAATGCTTTGAGTTTGAGTTTGAGTTTATAACGTCGCCATTGTTTCAGAGCCCACCAAAAGGCGCCACAATTCCCTACAGACCGAAGCCAAACGTGGCCGGCCCGGTGATATTAGCTGGCGGACAGGCATACACAATCCAAGGCAACTATGCTGTGCCTGCACAAGATGTAAGTTTTAAAATAAACTAATTTGTTATCTTACTTAATATTTAAACTTAATAAACTGCTAATCGAATAATTGGCTTTTAATTTTTTTGTGAAAGGAATTGGCGTAATTTTTACAGGAAAATTTTATTTTAAGTTCGTAATAAAAATCTTGATGTCATTATTATTTAGAAGCTTTATGAAAATTTTGTAGAATTATTGGAAGCTAAACATTAATTCTAATCTTTTAATTAACTGCATTGGCAACTGGCAACATTACTTGTATTTGTTTTAACTGGCTATACCATTTGTTCATGTCATTTGTGTGCGTCATATTTCAGCTTAACGCATTGTTAACAATCTGATTAAAGTGAAAACGGCTAGAATTTAGGATAGACGATCTACAACTATCGATTTTAAGAGGGTTGGCGCATTTTGTTACCTCTCTCGCTCACACGGTACCAAATTTTTAAGAATATTAAGGACGCTGTTACAAATGGGTAGTCAAATCACTACTTTTTTACACAAAAGTATCTGCTTTGCAGTTTTGTGTAAAAAAGTAATGATTTGACTACCCATTTGTATCACCTGCATAGTTGATTGGCAACCGGTAAAATATTCAGAAATTCGTATAAAGATGCACCTTATGACGTATGCCACAACGCTAGTGTTTTGTTTCTTTGAAGATATTCTACTGTCCTATTGGTATAGGTATAACCCGATTTTTCTGTGTGCCGGTCAACGTCAAAATATTACAGTGTATGTATTTAAAATAACAATAACAACTTAACGAATAATATTATAGAACTATGCAGACGACACGAGTGTGTATTTAGACCGTAGCGTAGAGAGGAGTCGTCGGGGCGCTGAGGCAGTAAGCGGGCGCCGAATTCAATCATCTAACTAACCTGACGACTTTGACAACTACAAGCACACGGAAAAATCGGGTTATACCCCAGATTAATACAGATGGGACACACCGCAAAATCATTTAAATAAAAAGCGACTCTTGATATGACACATTAAAGTGCACATCGCTTATTACCTGCAGTTGTATTCACCTACAAGTTGCCTCTCTTTCTATCGCGTAACTCTTATACGCGCGTGAGTGAGTATCGAACTAACGTGCGAGCCGGCCGGGAATTGACCCAGTGGTATCGGCCCGCCGCGTACTTGTAGCTTCATACCTAAACTGCGGAGTGTCCCATCTGTATTAATCTGTGGTTATACGTATCATATTACCCTACGCAGCGTTAACATCAAAATTACCTTCCAAAGTGTTAGTTTATCTATTCGCGCGAGGTTCACAATGATATTGCAGCGATCGACTTAGAAGCGTCTGTTGTCTTCATTGTTACAAAGTGCGCTAAACTTCTTGGCCGGTCTGAGTCACGGGATTGCACAAATACATAGTAGTTTTAAATAAACGTGATGGTTGCGCAAAACATCTATTTCGGCAGTTAGACCGTAGACCTTTCGGAAAGCAGGCGAAAAAAGCGATGACAAACATGTGATGTCAGATTTTTTGTAAAGGCGATATACAGCATTTGAAAATGTTTAGCTTGTTCAATGACTCGTTATCAGCAAGTACACTCCTACAAGGATCCTTTGTCAAGGATCCTTTGATAAATGCGAAAGTGAATTTGTTTGTTTGTTACGCTTTCACGCTAAAACGGCTGAACGGATTTGGATGAAATTTGGCACACGCGAAGACCATGACCTGGATTAGGATACTTTTTATCCCGGTAGTACTTTCCCGTGGGATTTCCGACATTCACGCGGGCGGAGCCGCTGGCAAAAGCTAGTTAGATTATAAATTCCAGAGTCAATGACGAACAACAATAATTTTTCACGCGCCAATAAATGTTCATTTGTTTGTTTTTTTATTATTTCAAACATTTGCAAGCCAGTTCGAAATTTTAATAAAATCTTTGATATTTTATCTCCTTGGTTGCCATGTTTCGAAGTAAAAAGTTATTATTTTATTTCGTTCCATTTTTTGAAATTACACGATAGATAGTTTTTATATTAATTCGTTCGGCCACTAAACACGACAATTCGACCGGTAGGTACAGCATTTTCGATTTAAGTATCTCAAATAAAGTTTTCAAAATAATGCTCGAATTTCCAAGCATTATTGAGAAAAACATTTTTCACAGACAATATTGTGCAATGGGGAAGGTCGGGCAAAGCTAACTGTAGATGGCGTGATCATAGCTAGGTCCATAAGACCTATAATAAATTTGACATTTCGTTCAGTCATGACTTCATGAGTTTGGTTTTATTTCACTATTTCGTTATTTTCAGTTAATTAAATATTTTTAATCAAGTATTTGACATGGAAAGTGTCGGAATTTAAAACCAAAAATATTTCTTCGTAATCACTTTCTTCAAAATGTTTCGAACGTTTAATTTTAGGGTCTCTCGGGAAATGATGGACTCCAATCTCGGAGCATTTAGGAACACAACCACGCGTCATTTTCGCAAAAAGAAAATAAAATCAGTTGGAAACTAGCTCCGACAGCGCCATTTTGACAGTTCCCCATTGTTATGTGAAATGTATTGACAAAAAACAAGATGGCTGGGTTAGTTCCGATTTTGGCCACGCGCCTATAGAACCTTGTAGCGCTATGTGCTTTGTATTCAGAGCGGCCAATAAGTTCAGTGCATTTTTTACCTCCGTTGTCCGGTTCCGCCTGTGTGCGCCGTACGGAGACGCGGAGTAACGGATAGTACTGAGCGCGCATGTCCCAGTGGGGCGGCACGGGCGCGGTGTGCGCGCCGGTGTTCCCGCTGCTGGAGGTGAAGCCGCCGCTCGTGGGCGCGCTGCCGCCGCACCACCTGCTGCCGCCGCCGCTGCACGAACACCACCTCGTGAGTCCACGCGCCGCACACCTCATAGAGACACTGTCGGAGTCCCGGCTGGGTGGCACGCACCGCGATGTGCAAGGAGCCGTAAACAAATGAAGTGCTAATCTAACCTCTAAAAGAAAGAAAAAGAATATTTTATATTTGGAACACGCACAGGAACAGCAATAAAAAGAGAACATTAACACTAACAACATAATGAAAAAATAAAGACCTGTGCGAGGCTTAAAAGGCTCCTAAGACTAAGTGCAGCGACACATCTACCGAAGTACAACGACATTACGTCTGCAATGCATTTTGCCAACAAGAAGGCCAATTCTCGTACCATTTATTTTACTTTTGACAGTTCGAGTACTAATCAATTATTTCTTATATAGTTACAACAATCGACTTTATCTATGAAGACGTTTTAATCGATTTAACACATTGATATTTTATTTTATAAAGATGAAACAGCGTCCATGAAGTATTGCACTTTTTCGTCTATAGTTGCTTGTCAATAAATTTTAATAAGGAACTTAATAGGGGTGCAAAAGAACAAAAGCGTGCGTGCGTCAAAAGTAAAATAAAGAGTATAGAGGATTTTTTGACAGATTGAGTCCGAGAGTATGTATTGTGAACGTTCTTAAAATTACGGGAATAGCCCTTCAGGTCGAAATTACGCCGCGTTTAGATGTAAGCGTAAAAATCTGTTTCAGAACTTCGGCAATCTACGCCGTCTTCGCATCTTGTATAGGAACTATGACGCGTGATTCTCCACACGTGCAGTAGAAACCGAATACGTCGAAACGTACATTTCGGCGCCGACCTACGCGACGTTATCTTCAGCAGGTGTGTCGCTACGCCAAGGCTTGTCCCGTGTGTTTACACACAATCAACAACCAATCAACACGAACAAAAATCAATCAACACGTTCTGGCCCACCATATACAGGATGGTTCAAATAGTGACGTCATAAAAATATGTTTGGCGTGTAAAAGTGTTTGTACAAACCTACTTACAGAAAATAAATCATTTATCATAAAAAAATAGATTCCTCATGCCCAGGGGTATCCGAAAATACCTCATGTAAGTACTTATTTGTTCCGCGATTCTTGATAGTTTTCGAGTTATTTTAAAAAAAAATCAGATTTAAATTAAATTAGTTTTTTTTTTTTAATTATGTATCACTAACGTAAATTCCTCCTTTTCGATCAAAATGTTTGTATCTTAAATTAATGATAGGAAGATGATTATTTTGTCTGAAAGAATATCCCATAACAATAAACATTTTTTTTTTTTAATGTGAAAAAGCCGTGTAAAAATAAAGATGGATTTTTTTTTAAAGCAGTTAAGTACTATAAAATTTTCAAGAAATAAAAAAAAATCTAGAATAGTGGCGTACATGGTGGATTTTCGGATACCACTTGCGGACTGAGAAATCTATTTTTTTTTTATGACGTCACTATTTGTATGTCAGGCCAATCTGTTAGAAAGGGCGTTCTAGCAATTCATTTTTTTACAATTCTCCATGTACGAAATAAGTCTGCATGTAGATAAGCAACAGAAATCCGAGACACTGCCTGCCTAGCCGGGACCAAAGCTAGGGGCCTTCCGTAATATCGTCACGTCCGTTGTAATGAATGCTGAACCGATTCGATATAGAAATCTTTGAATCAAACACTATTATGCTACACCCGCCCCGTAGAATTGATAATACCAAAATGTTCGACTTTGCCTGTTAGTACTCGAAGATCTTCTAGTTAATACCTATGACGAGAACTCCATGAATTGTTCAGTATTTAAAACTCTTCTCTATGAGGTTGTGTGGACTGAGTGACGTAATGTGATTGGTGCTGCCCCAGAATCCCCTCGAATTGGATGTGTGGTGTCGAATCCCCGTAGCGGCCATGAATTAACCCTGTACTATAATAGATTTAGAACCCCGGTGATGTGGAGTGTAGGAATGATATCCTTATTATTTTGCGCTGCTCTCTTGCACCTTATGCTTGAAACTCATCGATATGTTCTTTCTTGTTTGCACGTACACCCTACATCTGTATCATTCTTATTCCAATGTTTTCCATATATCAATCCGTAGTGTAGCATTTAATCTTAGCACATTTGAAGCGAATGTAATTTATTATAGTTGTGTAGTGATAAACACATTCACATTCAAAGCTTTATCTGTTTGTTTTCTGGCATTGCCGAGATACGAGCGTATGTACTTCAAACTGCTCGGGCACTTTCAGCGATATTCAAGTTCTTACAAAACGTTCCTGTACTTGCACCTCTCCTTATTTTGCCTCTGCCTTGTCTATTCCATCGTTTTTTTTTTATTTTCCACACGAAAAATAATAATGGTGATTAACCATGGTCGCGCATGGCTTAACGTGATACAAAATTATATTTTAGAGTACAGTAAACATTGCCTTTTTGTTATTTAAAAGGTGCATTTTTATGGGCAGCACCATTCAAGAACTCACGACGTGGATTTAATTTTTTCTGAGATTGCTATGAAAATTCGCAAATCCTTTACCTTTTTTCCAATCTGATTCCGTAGACTTCACTGGTCCAGTATGTTTAATTCAGATGTTTTGAAGTTTTGTACAGAGTTTTATTTTTACAGTCTGAATTAATCATACGTCATGTCTAAATTGAAGTGAACATTGCGAATTTTCCTAGACTTTAATATTTACTTTGTAAAATCTAGTTTCTACCCAGGTAACCCTATCCAGCGATCCCATCCCGGCTATGTCAGAGAAGATGAGAAAACAAGCAGCTGGAGCTCTATAAATATATTTAAATTAATCTTAGCATACTTTTATGAATTTTGTTTAGAAAAACATTTTCAATGAATAAAGTATAGTTGTTTTATCTCACGAAAGCGGGCGAGCCATACTTGTATGTGTAAATGTCACATGCACATTGTCTTTGTGTGCGTAAGCTCGGGAGTGCGCTACCTGCAGGTACGCACACAAGAGCACGTGTCTATACGCATTACATCTACAAGTATGGCTCACACGCTTTCGTGAGGTAAAACAACTGTATCACACTGTGTATTATGATTTCTTCCTCCTTTGTATGAAACTTGTATTGTCTTGTAAAATATACTGTTTTCGTAGTATGTATACATAAAGATAATACTTTTCCAAATTGTATATTAATTTACATTTGTTTTAGTAAGTATCCTTACTAAAATATTTGTATGTAACGCAATATGAAATTGTAGATCTAAGGTTTGGATTGGGAAACTTAAATAATAATGTTAAAACCCAAGCAAAGTGAAATATTGTGATTGTGTATCTGTATTTAAATACCACAGTTAAGATCCTCTTTTATCGTTTTAATGCCCGGGCGCAAAGGGCAAAAAAAGTACCTACTTGTTTGTTGTTCGGTGTTTCAAAACAACTACAACAATCTTTTGCTACGCTACAAGAATCTTTTGGCGTTTCAATGACATTGACTGTATTGAAAAAACAAGATGGCGACGTTAGTTCCGATTTTGGCCACGCGCCAAAATATCGTTTGTACCGCTGTAAGAGTTTCGATAGTTTAGCATGTACAGGGTGTTTGGAAGCTGGGTGCAAAGCCTTAAGGGTGTGATAGTTGACACCATTTTGAGCATTTTCAGCCATACATGTCTTAGACGAAGTATGTTTTTTTTTGTTTTGTAAAATATAACATACCAACTTTAACTGGGACAAAGATAACAAAAAGATACTTCGTCTAAGACATGTATTGCTCAAAATGCTCCAAATATCACCGCCTTAAGGCTTTGCACCCAGCTTTCAAACACCCTGTAATTATGTTATGACATATTCAATAAAACCATTTTAATACAAAAACTCGGATACACAATCACATACCATTTTGCTTGGTAATAAAATACACAAACTTAAAACGTCACTAAATGTTCATATTCTTTTCTAGATGGGAGGCTTGGCTAAGTCACCACTGGCGGGCTTAGCCGCACTGGGTCTTGGCGGTTTAGGTCCAGCCAATGCTACCGGACTTAACCCTGCAGGTAAACAAAGCCTAAGTATGTATTACTATTTTTAAATCCATACTAACAACTTTATGTTTAATTGCTTTTGTAAATAGATTTTAAATAAAGATTTTGGTAGTGTCCAATAAAAATAAATAATTCTTAGAAGTAAAACTTTCGCTAAAACACGCTGAAAAGAACGCACTAAACGAAAAGCCCAATTATGAGGAGTATAATACGAACAGTTTTGACAATATACTAAGTATTATTTCTTTTTCTATAGTTTTGTAAAGCGCTTTGTCCACGAAAGCGGTCTTAAGCACCATTTACACGGTGCAAGTATATTGCCTGTGGCATACAATACATTTGAAGCAGCAATTAACTGGCACCGTCAAAACCACACGTACAATTATTGTTGCACGATACAGGCAAGTTAGTTGCCGTTCGAAACTGGTAAGTATAAAACAGCACGTATTTATAATTACACGTACAATAAAATCGCATTCAATTCTGGCATGAAAATTGTCTACCCGTCATTCAAACACGAGTGCGATGAGTGAGGGTGGGTGTGTTAACATAGAACGAAACAAGTTAATATGATCTTGAGAAGACGTTCAGTATTTAATTAAATATTTGGCCACGCAAATACGCATTACTTGAATCAATTGTACAAGGACGTACAACTCTTTGTTTAAACGAGGCAAAACTTGCATGCAATAATCGCCTTGTAATTTTATTGCCTTGGTGTAAGTCGCATGCAATTTTATTGAATGGCAAAACTTTCATTCAATTATTGTATGCCATTTTATGGACATCGCACGCGTGTAAACACTTGCATGCAATTCTTGAATGGCTATAATTGAACGTGCTTTATGGCATGCGATTATCGCTCTTGAAACGTTCCAGAAACTTGCACCGTGTAAATGGTGCTTTAGACTATAATATCGTTTTAAAAGTTACAAAACCGTAATAACAGTACGCCTCTGCAGCTGTTAAGAAGGCTGTCGCATTTTGTCACCTCTCTCGCTCACACGGGACCAAATTCCTAAGAATGTTAAATGAAAAGATGCTTTTTTGAAAAATATAATCAATATTGCAATAACTAATAAAATAATAATGTTAATTTAATAGGTAATTATTAAAAACACATTTTTATTGTGGCATTTATTTAACTCATCTCAAAAACAGATAATAATACTTATTGAGCTGAGTTTATTAGATAACACAGTAGAAATGTGTTTTTAATAATTATCTATTAAATTAATAATATTTATTAGTTCGCCAATTGATTACATTTTTCAGTAAAGCATCTTTTCATTTAACAATCTTAAAAATTTGTTCCCGTGTGAGTGAAAGAGAAAAACGCTGAAATATTTCGCTGTTATTAAAAAAAAAAAAAATCTGTTCCATACATTTTGACAGCGTAGGACTTTTGTAGGAAACAGGTGGTTTTTTTAATAACCGGCGAAAAGTAGCAATGCCAGAATATCCAGAATTGTGTACTGAATCCATGGTAACAGCACAGTCGTCCGACGAAGCCCGAGCGCAGTTCGGCGTACTTCGTTTGCAGCTCGGGTTCTCGTCGGACGACAGTATGATGTATAGACGGTGGTAACAGGTTGTGCGTTGATGTTCCTGTCACCCTGTATACTTTATTGTTTTCAATGTAAAAATTGCAATCTATCCTAGATGCTCTCCGAAGCTTTAAAGATCTGGGGGTCTACTCCCTAAGCACGAAGTCCGTAGTTTCAGCCTTCGTTACGGGCGTTTCCTACTCCGTATTACTTACGGACAGATGATTGGTTCGGGTCCCGAACGAAGTATGAATGGCAACACGATACGACAGTTGTACCTACTCCCGATGTGTTTTTGCCCTTCCGAAAAATTTAACTTTTACACTTGTTTTGATGGATTATTATGTCAGACGGACGGACGTACTGACTTAGGGAGTAGGGCCCCAGTCGTGGACGACGCGCTTTACAATTTATTCCGTAGTTAGTTCTAGTAGTGCTAGATAACACAAATAACACATAAAATAGGTACAGTTCAGATGGCTGCAAGCGTAAAATCAGGCCTTTAATGAAGACTCCTAATATCAACACTGTCTGACCTCTTATAATCATTACCCCAGCCATTTCCCAAGCGTGACTTTAGCTTATCTATATCATAGCTTTCTCGTAGTTTAAAGCGGTTATTAATAATCAAGTCTTATGTATTATTTTCAGCGTTAGCAGCACTAGCGGGCTCACAATTGCGCACTTCAAACCAGTCTCGCAACCAGCCCGCTACTAACCAACAATCGCATGAAATGACAGTGCCCAACGAACTGATAGGGTGCATCATTGGCAAGGTAAACACTGTTTATTTTTTCTTTACCGAGATCCCGTCAGAAATAGATTCCTTTAATTTAATCCATTAGTTAGTGTATCTACAGGCTGTAAGAAAAAAAAATCATTTATTTTGTACGAGTTGTGAATACAGACCCAGTCAGGCGCGTTACTTTATGTAATTTATTTCATCACCACTGCTCTCAAAATGGTGAAGGAAAACATCGTGAGGAAACCGGTATGTCCTAGAACCAAAAATTAAAAGACACGTGGCATCTACTAACCCACACTGGGCCCGCGTGATAGATTACAGCCCACTCTCTCTCGAAGAGAGGAGGCCTGTGGCCCAGCAGTGGGAACATTATGGGCTGATTATGTATTACGTAATAATTTCCAGTTATAGACCCAACTTAAAAAAAAAAAACATGTAATAGTAATGAGTAACAGTATGTCAGTTTTATAAAGATTTACGATCCAATGTCATATCGCGAAATGATTCTCATTTTGAACCTTACAGTAGAGGGAAAAGAGTTACGTTTCCTCTATTGTGTTGTGAAACGAGATAGCTGTTACAAAATGTAATCTTGATGTTTACTTTGCCTCTTAGGAACTTAGCATGTCTTTAAAAAATGTTAGTGCCTACACAAATCCCATATGTACTTTATTTGTATACATTGTGTTTTTTTTATATCCCATAACAGTAGGGTATTAATGACACCATCATTTTAAAACAACTTTTACTATAGGACTGAATTTGAAATCACAAAAAAAAAAACAGCGTTCGCATAACTCGTCAAAACGTAGAGAACAGCTGATTTTTTTTCGCGACTTCAGGTTCGGTCCTATAATAAAAGTTGTTTAAAATGATGGTCTCATTAATATCCTACACTGCTTTAGAGTTATGGGATTTAAACAAAAAAACACGTTGTATTTTGTAATCACGTTCTCGAAAACTGCTCTTAACGATTTCGATGAAAGTTGCATCGCCCACGTATGTACTTATGATCTAATATGTGTAAGCATATTGGCGAAAGACACGCTTGTAATCCAACCTTCTTTATCCAAATCCAAAATACAAAAATCTTTACTAAACTAAAAAAAAAATCTGTACAGGGCGGCACCAAAATCGCTGAAATCCGACAAATCTCCGGCGCTATGATCCGAATATCGAACTGCGAGGAGCGCGAAGGTGGAAGCACTGACCGGACCATCACTATTTCTGGCAACCCTGACTCCGTGGCTCTGGCCCAGTACCTCATCAACATGAGGTAAGTCGATACTAATCAACAAAAAAACCATTAATTCTTCCCCCCCTCCATCCAACTCCGCTGGAGTATTATTTTGCCCATTCATGTCCAGTGAACTCTTGCCTAGTCCACCCTTAAGGTCGATTTATTTTATGATCCCTCAATATTCCTCTGATTTATCTTACCTTATGGGCCGTTTCGAAATCGTTTTCGTTTTAATTGAAAAAAAAAGTTTGGCGTCTGACCCGAGTAATAATAGGATTGTTATTTAATTGTTATTTTTTGTTTATTTGACTGTTATCGTATAATTCATGATATTCGATGCAAACCATTGTTATTGGCCGATTAAAGAATTTGCAGTTGTCCAATCTGAAATGAGGCTGCCAACTACCGCATTTATCGTAGTGCACGTATCAAATGTAAGTAGTGGGGCGCGTCATTTCAGAGTGGACAAGCTATACCTTTGGTGGAATTCAATTTTATTTTACTCACAAACGCTCGGAAAGCCATTTTCTTTACTTTTTTATCTGTATGATTCTCTACAGCAAGTATCAGAAAGGTGTGGTCATATTTTTGGTAACTTTTTACAGACAATCAAACAGAACAACTTTCTCTATGAGACCAACGTCGTAATCGCGAAAAAATGATCTGTCACATACATTTGGGTCGAGTAGGTACTAAAGTTTTGTATGGGACAGTTGATAGTTTTTCCGCGATTACGATGTTGGTCCCATGGAAAAAGTTGTTCAATTTGATGCTCTGTACCACACCCACGAATATGACTACACATTTTTGATACTTGCTGTATACCACTGTTGGTTTTTGTTTAAAAAAATAATTTTTTTTTTGTTCATACCTTTTTCGACGATATTTGAAAAGTATCTGATATGAAAACCTCTTGGAAAAAATCCTAATCCTATACCTTGTTTCATATCCTGCATTTAATTAAGCCGCAATAACTGACTTTCTACTTATATTCTTAACTTTTAGTGACGACAAGGCACAACCGTCTTCAAAAAGGAGAAAGTACTGAATTCGTCTGTAAATATATTTTTATACTTACTTTAAAATTCTCACTAAGCTTTATAAAGTGTCGAAGGGGTGATATGTTCTTGTTCGTGTCGGCATGAATCGACACAGCTGGGCGGAAAAATATACAGGGTTGCTTTTAAAATGGGGAAGTGATGGCGGTAGCAACCGTATCGGCCATAGAAGATTCAATGACTGTACAAATTAATTAATTATTAGCAAATACTCATACCAAGTGAGAGACTTGTGTGGAATTTAGTATAAAGGCGTGTAGAATTGGTTGATATTGCAGTTTGTGGTTACATGACAAGCTAGATTAATTAAAATTAAATTAATTTTGTCTACATACTAACGTCTTAAACATCTCTGGATGTAAGTACCAAGTCTACCTGCTAAGTATATTTTGCTAACACTGAATCTGCAGAGGATTAGATAATTTATACAGGGTATAATTTTAATCATCTTTATCCTCTTAATTCGTCATTGTACTCATCATTATGAACAACTTTTATTATGGGACCAATCCCGAAATCGCGAAAAAAAATCAGTTGTTTCCTACATTTATGTTCGCATAACTGTCTCAAAATGTAGGGAACGGAAATTATTATTTTTTCGCGATTTCAGGTTTGGTCCCATAATAAAAGTTGTTCATAATGATGAGTACAATGACCACTAAGAGGATAAAGAGATGATTAAAATTACACCCTGTAGTGCTACTAAGACTTTAGTACTTTACATTATTTGTCATGTGTAGGACTTGCTCAACTATTTATTTAATTTAAATAATAATAAATTCGTGAAAATCTCAATGTGAGATAATTTCATCACTCTTTTGCTCATCATTCCATGCCCCTTTTCCGATAACACGTAATAATAATCAGTAACTCGACGTATTCTTATTTATAACTTGCAGGAAGTCATAGTAGGGTTAAAATGCAACAAATTAAGCGACCAAATGTTTCTCCGAAGTTCAATAGTTTTCGAGTTAGTTAGATTTTCCGTTTTTTTTTTTTTTTTAATTAAAAATTCCAGATTATATATATCATTTGAAGCCAATTTAAAAATAATTTACGGCGCGACAATACTTGAAGTTATTATCATAGCTGATGCCGTGGCAGATCTTTGTTAATAATTAAAAGTTCAAAAATGTGTAAAACTTTGGCAATGATCACTAATTCAACATTTTATTTTTCGTAACTTGACTTCATACGTAATAAAAAATGTTCTACTCTAAGTCACAAAACTGTTGAACTTCGGTAGAACATTTGGAGCCTTAATTAGTTGCATTTTAACCCTACTATGACGTCATGTAAGGAATACGTCGAGTTACCAGTAACCCTGTATATTCGATTTTGCCGGCCATCTGTACGAATGATGCCGACCCGAACATGCGTGTAGCACGCCTAATGTTTAGGTTGAGTTTTGTATAGATATTTATATTAAAATATTACAAATTATGATTTTTTCTTACGTATATTTAGACCAAAATCGGGTGAAATTGTTTTATTCCGAAATAAATACTTTGTTTTATGTCTTTGCAGTTTGATCTTTACCGAGCGTTTGTTAGTGATACTTATTGTAACAACAAAAACTTAATTTAAGTAAAAAAAATCGTCATTTGTCGCCAAAAGTGATCGAGGTTTGAACTTCGAAAAGGGCAAAAATTATGTCAGTATGATTTATAATCATATTTTTTTAAATTATTAAAACGTCGTAAGTAGTCTATTCTAAGACATTCGATAGCCTATCAAATGTAATTCCATAATTATGTAACCAATAAAGACATACTTATCGTCATCTGCCTAGCCTTTTCCCAACTATGTTAGGCTCGGTTTCCAGTATAACCGGAACCGGTAATTTACCTCCACAATCCAGTTACTGGATAACACGGCTCCCATTGGTAGAAGTGGTTGTCTGAATGTCGGCCTTCTACAGCCTTCTTCGACCCGTAATGTCAAAATATCTATGAATGACAGCCAGGACCAATGGCTTAACGTGCTTTCCGAGGTAAGGAAATCTTGGAATGTAATGGATGGTTAGCCATCCACGGACCGACCTCAGCAAGCGTAGTCTAATCTTCCATCGACCCGGGCGGCTATTATTACTTAGCCACGAGCTCCTCCGACTGAGCCAAGCAAGCCTCGGGGTTGGACTTTACCATGACGAAGACCAAAGTGATGACCAACAGCACTAGGCGCTACCTAGCAGTGGGGGTGTGGAAATTACATATCCATATCCTTGTAATGACCCTTCGACCGAATAGTCTCTTTCCAGGCAAGGCAAGATAATGATGTTGCTAGATGCACCAAAAATGTCTGCATTAGCTATTGAAAGAAACAATGAATTTATCCCTCCACCTTTCACTGAAGGGAATGCTGACCCTCGGATATGAAGCGCAGGCTTAGTCACTTGGTCGTGGTTTGCCAGCGGCCAATGTAACGCAGTATTTTGAGAGTTAAACTTAATTACCGAACTCGATACTGCGTTGCCGTACAGCTGGCTGAAGTAGAACTCAACCACACAACCTAGAAGGAAATGCCACAATGAACTGAACTCCTATTGTAGCGTAACATGGGATATAGGCATATGTCCAACAGTAAACTTAGACTTTGAATCGTATTCTGTAACTTGATAGTTGGAGGGATACCAGTTTCTGACAAAAAAATATACTGGGATAAAAAAAAATGACCGAAATTGTAACGTTTTAATGCATCGTTTTACAAACGCATTTGGGTTTTATTAAATCTATTTTTACCATTATTTTTGCAAATTCGTTCACTACCCCAACACTATTATAGTTTTTGTATGGTAACATTTTTTTTGTTTCGAGCTGTCAAGTTACTGAATAAGATTAAAAGTCTAAACTGTGATAGGTAACGAATGCGTGGATTGAATTTACTTTTTTTTTTCTGAAACGTCCCATGTTTCACTACGAGTAACTAGTAAGGCCATGGCACATTTTCACCCGACTTCATAAAGGAGGTTCTCAATGGGTCTGTCCTGGAAGCTTCGCCGCAAGAGAGCGCTGTGTGTTTGTCACTTGTCAAAGTCATCTTGAAGACAAAGCGACCAATCGGCGACAGTGTATTTCCTAATACACTGAGCACCGTCTCGCGGCAAAGCTTTCAGCAAGGAACTCCGTTGACAGCTGAATGAAACTAGGAAACATTTAGCGCCATCTACGCGGAACTAATTTGACAGTTGTCTTCTCTATTCCATAAATTAATTTTAGAAAGTCATACTTACAAATCTTTTTGTAAAATGTTTATTTTGAGCTTAGATTAAATCACAGGGTGGCAAATGCTATACATTTTAATTTCTTACTATTCAGCGCCGTCTATCTACGAGAACATAAATTAAAAATGAACAGTGTTGCCAGCGTACATCCATGAAGCAATTTTTAGTACATTATAGTAGAAGTGTACGCGTATAATCTTTGATTTTGATATTTTTGAGTTAGTTATTATTTTTCGTATTTTTTTTTGCATTTGTGAAAGGTCTCCGATCATAGTATTGTATTAATGTTTTGCTCTTATTGATCAAAAAGAAACTATTAGTAGAATTTACAAATATGAAATGACTACACAGCCACAGGGTGACAGGCTGATGTTGACATTTCATTGCAAAAAATTTCTGCGGTTGCGTTGCGAATATTTTTGTAAATATTTCGTTTGCTTGCCAATTTTCAGTGTAATTTACGTCAAGTTTAGTTCGTTGCTCCGTATTTAGTAAAAATCTTGGAAGATAAACGTTCCCATCGAAATCATCGAATGTCTACTTTCTAAATCACCACGACTTGAGCCCCCCGTGCTCCTCGGTGATTTAAATGCTTAGGCCCTCCAAGTGCTCTGTGGGCCCTCCGTAAATAGGAGTTTGGACCATATTATTTAAGTGTTTAACTCCGCCCTTAAGACGACCACTGACCAAGTGTTTTGTGTTTATACTTAAATAACCATGTCTCGAAACAATGTTGTGTACCTACCTGGCTGCCCAGTCATCAAAGATGACGGTAAATATGATGTTCTTTTTCAATCTACGCAATGTATTGCTGGTTTGAGTTTGAGTGCAATGTTTTGTTTTACATAATAAATATGAACATGCAAAATTGGTATTTATTTTATTATCCTCGAAACAACAAGTTTAGTGACGAATTAGCGTTACCGAGTTGAATAATGTAGAATGGTTGAAAATTCTGTTGTAGTAAAACTAAACCTAAAAATTTAAAATCCAGTTTGTAGAACTTTCAACCATTCTCCATTAGACAACTCGGTAAAGCTAATTCTACTTGGTACAATATTATTTATGTAGCTATGGTAACGCACCACGTGACATTGAATAGTGTATGTCCCCGTAACTAGATGGCGTTGCCTAAGAAAAGCTTAAGTTGCCAGTCTATCTCAGTATATATAATAGTAGTCTATGGATTAAATTGTATAAGAAATGATGAGCTTAACTTTAAGTCGAATATTTAGAACGGAATCGCTTGTAGTTTTAATCGAAAAGCAATAACTTTGGTTTGTGTCGTAAGACTTTTTACCGAGCGTTTGTAAGTGATAAGGATTTTATAAAAAAAATTAGAAAGAAAATAGCGATATATGGTTTAAGTATACCCATAACTAAAAAAAAAAAAATTACTAATACGTTAAAGGTAAAGAGAGATAAATAATGTATGTTGAAAAACATGAACGTTTGCTTAACTCGGGCCAGCGCCGCCACGTCGCGACCGCGTGCACTCGAATAGGCCCAGAGGTCGCCTGACCCTATACAACATTCCTGTCCCGCTCCGGCAGTGTGGAGCTTCAGAAGGCGAATCTGGAGGGTAGCTCGACCAGCGGCACCGCGAGCTCGTCCGCGGCTAGCCCGCTCGCGTCCGCCATCCCGCTCGCGCAGCTGCTCAGCAAGACCGGCGCACTGGGTGCGCTCAGCTCGCTCTCGGCGCTCGGCGGGCTAACAGACCTGCTGAGCGGAAGCGCGCAGCCCGTGCAGACCACGGGCGTGCACCGCAGTCACAAGTCCTTCAACCGCCGCCAGGATGACGACGCGCCTGCTAAGTCCTCCAAGGAAAGGAAGTACAACCCGTACTAGCCGCGCAGGCGTTCTACGACGTAGGCAGGCTGCGAACGCGGCTCGCACTGCTATCGAAGTGACCGCGATCGTGACATGGAAGGAGGTGGTATTATAACTGACCCAGTAACCGATACGAACAAAATGTGGGCCAATACGTTCCTGATGATAAAATAAATAATCCTACCCACGTTGCTATCAAAGTTTGTATGAAAAATCTTATTCCATGAGTTAATTAACTTGAAACTTGGCACGAATACTAACACAAATATATTATCAAGTTTTTCAAAACTACCCTTTTCAAAGAGGATTTTAGTGATGTAGTTTGGAATCTTAATCTCATTTATTCATTCATTCTTATTCTTTACTGTACACATAATATTACAACATTTTATGAACAGCTTAACGGGCGGCCGATATAACAAATTTTCTTACACCAAAACTTACAGATAATAGTTCCAACAACTAAGAAGCATAAATTCTAAAAACTATTCAGAATAGCATCTAGCCTAGATCCACCTTCACTCCCACTCCGCGGGAATTGTAGACCAAAACCCTCTAGGGAAGAAAAATTACGCTTAGAGCAACTCGAAAATTAATGAAAGTAATGTTTTAAGCATAGCAACTTAAACGCCCAGTAGACTTATAGCCGTTTGATAAAGCTCATTGATAGAATCATAAATGGAATCACTGAAAAACCTAAGACTTTTTTATGTTTTTCATTTTATAATGAAAAACAAGAGAAAGACCGCTGGTCATCTCAGGACGAGGCCTTCACCTGCTACTAAGACGGGCTCTTGCTACAAAAACTGAATGCGTTACAATAACTATAACAATAAAATGTAACAAAAAAAATAATAATAATCATAATAGTTTAAGAATAGTAAAGTAACATACTTAATATATTATTATTGATTATTTAAATGTAATTATAGGTACTTTACCTATAGTAAAATTTAGTGAGATTGTTTTTAAAAAAAGGGAATAATTAAGAATTAGGAATGTTATAGTATAGTGTAGTTTTTATATTATGTATTTTTGTAATTCAAATAGTAAGAAATAAAAGGCTATTTTATTTTATTTATTTATTTAAGGACAGCTAATGTAAAAATGCGAGCTTAACCCATAATTTGGCGAAATCAACTTAGATGTACGTAATATTGACAAAAATAAAGATTAACGAAAATCGAAAATCAAATCCCTTAGGATTATTTTCTTTCATCATCAGGAATCTATTTGCACACAGTTTGTTGGTATCAATTACAAGGTTTTGATCCGTACGAGTTTTAGACCTTCTCCTTTGTTACGTACTTTGAAATCATGTAACTAGAATTGATATGTAAGAGTGAAGTTAGTGCTTAGTATCGTCACTATACGGACCCGCTGCGGGGTACTGTGGGTAGTCGTAACACGTCACTTGGTGGAGCTCGCGTGTCTCGCATTAGACTATCAGTCAAACTATAGATTGGATATTCGGATGCATATTTACGTTTGAGTGTTGGAATTATAGAATGCACTTTTGTATCGACAAAACCCCTGGATTCTGGGATCGACAAATTTTGAGTTCTGATTAGAGAATCGAATGTAAGTATATTTACTTACGTTCAGGTGTTGGCTATTATGGAATGCACTTTTCCATACATCGATAATCTCTAATCAATCTCGGAATCTCGCGATTCCGTAATTGATAAATTTAGTGCTTTTTCACTATAGAATCGAATGTTAGCTAACATTGTAAAGTAGGTTGCCAAAGTGACATAGCAAACATCAGGAGAAGTAATGTTAAAAATTCATTTATCCCGGTATTTTTTAAATAAATAAATAATAAGTACCACACATTTAAGAAGACGTTTCCATGGCATGTATCCGATTAGTTGTGCATTCCTGGATTGGCTCCACTATATTTTTTTTGCGTATCACTTGTGACACATCCAGTAAACACAGTTTTTGAGAAAATACCTATTTCCAAAAAAATCTACTTATTTTCGAAATAAAATTGACATTTTACCACATAAAATAAGAATTATTCGTATATTGTTTTAAGTTCAGACAAAGTGACAGCGGATTTTAATGGTTTTAGTATTACAATTGAATGTTTTTAAGTTTAATTCATTTTTTTATAGCTGCTACCGTAATGAACTCAATGGGGAGCCACACGCAAAGCTGTTTGTAGATGGCGCTCTGAACGACTGTACATTGTTTTACAAACAAATCCATACAATTTGACAATCGTTCGTTATGTCAAATCAATGAAAAAAGGACAGTCGATCATGTGCCACCTAGCGTAATAAAAAGTTAGTTTTCCTCCCCATTATGAAGGAAATAATAATAAAATTAAATTAAATGTAATAAAGTTTAATTTGAACTCTTTTATGATCGTTCGTTGGTAATCGAATATAAGTGCCGCCAACGTTTGACAGTTGTCACTTTATTTCTTCTCTCACATTCGAGAGCGTTATTATTATTTCTTTCTCAATGCACACTTGATTCCCATCTCACTTCTGACATTGGCAGAATGGTCGAAGTCCCCGTCTTCGTGTTCTGCTGCGTTATCTCCCAATCCTGAAGTGTGTTGGACTCTCGTGAGCCCCTTGTGTGCGCTGTACCACAGATTGAGGTTTTTTTTCTCGCCTCCTATTGATTTGTTGGTTTAAAAAATTACACTAAAAAGGGTACATTCTACCAAAAATAAAATAAGATACTATAAATAAGATACTATAAAAAATAGATGGGCATAGTACAGTGCTTCCAAAAATTAACTTTAGGTAAGTAAATATGCATCCGATTATCCGATCTCTGGTCATAACGCTACGTTCTCGAAGACAGTCATTATCTTCATTATTATTATGTTTAAGAATAAGAAACGCAGTTCTTTGTTATTTTGGGGAATCTGGTTTCATCTCTTCTACTTTATTTAATATATTGAGACACTTTTGTTACTAAAACACCTAATCTTGTAATGGTTCTTTGTTTAAGGCTACGTGCACGAAAAAAAAACATTATGTCAATGTCTTATCTCATTGTGAGAAGGCTTTAAATAAGTAATTGAAACGTTATGTCTGTGTGTCTAAATAGTACAGTTTTCGTGGCGCGAAATCATTTGTGTCAGTTACCGGGATAAATAGTAGCCTATGTGTTAATCCAGGGTATAAGCTATCTACATACCAAAATTCATCCAAATCGGTCCAGCCGTTTGAGCGTGAAAAACCTAATGAAGACATTTTATTAGAATAAAATAAAATTTTGATTGTATTTCAAGGATAGCTGAAAAAAAATGTGTGATTTTTAATTTTTTTGAAATGACTGACTTGGTTTTTATTCGAAAAATGTTTTTTTTTTTTTTCAATTAACATTATCTTTCTGTTTTTTTTTATCGAAGTTGAAAAGTGGTGCAGCCACGTAGACCGTATGATATTTTTTTATTTGTTCAAAATCAAAAGTAGTTTGTAGTAAAAGATGATCAAACGTGAGTCTCGCGTCATTTTTTGGAAAACGTGTTGCAAAATATTAGTTGATCTTCCATGAATACTTAATTTATTAAAAAATACCTTTCAGCCACACGCAAAACAAAGAACTTGACTTTTCAAATCATAAATTATTTTGTTTAAATTATTTTTCTCTTTCTCACAAACAATGAACAAAATTGATAAAAATCGGTAGATTTCGTGCACGTCCCCTTAACAATCTTATTTGTATTGTACTGTTGTAGTAGTACTCAATAATCGCTCTAGGTTTAAAGTATTTGAACCACTTTCAATATAAAACACCTCATATTGTGTGGACAAAATATTATTGGTTTTCTATTTAAAATTAAATCAATACCTATTTTTCAGTGTCGGTTTATAAGTATGACTGAGCTAGAGACAGCTTTTGAAATGACGAAAGAATTAAATCAAACTTATTATAAAAAAGACCCCGATTTTTTATAAATATTAAAATATGACTAAAATATCCGGGGAATAAAAAGTCATCATTAAAAATTAAGTAAGTAAAATGAAATAAAATCGCGATGGTAATACTTAGTACATAATAGTTATGTAAAGTTGCACGATGGACTTAACGACGAATAATTAAAATGAATACGACTAACGACAACTAGGGATCTTGACAATAGTAGAAGTACGTAGAAGCTAAAGGCTGTAGAATATACAGAGTGCTTTGCGTTCAGATGTAATGAAATGTCTATTTGGAATCAAAATACAGGGTGTCACAATCAGAAGCGTACATCAAACGATACTTCAAACTAGACATTCTAGAAAACTGATGCTGTAGTTATTTTGTAATTCGCCTCATTTGTACACATTCATTTTAACATAATAAAGAAGTATTGTTTGATGACAGTACCTCTGTACACATTTTAAATGGAAGATCAAGTTAGATTTTTTGACAGAATTATTGTAATAACAAATCACATTTTGGTTTAATTATTTCAGTTTACGACTTTATCTATTCGTTGCTAAATAAAATTAATATTCCTCAAAACCTTTAGACACATCTTAGAAATCAATGAACTTGGCTTTGTAAAACTATAAATTAAAAAGAAAAATTTAAAAATATCAATTATGTATGAATGATGTTTTTATTTGGTAATGATGTAAGTAGTTTATAGTTTTATAACGCTGACCGATCGTCTGTGTATGACTTTAATTTAGTAAACACCAGGAAATGATTTGTTTGTAGTTGGTATGAGTCGTTCTATTTACGCCAAATATATTCCAACAGGAATGGGAATGTTGGATGTTTTTTTTTATTATTTATTATACATTTATAGCTACTTATGATTCTATCCCAAGATTATTATAAGTAGTTTGGACTGTTTTATATTTAGGTGACCTTATTAAGTATAAGGCAGGCAACGCCATTACGTTAGACATAGCGAAGCTATAGCAGATTAGTTAGGCGATGGCGTTGTTTTGTCACTACATTATTTTATTAATTAGTGCGAATTTAAAATTGAGGTCCAATTCGTATGTTTCTAAATGTAGTTCCGTAGAGAATGCAGATTGTTTAGCTGTCAACATATTTTTTTTTATTTGTAATAAAAATCATGTTAATTTTAAGGTAGTAAACGTTTTCGTATTCGTTTCAGGTTTATATTACTCGCTAGAATCGTTAAGCAAAAGTGTATTGTTTTAAAGTACATCTTAATAAAAATAATAATAGTACGCGTGTGTTTTTCATTGATTAAACTTTTGTCTGGCAGAGCGCGGCTTAGTCTTAAGTGCAGGTAACCATGTGTACGTAACTGTTCCGAAACACAAAGCTTCCTTGGAGACCCACGCCACCATCCTGCCCACCCACCGGCACCAAATATTCCCGTGATACCTGAAATGCTGAACTTTGCTCCACGTGTACTATCCTACTGCTCAATGGATCATCCAATATCCTGGTAAGAGATTTCCTTACATTTAATTTAAATCCTAGTGTTTCCACGTTTTAAACTTACTTGTTTCTTTGAACGGGTTCACAATAAACCTGTTACTGCTTTATCCTATGATCTCCATTTCCATCCAAGCTGTTATTTGAAGTTGATATTTTGAAACCCAACACGAACATTTAACTCGTTTATGTCCTAATGAATGGGGTGTTACAGATTGTTATTTTGTTAATTGAACAAAAATATGTCGGATGGTTTGCGGTGTGAATGAAGTGAATTAACGTTAGTATATAATGTTTTCCAGGATCACGATGGAGACAGCCGGGCTCCCACTGCCGGGCTACCACTACATCGCTCCGAACCACATCGTGAAGGCACCGATCCATTGAATGGGGCTCCGCGGCCAGAATTCCGGCGTTGCGTACAAATTGTACAACACTGAACGCACGTTTCTGATGCAGCCGCAATACGGAACTCTGGCTCCGATATATTTCTTCAAATGAACGTGACCAAAACAATCTCTTTAAGACGAGGTGACGCTATTGGCAACACATTAGATCCACGCTGAATGTATGTTTACATTTGTTACGAGTTTATAAGTATTTTAGATATTCTTATATTTATTCTCCACTGTATTTGATTGATTGGAGCAGAACATGTCAGTGATTTATATATCAGTAAGACCTGGGGAAGGGGTTTGAAAAATTATTATTATAAAAAAAACTTACGACTGACATTTTAAAATTTTTGCTAATCCGTGAACAGTGAACATGTAATATAACTTCACAAAACACTTATTTAAATAGTTAAATATTTATAATAATTTGTCTGGTTCACTGCTCACGGCTTATGAATTTATAACAAAGTGTGCAACAGGAGTTAGCTAAGCTGATCGAATTTACTATGGATTTAAGCGGTTGAGTGTATCAATTGTCTATTGGATTTATTTTCCATTATGATCAGTACCGACCACAAGTAATAATGTTCAAAGTAAGTTTAATCGAGTGTCGGCATACATAAGATAGGAGTAGATGCGTTACAATCGACCTCGGACCCGCTGACGTAGCGTAGTGTTAGATTAGCGAACAGAGCGAGAGGGTTTAAAGACAATATTTGTAAATAAAATAATCGTAATTACCTGAGAATTAGGTGTTACAGTAACAGTTGCGACGCTCGGACGCGGCGCGGCTATACGAAACCGATGGGATCAAATCCTTTAAGAAAACTTACTTTAAAAACGAAGACAGAGGAGAAGATAACATTTCAGTATATCATTTAAAATCGTCTAATATCACAAAAAAAAAGACGTTAGGTATAAAAATAGTGTTGCTAAATGTGATAGTCTTCTAATTTATTTTACATTTGAACTATTAAGATCTCTAACGTATACACAATGTGTAGGATACATCGGCTACTGGAAATTTTAAGTCGAATAATTAATATTGGTCTAGGGATCAACGCCAAAGATTGTTAAAGTTTGTTTAACATTAATGATGTTGTGGATTTATGCTAAATTATTCTGAGAGTAGTTAATGTCTAGTAATGTAATGTAGAACGGTTAATTTGAATTATTTTATCACCCTCTCCAGACTGCTCATTGTATTTAGTCTTAGATCAAAATATAGTCCTGTGGTAATCAAATATTTCCAAAAAAGTAAAAAAAAAAATACACTTAGTATAATGTAGGGTAAGATAACTATAGGACCACTGTATTGAAAAGCTTCTCAGTGAAATATCTTTCTATTTGCTTAAAAGTCGAATAGTGCCAAGTCACGATGAATATCGAGTGCCAAAATAATTGAATTTCAACTTCGTAACTAAGGCATATGTGTGAACTATGCATGTATTTTAAACATGGTATATGGTAAAATAACAATAAAAGTATAAAGTTAATAGGAACTACGTAAGCGATTACTGTATTATCCACTACTTATTAATTTTGCACCCTAGTTATAAGATTAAGCAATTAGAATTAATATTCTCGAAACATATCCCGATAACATATTTCCCAAGTCTTCCCCTGCAGTATTTCAGTAATAATGATTGTGCCAAAGTTGTGTCTAAAATTTAATTATGTGTATTTTAATGTGACGTCGATAGTATTGAAAATTAGTTTGTATTTCGTTAAAATCGTCGGTCGATATGCTAGTCAAATTGTTCTGAAAGTAGAAAAAAAATGTAAGAAATTCTATAATGCTAGTCAAAATTTGTTTATCTATCGGTGTTTTTGCGTTATGTAAAAAAAAAATATTAAAAGTTTATTTTATTTTGTTTGCACCTCTCTCAAAGTTTTAACTATTTTTGTGTGCTTGAAGTAAATTAACGTAGCAATAAAATTTTTGATAAAATCAATTATTTATAGTCTATTAAATTGCAATTAAGACAATGTATAGAGCTTCGTAAAGTAAGTACCACACAGGTTAACATAGAATTACTCTATAGATATAAATTTGTGAAAAGATAATTTTGAAAAAAAAAATAGTAATTTACTAAAGAGAAGAGATTTCATAGCTGTGATTAACGTTTGAGGTACACTTGCACTTTTGTGCAAGAGCTACGTCAGGATGTCGTGTATCGCGTATCGGATAGTGATGCAGGTAGTAGTCATAGTACACGCTTGTAGTTCAGAGAGTGAACACGGGGGGCGCGGGCGTCGCACAAGCGATGCACGTTTTATATAATAATTGACAGGTTATTGTAACGCAAAATCTTTCTGATAAGGAAGTATCAATTCATCGGTGTTGTCAATGATACAATGATAATTAATAAAAATTTAGGTCAATGCAATTTTAAATTATTAGTGAATAAATAATAATTAGTCATAATTTTTCATTATATCCTTGTATTATTACGTTCAGTTGTAATTAATAGTAATCACAGCAATCGATATAATCTTTATTATACTCATTATGTAATTAAATTATACTTAGCAATATTATTATGATTCGTATTGTTATTGTTATTTTCATTTGCTCAATTTTGTCAATGTTGACGTAAGCTAGGCTGCGAAATGAGTTTAGTTTGTTTTCTGTTGTTCGATAAGCAATATTTTAATTTAGTGTGCTATGCACATCGTACTCATTTGTGCGACGTAAGAATACATTATATTACATACTTATGGAGCATCTTTATTACATTAGTACCCAACTGATAAGGCGCGTCGTGAATCTTCGTTTGCACAGAAAAGAAAGTATGGCCCCGAAGATGAACGACAATGCTTAAAACTTACAATCAACCTTAGGTCACTACTGTAAGGTTCATAATACACTGCAGCTGTTAGTTCCGTCTCACTTGCAAGTATGGCGGCTGTCAAGCGGCGCGCGCTAACATGGCGGCAGCTACCGACCAATAGCGGTACAGGAAAAAGCGTAGAGCGTGCCGATTGGTCAATAGCATTTCCCGCGCTTTGAAAATTCATCTTCTGCGCAGGTACATCGATAAGCCATATTAGTTGGTTATTACTGTACTTACTTTTAGTCGCACCAAATATGCTATAGGCAAGATACGTAAGTCATTATGTTACTTATTGTATAGATATAATCACTTACTACATAATTACAATTAATTATGTTACTCTTCGGTCAATTGCTCGACATTTCTTTCATTTCGTGTCTTTTACGTATCGTGCCGTATAACATATTTATTTAATTTTAACAAACAGTTAATTATGTTGATGAATTTAATTAATTGGGGGGTTTTTAAATACAGGAATGTTTATTTAGGTAATGTTGAGAATAGTATCACTGTGCCATCAAAAGTATAAGAGATTTGAGTAAGGGCTAGGGAACTCGAAACAAGCATACATGGTTGAAACTATGCCGAATACTCACGCTGAAGTACTTACATAGTTAGTCCGTGATTCCGTATGTTGTAAGAGATTTCAATTAAATGATTATTTACTGTATAATCAGATATCAGTTTTATCCTCGTTATTTGTATGTTTCAAATAATCGTAATATATTTAAGTCACTAAACTAAAAGTTAGTGCCTTTTGTTTTTAGATTTTCTTCAAATTATTTTAAACTGTAAGTTGTACGATTGTGGACTTCTTTTGGATCGTGTTATGAATTATATAGCCTTTATTGACAGGGTCAGACAGCGCTGTATAGAGTAATTACATTCAATCTTAGCAAATATTTATAAATGTAATAGTGAATTTCTTTACAATTTTCGTGTTTGCACAGTATTTGAAGTTCTTATTGCACCGTTTTCGAGAATCCCTTGCATTTTACGGTTAATAATATTAAAATTTGACATTACTACATTCTATACTTAATTAAATATTTTGGATAAATGCTTACGATGCAATCCACTTCGTTTGCAAGTTTATTGGTGACATTATATTGCTAGTATTACATTCATAATACATAATATTTTGCTATGTCCTAATAAATATATATCCAATATACTTATGACAGGTTCTACACGATTGGGTAAAAAGGTTGTGTAATTTATTATGCATAATTATACAATATCCAATAATATTATATTCGCTTCATCCCTTTCTAAGTACACTACGATTATATTAGACAAAATATTCATCTTTTTAATACTACACTTTCGTAGTGAACAGGGTAACATGATACAGAGGATTTCATCATATCTTCACATTATCTACACAGCTATATAGTTCAATATTGTATGTATTCCGAATACCCTTATGAATTATGATAGAAGATATTTTTATCAATTGATTTTAAATCTTCAACTATAAATAAACAGAATAATGATGTATGTGCTATGCGGGTACGACAGATCGTACTACATGAAATGAATTGTATGGTAATATAAATAACATTCGTAAGGCGTGTTCTATAAAGTATACGAACACACATACTGTGTTTACAAAATTATCAAAGTAGATCTGCTATTTTATTTTCTGTCATATTGTGTATGTGCGTAGGCTATTAATTTCACAGTTTCGACACCTGTTTAGTATTAAAGTTAATAGTAATTATTGACTGAGTATAGTTAAGAATTGTAATATCAAAAAAACAACAAAAATATCTGATGTTTTTGTTTCACTGCTGTTATTTCAATAAGCATTTAATTTTTGTATTCACTATGATTAGTAAACGTTATAAAAGTCTATTGTTCTTTAAATGTTATTTGGATATTAATACATAGACTTTATTGGTTAATGACAATGACATAAATATACTGACATTAAGTTTTGGAAAGCATGGTTAAGATGATTGAAAATGTGTGTATTGTGATCTCTAACGCGGCTATGTGTCTAGTCAATCTAATGTACTGTTATCGGTACTGCTGTAGCAGTTCCTTCAATGTTGATATATTTATGGCGCTGACTGCCACCAACATCATAATATGCCATGCAATAATACCCGTACCTAATTAAAAGTTAGATGTAACTAGAAACAATTGATGGTTGGATTCACAGCGTCGGGCGACATTGCGGTACTCAGTGAAGTGGGCTGGCGTGAAGATAACACTGCTTCCTGTAGAAATCAATTTTATTGATTGGATTTCACAGGCCTTCAATAATATTGATGTGAGCAGCTGACCGCTGGAGGCAGGCTGTAGGGAGTGCTCGGTAGTTGAGCCTGTATTAACGTACGTATTGTTGAGAGTGAGAGCTTATCATAGTAATAAATTGGTTGTGCGGATAATTCACGTAGCGTTCGTTTGCCCGGATGTCGCCGAGAATAGATAGGTAATGTGCATAGTATAATAATAAAGAATAACATGCACATATTTTTATCAAATCTGATAAACGATTTATTCTTTACTGCTTCTTATTGTATTGCAGATGCAAGATGTCGTGTAATCTATATTATGTTCTCACAACTCTAGATGTTCACATGTCATATCTTTCGAATATCACTGTAATTATCTACATATCTAATCGTTTTGTGTATTGAATTGATTAAATGTTATGAATATAAATGTTGTACTCACGGTTACAGTATACTGTCATGAGGTTCATTTCAATATGATATTAATGTTTGTTTTCATTATGTTAATTCAATAAAGTGTGTAAATAAGATTTGACTTTAATTTATTGGACAACCTAACGACGTTTTATGGAATTGGAGAAATAGCTTGATATTATTCTATTTTGGGACAGAGAATTTACCAAATGTCTTTCAAGTAGGTAGGTACCTACATAACTACCTACACACATGCAACATATACCTATCTCACGCACAATGGTCCACATAAAGGACTAAGTACGGAAACCATACCCTCTAACATAGAACATACCTACCTACCTGTACGCAGAGGATATTTAGGTATCGACTTGTACCTACCAATGTGACTATCAATTCATTTATACCTACTTAGTGCTTTTATCTTGGACATTACTGACATCGGTGGAAGAAAAACATCGTTAGATAACCTGGGACTTATAGTAATCACCGACCCGTCTTGAGCAAGCGTGGCGAACTCATACCTTCTCTGTATGAGAAGCCTTTCCCCAGCAGTGGGACACTAATATGCTGGTATTATTATTATATAAGTACTTTACTAACTTATATTCAAAACGTTGAAGGAAAACTGAGGAAACCGGCATGTCCTAGAACCAAAAAATCGAAGACTTGATATTACCAACCCGCACTGGGCCCGCGTGATGTATTATGGCCTCCCAGTATCATTAAGTGCTCTGTGGCCCTCCCTCTTCCAGAGAGGAGGCCTGTGTCACAGCAGCCCTGTACTATAGGCTGATTATGATAGAATAGAATAATTTATTTAGCAAGAAGAAGAAATACAATGCATGTTACAATAATATGGAAGTACATTTGTGCTCAATTTTTGTGAATAATGACCCCCATGCTAGGAAAATCCTGTGTTATAGGGGCCATCCATTCGTCCGTTAAGTTTGTTTTACAAAATTCGGGAGGTTAAAACGTGTAACAGCAGCGATAGTGTGTGAGTAAGCGCATGCGATAGGGTGTAATGGGGTAAGTGTATGAGTGTGTGATGTGTGGAGTGTGTGATTTCTGTATGAGTGTATGATGTGTGTCGTGTGTGTGTAGAGATCCGAAGGTGGTTTGGGTTGTCTGTGGGTGTGTAAGTATTCGTGATACTAATAATTATTTATTTGTATAGAGGTTTCATCAGTGCTTCTGTTTCATCATAATCTAGAGTGAGGAGGAATTCTTTAGTTATTTTTTTACATTTATGTGTGTTTAGTCTATGTATGTTAAGTTTTTGATGTGTTTTATTGTATATGAGGGCACTTAGATAGGTGTAGTGGCGTCTGGCAAATGTAGTTTTTGTATGTGTTGTGGGACAAGCCGCTTTGGGTCTTCTTCTTACTGTCGGGCTGTTATTTACACTGTATGGAAGAGTCATGTGTTTTCGCATGACTGCGCGTAGTATGTATAGTTGTCGAACCGTTAGTGTTTTAAAGTCCCTGTAAAGTTGCCGCGTTGGGAATCTAAAGGGTCTTTTTAGAATGACTTTGATAACGGCTCTCTGGGCTCGTTCTACCTGTATAATATCGGTCTTGGCGGCCCCTCCCCAGGCAGTGATGCAATAGCTCAGTACTGATTCGGCTAGTGCCGAGTAAACAATCTTAAGGATTTCACTGTTTGCCCTTAGCTTCTTAAATAGGATAGGAATATGATGACCTTATATTCGATTTGAAATAAGACGAAGCCGTACACAAAATAAGTTTTAGGTAGATACTATATCAATTTAGACTAGGCGTAACTTCTGCTATGCTAGCCATGTGTAGCAATAAATTGATGGGCACGAAGATAAGCAAGTAATCTGAGAGCTGCGTCCGATATCAATACCTACCTGCAGACTTAAAGCCCTACCATACTTCGCGATATTCAGGGACCCTTTCCCTAAATCGGGTTGGTGTACCTAATAATAAGAGAAAGGAGGCAACACCTAAATATCCTGTAGTGTAGGTAATGGGGTTACCGCTGGCTGACAGCACGGGATCCACCCTTGCTGCCTACAGACAGCGTAACAACGTTGCCTGAGCTACGGTTTCCTACGATAGCGATAGAGTAGCCGCCAAATAACGGCCTCACTGACGACTGTCAAGCAAATAATGCCAGCGGGGTTTGTCTTTACCACTTGAGTGGTACGTTTAAGTGACGTCATTCGACGGTAAATTGCGGACGCTATGTAGCGGATACCGCGGTCGTAGAATCGTATCTTTACCCAGCTAAGTACCTATAGGTAGATACTTAAGTATGTTATTACGCGGTTGCTTAGTTTATTGACCATTCATTGACCTGTGGCTACTATGGATACCAACTTGTCAACTTTATTGGATGCAATGCACCTGGTTGTTTTATGTCTCTATTATGTGATTAGGTAGGTAGGTATCTTCCCAGCCTATAGGTAGGTACTTACATAGATGTACCTACTTGTTGAGTAGGTAGGATTATGTGCCTACGTTAGTTATGTAGGTAGATACCTATTCAATTAACGGATCTGGTTAATCATCACCACTAGCAGGTATTAGGAATATAAACGTGCCATAGGGTCTATAGAAACACCCACGGACAAAAATCAAAATTACATGGTTAAGTGAAAAAAATTCTCATTTCGTTTCGGTTATGTGAACAAATACCTAAGTACTGGTAAACTATACAGGGTGTTAAGTTAAACGAGGGATATACTTTAACGGAGTGTAGTTATTACCTACTCATGAAAATTTACAACTTTTACCATGGAACTAACCCTGAAATATGAAAAAAAAAAACAACTGTCTCGTAAATTTTAATCGCGTAGGTTTTGCAGTTTGTAGAGAACAGTTGATTTTCTTTTTCATATTTCAGGGTTAGTTCCATGGTAAAAGCTGTTCATTTTCATGAGTAGGTACTAAACTCCGTTAAGTATATATGTCCCTCGTTTAGCCTAACACCCTGTATAGTAGGTAACTAGGTACCCACATTGCTAGTAACATTAGGTAAGTATGTACAGTAGGTACACACACGGCTACACATCAAGCTATAGGTACATTTCCAGTTTACACTGACCTCTCATTGTAAGGAAATCCTACACAATGCGAGATCGCAGCTTATACTGGAAATGTATAGCTTGATCTGTAGCCAAGCGTACAGTGTTTGCTCGTCACAGCTGCTGTGCCGAGCAAACACTCCAGCAGCAGCGCTCACATGCGTGCTTAGTGTACCTACGAACTTAACTAATCTGTAGGTATAAATAAAAAGAGAAGTATTATATATGTATGTACCTATATGCCAAAGCACAGAAAAATAATAGTAAGTTTGTTTGTTACCTTTTCACGCCTAAACCACTGAACCGATCATCCTGAAATTTTGTATACGTTGTCAGGTGTGCAGAAACCAACGAATTAAGAATTCTTAATTCGTTGGCAGAAACGGACATAGGGTACCTTTCATCCCGAAAAAAGAACTGTTCCCGAGGAAAAGAACAATAACGTTCTTATGATAATAGATGGCGTCACGTGTCTTTCGAATCATGATTGAATTACAAGCAGAGTACCTACCAGACCACTCCACCACCCAAACCAACCAATCAACTAGACCACTCCAATTACCACCAGAGGTAACCAGAGTAGGTACCTAACTCTAACTAGGTACTCCAATTGATTGTCAAATTTTAAATTAACGCTAGCGGAGCCGCGGGCAAGAGCTAGTATTAGGTATATAAACTTAAAAAATAATATTATAAATGCGAAAGTAAGTTGGTTTGTTTGTTTGTTACGCTTTCACGCTAAAACGGCTGCACAAATTAAGATGAAATTTGACACATAATAATAATCGACCCTATCTCCCGGGAGAAGTCTTGTTCCTCACCTCTCGCTTGCCTTTATTGGCCGGCTGGAGTGAACACTGACGAGGAACAGAGCTCCCACCTCTTTCTTGCCTGTACTGGCCCGTTTGAGTGGAGATTCGCAAGAGTGAACGTGCTCGGATGAAGGAAGTACCTAGGTATCCCAGTAAGATGCTGGTAGGGATCTTGACCGTACTTCCGGGATTGTCCTGATAGCCGTGGGATACCTCTCCACTCCTCACAAGCGCCTCAGGACATGTTGCCCCCTTGCCGCTACGACACTATGTGCTAGCGACCGTTTCCGGGGGCCCATTATTGCGTGTGCAAGTCACCCCCTGCCATTTTAACTGTGTATATTATATAACATTGGTAAGGCAGGGGACATGGTTCTTCCATAGTTTAAGGTAACCGATCCACTATTGCCACCCAAACCCATAGCCCAATATGTTTTGTTTCCATGTTCTGCAATAGTCCTGCACCAGCCGGGGGTTGTCCTTGGGTGCACTTGCATAGTGCATATTACAGGGATAATCGTCGGCTGGTGCCGCCTCGTCATTTAAAATTGTCTAAGGGGCCTCTGCGAGTTGGCTTCGGCCCCTCGTATGCCTTCCAAAGGTCCGGGACCCCCGGGTCCCGAGATATATAAACATATAAAATGAAAATAATAAGGAACTGAAGGAAGAAGTTACCAGAATTTGGACACAGGAAAAAGTGTAGGTACATAGTACCCATCGTTGTCTCCACGACGGGTGTTATACCCAAACACCTCCACCATAGCCTTAAACTAATAGACTTAAAAGACTCAATTTATATTACTCTTCAAAAAGCCGCAATCTTAAACACCTGCAGAATAGTGAGAAAGTTCATGCAAATTGAGGAAAACGAAATCTCTCCTCATAACATTAATTCATCCTCATAAAAAATTCACCACATACGCTACATTGACTTGGCTTGGGCCCGTTAATGTAGCTTAAACTAGCCAAAGAGCTAAGAAACAAAACTTGTTTACCAAAATAATAATAATAAGCTTTTCACACCAACTGCTCGAAAATGTCAAATTAGTGGCCGGGGGCACAGCCGGTCAATAATGTTGTACTGGATTTCATTATGACCCGCTGGTCAATAATGTGATTTGAATTTGGAATCTCACATGCTCAGCTAAATTGGCAGTATAGTACTAACAAACACCCTTTGGTGCCAGAAAGAGGAAAGCTATTCTCGAAACCCTTACTACGCGTGGATGATATTCTCGATTTCCTACAAAATCATAACGACTGCTTCTTCATATCGTTGCCATGTTTTCGAAGACATAATATTGTAAGAATAATTAGATAACAACGAACCATTTTTTAAGAATGGAATGGTATAAATATATTTTTTTACATTTTTTTTTGCTTTTTTTATTTTTTTTTCGTACTATGGCTATTATTTTCTCACAGTAGGTGTAAAAAGTAGAGTATCCTCCTCTGGGCTAAAGGTGTCTTTGCCTTGGGCTAGCTTGAATCCCTTGCTGCATTCAGGATTCTTGTGTTAACTCCCTCGCTTCGCTCGTGAGTTAAACTCTTAACTGCCTCGCTGCGCTCGGGAGTTAAATCCCGAATCCTTCATTGCGCTCGAGATCCAATATGACGCCCGTGACATAAGACACAACTTTAGCCCCTCGGTGTATAATCTACTATTATTTCATGAAAACAGTACTTAAACCTACAACCGGTACCTGGTACCTTAACCTACATTAAATTACAGTAAAGCGCTTTAATAAAACAAAAGTAGGTACACAAAAGTTTTAGCATCTGGAGCCGAACTAGGAGGAACCTGTATTTCGGCTAACAGCGCCAATCCCCTCGAGTTACATTATATAATAGTTCTTACATGCTAGCATTTTACAAAACAAAGGAATAGTAGTAGTGTACGAGCTACGCTATACATTGACCTTTGTCGCAGTTTGTACGTCACACTCAGTTATGCACACCAATAATGTTTACCTGTGCATCTCTAACATATTATTTAAGTGTAGGTACTACTTTTGTAATTATATTCAGTAGCAATAAATTCATCAAGGGAAACATTCGTCTACTCATTTACATAACATTCAACATGACATAACAAGTACATAACAATTTCATTGTGGAGTTACGCCCCAACAAGTAGTCTAAGGCTTTACAATACCTAGGTCTGAACCTCTCTTTGAGTTATGTGATATAGTGAATGAATGAGTGTGAGAGGGTGTGTCTATTTGTTAGATGGGTATAAGTACCATGACCTGGATTAGGACATAGGATACTTTTCATCCCGGTAGTAGGTACGTTCCCGTAGGTTAGGACTTCATTTCCGAGATCCACGCGGGCGAAGCCGCGAAGCGAAAAGGGGGCACATTATTGAGTTTACGGAAAAAGATGACGAAGGTTTTTTTTAAAAGGGCTTTCACTGTTTGGGAAATAATAACATCAAAAATCCGATCCAGCCTGTCCCCTAGCTGCTGTCCTGCCTGCCCCCCGCGCCACAATAAGCCGAGGCTCTGGGGGTGCCCTTAGCAAGTAGTCACTTAGTTTATAAGTTTTATGCACTGGCTGGCGGCCTTAATGTATTGAGGTACCCACAGGAAAGTTCGGTTAAGCAGCCGACAACCTCCTAGGTTGACCTGCGAGATGGCATTCACAAAAAAAAAATACGGTAGTGGTAGCTTAGATTAATAACTTAAAATAAAAGTAGCATTTTTCGATTACCTAAGTTACCAGCTATCGCTGACAGAAATGTTAAATCGGTCCATTGACTCGAGCTGATTAATCCTTTGAAGCTATTGCTGAAGCTGTATTGAGTTCAAGGTGAATATCGACTATCGACCTACTTGGTAGGTATCTCACTGACACTATCATTAAACTAGGTACCATTTTACTTACCAAGCTACTCTTCCCATCCGTATGGGAGGCCTCGGCGTCCGCAAAATTTCTAGTATTAGTTTACCGGCGTTCATATCCTCGGTCCACGGCGCAGAGAAATTAATCAGGAAAATCCTAGCCTCCACACTGGTTAATTTTGATGTGCCTTGTTTCACCGAGGCTATGGATGCCTGGAAACTCGCTTGCCCGAATTCAGACCCACCCGAAAATCCATCTTCCCAGAGACGGTGGGATGAGCCGCTCTGCAGAGTAGTACAGAACAATTTACTTGACACGTCTGCTACTACTGCGGAGCGTGCGCGCCTGCTTGCTGTGGGCAAGTGGGAGTCGGGTCTGTGGCTTCATGCGCTACCGTCGTCGAACATAGGCACTTTGTTCGACGACACTACTTTCCGCCTCGCTGCTTCCCTGCGACTTGGAGCTCCTTCGTGTTCTCCTCATCGCTGTCACTGTGGCGAAGTTGTCAGCAGCCTCGGACACCACGGCCTGTCTTGCAGCCGAAGTGCGGGTCGCTTAGCGCGGCACGCTAACATCAATGACATCATCCGACGAGCCCTTGTCACCGTCGGCGTTCCAGCTGTATTAGAACCCAATGGCTTGGCACGCGACGATGGCAAGAGACCGGACGGCATGTCATTATTTCCTTGGAAGGTGGGAAGGCCTTTAGTGTGGGACGCAACTTGTGTCGATACTCTTGCGCCATCCCATCTTCCGGGCTCGGCGTGCTGTGCTGGCACTGCTGCTGCGGCTGCGGAAAACCTCAAGCGGCGGAAGTATAATAACCTTATCGGTAATTATATTTTTGAGCCGTTTGGGGTTGAAACCCTTGGGCCGTGGGGTCCGAGTGCTCATAGTTTGTTTAAGGAAATCTCCAAACGGCTTGTTGACACTTCCCGTGACCCAAGGGCTGGCTTTTACCTTGGCCAGAGGATTAGCATTGCCATACAACGTGGCAATGCCGCCAGTCTCTTGGGTACTCTACCAGTCGACAGCGATGCGGAGGAATTTTTCGACGCCATATTTTAGTTTTTTATTAGTTTTAGTTTAAGATATTATACAGGGTGTCCCGTAAATAATGGATCACCTCTTAAAGGGTCATTGTACTCATCATTATGAACAACTTTTACTATGGGGCCAAACCTGAAATCGCGAAAAAAAATCTGCTGTTCAGTACATTTATGTTCGTTTATCTGGTCAAAATGTAGAGAACAGCTGATTTTTTTTTCGCGATTTCAGGTTTGGCCCCATAGTAAAAGTTGTTCATAATGATGAGTACAATGACCCTTTAAGAGGTTATCCACTAATTACGAGACACCCTGTATTTTTAAGTTATTTTAGCTTATTTTTAAGTATATTGAAATAAAATACTTTAAAGTCCTATTTTACTTTGACTCTTGTTGGATGTAGGTATATAAGACTGTGGCGGCATCTACATCGCCACATATGACCTACGCATCAATGACATGACGTCACGCAAACCTGCATCGCGCAATTAGAGTTTACCACGCGATTAGCATATATACAAAGCAGCAGCAGTAGCCCACCAGACACGACACTCGTCTGGTCGGAGGATCCTCCCTTTTCAATAGAGGATAAGTGAACTTTACACCCTGTTCCTCATGCCTCTAAACTGGTGACCCCGAGCATGAACGTCAGCGCAGCCTGCGTGCAACTCCTTCAGTGTGACGTCATCAAGCATCACTTCCTCAAGCTTTCGAGCGGCGAGTCACACAGCCAGCCAGCATCGGCTTCAACAGGTATCCTGACCTCCAGCATGCAGCGGACGCGCATTCCTGGTCATCACCTTCAGCCTCAACCCAGCGCTGTACACTTCGACTCACTGCAGCATAACGCAACGCCACCCCGACTCACTGGGGTATCACCGCAGACAGTTCCGACTCACCGTGAACTATGCGGCACCCGGTTCCGACTCACTGGAACCACAACTGGCACTGGCAAGCATCGCAAGATACATGACTCAGCCCACTATCGACCTCCGGTCTCCGGAGGGGAGTGATGTGGCGGCATCTACATCGCCACATATGAACTACACATCAATGACATGACGTCACGCAAACCTGCAACGCGCAATTAGAGTTTACCATGCGATTAGCATATACAACTTGTAACGTTAAATGCGCATAACCTCTTAAGGGGTCATTGTACTTATCATTATGAACAACTTTTACTATGGGACCAAACCTGAAATCGCGAAAAAAAAATCAGCTGTTCAGTAGGTACATACATGACCTACATGTTCGCATAATTCGTCAAAATGTACTGATCAGCTGATTTTTTTTTCGCGATTTCAGGTTTGGTCCCATAGTAAAAGTTGTTCATAATGATGAGTACAATGACCCCTTAAGAGGTTTTGCGCATTTAGCATTACACGTTGTATACATCGTCCCGACATCAACCGTCGGGCAGTAGCCCACCAGACACAACACCCGTCTGGTCGGAGGATCCTCCCTTTTCTATGGAGGATGAGTGAACTTTACACCCTGTTCCTCATGCCTCCATGAGACTCTTGCTTGTACAGTCAGCAACAAAAGTCGATTAACACTTGAGTTTTCTAAATCTTAATTTATGAGAAAAATACTTCATTAAAATCGGAACAGATGTAAATTTAAAAGAAAATGAACTGTTATCTAACAAATAAAACGATAGAAAGCAGGTTATCGTATCATTTTGTGTTAATTATATGATTTCAAAAAGTAGCAGTGTTAACCGACTTCTGTTGCTGACCGTACCTTTCTCTTGCTCTTGTCATGTCATGTCTGGATTATAGATAAATTGTCTGCTAGAAGGTAGGCAGATAGAGCTGTTCGCCTTCGTTTTAGGTACCTACCCGAAACGATCAATATTGCTCTCAATTTCAATTGTATGTAATATTGTCAATCGCTTCAATTGCATTTGGTAGACGATCAACTTGTGTAGGTGCCAATTACGTAAAAATTAACAATTGCAATTGGTCTTTTAAGCGAAGGAGCGAAGTGTCGCTGCTTCAAGTCTGGCAAAATTTTCTTTCGTCTGTCTGTTGTTTGTGTGTTGTTTGTTGTTTGTTGCTACAGGACGTATAACTACTTATTTTACAACCGATCTGGACGAAACTTGGTGTAGGTACCTACTTACAGGTTTTATGAATTTTCAGAAATTTTATTTCGTCGGGAATTTTTGGTTGGAGGGATATTTCCTCCAATAACGTGCAAAAAGGGGGCTACTAAATATCTCAGCCTCATGAGATACAATTTCGATGGTTCTTTTTTAGGTTTCCGTACCAAAATGGTAAAAAGGAACCCTTATGGTGTGACTCAGTCTGTCTGTCACAGCTGGATATCTCAAGAACTACTAATGCTATCAACTTGTTTGGAATAGTTTTAGATGACGTTTGCCCAACTACTTTGCAAATAAGAAAGAAATAAAAATATATAAGTATGTTTTTTTTGCAACAGGGACTGAAAGGGGGTCTTAAAAATTCGAAGTGGCCCGCTACAAGGGCATGTTGCACATTTTCAAACTTTTTTTTCTTTTTTTTAGGCCGCATAGTTTTTACTTTTGATGAAAAATGTTAAAAATACCTTTCCCCACCTTATCTCCGAAGTTTGCACAGAGAAAAATTTGAAATTATTGTATGTGATGGAAGTTTATGTATAGATTACAGGAAACAAAGCGATGACTAAATAGCACAGTTTTTCAGAAATCATCAACAAAAATTACATATAAATGATGGTACGGAACCCTCGATGCGCGAGCCCGACTCACTCTTGACCGGTTTTTTTTATTTGAAAGATATTAACTTTAAATTGGTCTCATAATTTGGTGACACACACAAAGTACCCAGGTGGTCCTGGGTACTTTGTGTAAATAATTTCATGATGCTCAAAAAACGGTGAAGGAAAACATCGTGAGGAAACCGGCATATAACCAAAAATTCGAAGACATGTGACATCAATAAAAAATAAAACCGGTCAAGAGCGAGTCGGACTCGCGCACCGAGGGTTCCGTACCATCATTTATATGTAACTTTTGTTTCATGATTTCACAAAAATTGTGCTATTTAGATACATCGTTTTATTTTTCCTGTAATCTTTACATAAACATCTATCACATAGAATAATTTCAGATTTTTTTCTTTGCAAACTTCAGAGATAAGGGCTTGGAACGGTATTTTTTTTAACATTTTCCATCAAAAGTCGAAAACTATGCGGCCTAAAAAAAAGGAAAACAATGTTTGAGAATGTGCAAACAGCGCTCTTTCATATGATTCCCCAAATGCCCTAGTAACCCCACTTCAAATTTTTAAGACCCCCTTTCAGCACCTGTTGCAAAATAAACATATGTATTTTTGTTTCTTTCATAATCGCAAAATAGTTGGGCAAACGTCATCTAAAATTGTTCCATTGGACAATGCAATCCATAGAAGCTTGGTCCAAATTTATGAAACATGTTGCCCAAAGTTGAAACTAATGGTAATTGATAGATCGCATTGTCAATAGTAACTTTTACTACGGCACGAAAAAAATCTATCGCGGTAAAAAAAAGATACGACCATAAGAAAAAAAATAAAATACTGATTATAAAATCGGTTAAACTTGTTTTTGATTATGCGACAATGATTCAAAATAAACGTATAACTAATGCCTGGTTATTTTATGATGTAAGGTTAATAGTTACATTAAAAAATAAAATAATTAAAAGGTATTTTTCGTTGAGTGAAGATTCATTTTAAAACATGATCATACTCATGCATGACAACAAACAACTTTCCCAAAGATTCAATTTTTTTAAATTTACGATTAAAGATGTGTTTTTAAAATAGTTTTAAATAAACAATAAAGCGAAATGGTCACTGGCGGCGTCGCAAACCGCTATAAAAGGAGTAGGCACGGCCGCCGCCCCCACCGAGCGCTCCACGTGTTTACTCTATCCGCACCGCACCACTGTCGTCGTCGGCGGACTCAACGCCAAGTTACCTAAACTTTTTTTTATTTAAAAATCCATTTAAATGCTTAAAACAAGTGTAATCGATTTTACATTTAGTAATATATTATTTTTCTTGTAATGATCGTATCTTTTTTTACCGCGATAAATTTTTTGACTGCGATAGTAAAAGTTACTATTGGCAATAAGATCTATCAATTACCATTAGTTTCAACTTTGGGCAACAACTTTAAAATTTTGGACCAATAAGTTGCATTGTCCATTGTCCATTGTCCATTGTGATTGTCAAGTTGATAGCATTAGTAGTTCTTGAGATATCCAGCTGTGAGAGACAGACAGACAGACAGACTGAGTGACACCATAAGGGTACCTTTTTTACCATTTTGGTACGCAACCCTAAAAAATATACCAACCCGCACTCGGCCCCCGTGGTGGATTACGGACCACTCCCTCTCACAGAGAGGAGGCCTGTCTCCCAGCAGTGGGAACATTATAGTTCTGATTATGCTGAAGCCTGCCTGGGTTCGAGGTTCGAACCCACGACCTAACTCGTAAGTCAGGGCCGTTACCTCTGGGCCACCACTGCACACACACACACTGGATATTAGCCGGAAATTCCCGGTAATTGTTACATGGTGTAGTGCTGCTCCAGATGTGCCAGGTAATTGTTTTACAAAAGGCTCACGTCAGACGGGCGCGGTCAACGTGGTGCAACTTTTAGTTTTGATATTATGAGATTTTGTAACGGACCTATATACAGGGTGTAAGGGACAGCCCTCCGCAGACTGATAGGGTGAATTCAGTATATCATACTAAGATGACCGGTACATGAAATTATTTCAGGAACGCTATGGGAATCCAATAAACCTGATTTGTTTGTGTTTTTGTGCACAAATCGGAGCGCCTGTTATTGGTTGGGAGGGGTAGGTAATAGGTATGCGGTGAGTTCGATGAACTCTGTAACCTAGGTAGAAGGTGGACAGCTGATTTCACGCGTCGGTCGTTAGAGTATTTCAACATCCATTGCTGGTTTTTTTTTTGCTGTTTTTTTTACATAAATGGAGTGCTGCGTACACACAATGTATTATTACATTGAAATAAAGGAAAAGTAACAGAAAAACGATAAAAAAAATTAAAATTTTCCTGAGAAAATTTCCGGTGGAATATACTTTAGAATAAGGAGCTGAATGCACCCTGTTAGTTTGCGGAGGGCTGTCCCTTACACCCTGTATACGTAGTTAGTGTAGACAGACCGCATTTTGAGTGGGTTATTACAAAGATCATGTCAAATTCAAAAAATAATTCGAGACTTGACGCTTGGCACTCGTTGTGGACGGTTGTGGGTTCATTGCTCCGCCGTTCATGACCCGTTGTCCTGAGTCTTGTTAGCTTTCGTTGCGCTCTCGTAACGATCTCGTAGCCTCTCTCGGCTACTCCGATCATCGATCAGTTGATTATTTATTTAATTAGCTGGTCGGTCCATGGTCAAAAAAGTGCCTTTCTCAAGGCAGAATATTTCTTTAACTGGTTTCGTCATATCGCGAGCTCCTCCTGCGCTAAGCCCCTTCTGGGCAAATCCACAGTTTCGTGGTCTCTCGGTGGATACCTTACGGTGCCAACGAAGCCGAGTGGGGTGCTGACCCAACGCACCCGCTGAACCCCTTCAGGGCGAGGCAGTCAGTTGGACGGGTCTCAGTGATAACCGGCCTTGGGGGGTCTCCTAGTCGGCACTGGATGACAGTTTTCCCTCAACAGCGTAGGAGCTAGTGTCTTTAGGGTGTGTCTACACCCTTCGCGCTAGTCGCTAGCCAGGGCCCCGTTGCACATTAAGATTGGCAACGGACGACACACTTATAGGTTACACCATAGGTACACACCTCCCTGCCTACACCCGGCAGGGAGTGACACACATCCCCGGGCCTTCCCACCCGGGGAGTTAGTTAGGGCCATCAGGTTCCATTGCCTTCCGCGATCGCGATTTCTTTTTTTTTCTTTTTTGAGTCATGTCTAACTCCGCAGACTTTCTCGAGTTCGCGAAAGGGTACCTATTCAAGGACCCCGAATTTTTCCTTGGGCTCCTCCTTGGAGTCCCCGAAGTTAAGGCGCGCATAGCCACTGCCTATCAGCAGGCAGCGTCCCCCCCCGTCCCCTCTTCCTCTAGCATCGCTGAGTTCAGCGATGCATTAGAGCTTACTCCCTCCGCGACCGTCGCGATGGACACCGACGCTCCAGCGTCGGTGTCTTCGGCTCGTCCCTCCTCGCCTTACTCAAGCGGCTCCTCCGTCTCCTCGGAGGCTGAGGAGTCCGCTTCCGCTTCGGCCTCTTCTTCCTCCTCTTCTACCGAGGACGATGGTTTCACCACCGTCCAAGGAGGGAAGAGGAAGAAGAAGCTGAAAGCCAGCTCTCATGCCCCGGCTGCAAAGAAAGAGGCCTTAAGGGTTATCCCCTCCCCTCCGCCTTCAGCTCCCGCCCCCGTTCCCGCTACCGTAGCGCCTACTCCGATTGTGGCTTCCTCTGCCGCAGTCCCTCCTTCCGTCCCAACCTCTGGGGTCCCTTCCGGCCTGACCGATACTTCTTCTTCTTCTGCTTCACAGAAGAAGAATTCTCCGCCTCCGCTATATATTCAGGATAAAGCGAAGTGGACGGATGTCTCGCGCTGGTGCGTTGATCTTAGGATCAACTTCACCAGCGCTCGTTCTACCCAAACGGGTATTAAGGTGACGGTCCCGACGTCTAATGACTTTCGGGCTCTCTCTAAACTCCTCAGGGAAAGGAATGTGTCCTTCCATACATACACCCTCCCAGAGGAGCGTCAGACACGAGTGGTGATCCGTAGGATCCCTCGTGAAATCCCCGCTGAGGAGATCAAAGCCGACCTTCAGTCGCAAAATATCCCCGTAGACGAGGTACACCGCATGTACCACTCCCGTACCGGAGACGCGTATGACATGGTGCTCGTCATCTGTTCCCACGTCGATGGGTATCACCCCATCTTCCAGGTCCGTTCGATCTGCAATCTCTCGGGCATTGAGATTGAAAAGCCCCATAAAAGCGGCATCGTCGGTCAATGCCACCGTTGCCAATTGTATGGCCATTCCCAACGGAATTGCCATGCCAAACCCAGGTGCGTCAAGTGCCTGGGTGATCATGGTACTTCTGATTGTACCCGCCCAAAAGATCGTGCTCTCTGCACTGATTTGCCGAGCTGTGTGCTCTGTGGCGAATCAGGGCATCCAGCCAATTACCGTGGCTGTCCTAAAGCCCCTAAATCCCATTCCTCTAAGCTGGCCAAGCGTGCAAACGCTCGCCAGCAGCGAGAATATCCTCCTCCTCAGCCTCATTATAACTTCAACATCCCGTTGAACACGCGATTAAGCCCTCAGCGGCCTAATGCGTGGTTTCCAGCTCCCCAACAGCAGGCGTTCCCTGCCTTGGTGAGCTCACAGCCCACTCCCACTCCCACTCTCACTCCAGCCACCAGGGACCCCAGAGTCAGCGGACTTCTTCCCGCTCCTTCTCAGGCCCCCGTGCCTCCTCCACCAGCTCCTAAAGCTGCCCCTGCCGCTTTAGCTAACCCTCCCGCAACCGCCCCAGTGGCTAGCGGCGACGATGTTGTCGATCCCTTCAGCATCATTGCCTCCACTTTCCTCACATTCAATACCCCGCGCGCATGGCAGATGGCCAGAGAGTTGCAAGTCGCGCAACGTGCCCGCGATCTTCCTCAGATCCTTAAGATCTATCAAGCGTATCCCGAGATCACGCGCGCCCTAAATTCCTACTCCAACAATTAACTCAATAATGGATAGAGGAATTAAAGAGCGTTTCAAACCCCGGTCCCTTAACTTAGGCTTTTTCAATGCCGACGGCCTCTTTGGCCAACGCGATGAGATCGCCTCTTTCCTCCGCGATCACCAAATTGATATCCTCCTCATTCAGGAAACCTTTTTAAAGCCCAGTTATCGTAACCCGTCAATTGCCAACTATCGCATAGTTCGCAATGACAGGGAGCGTTGTCATAAGGGCGGAACCCTTATTTATTATAAATCATCCCTACACTGTATTCCTATGGATGCTCCCCCTCTATCGCGATTAGAAGTGTCCGTCTGCCGCTTAGGTATGACAGGCCACCAGCCGATCACTCTTGTATCGGCTTATCTTCCCCCCACTCCCCGCGTCACAGAGAATTCCCAATCTCTGTCTAACGACCTCTCTGCCCTTTTTAGCTTGAGTGACTCCGTTATCATAGCGGGGGACCTCAACGCTAAAAATACCGTCTGGAATAGCTCCACCACCAATATCAGAGGTAGACACCTGCTCGACCTCTGTCCGCGTTTACATTTCGATGTTGTTGCTCCCATGACCCCCACGCATTTTCCCTATGCGTCTAGTCACACCCCCGACGTACTTGATGTAGCGCTTCTAAAGAATATTAACCTTCGGTTGGACTCTATAGAAGCGATACATGAACTATCGTCTGATCACCGTCCCGTTATTCTAAATCTGGTCCCCCGCATCAGTCGCCCCGACCCCTCTCAACCCCCTCCCTCCCGAATAGTGACGGACTGGCGGAAAGTAAGCGAATGTCTGAAATCCTCCACATCCCCACTCTTAGATTCCATACCTGACTATTTTGACTCTATCGCTGACACGACAGCCGCGATCGACTCATTCACGGAATACGTACAATCAGTCCTGAACGATTGTTCAAGGGAAGTTCCTGCGGTGGACGACCACCGCTGGAAGTTGCCTGACGATGTACGTGCTCTGCTGACTGAGAAGAACGCGGCTGTCCGTGCCTACAGCAGCTTTCCCTGCCGCTTGAACAAAGTCCACATGCGTTATTTGCAGAAATCTGTAAAGACACGCATGGAGGAATTGCGTTCCGCCGGTTGGGACAAGATGCTGAGCGAGCTTGAGCCTAACCATCTTGCCTTCTGGCAGCTTCAGAAGAAGCTCAGGTCCCGGGAGTTTACCTCCATGCCCCCTCTAGTCCGCCCAGACAATACCATCGCTTTCGATGATATCGACAAGGCTGAATGCCTTGCCGATAGTCTTGAGGCCCAATGCTCTCCCAGCTCTCAACCAGTAGACCAAGCTCACCTCTCTGAGGTGGACGCTGAAGTCGAACGTAGAGCCTCCCTTCCTCCGGTTGAAGACCCTGATTGTCCCCTGCCCCCCGTCACTCCAGACGAGGTGCACGAGATAATCAAGGCTCTGAAACCCCGTAAAGCCCCTGGTTCAGATGGAATGACCAATAGGGTCTTCCAACTCTTCCCTGCCCGTCTGATAATGCTCTTGACCATCATCTTCAATGGTGCCATGAGTAATAATATCTTTCCTCAAGCCTGGAAACAGGCCACCGTTATCGGTATCCCTAAGCCCGGCAAGCCTAAGCGCGAGCCCTCTAGTTACCGCCCCATTAGTCTGCTCAATGTCCTTGGCAAAATCTATGAGAGACTTATTTATAAGCGACTCAGGGATTATGCTGAGACAAAGGGCCTTATTCCTAACGAGCAGTTTGGTTTTCGAACCCAACACTCTTGCGTACAACAGGTCCACCGTATCGTCGAGCATGTCAGCGCTGGTTTCCAGCGCGGTGCGATGACGGGTGCAGTTTTCTTCGATATAGCGAAAGCGTTTGACAAAGTCTGGCACAACGGCTTATTATATAAGCTTTACAAACTTGGTGTGCCAGATCGTCTCGTGCTCATCTTACGAGACTTTTTGTCAAACCGCACCTTTCGCTATCGTATCGAAGGAGCGCTTTCCTCTCCCCACCCTATTCGCGCAGGGGTCCCTCAGGGCTCTGTGCTTTCTCCCTTAATTTTCACTCTTTTCACTAGCGACATCCCGCGTAGCGAGGTGGCACAGTTGGCTCTGTTCGCAGACGATACGGCCATCTACTACAAGGGCATGGTTCGCGACTCGATCTCCCGCACTCTCCAAACCGCTGTCAATGCACTTGCCAAGTGGTTTCGAAAGTGGAGAATCGAAGTCAATCCCGACAAAAGCCAAGCTGTTCTCTTTACGAGACAGCGAAGCAAAAACTGTGAACCCCCCCGCCCGATCACCATGTTTGGCAAGCCGATCCCTTGGGAGAAGCGAGCCAAATATCTAGGTGTGACGCTCGATGAGCACCTTACGTTTTCAGAGCACATAAAGAAGGCCCGTTCGCGGGCCTACTTTGCTCTTAATAGACTCCATTCGATTATGAATGCACGCAGCAAGTTGTCCCTTAAGTGCAAGTTGCGTATTTATACAGCGTGCATTCGCCCCATCATGACCTTTGCGGGCCCAGTCTTTGCTCACGCAAAGCCCCATCACATCCATAGGATGCAGACCCTTCAAAACCGTTGCCTCCGAAAGGTAACGGGTGCCCCTTGGTTCGTTCGGAACGAAAACCTCCATTTAGACCTTAGAATCCCGACCATCCGTCAATTCTTGAAACGCCTTTCCAAGCGTTTCTTTGATTCTGCCGCGAAGCACCGCAACCCTCTGGTTGTCGCGTCCGCTAATTATGTCCCCTCTAGAATCAGTAAAGTCCGCCGTCCGCGACTTGCACTCTCTGAACCTGATGACCCTATTACCCTCCTCCAGGAAAGTAGTAGTGCTACTAGTACTCTAGTACGCAAACACAGATCACAAAAATCATCATTCCGACCTCGCCGCCGAGGTCCTCCGCGTAGACGAACTTTCCCTGTAAATGTAAATTCACTCCCTTGATCGGTAATAACGAGCCAGCTGGTGGCGTAGCTGAGCCTGTAGCTTTAAAAACTCCCCTGTTAATAATAATAACCCCGATTTGAGCCAGCCAATTGTACCTTGCTGTCCTCTCTTAGTCAGCGACGCCCTAAGCCGAGGTCCGTACCCCACAGGGGGTGCCCTTAGTGCGCAGTCGCTTAGTTTATAAGTAAAAACATGCCCCTGGCTGGAGGCTTTGAGTTCGCTTAAGGCACCCACAGGATAGTCCGGGTTAAGCAGTCTCGACCCCAAGTGGTCACACTGCGAGATGCCATAAAAAAAAAAAAAAAAAAAAAAAAAAAAAAAAAAAAAAAAAAAAATTAAATAAGGGTGTGTGTCAGAATGTCTGGTTGTCTGGATCGGTTCGGTTCGCATTAGGCTGGTGACCAAAAATTGCTGCCTATTTGCTACTATTTACTACTGCTACTACTACCCTACCAGAATGTCGCCGCTTTGAAAGATGGATGTACGAGACGTGTGCGCCTATTAGCCGAGTCTAATCCACGCAGTCTACGCCCCTTTAGATCAAAACAACATTTATGTCTGGCAATAAATTAAGAAAAGGAAAAGGTGGGACGAAGAAAACGCGTCTTGAGCAATAAGTAGCATTATTTTATTACAAGTCTAATATAAGTTCCTATAAAGAGAACAGAGGACCTAGACAATAATGACATTCGGTTCGGAGTGATTCTATTTCTACAATCGCTACAGCTTCAAAGTGACGTCATTGATGAACACGTGATATTTCGATAACTTACCTATGTCAACCCCATACACTTTTTGGCTTTTTTGGCTTTTCTACTAGCGTCATCGCTAATCAAATATTACTTTGTCTAGGACCTCAGTTGCCTTTGTCTTGTGTCAATGAAATTTTCACGACTTTTCACAACATTTTTCGATTAGCTATATCATTGCGTTTTCTGTGTGTCATTGTGTTTTGCGTGTTCTGTGTGCATATTTAGCTAACCACCTAGCCTATCAACTAAACGGTGGCCGTTTAACAATAGCTGCCTGAACCTGAATGATATTCAATTATAGGTTATGTTGGAACTGTGTCCAACCACCCGTATGAGCTGAATTGGTCGCAGTAACTAAGCCAGGGCACCCAGACCAAATGGGTTAGGATAGGCTAGAACTGTGACCAACCACATGCGAGCCGAACGAGCGAAGCGAGCGGTGCCGAGGCAGTGACCGGCGAGCACTACTTCACAAAGGTTAGGCGGTTAATTAAACGGCTAATTAGACACGTTGACTGCGACATGCGACATGTCCCCATTCGGCGGTTCGCAGAAATCCAATTGTCATATGTAAGTAGGTACAATTCACCGTCAATTGTCATATGTAAGTAGGTACAATTCACCGTCAATTGTCATATGTAAGTAGGTACAATTCACCGTCAATTGTCATATGTAAGTAGGTACAATTCACCGTCAATTGTCATATGTAAGTAGGTACAATTCCCCGTCAATTGTCATATGTAAGTAGGTACAATTCACCGTCAATTGTCATATGTAAGTAGGTACAATTCACCGTCAATTGTCATATGTAAGTAGGTACAATTCACCGTCAATTGTCATATGTAAGTAGGTACAATTCACCGTCAGTTGTCATATGTAAGTAGGTACAATTCACCGTCAATTGTCATATGTAAGTAGGTACAATTCACCGTCAATTGTCATATGTAAGTAGGTACAATTCACCGTCAATTGTCATATGTAAGTAGGTACAATTCACCGTCAATTATCATATGTAAGTAGGTACAATTCACCGTCAATTGTCATATGTAAGAAGGTACAATTCACCGTCAATTATCGCAGCATCACAGCCGCGCGATGGTTAACCGCGTCGCGCCTGTGTATGTAGGACCTAATTGCATCTCGCTCGTTACGCCACAGGTGTGCATTCTGCTCATAATCACGGCTGCTGATAATATTGTATGCACTAGTTCTAAGAAGTTGGCAATTAACGTCTGGCTCAGAAGTTTACCCACTGTTATAAAGGATGATGATAGATGGACCAATTTCTAGAGAAACGATTATCTTTACCTGGTAGACCGAGCTCTGCTCGGGTGACAATAGAGAAAACTAATTTTTCAATACACTTCCTCGAAAACTGGTTCATATCGCACTACGATTAGGTTCACAATGCAATGTATTTCACACGCGTGCGATTTTTCATTTTCCCGCACGTGTGTGGGAATAAAAATTGCCACAGATAACATATAGGTACCTATACTTAGTCCAAATTGGTTCAATGCCTCTATTCACAACCCTCTATTCGAAGGTGAATGTTTTTTTTTTAAATCTCGGCAAAGAGGTATGCGTCTTTACGGCGTAAATATTTTTTGAGTATTTACATAATGTTTATAAATAGAATATCATCAGAAACTATTATTATTACAATAAATAAAAACGATTATGAACAAATTAACATTTATTTGTGTTCTAAACTCGAAAATATTTGAATTTTCAATTTTTCATATTAGGCTGTTTAGCGGCTTTATACCTTTATACTTTGCTTCTCCTTCAACCTGTCGAAAGCAAAGCGCGAAAAAAAAGAAAATTTAAATCATAGTTTCCTAATAATTCATGACAAAAATATTTTCCGTTTTTTTATTTTATTTCTTCAAAAGTGTATTGAAAAATGTCGTTTGATACTCGTGGACATTTGTTATTGCAGTTATCGGCTCAAAAACAACCTCGCCTACGGCTCGGTTGTTAAATCCGCCTCGAATGCAATAACAAACGTTTTCCACTTGTATCAAAATGTACTATTCCCAGATATGAGACCTAGCTAGATCGATTTTTCACCCCTGTAAACCCATATGTAAAAGTAAGTATTTTTGGATTTTTCATAAAAATCGTTAGAACCGTTTTCGAGAACGTGATTACAAATACAGGATAAGTTTTTAAGCAGTGCCCAAATTTTCACAGAATTTTCTACCCTTGAATACCTACATAAGAATAACTTTCACTATGGGACTAAGTAACTCTGAAATCGCAAAAAAAAATCAGCTGTTCAGTAGTTACATTTACCTATCTACACCAAAATCGTTAAAATGTAGCCGCCTTTTTTAGGGTTCCGTACCTCAAAAGGAAAAAACGGAACCCTTATAGGATCACTCGTGTGTCTGTCTGTCTGTCTGTCCGTCTGTCCGTCTGTCACAGCCAATTTGCTCCGAATCTAATGAACCGATTAAGTTGAAACTTGGTACACATATGTATTTTGGTAACCCAAACACGAACATGTAACGTAAACAAATGAATTTTGAATATAGGGGTCCCTTTTGGGGGGAAAATAAGTACAATTAAAAAAAAAGGTTTGCAAACTGTACTGTGTGACATATCAAATGAAAGGTCTTACTGTGAGGATCTCAAATATATTTTTTTAATAATTTTAAAACAAATTGTTTTGAAGTTATTTAAGAAAATAGACGAAAATTGACCATTCCCCGAAACATATCATATCACCATAACTCCATATCATATCTCCGAAACTACTGAGCCTAAAATTTTGGAAAAAATACAGAAAATAGTTCTTTAAACTAAACATTAAATTTTGCACATAGATACCATAAATAGTGTAAACATCCATTAAGGAAGAATTTTTGGAAATTCCATCCCTAAGGGAATAAAATAGGGGATGAAAGTTTGTATCAAAAATCTTATCTCTTGAGTTATTAGACTTGAAACTTAGCACGAATATTCATCTAAGTTAATTATAAAATTAATAATTTTTAGTTTTCCTAAACTACCCCCTTTTTTGTGGATGGGAAATCATCAAATAAATGACTTCTCCCGCTCTGGGTGGAGCGGAAGGGCGTGTCATACTTTTACTGACTAAAACCCACCCGTGTTCCTTCAGTTGCCTATGGCAGGGCCACGGTATCTCTTTCGAACAACCCGCGACCCCAGAAGACGGGATTGGTGGGTGTCAAAGTTTGTATGGAGGAATTTTAACACGCGGTCCGATTTACTCAAAACTCAGTTTTTGTACTTGAGACCAAAAATGAAGACTAACTAACGTGTGTGTGGGTTTTCCAAAAATCTACCCCTAAGGTGTGAAAAGGGGTAGTAAATTTTACAGCGGAGGATTTTATTGGGCATTGATTAACTCGAAAATTGGTGTAAATAATGTTTGAGCCAAGTTATGGAAACATCTCAGACGATTTTTGAAATTCTACTCCTGTGGGCGTGAAAACAGGGATACAGTTTATATGAAAAATCTTAATAATTTGGTTAATGAACTTGAAACTTAGCACAAATACTTGCTTATGTAAGTAATAAACTTTGTCATTATTAGTTTTTCAAAACTACCCCTCAAATGTTAAAGTTTGTATGGAAGAATTTTAAAGCGCAGTCCGATTAACTTGAAACTCAGTATTTATACTTTTGATGTAAAATAAACAATAATAGAAAATTAAAACCCATGAAATCAGACATCCACGCTGGCGAAGCCGCGGGCAGTCTAGCTAGTATCTCAATATTGTGCGTACAAACTTACTAAGCCTCCGCTGTCCGTCCGTTCGTCTGTCACAGGGCTGTATCTCATAAACCTTAATAGGTAGACAGTTGAAATTTTCACAGATTGTGTATTTCTATTACGACTATAACAAAAAATTATAAAAATAAAGTAAAGTTAAAATTAAAGGGGCGGTCCCCATACAAAAAAGTTTTCATTTTGAAAAAAAAAAAATAACCTGTGTGTGGGGTGTTATTGTGTAGAACTCATCGAGTAGAGTACAAATATATTTTTATTTTTTTTATCTTCTAAAATGAAGAAATAGGGGGCCGTAAAAGTTGTCAATTTTATTTCATTTTTGTACGAGCTCTATTATATAATGTACCTTATACTGTACTTAATCAAGAAATGAAATGTGTGAAATTTCCAAGGATATTTATTTATTTATTTATTTAAATACTGAAAACGGCGATTCATAAGGTATTTTGTTTAAATATGGGCGATTTTCTACAACTGCAAAAAATAACCTTGTGATTCACAGTATCATTATGAAATACAAAGTTATCTTTGCGATTGTTAAACATATAAATATGGTACGGAACCCTTTGTGTGCGAGTCCGTCTCGCACTTGGCCGGTTTTTTTTTTTCTAGCGATTTCAGGTTTTCATGGGTAGATCACCCTGTGAAAATTTGCGCACTACTTTAAAACTTATCCTGTATAATACAAATATTGATCATCTAATAGTAGGTACTTATCTAGGATGAAAGTTTGTAAAATTACTTAGTTCGATTGTGAATTTAATTTTTAGGTTCTTACAAGGTCATTTCACAATCTAAGGTTCTTACAATATGTGACAAGAGAATCTTGTCCGTTTGTGTTGGTGTCAAAATCATAATAATAGATTACCATGCCGATGCTAAATGCCGTAGATGTTGGCCCATTTTATACTTGTTATAGATTTTTATGTCCTGATCTTAGCATTTCCTTCCCACTGCTGGAAATCAGCTTCCTTGTTATTAAGGAGTTTGATGTCCTTCCCCTACACTTTAGCTACTTCTAGTACCTAGTCTTTAAAACTGGGTACGTAAAGGCAAGTTGTCACCTATCGAAATATTTACAACAGCAATTTTCTAAAATTCACGTAGGTAGGTACCTATAAAGCATGCAAAAAGGTTGTGTCTGAAATAGTCCGAATTGTACTTTTTTGGGTAGAATTCGTAGGATTCGACATCGCAGTAATTTTCAAGAATTTCCACTCGGTGTCTATCACAGTCGGTAGATACCTTTTCCTTATTTAGGCGTTCTTCCCGAGTCTAGTGGTATGGTGAATATTCTATGAGCCTTTGTAGGTAAATGACAGTCGAAAGCGTTGCGTAACCCTGTCAGATTAAAAACCAAGGCTTTTATACAAAGCTTGTTCAATCCCGTACAATTTAACCAAGTAGTATTTATTTTCTCACGGCACTTAGGTAATCGCTATTCGCAGTATTTGGTTAGCTAGCTACATTTACCTGCCTTACTCGAGATCGCAGATAGCGCTCGCGTTCCGTCCTGCCATTATCGAGGCTCCACGCGAGTCTTGGCATCATGACCTCTGTTTTGTTATTGACTTTACTCTGATACAAAGTCACAAAGTGGGTCAGGATGTATGGAGAAAGTTCATGAATTCCTTTTGATTACTTAGCGATACCCCAGCATAGTGTAGCTGGAAGTTTGTTCAAGGCATGCGTTGGGGAGTAGTGTAGTAGGTACTTACTAATTAGGCCAGTCGCTCATATCAGTTGGAAGGAGTAGCTAGTGCGAGTGGTGAGGAGTGAAAAGATTGCCGAGGACTCGGTGATACGTGCGACGGCCGACGGGCCGAGTCGGGGCGACAGTCGCGGCGCGCAGCTAGTGATGGATTAATTAGCATTAGCATTCATTGTTAGCATGCGAATGCTTATTTAGCATTTAGCAAATGAAATGTAGTTGCGAATTTCTGTGAAATGTGAAATGAATTATTATTCATCCCTTCATACTTCATAGGTTGACAGCGCGCAGCTGCAGTGCGCGCTCTCTGTCACACCCACGAAAAGTCGGAACTAATAAATCTATCTGTTTCACGTGACCCTGACTACGTTCGCAAGTGAAATTATTAGCAATTTGGTGGTGCGAAGAATGAAGTCAAGCAATTATTAGCTTTTTATCTTCGATTAGCTCGTACTTAGGATCGTATATTGAATGAATGCGTGTGATTGTATTGTTAATAATAATTTGTGATTTTGTGTGGCACGTGCGTGCCGCGCGATTCTTTTTAAATTGTTAAAAACAGCAAACGCGCTCTTTAATTCACATATTAACAAAATTCACATACTTGATTATTATTCATTATCGTCCTATTAGCAAATAGCATAGCAATAGCATTTCGCACGCTAAGACTCAAGAATTCGCATGCTAATGAAATTTATTCTAAATCGCATTAATTGCCATCACTAGGCACTGCGCATGCCCGCCACTGCGCCACTGAGCGCGCGCTCCCCCTGGCGGCGCGGCGCCGCAGTGAGTTGCGTAACAAAAGCACACTCGGCTCCCGACGCCGCTACGCTGAAAACTTTCGGCCGCTCGGCCCGCGCCTACGGCATGTAGAAACGTAAAATCATATAAAACTTTTCCGCGGAGCGCGCCGTTTGACTCGCTAAAATTCTTCTTATCTAATTGGATAGTCTTGGATGCGGTCGGATCGTCGCTTCTGCTTATTTTTAAGTTGTTGAAGTTATCTCTCGAAGTTGACTGTGGCGAAAAGTGAACTGTTGCGGTTTTCGCCGGCCGCTTTTATAATAGTGTGGACTTTCTGAGTGTTGTGTTCACTTGCTTTGTTTTTCTTTGCTCGAGTGGTGACGGCCCGGAGGTCTGCGTGCTGGTGGTGCTGGGGATCGATACTGCGGTGGGAGCGGCGAAGGTATGTTATTTTTTATCACCTTTTGTGTTAAATAATAGCGCAGTAGCTTTGAGTAGAGACGTGATCGTAACTCTATATTTTTATCGGTCGTGCGATGCTGAAAATATGCGGGTAGTGCTATAAATTTTCACGTATGTTTCAAGTTCATAACTTTTAAATGTATTGATATTAATTAACTTAAAGTAAAACGTAACATTTGCGTGTAGACGTAAAAATATCTGTACATATAAATAATATTGTATAAGATGTTAGTGTAAGTAGGTAAAACTGAAATTAGGTAACTTTTTGAGCACAAAACTGTAAAGAAAAGCCTGAAAAAAGCTAAGTACTGAGCTCATTATGTTCTATAGGCCAAGCACGTAACATTCCAATAACTTTTCTCATAGGTACATAAAATGGACCTATAAAAATGTTCTATTTGTCTTGTCTAATGTACCATGTACTTGTAAACGGCTCGTCTCGACAGCTTGGCTGCCGGCGACGTCGTTCACCAATCGCTTACACTTTCTACGTCGAAATTTTATTCCCAAATTTGGGATACAGCCAACCCAATGACGTAGATAACTTCAACAAACTAGGTCAAATATATAGGTCTGAATTAGACCACTTTTACGACCATGTGTACCTACAATGTTACCAAGTATCACTTATGTTTATACTATGTTATTAATTAGACAGATTTATCTTTCTATTTATAATGTGTATTTCAAATAGTTGGCGCGCACCACTTCCTTTGTCATTTCATTGCACCTCTATGAATACGTTACTCACTTTGAATTATATATATAATACTAGCAGCGCTCCGCGGTTTCACCGGCGTAAGTCTCGAACCTGTAAGAATATCGGGATAAAAAGTATTCTATGTGCTAATCCAGGTTATAAACTATGTGTGTGTCAAATTTCATCAAAATCCGTTCAGTATTTTTTGCATGAAAGGGTAACAAACATCCATCCTTCCATATTCACAAACTTTCGCGTTTATAATATTAGTAACATAAACCTACCGTACAAAGTAACGCTACCAACTTGAAAGTATGAATTTCTTTTCTACATAGCTTCGCTGACGTAACAAGGTGTAGGTACACTTGCTTTCCTTTGTTCAAGCTTACATTTATTTAGTATTCGAATGAATCACGTGACGTGTAAAATTTACACAAAAGTAGCCACGGCTTCAGCTGCAAAAATACCTATGAATAAAGCAAATCACAATCACCGGTTAGCGACGTGTTTTATGTGCACACAATACCTTTTCAAACGTAATAGGGGTGGGAACAAATTCGTGTTAATTTATTTGTTTAATTACAGCTAAAGGGTTTGGCTATGAAATTAATTTATATTCCGGTGAAAGATTGGGGTGTAATTACAGAGGAAACTGATAAAAGAAAGCTCGGTTATAATGGGCATCCGTTTTCTACGTGGGACATCCGTTTTCTTTCGTATGTCTATTATCTTTTCTGAGTTCCGTTGCGTACGGTCATAATTTGCAATCGGTCAAGTGACTGGAAAAACCGTCAAAATCGCGCTCGGTCAAAATAGCGATTGGTCCTTATCTCGAACTGTCAAAACAGTTTCATATCGAGAATGGTCAAATTCACATAATTTCTGTGTAAAGGGTTTAAAGTAACATAACCAAACCTAACCTCGGAGTGCCCTTCGTTCGCTCTTGCATCCTCGCCATGTCGAGCGAAGGGCACCCCGAGGTTAGGTTTGGTTATACACAGAAATAGGAGCCCCGCAAAGCGAGGCTCCGTCGACATAGGATGCAAGAGCGAGCGAACGGCACCCCGAGGTTAATATTGGACCAACGGCAAATTGGACCAATTGCGCCTAAAGGTTTTGAAGGTTTGCGCGATTTTCATGAACTTGACCGATTGCGAAATTTATCATACGCGACGAAACGACTTTTCTGTTATACAACATTAGTTTTTGTTTAGACTAAACCCGAAAAGGGGTCATTGTACTCATCATTTTGAACAACTTTTTCTATGGGATCAACCTTGAAATCGCGAAAAAAATCAGCTGTTCCTTAAATTTGTGTTCACTTAAATCGAGAAAATGTATGGAACAGCTGATTTTTTTTCGCAATTTCAAGGTTGGTCCCATAGAAAAAGTTGTTCAAAATGATGAGTATAATGACCCCTTTTCGGGTTTAGGGTAAACAAAAACTAATGTTGTATATTCCAGTCAATTGCTAAAACTCAGAACTCTAGAACAGCTAAAATCTCTTTCCTGGAACAAAATCAATCCGCCTATAGCCTTTTCCCAACTATGTTGGGGTCAACTTCCAGTCTAACCAGATGTAGCTAGCGTTAATTACTAAACCTCAAACTGTTAGACGACTAAATCTCTTTCTGGAACACGTATTGCTTGTTTTTCATCACAAGGGTTAGAACCTAGATCCTAACTTTCAATACTTGTAACTTCCTAATGCCATTTTGAGATTGTGCTACGAAAGGATTATCTTCTCGTTTGGACACGTCTATTTCTACGTAAATAACGCGCAGGCCACACTGGGAACGAAGCGAAACGAAGCTAAGTTGGTAGATACTCCGGTTCGCAACTCGTACTAAGCGAAACGAAAACGGAAGTATGAAAAGACGCGGAGGAAAGCTAAACAAGCTTCGTTTCGCTTCGTTCCCAATGTGGCCTGCGCTTAACTCATGACGTGGTAAACTTCAACCAGTCAGCAAGTCTAAGAGCTCATTGTCCAGGATGGCCCGACGGATACTACAAATCATGCCCCGATGGGATTTCCCATCGATCGCCAAAAAAGACGAAATTGCATACAAACTTTCATCCCATAAGGATATAGGATAGGGTTTACGGTGTGGATTTTCTGAAATATATCCTTAGTGCTTACTTTCGTTATAAAGAGTGTAAGTTTTGTGTGTTCAAACTTAAGGGAGTCAAAAAAAAAAATATCAGCCGTCCCATAAGTATGTACATTGGGTCGAGTACCTAGGTATTGATGTTTTGCACGGAACAACATAATTTTTTCTCGATTACGATGTTGGTCCCATGGAGAAAGTTGTTCAGTTTGATGGTCTGTACTACACCATTAAATTTGACCACACCTTTCTGATACACAAAACTTCCGTATACAAGGGGTGTATACGGAAGTTTTGTGTAAAATTTCATGCTTCTAGACCATAAGGCTGTGCGTTGTAATTAGAAGATCTTAGAGGCTCATTTTAATGAACCGCAAATCATCATCTGTTTAAATTTATAAATATGTATAGATAGACAGTAAGAGCTGTGAACTCGGCGAAAAAAATAGCATCTAACTGTTCGCCGCAATTTGCACGAACACTAGAAAAGCACAATGACTGGCGCTAGTTTAAGACGTCAGCTGTCACCCACACTAGCATAACAAAGATACCTGAGGGGCAATTCTCGTACTTAAAAAACGTTCAAATTCAAGTTGCAGTGTCATCTCAGCGACAACCAATGTCAAAAATGTAGGGAAATTAGAGGTTTTTTTGACAGATTGCGACTGGAGATTAGAATGCGAACGTTCTTAAAATTACGAGAATTGCCCCTCTGTTTGTTTTAGCAATTTTGCAGCGCGACACTCTATCAAGACAGGTTTAAATCATCAAAGTATCTGCCTAGCCTTTTCCAAACTATGTTGGCGTTAACTTCCAGTCTTCCAGCTGCATTCGGTTAGAATGCAGCTGAATACCAGTACCGTGGAGTGACTTCCTATCTGACCTCCACAACCCAGTCACTGGGTAACGAACGATACCCCTTAGAAGTAAGAGCCTGGTTGACAGGCTTTCGGGCTTCTGGCCCGTAACGATGTCAAAGATCTACAAATGACAGCAGGAACCAATACTATCATTATAGTATCGTATTTGCGGTTTTCATCATTGTCATTGACATATCTTGGAACCCTAGGGTCCCGGACCTTTGGAAGGCGTACGAGGGGCCGAAGTCAACTCGCAGAGACAATTTTAAATGACGAGGAGGCACCATCATCATTGTCATTATTGTTTCGTATTACAGAAATAACACCTTAATTTGGCGCCGTTTCTCCCTGAATCAGTTTGATGAACGACCTCGTAAAATTGTTATGATCTGTTCGAACCGCGGTCGACACTCGTTGAGATTACAACTAGCTAATAATATCCGACTTTATGCTGATTAAATCATCTACGTTGGCCTACCTAATCAGATATTAACATGAATCAGTAACAGTCCAACTGCCAAGGTATGTGGAAAGCTCGTCCTTTTCCATGCAAGAGTATGCTTGATAGAATATAAAATTATTAGAAACTAATAATTAGTTTTTACAGCCAGGGTCAATTATTGACCCTGGCTGACCCAACAGACGTTATCCTGTCCAAATTGAACTGTCGAAGTCAAACAAAGACAAAGTGTGAAATGTACGGATGCATTCAAGTAGGTACTTAGTTTAAATATTACGTCAGATATTGCCGTTCCTAGAATTGACATCTAGGTAGGTACAGTTTGTATGGGAAAAGAAATTGTGGTATTTACGTTTCTCCGTGCAATTTTCCCAATTTTTTACTTCATAAGAACCCTCCTCATTTCAATGAATATTTGAAAAAAAAAACCGACTTGGAAATAACCGAAAGCGCAAAACTCGAGAACGGCGGGACGTTCTCGAGTTTTGCGCTTAGCAACACAATTTAGCCACTCATTTTTACTACACAACGTGTAACGTTAAATGCGCAAAACCTCCTAAGGGGTCATTGTACTCATCATTATGAACAACTTTTACTATGGGACCAAACCTGAAATCGCGAAAAAAAAATCAGCTGTTCAGTACATTTATGTTCGCATAATTCGTCAAAATGTACTGAACAGCTGATTTTTTTTTCGCGATTTCAGGTTTGGTCCCATAGTAAAAGTTGTTCATAATGATGAGTACAATGACCCCTTAAGAGGTTTTGCGCATTTAACGTTACACGTTGTATAGACTATAATAATTATTTACGTACAAGCATTGACCTAAATCAATGCGTACAAGTACTGAAGATTGGAAATAAATTACTACATAATACTACTAGATAATTATCATCTATCATAAAAATCAGCATTCTCTTGCCCTTCTCGCAATTTATTTGGTGTCGACGCAACATGTCTTCTTCTTGGTGGTCAAGCCCTTTCTAGCCATATCATTTTTCAGACATAAAGTTAGAGGAGGAGGTGGAGTGGAAAAATTAAACAAGAATAAATACAGATCCAAATCAGAAAATAAACAGGTAGGACCGTCGACCGACTAATATTTAATTCTTTAAGTAGGTAGGTACCTATTTCTCTAATCGACTGAAGATTCCACCATATTAATTACCTATCTACAATACGAAAGCACGTTAAACCGTTGGATCCCGGCTGTCATTCTTGAATCTTTTACAGTCGGTAGGTCGTCATAAGCCCGAAAGACTGACAACCGGTCTTACCAAGGGTTATCGTATTACCCAGTAACTGGGTTGTGGAGGTCAAATAGGCAGTCGCTACATGTAAAATACTGGTATTCAGATGCATCCGGATTGACTGAAGCCGAGCCCAACATACGAGTTGGGAAAAGGCTAGGCAGATTTGATTACCTACAATACGATATGATATTAGGTTTAATTATTATTTTCAAGCGTAGTGTTATGTTTATTGTCTAATTGCTCGTGCTCAGTAATGAATCTCTATTAAAAACTGACAGATTTGCTAATGATCTCGACTCAAATCTAGTTTTTAATCGAGATTTATTACTGATCATCCTTACTCAAGACCTGGGGGCCTACTCCCTAAGCACGAACCCCGTAGTTTCGGCCTTCGTTATGGGCGTTTCTTACTCCGGATCACCTACGGATGGATGACTGGTTCGGGCCCCGAACGAAGTATGAATGACAACATGATTTGCCAGTTGTCCCTACTCCCGATGTGTTTTTGCCCGTCCGAAAAATTTAACTTTTACACTTGTTTTGATGGATTGTAATGTCAGACGGACCGATGAACGGACGGACGGAAAGACGGAAGGACTTAGGGAGTAGGCCCCCAGATACCGTATTTTATTCAAATACGTACCATAACCCTCTGTTCCTACATATACCTTTATGTAGGGTTACCATTCAAACAGATTTTTTCTGACATGTCAGGTTTTTTGTCCCCTTTCCGGACTTTGTCCGCCCTTCTCATTCGTATGTACTTTTTGACTTAGGAGAAGAGGGGTTTTTCTTTAGAAAATAAAAACCTTCATTGGCGAAATGTGGGTGTACTGTAGGTACACCTCAGCCAAACCCTTTAAGAAAACAGGAAAGAAAGAAAAAAAGAAAAGTTATAAGATTACCTACCTACGGAAAAAAAGAAAGATTAAAAAGTAGGTAAAATAAATGTCGCGCTTTTTGTCAGGACTTTTTAAATTTCGAAATGGTTACCCTATGCCTACATAGCTATATAGGTACCGTCTAAAACCTTCCTACCAATTCGTCTTCGGAGGGATCGCCACTCGCGTCACGTTTTAAAATAGTAGAAGCTCCGGCACGTAGCAAGACATTTATTGGATAAGGACCCCGACGGAAACCCTCTCGGGGGAAGAGGGAAATTATCTTACAAACACCCAATTTGTTCCGTACATTATCGCACTTTCAATCGGGACTTACGTTCCTGTTTGTTTCACAAAGAAAGGGCACCGGTGTTATTTTCTACCAAGTAAACAGATAAATTTAGTAGTAGGTATACTAATTAGGTAATAGAGCTTCTTGATAAAGAATTCATCCGGGGAAGTATTATTTCATTGAGCATTGCTATTTTAAATTTTGAAGGACATGTGTGCCGGTAAAATTATATTCATATGATGAGATATTTACAGGCATATGAAATATTTACAGGCATATGCGATATTTACAGGCCCATGAGATATTTACAAGCATCTGAGATATTTACAGGCCCATGAGATATTTACAAGCATCTGAGATATTTACAGGCATATGAGATATTTACAGCCCCATGAGATATTTACAGGCATATGAGATATTTACAGGCACATGAGACATTTCAACTTTGTCTTTAAAGAGTCATTGTCGTGACTGATTGCAGTTGTAATATGGTAAAATTACATGGGATATAAACTTATCTGGCAGTATGTAGACCGTGTATACGATAGGTTATGTGTATGTAATATGGTTTCCTCTAAGTTAGGAGCTTAGTGCCTATTTGCTCTAACAACTAAATGCAGTTCCATTACCACACATGGTTAAAATAACTCTGTAAAACGCTTCACATAATTAATATTGCAGATCAAGCGTCAACGTATCAATATCGAATTTGTTTGGCTATTGATCCAAGAAAGTCGTTTGTCTAGGCCGAAAACAAAAGAAAGCTCGGAGAAAATAAATCTCAATGTAGGTATTGTATGAAATATCATTATGAAGATAAAATACTTGGACTAGTGCCAATATATGTCGCGAAAACCTCCTGACCTCCTATTTAGACCATAAAACGAAATCGAGACTTCTTGGACGAAGTAGGGTTCTTTGTTCTAGGTTAAATACTTGAGAATTCATAAACGGTTAATTGAAATGGGAACGTTCAAAGGCTTTCTCATTTGTAGTACAATTTGTTAATAGGATTGGGTAGAGGAATGTCTGCTGGGTTAGTAGAGTAGGTAGCAACGTCGTTTACATTAATATTAGAGAAACGGTCGGCGTTGCAGAAGCTTGGGGTAGTAAAATCAAAATTGCTGGTATTATTTGTGATAATGTATCGTCATGTTCGATTAATTTAAATACAAGCTATGTTCAAAATAGGTAAATTTATTCGAAAAACTTGAAAAAAGGTACTATAGCCACCCAACCAACTCATTTGTGTGGTCTCCGCTTGAGGATGATATTATTGAAAAAATACCGAAATTATAATACTGTATGTAAGTGTAAAAAAAAATCAGCTGTTCTCTATATTTTGACGAAATATGCGAACATAAATAAACTGAACAGCTAATTTTTTTTTCGCGATTTCATATTTGGTCCCATAGTAGAAGTTGTTCATACCTAATGATGAGTACAATTACCCCTTAACAGTGTTGCCACTGTTTACACTTATACCCTGCTATAAAGTATTCTGTTCTCTGTAGGATCCGCTTAGGTTTTTGTTGCACTCCCGTTTTTCTACATAAAATCCGTGTTCGTGACTCCTCTCTTTGCGAGTGTGGGCTGGATGAGGGCACCCTTGATCACATATTTTTTGAATGCTCTAAAAACATTCCTCCTTTAGACCTTTATAGCCGTCTCCCTAAATTTAAAATCCCTCTCCCAATTAATTTCCCCTCCCTTTTAACATATTCCTCTCCAGAACTGCTTGTGGCGTTGATGATTTTCATCCGTCACAATAATATAAAATTGTGATTTATCTCCACATCTGTCTATGTGGATGTGGCATGCAATATATTTAATGTTTTAACAATTTTTAATAATATTTATGTAATTTTTATCTTTTCGTTTGTTTCAGTCCCGTACTAACCCCACAAGATCAACTGTATCGTCATATTTATTATTATTGTTATTATATATATATTTTTTTTTCTCTTCAATGCACACTTGCTTTCCATATCACTTTTGACACTGGCAGAATAGTCGACATCGGCTTTGCTTGCCATAATAAGAAATAGAATAGAATAGAACCTAATACATAAACAAAGCCATAAAGCCATACCTAAACATGCCATAATATAAGCCATAATACATAAACAAAGCCATAAACATAGCCACAAAGCCATAAACATGAAAATCTATTAAAGAAATTTGACAGATTGTAGTAGCTTGATGTGCTGGCGTCTGAACACTCATGAAGTTATGACGATTGAATTTTCGAAACACAAAACAAAGCGGTAACCAAAATTATAATTCTGTTTGTATTTCTAACCTAGGTAGAATCTATACCTAGGTTAGAAATACAAACAGAATTATAATTTTAGCTACCGCTTTGTTTTGTGTTACAATTGATGTAGGTACTTACTAGTAAAACAACAATTAATTTCAAGCATTTAGGTGTAAACACACCGTGCCAAAAATGTCTCACCTTTCACTATCCACACGGGGTGTTGTCTGTCAAAATCGTGATAAAATTAGATTGTGTACCGTGACGGTGGCACATTGCTCTTGACAAAAATAAATATGATTTTACAATAGAGTACCTAGTGTTTCTGTTTACTTCTTTTTCACCTTTATTGTTTATGTTTTTCAAGCTATGTTCTCACCGTTACCATCCACAGCCTTTTTTCTAACCACAGACATTGCAAATTCAACATTGTAGGCCAGAAGGAAAATACCCTTCTGGCCTACAATGTTGAATTTGCAAAAACCTACCTACTCCTGTTACAAAATTAATTCCCGTTGCGTGTCAATCTTTTCCAAGTCTCATTTTTATTTATACAGAGTTATTGGTAAAACACCAGCAACCTCTTAAGGGGTCATTGTACTCATCATTATGAACAACTTTTACTATGAGACCAAACCTGAAATCGCGAAAAAAATCAGCTGTTCAGTACATTTAACGATATCAAACTCGTGACAATGTACGGGAGCAGCTGATTTTTTTTTCGCGATTTCAGGTTTGGTCCCATAGTAAAAGTTGTTCATAATGATGAGTAAAATGACCCCTTAAGAGGTTGCAGGTGTTTTACCAATAACCCTGTATAGATTGCACCTCGTATCAACAAAGACTCAAAGAGTACCTAAGTGCTATTATAATGCTATAATAAAATTAACGCAACCATTCTCCAAGCCCTCAAGAGTGATAACAGCAGAGGGATCGTAAACTCAGCCTCCTAAATCCCGACGACTTGTAACCATTCTTCGTCGAGTTTTTGCGTAAGCGACAATGATGTTTTCATACGTAATTTTCCTTCTATGATGTGACTACGACCTAAAGCTCGGTCACTATCGGACTGCATAGAAAAGAAAGAGAAGCGCGATGACACAGCGCTGGTAATCTATCGAAACTATTGCTTGTAGAATAATCGGACAAAAAATCAGAATGAGATACCTACAAATTAATGCAAATTCGATAGAAAAAAATTCCAAAGTAGCACCGTCTATTTTCTGTTTTATACGATTCGTAAACAGTTTACTTTAAATCGAAAGTATTTAAATTAAAAAAATATGTTAATATATGTTAAGAACGTACTAAGCTAACAATTGATTGTATAGCATTTTGTCATAAATCTACATTTACCTAAACGTTCCGGTGCCCGTGAGAGTATTTTTTCTCTCTCGCGTCAAACTAGACAGTCATAACATCATTTCACTTACACACCGAGCTAAACCACGCTTTGATGTATCCTCTTACACGATGGGGTATCGTGTTACCCAGCCCAGATTATTAATACTAGTTATAAATATATACAGGAATATTTGTTTCTTTCTATAGATTAAACATTCGAATAAATCGCTCCCTTGTCTACAGTAACCTAGTTCGCAACTTACGATTGGACGAAACTATGAAAGTTCTTAGAACATTTTGTTCGATACGGGTAATGTCTTTTTCAAGGAACTGATTACCTACCCACTAGAAGTACTTTCAGGTAAGTATATACATTTAATCAATCAATCAATGAGTGATAGACTGATTGCTAACTTCGGCGATTGTTTAAGAATTCATGGGGTTATACGATTTATAACTACTCTAGTTCTGGGTTGATATTGTTTAGTGCCTAAGTTTATTATGTCAAAATTTTCTGTTCGAAAAGACTCTTTCCACATACTTTCCACTAATGAAGTATAACTGTAGGTAGTAGGTACCGACATACATACTTAAATAATAGGTTATTGAAAAAAAATACAGAGGTTTTCAGGTACAGTCAGTGTCAATAATATCGGGACGAACAATAATACAATAAAAATTATTTAAACAACTAATTCTGAAAATTAATTAATAACTCAATGACACAAGGATGTTGTGAACAAAGTTTTTTCACACAGACACCCACTCATAGGTACACATTTGATTTATTTTAAGTTAATGTTAATTTATGTAGTTTTAGCATAAAAATTATACATTTAGATTTTTGTATAACACGTCTTGTTAGGGAAGAGCGGACTCTCCCAAATACAGGCACTACGAGTATCTGCCTAAAAGGGGGATCCAATCAAGAATGTTGTATACATGGTGACCTGAAATTAGTGGCGGACCTGTTAAGGGGTGATAGTAGGGATCAATTCCAGTCGATATCACTCTTAGACCTACTGTCCTAAAGTTAACCCATTTCAGGATATTCCTACTTCAAGAATCTTACAAAAAATACCCTACTTTAAATCTTAAAATAGCTGTAAATCCTAAAAATTGGTCTTTCTGGTACTTTTTTTTTTTGTTTTGCATCAAAGATATTCTAAGTAAGAAATTATTAATAGCAATATCTTCGTAAATGTCGGTATCTTACGCGAAAGGTTTAAAAAGATTTAAAGTAGGATTTTTTTGTAAAATTCTTTAAGTAGGAATATCTTGAAATGGGTTAACTTTAGGACAGTAGGTCTAAGAGTGATATCGACTGGAATTGATGCCTACTATCACCCCTTAACGGGTCCGCCACTAATTTCAGGTCACCCTGACCCTGTATACTTACCTAAACTGGTTTTACTAATATTTTTTTTTTTTTTGTGTTTTTGTTGAATGCTTCAGAATACTAAGTTTATTTCAAGAACATTATCCAATTGAGATAAAGTAGGTACCTACTTATGGTGTTAGGTATCTACCTATTCATTTCATTTCATTATAATAAAGTTTTCCAAAGAACAGTTTCTACCATATCATTGATCTTATCCAATTAATTTTCAATTAAAACCCATGCCTTGAAAGGAAAAATTATAACCAGTAAAGCTCACATTAGTGTCGTCGCGTCACTGAACTAACTACCTCATACGACGACAGTCAACGACCTTGCATGTGACATATATACCTACTCCATTCCCCATAGTACGCGACTATTGTATGATAATATTTATTCACGAGCTACCTATGTTTAAAAATACATTGCCGCGATCTATAGTGTTCGGGACATCGGGGCGACGCGACGGACGAAACTAGTTGAAACTGGATTAGTCATTAACGTGTGTTCAGTGGGCAAAACAAATTAGTACGCAGTTGCATTGCTTTGTGTTCCACCGGAGATTGCGTCTTTAGAGGCATGAGGAACAGGGTGTAAAGTTCATTCATCCTCCATAGAAAAGGGAGGATCCTCCGACCAGACGGGTGTTGTGTCTGGCGGGCTACTGCCCGACGGTTGATGTCGGGACGTTGTATATATATGCTAATCGCGTGGTAAACTCTAATTGCGCGATGCAGGTTTGCGTGACGTCATGTCATTGATGCGTAGTTCGTATGTGGCGATGTAGATGCCGCCACATCACTCCCCTCCGGAGACCGGAGGTCGATAGTGGGCTGAGTCGTGTATCTTGCGATGCTTGCCAGTGCCAGTTGTGGTTCCAGTGAGTCGGAACCGGGTGCCGCATAGTTCACGGTGAGTCGGAACTGTCTGCGGTGATCCCCAGTGAGTCGGGGTGGCGCTGCGTTATGCTCCAGTGAGTCGGAGTGTACAGCGCTGGGTTGAGGTTGAGGCTGAAGGTGATGACCAGGAATGCGCGTCCGCTGCATGCTGGTGGTCAGTATACCCGTTGAAGCCGTGGGTTCTGGCTGGCTGTGTGACTCGCCGCTCGAAAGCTTGAGGAAGTGATGCTGATGACGTCACGCTGATGTAGTTGCACGAAGGCTGCGCTGACGTTCATGCTCGGGGTCACCAATTTAGAGGCATGAGGAACAGGGTGTAAAGTTCATTCATCCTCCATAGAAAAGGGAGGATCCTCCGACCAGACGGGTGTTGTGTCTGGCGGGCTACTGCCCGACGGTTGATGTCGGGACGTTGTATATATATGCTAATCGCGTGGTAAACTCTAATTGCGCGATGCAGGTTTGCGTGACGTCATGTCATTGATGCGTAGTTCGTATGTGGCGATGTAGATGCCGCCACACGTCTGTTCTCTTGTGCAACTATAGGAGAGTAGGAGAGGAGGAGTACAACCATTAGGAGTCCGTTTTCCTCCACCTTCCCGAAAAGGAGGGCGTGAGGATTTTCCATACGAAAATTGGAAGCTATTGTTTCAGTTACATTGGACCATACCTGTTTGAAAAAGTTGACAAAAAGCTTAAAATCTTTCACTTGACAAAGTTTGGGTGCTAGAAACAGGTTCACGATAGGCTGCTTGGGCTTAATTATGTTGAAACGGAAAATATCTTGAACTAACTTAACTATTAAAGTATTCATCATCACATACACACTAACACTCATCACATTCATACTTACACTCATCCCATACACACTAACACTCATCACATTCATACTTACACTCATCCCATACACACTCACACTCAACACATACCTACATAACTTACTCATCACTTACACACATTCATTTGGTTACCTTTTGGTCCAAAATTTAATTAAGTTTATACTGAAACCGTTGTTTTGTTATATTATACATACTTATAGTATATATTTTATCTTCTGAAATTCATTTTATCGGTCGAAAGAGACTAGATCCTGCGACACAGGGTACCCTAGTGCGGGATCCAGTGTCATACCAATATTTTTTGTAACATGTACTTATCATGATCATGATGTACATGATCAATATCAATAAACTTTTTTACTTTTACTTTTTATTTTTTTACATGACCTGACCTGAAAGCTTGACTAATAAATTTTAGCAGCTATCGAATTTATTCATATAAAAATAACAAATGCCAATCAATCCTCGTACCTTGTACCTCGTAAATTCAAGTCGCAATCTCATGCTCATGCCAGCGACAATCAAAAATGTCAAAAATGAACGCTATACAATTGATAGGTTGAGACATGGATTGCGAACGTTGTTAAAAATACGGGAATTGCCCCTCAGATATGTGTCATATCATAACTAGTCATAAGGCCTATTTCACGATGTCCGAATAGCCACTACTTACCGAATAATTTCAAAAATGGAACAGAATTTGTATGAAATTATCTGCCAGGTAAGTAGGTAGGTACTTAAGTTAATAGGAACTTCATCGTAGGTGGTGAAACAGGCCCATTTTAATTTAAAATTCATGGCATAGGTACATTCTTTTTCAGTGCACACGTGTAGGTATTATTAAAATTTTTAATAATACCTACGTGTGCACTGAAAAAGCCTAATTTCAACGGAGGTCAGGCTGTTATAGTTGCATTTAAGTATTTAAATAAAGCTCCATTTACACGGAGCAAGTTTATTGCCTGTGGCATACCATAAAATTGAAGGGAAAATATCTGGCACCGTCTAAACAACACGTACAATATTGTTGCACGATACGGGCAACTTTAAAAACTGGTATAAGCATGTACAATAAAATCGCACAGCACATACAATAATTGCTCGTACAATAAAATCGCATTCAATTCTGGCATGATCTGACATTTATGCTGTCATTGAAATATGAGTGTGGTGAGGGTGTGGTAATCGTTGTTGCTATTCTGAGGCGAGAAATCAAATCAAGAACAACTTGAAAAATATCTTGAGAAGACGTTCAATAATATTAAATGAAATATAATTTCTTGGCAAAACTTGCATGCAATAATCGCCTGTCAATTTTATTGCCTGGTGTAAGTCGCATGCGATTTTATTGAATGGAAAAAATTGCATTCAATTATTGTACATGCCATTTTATGGAATCGCATGCGTGTAAACACTTCATGCAATTCTTGAATGTCAAAAAACTTGAACGTGCTTTATGGCATGCAATTATTGCTCTTGAACGTTCCAGAAACTTGCACCGTGTAAACGGCGCTTAAAAATATATTTGACAATTGAAAGTATGACAGTGAAACGTTGCCTGAAAGCATAAAAGAGCATAAAAGTTTAATATTCCTAGGTAAAGTCACGGAAAATATAATGTTTTTTAAATAGCCTAGCCTAGCCTAACTTAAATTCTCCGTATATTCAATCACAACTGTCATTCCTTAAAAATGCCTATAACACGGGAAATCGACTTAGTGTATCAATTTGATATACAACAAAAAAACCAAACCCAAGAACCCATTGAACCCAAGTAACCAGTTTGTGGTACCAACCCACCTAGGAACAAATAACCCGTTATCAAGTTAGCATGGTACAATTTCGCATCTTGTACAAAACTCTATGAAAGGCATTGCATCGGTGACTGAAAGCTATGAAAGATAAACAACCCACTTCCCAGATGAGTGGACAACAAAGGCTATTCATAAGTAACAATCAAGTTGTAGTTTGTTACAACAGATGAACAATTAGAGCATCACGTTGTTGAAATGAAAAGGAAAAATTGATTATAAGTTTAATGTATGCTTTTGTTGAGTAGTGCTTTAGCTGGGAAGGAGAAGTGATTCCTTTAAATGACATACCAATCGATACTTTCCGTTTCATGATACAGTATAGGCAATAAACCGTAAACCGTTAATGTTAGAGTTTATGCGGTTATTGATCAACGTGCACCTATTAATAGTCTGTCCTAAGGTCGGTCACACTCCTGCCTGGCTTGCGGTAGGCTAGCTTTTAATAAAACATGCGACGGAAACGCTATCGATTCGATTTGAATACGGCCGATACAAGCGTTTGATCAATCCAGTTGGGTCGGTCTGTATGTATCCTTTTGGTGAATAGTTTCAGGTACAGACCAAACCCATACCAAACCAAACCAAGTGGTCCAAGAGGTTATACCAAACTGTCAAATTTCTCCAAATGATTTTAAACCTTAAAATGTTGATGGCTATGTTCAAAATCGAATGAGAAAATTTGACAGTTCGTGGTAACTTGACCTGCTGCTGTATGTACCTACGTTCTTTGATCAAAGTTTTAGGACCAGGAGAGACAACAAATAGATATAGGTAAACGGACAACGAAGTGATCCCATAAGGGTTCCGTTTTTTTTTTCTTTTGAGGTACGGAACCCTAAAAATATAATACGTTGAGAAAACAACACAAAACATTGGTTCCTAACTTGATTGTTCTAATTAATAAATTCATAGAACCTTCAACTATTTTCATAATGAGCTGTAGATTTTATTTTATTTCATTCATTTTCACACATTAAATAAAATCATAATTATACCCTGTTAGAATAATTTAAATAAGTAACTTAGTCACATTTATAATTTCGCCCACACTACGTACATGATTGAACCAAGGACATGAATGCGGCATTTCGCCCATGCCTCTATTATTCATTTTGCCTATTACTCAGTCACTGTACTCGACTTAAGAACTTAACTAGCGTTTATTACTGTACTAGCCGATCGATACAAATGGTATAACTAGTTGCTACGTTTGTTTAACGACGTCTGAATGCTTATGTAACTAGAGACTTTGTATTGTAGGAGCTTTTTCTTTTTCATAGCCGTTTTCATTATAATACAAATAGCTGTTGCCCGCGGTTTTGTCCGCGGGAATGTCAATTATATTATATTATATTCTTTATTTTTCGGACAACAATGATCCAACGTGTTAGTAAACAATATTGTAACTTAATACTAGTGTTAGTACGAGCAACTCAAATACAATACAAAAGACAGAATAAATAAATATATATATAGTGTTGTGAAAAGGACATCCCCAGTTAATGGTTAGTGATTGTCCTTCTCACAAAACTTATAATAATCGGAGAGTTGATACTCTCCGCCACAGTTTTAAGAATGCTGTTGTCACTCGCCCGCAACCTTGACAACAGCGACGCGGTTCTCTTACGAATGACGGCGTGGAAGCCGTCAGTTCGGCTTTGCGCAAACATAGAAGAAGCGCTGCACCATCGTGGCAGTCCCAACAGCATCCTAAAAATATTGTTATATAGTACGCGTAGGTCATCCAGCGTTCTTTTGGTATAGTTGACCCAAACATTCCCCGTGTAAAAGCACTGGCAATATGCCTTAAAAAGTGTTACTTTTACTAGATTGCTACACCGAGCGAATCTTCGGGCCAACATGTTACCTCGGACCGCCAATGCCCTACGCTCCCTTGCAATATCAACATTGTCCTTAAGGTCGTCAGTGAGGAAATGCCCTAGATATTTGAATTTAGTCACTCTTTTGACGTTCAAGCCGTTAAGGGTAATGTTAGGTATAGTATCTGGGCATTCACCGCCGGCCCTAAAGACAATGTATTCGCACTTCTTAACATTATAAACAAGCCCATGTGAGGCAGCATACGCCTGACAGACCCTCAGCATTTCATTCACGGCACCTGCCGTCGGTGCCAGCAACGCCATGTCATCAGCGTAGCTGATACTATTCACTTTCACACCATGGACGCTACATCCGACCCGCATGTTGCTGAGGTGCACAATTAGGCCGTCTATATATGTGCTAAATAGCCTAGGGGATGTCAAGCCACCCTGTCTCACGCCACATTCTAACCTGTAAGTCTCAGAAAGTGCATTGGACCACTTTACAACGTTTTCTTGGTTCCCATACCAATACTGTAGGATCCTGAGGACTCCTGCCGGTACACCCCTATCCCCAAGCTCCCTCCAGAGTACATCATAATTTACTAGATCGAATGCTCTGGAGAGATCCAGAAAACAGGCGTATACCGGCGTTTTACGATCAGTGTAATACTGGACGGTATGTTTGAGACTTACTATGGCACTTTCCGTTGACAGTCCAGCTTGAAACCCGAACTGTGAGTCATGCACGGATAGACACTCCTTCAAGCTAGAATCAATCATACCGTCCAGCACTTTTGCCATTGTGGTTGCGAGAGATATAGGTCGATAGTTTGACTTATCTGATATGTCGGCCCGTCCTATTCTTAACGATAGGAACCACCAGAGTTTTCATTAGTTTTGCCGGCAAGTAAGAGTGACTTAGGCACATGGTATAAAATACCGACAAAACCCTTGGCAGATGAACACCAGCAAACTTGAAATGCTCAATACTGAGCCCGTCATGTCCGGGAGATTTGCCTCTGCTCATATTTTTAATTACAGCTGCAACTTGCCTGGCTGAAAAGAACCTTAATGACTGCCCTTCCTGAATTTCAGGCCCAGCATTGACCATATCAACTGAGGGACCCAGAGGAGATTGCACTGTAAAATGCTCCTTGAACATATTTGCAATCTCCCCCGGGTCACCTCTCCCGCTGACATTCACAGAGAGGCCAGGCTTAATATCAAGCTTACTCGTGGACTTCCAAAACTTAGCGAAATTATTTGTTGCTCTAGCTTTTGCTATCATATCCATCTTTATTTGCTCCTGGTTTTTTTGGCACCATTTTATCCGAGCCTTGAAGATGTTACGGGCCACTCGCATTTGTTCAAAAATAACTCCAGAGGTTGGCCGATTGTGTAAAACCCACATTTCGAAAATTTCAATGCTTCCTTATTTGAATCGGACTTTGTTCACAATTTCATGGGTTTTAATTTTTTTACGCGAATCCCTAATATACAATAGATAGATAGAATACTCTTTATTAAATGCACATCATAAAAAAGAGAGATATAAATTTTAAAAAATTTACATAGGGTGGCACAATGGCCTAATTCTTTTTCTGAAATACAAACCTAAGTTACTTCCCAACGAATTAAGTTATCATTCTTAATTCGTTGGTTTCTCCTTATAACTTCAGCTATCTGCCAGTGAAAGTACCGTCAAAATCGGTCCAGCCGTTTCAAAGATTAGCCGGAACAAACAGACAGTCAGACACAAAAATACTGTAGGAGTATATTTTCTTTATTTCTTTCATTACTTCACTAATCCGTCTGCGAAGCATGGTGAATATACCAGATGGTGACTGTCTCAGACACTAATCTGCGTGATCCTCATGGCCTGACTCATCATCTGCCTAGCCTGTTTGTTGGGGTCGGCTTCCAGTCTAACTGGATGCAGCTGAATACTGGTATTTTACATGAACTGACTGCCTATCTGACCTCCACAACCAAGTTACTGGGGTAATACGATACTCTTGATAAGACTGGTTGACAGGCTTGCAGACTTCTGACGACCTGTAACGACAGTCAAAGATTCACGAATGACAGCCGAGAACAACGGCGGGGTCTTGTTATGTAAAGATGGTCACCCATCCACGGTATGTCTGGACTATGTTTAGACTCTGGACTTTTAAAGAATCTGACGTTGTCCTGTCTGAACGATCCTAAAACCCGACTGCAGCGCCACCTACCGGGTCCAATTGTGTTTTCAAACCATCTAGGAACCCATTCAAATATACACACAAAATTTCATCAATATCGGTCCAGCCGTTCTTATGCCACGGTTTATAAGTTTTTTTTAAAAATTATTCTATGTCCGTCTCCTGGTTCTAAGCTAGGTAGCTCCCCACCAATTTTCAGACAAATCGGTTCAGTCGTTCATGAGTTATAAATAGTGTAACTAACACGACTTTATTTTATCTAAATAGATGACTGTTTTCCAGAAGATGATAGAGGGCTTAGTTCAGCAAAGTAGCCACAAAAGTCGTTCTGTCCACCAAATTACTTCCAAATAAGTAGTTTGGTAGTAAAATTTCAACGAAACAGGACACGTTTTTCGTTTAAAAATAAAATAAAGGTAGTAAATTATGGCGAGAATTCTGTCGACTTTACAGAGTTGCCTGTTGGTTACGCTCGACTCAAAAACTGCAATTTCGACCTGCCCACAATTCCTTTAGTACCGTTTCGTGTTTTAAAAAGTCACTCAGTAGTAATTTAAAACTGTTAAAACAATGCCTTTTGTGTTAAAACATGAATGCTACTAATTTCTGTTTGTAAGCATACTTACATACTTGCAAAAATATTTTGTAAACTACGCCGAGACTTATTTAAAAAAATAAATATTGTCTATAATTTTTATGTATTTCTTGTTTCTATCTATTTATCTATACTAATATTATAAAGAGGTAAAATTTGTATGTAAGTTTGTAAGTTTGTAAGTTTGTAAGTTTGTATGTAGGGGGTAATCTCTGGAACTAATGATCCAATCCTAAAAATTTTTTCACTGGTAGAAAGCTACATTATTCCTGAGTGCTATAGGCTATAAATTATATTTATATCATGCATATTAGCCGAGCTATCACAAGTTTTGTCTAACAAGTCGGAAAGAAATACCTCTCTAAACAGACTTTTTTGCATGCGCTGCCTAAACGGTTGTTTAAAATTGAGAATAATGTATGGCAGTCTGGTCTGTCTTAAATAATTCTACAAAAAAGTCCGCGACACCATATTTCTATCTTTTATATTTTATCTTTTATACATCTTTTATTGTTTTAAAAAAGTATTTTTTAGACATACTTACGTTTGGATGATTATTTAAACAACAAAACATTAATCCTTATCAAAATAAGTTATTTTATGATCACAAGGACATCATGGAGATAAGATTTGGCCGTTACAGTATGGCAATTGGTCATACAGTTTCGGAGATAATATAAAATTACTAAAACGCAAAATAACTTTAATTCATACCGGTTGCTCTTGAGCAAACATGTTTAGAGCGTACGTTTTATCAATTTACCCATAGATGGCGTTGTGCAAAATGTCGGTGGAATACAGCGGAAGATTTTGTTTTTTTGTTAGTTTGTTTGAACGCGCTATATCCGGAACTACCCCAGTCGGATTTGAAAAAATCTTTTTGCATTTTATAACCCACTTCTTGAGGAGGGCTATAAACTATTTAACATCACGCTAGGGCCCTTAGGTGCCGAGCGCGAAGTAATAGCGCGGGCAGGCGATGCGGAAGGATATAGGCTATTTAACATCACGCTAGGCCCCTTATGAGCCGAGCGCGAAGCGCGAAGTAATAGCGCGGGCAGGCGATCCGGAAGGATATAGTCTATTTAACATCACGCTAGGGCCTTTAGGAGCCGAGCGCGAAGTAACAGCGCGGGCAGGCGATGCGGAAGTATATAGGCTATTTAACATCACGCTAGGGCCCTTAGGAGCCGAGCGCGAAGTAACAGCGCGGGCAGGCATTGCGATGCGATGCGTCGGTGTTGGCAAGAAATTTCACGCGGACGAAGTCGCGGGCAGAAGCTAGTTTAATATAAAACGCAAAAGTGATTGACTGATGTATCAACGCACAGCCCAAACCGCTTGGTCTAGAGATTGCAAATTTGGCACTTAGGTTCCTTATTAGGTCTAGGGGTGCACTAAGAAAGGATTTTTCAAAATTCACGCCCTAAAGGGCGGAAACGAGGGTCCAAAGTTTGAAACTTCCACGCGGGCGAAGCCGCGGGAAGCTAGAAGCGGGAAAGCCAGTGTTTTATATAGGATGTACCAGAATGGTGTGATCAAAAAGGGTGTGGCCGTCAAACTGTACAACTTTCTCCATGCGAAAAAATAATCAGACGTCCCGTACATTTGGGTCGAGTAGTTATGGAAGTTTTGTAGGTATGGGACAGTAAATAAATGTATCGCGATTATTTTTGTCCCACGGAGAAAGTTGTTCAGTTTGATGGACTGTACACACCCTTAAATTTGATATACCTTTCTGATACACTTGGATCACCAACTGTAGGGCCCGATTTCTACACATGACACTAAGCCGACGTTCGCACGGACGTAAAAGTATCGCGGCGATTTTTTTCGCGCACTGGATTTTCAACGCTCTGCTTAGCGCCAAGAGTTGAAAATCCAACAGTGTGTTTTTTCGACGCGCTGGAATGCACTCTGGCGTTGTTGGGTTGGATTCTCAATGCTCGGCTCAACACCGAGAGTTGAAAAAAGTTTTTAGAAATACATACGTATATTATAAAGTTCAATAGTCATAGTTTTGTCTTTTTAGTTCTCCTGCCGTATATTCGATTCGGTAAACTTTTAATCGAACATTCAGCCGATTGTTCGTATTCGGTAAAACCCGTATTATTCGGCCCATCACTAATGAAACATGGTTCTAAGAGAATCCTTACACCTCCTTACACCTTGTTAAGCAATAACAAAACCACCTTCATTGGAACATTGGTTTGAGGCGAACTCCGTAAGTAACATACGGTAGCCGGTGACTGATCAGTGATCACCGATTCGATCGGATAATTTGCTTTGCCCGGATAATCCGGATTAACTGGTTTGAACTCACCACCGAACATTAACTGCTTCCGGTGAGCTGGGTTCGGGGTGAATGCTACTGGTTGGTTAAAGCCTAATTGAACTGAGTTAATATTCTTGAACGGAAATTTTTAAAAACGTTTTTAGTTTAGTAACAATAACGTGCAAAGGTAGCCGACGTTCGCACGGACGTGAAAATGTCGCGGCGATTTTTATTCGCGCACTGGAATTTCAACGCTCTGCTTAGCGCCAAGGGTTGAAAATCCAACAGTGTGTTTTTTCTACGCGCTGGGATGCGTTGCGCTGTTGTGAGGTTGGATTCTCGAAGCTCGGCTTAACACCGAGAGTTGAAAATCCAGTGCGCGATAAAATCCCGTCGCGATATTTTAACGTCCGTGCGAACGTCGGCGTATTCCTCGTTTAGATCATTTGTAAATTATTTACGTTTTGAGATTAACAGCTTATGGCATTAAAAACCTTCTTTGAAGCAATAATCTGTTATGTTTATTAGACCTTATTCCTTCAGCTATCTAAAACTGAAAGAATTAATCAAATCTGTCGAGCCGTTTCAGAGCTATCCTCCTCCAAACTGACAAAAACAAAATCAGTCTTTCTTACTACAGATTATAACAGAAGTCATAAAACATTTTTAGATTCAGCCATTACTAGGAAATATTCGTAAAGACGTTGGCTCAGTAATTCCGGAGATTAGTGTGCACACACAATGACGTAATCTATCATTAAGTCTAATTGATTCTGTTGTCACTCTGTTAACATTCAATGTTACACTTCCTTACCAATAGTACTCGAAATGTTAATTGTTTACACTTGTCATTCCTTGCTTCAGTACTGAAAAGTACGCAGTAGTGTAAAGGCTCCCGCAGACACGCGCAACGCGACTTTAATAGAACAATTTCTATCGCAAATTCGCCTGCACTCCACACTCACACACACTCTCTCTCTTCACTTTTTAGGGTTTCGTACCAAAATGGTAAAAAGGAATCCTTATGCTGCGACTCAGTCTATCTGTCACAGCTGGATATCTCAAGAACTGCTAATGCTATCAACTTGAAATTTGGAACAGTTTTAGATGACGTTTACCCAACTATTTTGCAAATAAGAAAGAAATAAAAAAATATATATTTTATTTTGCAACAGGGACTGAAAGAGGATCTTAAAAACTCAAAGTGAGGCTACTAAGGCATGTGGAGTATCATATGAAAGAACGCTGTTTGCACATTCTCAAACATTTTTTATTTTTTTTTATACCGCATAGTTTTCGACTTTTTATGGAAAATGTAAAAAAAAATACGTTCCGCCCTCATCTCCGAAGTTTGCATAGAGAAAAATCTGAAATTATTCTATGTGATAGAAGTTGGATGGTCGCGAGTAGTGTAACTACGTGCAGAGCAGTGTACCTCACTCGATACGTGGTCGCATAGCTCGAGCTGCGCATCTTCCTCGCACAGATACCTCGCGGCGGCGCATTTTCATAGCACATTTTACTCGCTCCGCTACACAGCTTAGCATCAGTGGAAACGGTCACATAGTTTCTTAGCTTAGCTTTTACATTCTCTCGTAGCATAGCTGCATAGCACATCTGTGGTGGAAAAGCACCCTTATGCTCGAGTCGTTCGTGACTGTACTGATGTTAAAAAAATAGGGACAAGTTTGCTTTATGTTTTGTGTAGTGTAGTCATTACCATAAGTAGGTATAGCATAATTACTGTTTCTAATTAAAGACTAAATGTAAACAAAACACAATGTTTATTTACATATTATAACTACGTAGCCCGTTGGGTATCGTGCCCGCTAGCGAAACTGCTGAGCGAGGGGTCCTGGGTTCGATTCCCTGGTCGGGCAAAGTGTTATTAGATTTTTCCATTAGGAATTTCCACGGATATCGAGGGATGTGGCATGGAGGCGTGGCACATGTCGCCGCCACGCGGTCACAACTGACCATAAGCCGACGTTCGCATGGGCGTAAAAAAATGGCGGCGATTTTTTTCGCGCACTGCATTTTCAACGCTCTGCTTAGCGCCGGGAGTTGAAAATCCAACAGTGTGTTTTTCGTCGCGCTGGGATGCACTCTGTTGTTATTAGGTTGGATTCTCGAAGCTCGGCTCAACACCGAGAGTTGAAAATCCAGTGCGCGATAAAATCCCGCCGCGATTTTTTTACGTCCGTGCGAACGTCGGCTAATACAGGGTGCAAACTAACAGAGTGCTTTCAGCTCCTCATTTTGAATCATATTCCGCCGGAAATTTTCTCAGGAAAATTTTCATTTTTTCAAAATTTTTTCAGTTACATTTTCATTTTTTCAAAATTTTTTCAGTTACATTTTCATTATTTCAATGTAAAATTGCATTGTGTGTTCGCAGCACTCCATTTTTGTAAAAAAAAACTGCAAAAAAAAAACAGCAAAAAAAAACCAGCAATAGATGTTGAATTGTTGAAATACTCTAACCAACGATGCGTGAAATCAGCTGTTCACTTTCTGCCTAGCTACAGAGTTCATCGAACTCACCGCATACCTATTACCTACACCTCCCAACCAGTAATAGACGCTCCGATTTGTGCACAAAAACACAAACAAATCAGGTTTATTGGATTCCCTTAACGTTGCGAGTGAGGGAAGAGAGTCCACCTGTGTCTGCGCTCACGCTTGTGCACTACAATATCCCGCGCTGAAGGCTGGTCTCCGCTGAGATGGGTCGCCATAGCCGAAATTCACTCTGGAGGACTCGATACCTACCTATGTAGCTATAAGTACCTACTAGATATAAGAAAGAAGTAGATGTGCCCAGTATGTTAAAATTTATCGGAACCCTGTGTCTCCACTTTATCCCTTTGTCACTTTCATGATTTTAAAGACAAATACGGTAAAATACTTGTACTTACATATGGAAAGTGATTCCATGATTAACATGGCTTCGGTTTTTACAAGAAACCACTGAACAACACGGCATTTTTATTAATTGTCACGGTCACAGTGGAAAGCGCACTAGTTCGCGGAGACGGAATTTATACTATGAACGGCTCGTATTGAGCATGTCTCGCGGCCACAGATTCGGCCGCTTGCCACTTCTCCTGTTTTTATATTTCTATGTAGGTATACCTACCCTCATTGTTTCATTCTAATTAAAGCATTATGTTTTAATAGGATAACACAAAGTTTATGTTTTATTAAATTAATTCAAATATAGTTACAGTAAGAAGAGAGATGGAATTAGAGAACTTGGATAAAGCTTGGAATATAGAGATAATTACTTAACGTATTAATTAAACAAACATCAGGCGAACGCGTGTTCTCTCTCTCAAATGTTGAAGACTTAATTAATCCGGCTAATAACGATTTAAATTAAGTATTTTATTTTATTTCATAAGGAAAAATACACAGTAAACCCCCGTTTCCACGAGCGTAATAAAATCGCGGCGGGATTTTATCGCGCACTGGATTTTCAACTCTCTGCTTAGTGCCGGGAGTTGAAAATCCAACAGTGTGTTTTTCGTCGCGCTGGGATGCACTCTGGTTTTGTTAGGTTGGATTCTCAACGCTCGGCTCAACAACGAGAGTTGAAAATCCAGTGCGCGATAAAATCCCGCCGCGGTTTTATTACGCTCGTGCGAACGCCGACTAATACTTATATCTATATATGTAAATAAAAAGAGAAGTCCGGACTGACTGACCGACTGATTGACTGACTCATCAATGCCCAGCCTAAACCAAAAAAAAAAAATGCACAGAGGTTCCCTTTATAATGTAGACAAGTAATAAAAAATAAAATAAATAATAAAATATATAATAAAATAAATAAATAAAATAAAATAAATCAAATAAATAAAATAAGGAAGGAATTACCGGTAGTACGTTCCCGTGGGATATTATTCGTCATCCACGCGGGTGAAGCCGCGGGCAAAAGCTAGTCTACTATAATACGTATATTATCTGTATATTCAAATATTCCTGAAACTGAAAGTACAGCATTCAGTAATAATTAAGAAGGTACAGAAATACATAATAAACAAAGGTAGTAAAATGTTACCTTTGATAAACAATTTATTTGTCCTCCCAAAGAGAAACCTTTCAGTGCTCATTAGAAAATTATATCCTCGGAATGACAACGCATTTCCTGAGTAACTTACATAATCACTTTGTGACATAGCTTTAAGGCGACGATAAACGACTTTTAATTATTTTAAATTGAAAATCACGTCTAAACGAGTAGTGTTAATGATTTGGAAAAAATATATTTTTGAATAGAGCATTTTCTTAATAACTTAATATGATAATATTTTAGATTATGTTTTATTACATAGTGTAATTAATTTGTAAAGGGACCTATGTCTAACGCAGATAAAGAACTGAGAATCACGCAAAAACTATCAAGCGTATTTTTATGAAACCTTTAACATTTTAAAGATAATTTAAATACTTATCTTTTAGTATAGGTATTTACGTGTTTTAATATAGTATTATATTTGTTTTATGAGTAATAAATTAATAATGCGTCTAGGGGTGGGTTGCACCATCACACTATTACTCGCTCGAATCGACACTTTAAAAATACATGTGGCGATTTCGCCACAGAAAAAATAAATATTATTTAAAAGACAAATAAACTTCGTGCAAAGGCACGAAGTTTAGTTTACTTATTTGTCTAATACGTAGTTCTTCAATTGTCGATTCGCCCACAAATAAATTGACTTATAATAAATCGCCACAGAAATAATAATATTATTTAAAAGTGTCGTGCGATTCGCCCGATTCGGCTAAATTCGCGCGAATCAACCAATAAGTCGACAAAATCTTACAAATGTCATGTTTATACACCTGTATTGCTTTAGGAAATGCGTTGTTTAAAAGTCACAGAACTGTTTTATTTGTATACTTAGACAGTAGACTAACAAATAGTTGGCAAGCTCCCATCATTTCAGTCTCTATGATGAATGAAACACTCAGTAAAGGCCTTCCTAAACGCAATACATCACCTAATTTCATAGCAGAATGTCCGCAGGGCGGCACGCTTTGTTCCCCTAATGTCATCGTCGCGTGAACAAATAAATACAATTAGGGTTTCTTTCATACCACAAGTTCGTGAAGACCGCAACGCGTCACTGTTATGTCAAATATTGTTATAGCAAGTACCTACCTATACGTCATTGTTAAAACGTAACAAAGTTGAAGTCTCTCTACATACTGTTCTTGTTCATTGTTTTTTTTTTTTCGTTTTTGATTGTTAAGTTCTTTGTCTTCCATCGCTCTCATGTCGACTGAAGTGTGGGTACCTTTTTTTTAGTGTAGTATACCTACCGTAGTAAAAATGACAGTCAGTTAACAAGGCTGGTACTGAAAGCACCTTCCCCTTTAACCCCCCAAATGTCTAGTGCACACTTGGTGTATGAAGTTTGAGGGGTTAATGTAGGTTTGGTAAAGAAAATCCACGCTTTTAACAGCTAAGTAATAAAAAAAGCACACTTTCTAAAAAAAAACTAGTAAGTTTACAGGGTGTACCTATCAGAAAGGTGTGCTATTTAAGGGTGTGGTACAGACCATACAACTGAACAACTTTCTCCATGGGACCAACATCGTAATCGAGAAAAATTTGGGTCGAGCAGCTATTTAAATTTTTTACGGGACAGCTGATATTTTTTTCTCGATTACGATGTTGTCCCATGAGAAAGTTGTTCAGTTGTTTGACGGTCTGTAATGCCACACCCTTTAATTTGACCACACCTTTTTTATACACCCTCTCGGTGTACAATCAAGCATAGGTTAGGTATTCTAAGTAATTTACCAATGTATAGATAATATCATAATAGGCACCTATAATAACTGTTTTAAAATCGACATAAAATTCATTCGACATCGAAATCCACTCCAGATAGTTACGACCGACAAAAAATCTATAAAATAAAATAAACTACAGAGAACAAAATACAGGATGACAGCTTGATATCTGCAGTACAAAGCTATTTAACAATGCACAAAGGAATTGTATTTGTCATTACCGTACCAAACGACTGGATAGAAGCTTTGATCATAACCGGAACAGACATACAAAGCTCGGATGTTTCTTAAGTTATTGAAGGGGTTCTACAACTATTAATTCAATATACTTATAAATATATTAAATTATTATTATTAATATAAAATTCAACATATTAATTGAATATAAATAAAAATCAAACCACGAGTTAATTAAAATGTAAATGGTCCTGTGCCAGTTACAAATCTTTACAAATAAATAATTCTACAGAGGAACGGAGATGGTGGCTATGTTAGGTTTTAAAACAATAAAAATACAGGTTGTAAGTGTAAACAGTGGCAATCTTTCAAGGGGTAATCATTATGAACAACTTTTACTATGGGAACAAACCTGAAATCGCGAAAAAAAAATCAGCTGTTCCCTACATTTTGACGAATTATGCAAACATAAATAGACTGAACAGCTGATTTTTTTTTCGTGATTCAGGTTTGGTCCCATAGTAAAAGTTACTTTCATAATGATGAGTGATGACCCCTTGAAAGATTGTCACTGTTTACACTTACACCCTGTATATTTTTGCGAGACTTCCGTTCGTGTCTGTTTTATATTAAAATCATTTACATAAATAACAAAAACCATGAGATTTACCAAAAGGTTGTCTAAATTATCAGACAAGAAAGACGAATTCGTTCAGACATAATTATGTAACAACTTTTGAAAGATATACCAGGTGTCGGTAAAACTTTGACGATTCAGATTTCCGGTGAGACTCAAAGTGATCTCTGTAACAGTTTATTTGAATAAATTATGCCTAAAGGGTTCGTGGTGGTTTTAAACGTTAGGTTATACAGGGTGTCCCGTAAATAATGGATAATCTCTTAAGGGGTCGTTGTACTCATCATTATGAACAACTTTTACTATGGGACCAAACCTGAAATCGCGAAAAAAAATTAGCTGACCAGTACATTTATCTACATCAAACTCGTCAAAATGTAGGGAGCAGCTGATTTTTTTTTCGCGATTCCAGGTTTGGTCCCATAGTAAAAGTTGTTCATAATGATGAGTACGATGACCCCTTAAGAGATTATCCATTATTTACGGGACACCCTGTATAGAATAGAATAGAATAAGACATTTATTCCAGACATAAGTAAATTTTTTTTTTTTTTCCATTTTCATAATTACAAAAGAATGTTAAAATGGTCGGAAAATGATAAAAACTCTCTACAAAATATCAGTCATCCTATTTCAGTCAATATCTTCCCTTCTCTTCAAACTAACTACTAATTTATTTGGCGTAGGTAATTCTTCCTTTCAAATAACGCATCCATTGTATCTTTGGTCTTCCTGAATTCATATAGCCATCTTCATTCATACAGTACTCAAAATTTGCCCCACAATTTGTCTGTCATTCCTCCGCATCACATGGTCACACCATGACAACCGATAGATATGTCGCATCCAACTGGTTTAATTAGCCGTTTGGTCAACCGCCCTTTCACTAAACGATCAACGACCTGAATGATATTCAGCTGATACGTCTAATTTTAAAATTCATTAATGAAAGCGGTTCATAACTATCTTACTAGGAATATAACTATGATATGAGCATGATCTAGTAATTAGGGCACTGCGACCAAATATGTAGGTTGGGTTAGAACTGTGACCAACTACGCGCGAGCCGAACGAGCGAAGCGAGTGGTGCCGCGGTAGCAGCCGTCGAGCGCTACGTCGAAATTGGTTGCAGTAACAAAATTAAGGTACTCCGACAGTTTTCATATAACTATATTACAGTAGATATACAGTTTATATCTTTTAAAGTGTCAAGCCAGTGCGAGCTGATAGCAGAGTACCATACCTATCGATTTAACACCCATGTATGTTCTACGATTTTTTGCAGTTTTTGAGTTATAATTTTTTTTTCGATATTTTTCCTGATTAAATCTGATCTCATATTTAAAAAATTATATCTTTTTTTTGGGTCAACTTTGAACAAGAATGTAATAAATAGGGCATTATTTTCTGAAAGCGGTCGTTGAAAGTGGTGTATCTGAAATCTTGTGATTTTCATATTTTTTAATTTATCCGTAATTTCTATCTTTGCCTGATATTTACTATTCCTCTACGTTTAAGCAGAGCTCAGTTGATAATAAAAACATAAATTTTATACCAACTACTATCCTTGACCACTACCATTGTGATATGAAATGAGGGATCCAAAATAAATCGAAAACTACAAAAAATCGTAGAACATACATGGGGGTTAAATCGATAGGTATTGGTAGTCTGCTATCTGCTCGCACTGGCTTAACATCTTAAAAGAAACACCCTGTATAGCTATATCCATAGGAATATAACTATATCACGGTTACAACCATCTTACTGCGACACATCAGTATTAATAATATCAATTACAACAATAAGCTCGTGGCTAAGTAATAACAGCCGTACGGGTCAATCCATCAGGTTAAGCTACGCTTGCCGGTTGGTCAGTGGATGGGTGGCCATCTTTACATACCGAGACTCCTCCGTGCCTCGGAAAGCGCGTTAAGCCGTTGGTCCCGGCTGTTATTTGTGGATCTTTGACAGTCGTTACGGGTCGTCAGAAGCCCGAAAGTCTAACAACCAGTCTTACCAAGGGGTATCGTATTATCCAGTCACTGGGTTGTGGAGGTCAGATAGGCAGTCGCTCCATGTAAAATACTGGTATTCAGCTGCATCCGGTTAGACTGGAAGCCGACCCCAACATAGTTGGGAAAAGGCTAGGCAGATTGACAACAATAAACTACTTATAAAACTAAGTTGTGCTCCAGATAACAGTAATCTAGACAGACTGAATAGTTTCAAGCTCACTGCGAGAGTTAATTAAATACCGGTGATTTATCTGCACCGAACTGCAGCCACTGAGCGACCGGAATGCAATCAAGTGCTTGGTTTATCTTCGTACGTAAAGCTGCTTCGTGATTGATATAGACCGACAGGGGAACAAATAAAGATAAATTAAATATGGCAGATTTTATGGTGATACTTCATTTGGCTCTGGTATCTGCGCGCTGCGCTATTATGAGGATAGCCCATTCCGTGGAAGAATTAAATAGTCAGTCTGCAAGATGGTGGTGATGGGGCTGATTGTCCGGGGTACGCAGTACCTACTCAAGAAAATATTCTTCGGTAAAAAAAACTCAAACTCAAGCAGGATTCGCCCGCGTATATGGCGGAAATTATTTCACGGGAACGTACTAGCGGAAATTCCTTCTTTATTCCTTGTGTACAATTCAAAGGGAACCTCTGTGCAAAATTTCCGCTTTCTAGGTTCAAGGGATTGGGCTGGGCGTTGATGAAACAACAGTCACTCAGTCAGGACTTCTCTTGTTATTTATATGGATAAGATAGATAAACCAATTACAGCACTTTTGAATTATCAAGAGGTCGGTCAGTCAGAAATATGAAGCTAGACTTATTAATATCCCAAGCAACTTATAACGATGGACTGAAGTTCATCTATCTATCTATATAAATAAAAAGGGATGACCTGACTGACTGACTCATCAACGCCCAGCCCAAACCCTTGAACCTAATAGAAAGCTGAAATTTTGCACAGAGGTTTCCATTATAATGTAGACAAGGAATAAAGGAGAAGTTCCCGGTATTAAAACAGATTAATACAGATGGGACACTCCGCAAAATCATTTAAATAAAAAACCGGTCAAGAGCGAGTCGGACTCGCGCACCGAGGGTTCCGTTCCGATTTCTGAAAAAGTGTGCAAAAAGTGTGCTATTTAGAGATATCGTTTTTCCTGTAATCTTTACGTAAACTTCTATCACATATAATTATTTCAGATTTTTCTCTTTGCAAACTTCGGAGATGAGGGGGGGAGGGGGGGTGACGGTATTTTTTTACATTTTTCATCGGAAGTCGAAAACTGTGCGGCCTAAAAAAAATAAAAAAAAATTTTGATAATGTGCAAACAGCGCTCTTTCATATGATACCCCACATGCCCTAATAGCCCCACTTTGATTTTTTTAAGACCCCCTTTCAGTCCCTGTTGCAAAAAAATATAAATATTTTAATTTCTTTCTTATTTGCAAAATAGTTGGGTCAACGTCATCTAAAACCATTCTAAATTTCAAGTTGATAGCATTAGTAGTTCTTGAGATATCCAGCTGTGACAGACAGACAGACAGACAGACAGACAGACAGACAGACAGACAGACATACAGACAGACAGACAGACAGACTGAGTGACACCATAAGGGTTCCTTTTTTACCATTTTGTCACGGAACCCTAAAAGCGACTCTTGCTACGACACAATAAAGTGCAATTCAGTTCGCAGAACGCTAATTACCTACAGTTATATTCACCTACACATTGCCTGTCTTTCTATCGCGTAACTCTTATACCTTCGGCGCGCGGCATTTGTACTGAATTAGCCCCGTCGACGGGGCCCGCCGTGTACTTGTTTGTAGCTTCATACCTAAACTGCGGAGTTCATACCATCTGTATTAATCTGTGCTATTACGTTCCCTTGGGATATTTTCCGACATCCACGCGGGCAAAACCGCTGGCTAAAGCTATAAATTATAAAAGAAGAAATACGTTCTGAAACACCATGATAACAAAAACGAGGCTTCGTAGCACGAGTAGGTACATAAACGTTTGTACGAGCCCACTCATCCTCATAACGAATTCAAGTAAAGACGGGCCCCACACGTTACGGTAATCAAGACTCGCCAAATCCGACGTAATAATATTATCATTGTACGGATTATCTTGAGAATGCGTGGAACGCCAACACTGTTCCCATCCTTAGCTCGTGGAAGTAAATATTTGGGTTAGATGTCAGTCCCTAATTTATTTTATGACTCTTCCCTCGAGGATGACTGTCGTGTATGACATTCGAATTCATCTCAATTACTTATCGGTTGCGGATAACGTGGTTTGGGTTAAGTGAGTGTCATAGACAATAGACAATTAGTGTTAGACAATTGACCGATTCATAGATTTTTAATACAGCATTAATACATTATTATTAACACAAACGGGATATTTAACATGTTTACTGTTATTGTATTTGAGTTCCCGATATTTCGGCACTGTTGCACACCATGATCACGGATAAACTGAAGTTATTGCGGGTGGGTGTTTTATGAGCAGAGAAATTGGTCTACCCTGTTTCTTGTTCGTTTTTTTGTTTTGTTAGTATCAGTGACCATGACAGTTTAAAAACTTATAAGTAGCATTAATACAGTCAAACTAACGGGGAATTCAAGTCCATAATAATAATAATATATGTACCTAACTTCTGGACACGGCTTGCATTGTTAGCATTTGTCCACCGGGGGGTTGTCGAAGGTAAATCCAGCGTAGACACTACGCCACTGCTGGGCATCGTAGAGGTTGCGCAAACGCTACACATCCTAGTGCTACGCATTGTAGGCGTAGCACATTCGCTAAGCTTCGTAGGCGCAACATACGCTACGCCTCATAGGCGATACGCAAACGCAGTGTCTTCGCAAACTTCGCATAATCAACACCTACGCGCCTGTAGGCAATATGCTCAGTGCCATATAAATCTGTGTATTGGTGCAAACTGGGAGACATAACGTTGGAAGGCCTCCCACAAGGTGGACAGATGATCTTGTAAAATCTTGTAAACCGGTCGGACATAGGCCTCCCCCCGGCGCCGGCGGTGCTTGGGGGAGGCCTATGTCCGACAGTGGACATGTTTCAGCTGAAATGATGATGATGATGATCGGTCTCTCGGAAATCAAAGCTCAGATAAAGTCCAATGTCATCAATCAATGTTAAACACAATAAATCTCGTAGAGAGGTAAATCGTGAAAGTTGAACAGGTTGACTAAAGTTTGCAATCGATTCCTCCGATATTTCAACTTGTATCCGACCATAAATTCTGATATTTCCGATTGTGCAGCTATTCTCCGACTGGGAATTATGCAAAGCAATATTGTTCCGATTTCATCCCTCTTTTAGACGTAGGGTAAAACGATTAGGGTGTGAATTTGAAATGTGATCAGGGTCACTATGTAGGAATTTACGCGTGCACATGTACACCCAAGTAAGTGTTACGATGTATGCTTTGTCAAGGCCAATTAATTTCATGAAAACATTTTCGTTTATTTTTAGCTTAATGTAAGTTCTTAATTGATTTACTTTTCACTTTTAATTAAGTACTTCAGTAATAGTAACTGAGCTATTAAATTATTTTTACAGTTTCAAAAATTGCTACATAATTTCCATGTTATTTATAATTCAGGGTACAAAGAATTGCTTTCCTTTGAGAAATATTTGAGTGCTTCATAAAAGCTTTAAAAAGTCTGAAATCAAAAACAAATCTGTTTTTGTCTGACTTTAATTTTATGTACATTCATGTAAACAAGTCATCGTGATGACATAGATTGCACCAACGTTTTGTTTCTGAGAACGCAATATTTTGAATGTCTCACTTATTTATTTCACCCTAGAACTTCCACTGCTCGAGGCGGTCTTTTATTAAAATATACACAAGCAGAGGGTTGAATAAGACATAACGAGTTGACTCGAGCCTGTAATGAAAGGTCGCCCCGACAACGAGCTAATGAATAATAATTGTCGGAGGAAAGCAATGTCACCCGAGACAATCTGAGAAGCAGAAAATGATACGCTTCGTAGATGTTAAAATCTTACAGATGTTCACGCTTTCAGAGGCCCTAGCAGACACGCGCGACGTAAATACGAAGGAATTTTAAATCGAAAATACAACTCTTGGTTTAAAATTAATCGGGAAGCACATTTAGTAAGACGCAGCCAAATTAGCTAGCTTAATTAGCCTATCTTTGGAAGTAGTTTGATACAGTTCTAACTTAACCTAGCTTTAGTTGAATATATTATCATTCAGGCCGCTAGTAGAACGGTGCCGTTTAGTTAAAAGGCTAGGCTGTTAACTCAAAGGCTAATTAAGCTATAGGCCGACCGTTGCGGGGACCGTAGCGGGTGGGTGAAAGGCGTGCGCGGAGTAGCTCTCTGCTCCGCGCACGCCTTTCACCCACCCGCTAACATCTCCCCTCGCTCCCTTCTTACCGCGCAGGCGATACGCGAGTTAAACGGCCGGCTTATAGTTGGCTGCGATAAATACATAGATATGAATAATTTTTTAAAGTTAAAGTTAATATAATGCCCTGAGACAGTGAGGCAGGGTCGCGGCAGACCACGGAAATGGCGGGACGAGCTGGATAGGTTCTGCCAAAACTGGGAAGAAGTGAAAGAAGAAAGGCGGCCTTTGCCCAGGAGTGGGACAGAGTAGGCTACGAAAAAAAAGAAGTTTAACATTACGTGTCAAACGAGTACCTACCTAAAAAAAAAGCGTTTCGACTTACGTTACCTACGCATACGTCGCGCGTTCGTCCTGGGGCATCTGTTAATGTGGCTGACTGTACTGTGAACAAGATTCGAATAGGCTTTTATTGTAACCTTGTTTTGTTCCTAAGCTGTATTTTGGCAAATTAATTTTAGGTAAGTACTGTTCGTTACGTAATAAATGTTTTTATCTAGCTTTCAAAGCGGAAAATACAAAGGAAAATAAAGTCTGCTAAAGAAAAAATATATTTACCTCAACAAAAGTACAGACTCAAAATATTGGAACTCGGACTTCGTTGCAGATAAAAATACTCACAGCAGACAAAATCGATGGCCAGCACTATTTTAAACAGCATCCACAGATGTATTCTGTCCACAATTCCAACTCCAAATTTAGAATAGCACTACTTTGTATTCCGGGCAGATCGCAGAGTCAAACATAAAAATTTTAGATGGCACCCGACATGTGTACCTTTGTACCGTAGTATAGTCGCCCTCGTAATTCCATGACCACCTTAAGATTGGATATCACTTCAATCAATTTGCTTCCTTTTCCCAACATGTTGTAGTCGGCTTCCAGTCTAACCGGATGCAGCTAAACACCAGTATTTTACACGGAGCGACTACTTACCTATCTGACCACCACAACCCAGTTACTGGGTATTCCATACCCTTTGGTAACACTGGTTGGCATACTTTGGGCTTTTGACTATCCATAACGACTGTCAAAGATCTACGAATGACAGCCGCCGGGACCAACGGCTTACCGTGCTTTCCGAGACACGGAGGGGTCTCGATATGTAATGGATGGTCACCCATCCCCGAACCGACCGCGGCAAGCGTAGCTTTATCTTCGATTGATCCGTGTGGCTTTTATTATGTAGGTATCGTATCAGTTACTGGGTTGTAGAGGACAGATAGGCAGTCACGCGACTGGAAGCGGACGAAAAAGGCTAGGCAAATTGATTGATTGATTTTTTGTTATCAAAACACACACACACATACTCACAACACTCACACATGGGACTGGTACATAACTGGTGAAATGTGGGTGTAACATGTACTAACAGCTGTACCTAACCCTTCGAGGAATTACAGGCACGATGTTATGTTATGGTTGTGTTGTCAAAAGTGGTAATGCGGTAACAAGGTCAACTAAACACATGAAAGTAATGTTATAAACATTTTTGTAATAAAAAGCAGGTTAACGTGGCTTTTGTTGAACATTTATTTAATTTCAAACACCTCTTTATCGTTTTTTGACTGTAAATACGATTTATGTTTGAAAACAGACATGGGTTTCTTGAACTGAAGGCATGTGAAATGTTGTTTTGTAGTGAAAACTTCTTTAGGTGCGTTGAGCGATTTTTGGTAGGAGGAAATCTTACGGGTTCGCGTCACCACGTCACCGCGACACCGCGACATGCTATGAATAGTTTTACGTTTATATTTTCACTTCTGTCGGCAGCCTCCAGAATTATGACTGCCAATTTTTTTGTGTTCTGAAAATTGCGATACTTACATTGAGATATTTTCAGATTTAAAAAAAAAACAAAACTTAACTAACTACCTGCTAACTTACTACTAACTTAAGTTTTGATCAGAGAAATAACAGAAAAGCCATAATTTTCCCTTTCAAAAAAAAAGTTATGAAAAAAAAACGAAACAATGGCAAGGATTTTTCAAAATCAGAACTAACAATTGTTTTTTCAATACAATTTCTGATAGAATTTCTGTGACAATTTCACGAAGGTTTAACAACAGCCCTTCTGTAAATGTCATTCAGGTGCCAAAAGATCCTCTTGTAGCTCTCTTTATTATGGTCAAGATGCAGAGACCACAACTTTTATCTTCACATCACTAACTTCGCAACAAAACAGCAACCTCGTAGTATCTTTCAAACTCCGAACATCTTCAGTTCACGTACTCGAACTTACAAGATAGTTAACAGTTTCCAACATATATATTAGTAATACTGGGTAAGGTACACCAAACTCTGAGAAACACGGTTTATATTCATATCAAACTATTGTGTCCCGCCTCTGGGGTGTTTTGTAAAATGATCGCCGCCGCCGCATTGAATATTCATGACTGCAGTGAAACCCCGACGGTATGCAGTTAAGGTACAGGTGATGATGAAGCGAAACTGGTTTCTGCGAAATAACGTAATATCTCCCCTGTATTCATCAGAGGGTTAGGGAGAGGTGTTGAAGACATATTTGTCCAGTTACATCTAAGGCACATGTCGTCGCTAATCTAAAAATTTTACAGGGCAAGCTATTTTTCTTGTTTTTTTTTTTGTAAACTGTAGATCTATTATATCGGTCTCGATTTTTGCATTATCATGGGGACCATAAGGCATAGGTACAGACACGCCGATTAGACAGATCGATTTGACTTGGAAAATGTATCAAATTACTATAGTTAGGTCGGCTATCGGCTTAGTGCAAAATGTCAGATACGTCAGTTTAGTTAAATTAGCGACGATGCGAACCTATTACTGTCAACCGGTTACAACTCCGGGTTGCTACTGAGAAATTCGAATCGAATCGAAAAACCCATTAGTACTTTGCCGAACCTGGCAAGCCAACCACTAGAGCCAGGGATCACCAATTAGTTTCCCTGGGGGGGTCTGTTTTTAAAATTAATATGGCTGTAGACGATTATTAGCAACCAAGATTAAAAATATCAATTAAGAAATAAAACGAAAAGAAACCTGAATAATTTTAACAAAGTAAGTAGGTACTTAGTGTATTTTTTTTATCATTAACTTGAACAATCTGTCTGAAGTCTGGAGTAAAGTTGGTGCAAGCTATTGTCAAATCCAGGAGATTTTTATCGGTAGGTAAGTCGTAATCGAAAACTGAAGATCCGCACAAAATAAGTCGCGGGGTCCGGATCCGGACCGCGGTCAGCCATTTAGTGTCTCCTGTCTAAACCATTCTTGTATTCGGCAAAATCAGGAAAAAAACATTGTATATTTCTGCCCTTGTCACATGTTACTTGAGGTCAGCGCGACAAGTTTTCCTCTGAAAGCAAGAAATGAAAATTTTGAAGTAGGTAAGTATGCAGTTAACGTAGCCTGGGTACAGGTGAAACTAGACAGGATTCTGCAAAATCTGAGATTAAAAATGAAAATTTTACTCAGCACAACTCTAAAATTCAATTTTAGAGTCGATTTGTGGAAATATGGCGCTTTCTCAAATGTAGGACATACACCAAGTGTACATAAGAGAAAACTTTATATAATACTAGCTTTTCCCAGTGGCTTCGCCCGCGTGGATGTCGGAAAATATCCCACGGGAACGTACTACCGGGAATTCCTTCCTATTTCTTGTCTACATTATAAGGGGAACCTCTGTGCAAAATTTCAGCTTTCGAAATCCGGGCTTGGGCTGGGCGTTGATGAGTCAGTCAATCAGTCAGTCAGTCAGTCAGGACTTCTCTTTTTATTTATATAGAAGATGTGTTCGTATTATCATATACCCTTAAACAAACATAAAATACCAACATTCAATGGCGACCGCGGGCTCTTACTGTAGTTGTGAACCTATGGGGTTAAGATTCGGTTGACATTCGAGCACACATTGACATGAACCTAAGGGGTTCATAAGTATATAAATGACGTTTGACGACGTTTGACGGGTTAACAAATCGAATGCCGTAATTACAGACACAATTAAAAAGCCATTGTGTCTCGCGTGGATCCACGCATACGAAGGGTTAATAGTGTTTGTATTGATAGATGAGTTAGTGTCACTGTCGAGTGCTATTTGCACGATTTCAATCAATTAATCATGGCCTATCACAATCAGCTGCTGCACACACATGCATATTGAATAAAAATTTTGTCTTGTAGAAATGTTTCTTTTGTAGTGTTAGACTTTGGCTTTAATGGACTGTATCTATGAACTTTTATTCGCTGGGGAGTTTGTTGCGCAACTTCTTCCCAGCTAAAGCACTAGGAAGTGGTGAAGGGCGGGCGTTTTGTGGGACTGTCTTATGTAATTTGACGTTTACAAAGCAATGATTCTCAGACTAATTTAAATTAAATGACTTTTGATTTTGATTTTCATACGCATTGGCTAAGAACGGCGGCCACAATCTTCCAGTGCTGGTAATCTCTTTCTATGGTCTCAAATTATGTTGAGTTTTGACATTTTTAGCTCCGAACCATTCTACAAAACAAAATTCATAACCTGGGGGCCTAAAACGGCCACTTTGGCAGAATCATAATAGGATAATAGGTATTATGAATGATGAGTACAATGACCCCTTAAGACGTTGCCCATGAATTCAATTTCACCCTATAGGACCTCAGCTTAACGCTTCAGGGAGGCGTGATGTTATGACTGACTTATGTACTGTTCCTATATATCCGAAAACATAACAATGTTTTTGGATATATAGGAACAGTACATAAGTAGGTAGATAATCTATGTTTTTGTCTAATGTACCAGTGTTTCTACTAAAACTAATTTAAACACTATTAACCGAGCTCGCTTCTAAAAGCAAAAAAAAGGGATTCCTTGATTGAACTTTGTTTTATATCCGTCGCGGATCCATTAGGGACTTGTGCATGTAACGATGAGTTTCGTGTTAAGGCTCTTACAGACAGAGGCGATATCGCGGTCGCGACGCGATATTTCGATATTATATCCGTAGAAAAATATCGCGTCGCGACGCGATATCGCCTCTGTCTGTAAGAGCCTTTAACCGGCTAAGTACCATTTTAAATTGGGTTGTTCTATCTTACTTTAACAATAACAAACACCGCACCTTCAGTTCGATGTTTGTTATTGTTAAAGTAAGATGGATCTAAACCCATAACACACATCACTTAATAATGGATCTAAACCCATAACACACATCACTGGTACAGCCCCTTAATAATATGGTGATTGAGTAGTTTGCCTTTGACATCAATGATACTGATTCAAAATAATAATAGAGGTACTTATGTGACACGCACCAATATTTTTCGATTATGACTCGAGTTTGAAAGGTTTAGGGGTTAGGGGTTAGGGCCTATTTCACGATGTTGAATAGCCACTACTCACCGAATAAATTCAAAAATGAAACAGAATTTGTATGAAATTATCTGCCAAGTAAGTTAATAGGAACTTAATCGTAGGTGGTGGAACAGGCCCGAGGTTTTAAAAAAACTCTGTTTAAACTCTCTATTAACCTATGTTATAGCTTTTCATACGCACCTACATTACAACCACTTCAAATTCATCGAAGACCCGAAATAAACAGAAAATTGATCCACCCGACCGCTATTAGGTGCGGTAAGTACGAGTACCTACAGCTACAAGCTTTGGAACGCGAGACCTCCATATAATGCGTAGCCTTTCAAAAGACTCGTAACAAGACAGGCCGCCTAACGAGACCCGTTTGATAAAGGTCCTGTGCCATTACGGCGTCGATCGTCGTCTCACCTATCGCGGTAATCACTGGCGAATCTTCGTACATCGACGATATTGTGTCCGGGTGCAGATCTTTAATGGATATATCTTTTTCAGCTTTTTGCGAGGTTCTTGTAATGTGGTGGCAAAAAAGATTGGCAGTAGGTAGGTATGTTTGTGATTGTGATAGGACACAATGATGTTAGGCATTATTATTTTTTTCAAATTATAGAATAGAGACGAAACTGCTTAGACAGAAGTCATTTATATACGATTATTTAGTTTCACAAAGTGATTTTTAGGATTTTTTAAAATAATTATGGACACCTTTAGGTAAGTGAGTTTTCAGCAAAAAAACTATCATTTACAACTCTCATTTTGTATAACATCTGTCTTAATCTATATCTATAAAAGGAAAGCGTTACTGACTGACTGACTGACTGATCTATCAACACACAGCTGAAACCACTGAACGGATTGGGCTGAAATTTGGAACACAGGTAGCTATTATGACCTAGGCATCCGCTAAGAAAGGGTTTTTGGAAATTCGACCTTCAAGGGGGTAAAAAGGGGGGATATTGTTTGTATGAAAAATCTTATTCCTTGAGTTAATAAACTTGAAACTTGGCACGAATATTTATCTAAGTAAATTATGATTTTTATGATTTTTTGTTTTTCTAAAATACCCCCTAAAGGGGAATTGGGGGGCCTCAAAGTTTGTACGGAAAAATTTGAACGCGCAATCCGATTAATTCAAAACTCAGTATTTATACTAAAAACCAAAAATAAAAAATAATGTGTATCAGGGTTTTTCGAAAATCTACCTCTAACGGGGTGAAAAGGGGTAGTCAATTTCACAGGGGAGGATTTTACTGCGTGGCCTTGATTAACTCAAAAAGTGGTGTAAATAATCTTTCAGTCAAGTTGTGGAAATATCTCAAACCATTTTTTTTTTATTCCACCCCTGGGGGGGTGAAAACAAGGATACAATTTACATGAAAAATGTTATTCATTTGGTTTTAATTGACTTGAAACTTGGCACAAATATTTGCCTAAGTTTGTCATTATTAGTTTTTTAAAACTACCCCGGCGGGAGGGTTAGATGGGGAGAGGGAAGGGGAGGAGTGGTGAGGAGGGTGAGGGGGAGGATGATGGACGCAGGGAGAAAGGGGCAGGACTTGGTGAGGAGAGGAGGAAGACGTGATGAAGGCTGAGGGGGAGGGTCGGGGTTGGTGAGCCGGAGGTGGAGGATAGGGGGAGAGGGAGGGGACGGCGTGGTGATGGAGAGAGAGGGAAGGGGAAGTGGTGAAGGGGGTGTGAGAGTGAGTGAGAGGGGGAGGGAGAGGTAGCGGAAGGGGATATGGTGAAGGAACGACCTAATCTCTGGAACTACCCTACCAGTCGGACTTTAAAAAATCTTTTTGCATTAATGATAGCCCAAATCTTATAGAAGGCATATTTAAAATCACTCTAGGATCCTTAGGTGCCGAGCAAAAAGAAAAAAAGTCTGAAAGAACGCTAAGTGAAAACGAAGTAATAGCGCGGGCAGGCAATGCGATGCGACGGGGTGGGTCGAGCAAGAAAGAAATTTCACGCGGACGAAGTCGCGGGCAGAAGCTAGTGTACCTATATTTTGCTGTTAAACGCCCTAAGTCCACATAAACAGAAACATCTGACTTTAGTCATTTAATTTAAAAAAAGGCCTGTAAGGATCCAGGATAAGTCGGCTTTTAATTTAGCAAATATTCTATTTAAGCAGCTACAATTTGTCACAGATTTTTAATTAATTTTAGAACAAAGAGAGACCGAAATGGAATCAAATATTTATACTGGGATATATGGACGTCGATTTATTAATAGGATAATTAAATTCAATGAATCGATGGTCCTCTCTGAAAACGAATTCGTGTAAATGTTACTTCAGTCATTGAAATATTAAATGTACGAAAATTTAAAAGTCATATTAAAAGTACACTTTGTAAACAAGCATATTTACTACAAATTAAAAGATTATATCCAAGATAAGAATGCTTGGAAACATGCTGGTCCTGCTCTAAAGGACAATATAAACCAAAGCAAACTGATTGCTAATTTAATTGTATAATTTACATTTATTTTTATGACATTGATTTTACATTTTGTGATTACTTTGGGTCACACGTATACATGATTTGTACTCATGATAATAAACAACTTTTACTATGGGACCAAACCTGAATCGCGAAAAAAAAAAAAGCTGTTCCCTATAACTTTATGTTCGCAGAACTCGTCAAAATGTAGGAAATAGCTAATACCACTCTAAAACATTTCTTCATTTTTAATTCTTTTTGCCTATTAGAGAGTATTGTTGAGTATTGTTTTAGAGTGGTATTAGCTGTTCCCTACATTTTGACGAGTTCTGCGAAAATAAAGTTATAGGGAACAGCTGTTTTTTTTTTCGCGATTCAGGTTTGGTCCCATAGTAAAAGTTGTTTATTATCATGAGTACAAATCATGTGTTTAATTATCAGTCACTATTACCACTCCCCCTATAAATTAGAAAACTGTTCACAAAAACCTTCCTGTAGGTAAGCGTTTTTATTATACAGGGTGTCCCGTAAATAATGGATAATCTCTTAAGGGGTCATCGTACTCATCATTATGAACAACTTTTACTATGGGACCAAACCTGGAATCGCGAAAAAAAAATCAGCTGCTCCCTACATTTTGACGAGTTTGATGTAGATAAATGTACTGGTCAGCTGATTTTTTTTCGCGATTTCAGGTTTGGTCCCATAGTAAAAGTTGTTCATAATGATGAGTACAATGACCCCTTAAGAGATTATCCATTATTTACGGGACACCCTGTAGATCTACATTCGTTTTTACATTAACCCTCTGCTAGTGAGGTCAGGGAGAATGTATAGACATGTATATATGTATAAGTATATTGAACCCTGAAGCCATTCAGTGGCGGCCAGATTGCCTCGCCTCAGTCTTCGTTGTTTCATACATACTAAAGCACTCAACTAATAAAATATTTAAATTTTAACCGACTTACTACTTTATGTCTTCTTAAATGTCTTGCCTTTCTCCTTTGCGTTTCGAGTTAGTTACCTACAGGGAGTAAAATGAACTTCAGTGAAAAATGTGTCTTGTGCGAACGAAAAGAAACATGTAAATCGTCGTTGCGCCTGCAAAAATCGTTTTTCTTTTGGATTTTGATGCAATTTTGATCCTTATTTCAATGCACGCAAGCTGTAAAAGCCAATAATCGAAAAAAACAGCGATTTTTGTAGGCGCAACAACGAAATATTACTAAGTATTCGCAGTTCTTTTTATCCGACTGCCAAGTGCCAACGAAGGGTTATGTTTTTTTTATTCTGTCCGCGTTCCATCATAAAACTTAAAACACAGTAAGGGTTTTGTTTTTTAGTCCCGTATTTTTAACATCGTTATCAACAACATTTTTCTCATCTCAGTCTCAACCTGTCAAAAATTGTATAGCGTTTACCTACAATTTTGACATTTTTAGGTACTTACTTGAATTGGCCTTCAATTAGATCATTTGCTTAAACATATAATGGCAGCCACGAAGTAGGCTTCTAACCAGGCTGTCATAGTATAGGCTGTATAACATGATGAAACTACACAGCCTATTAATAAAACTAGGTCAATGCCCTCTTTTAATAGAAAAACCACTCCAAACTTCGGTTGGCACAAAAAGTTATCCGTCCATGATATTCCAAAAATATTCGCAAAACTCTTGATAAATAGAGCAAATAAATAAAAATTTTGCCGAACGACTCATTGAAGTGAATATTGATGACTAGTAATATGCTAGTCAACACCAATCAATCAGTTTGTTTAAAAATAACTCTAATTAAAGCTGATTCGCGCAAAAACTTGTTCGTGATACTAGTAATACGATGGCCTAATTCGTTAGGCCACTCTGTTGTGGTGAATTGGGTATTACAGCCGGCTTACTTGCCCACTCTATATAGGGCTTATTGAAGTCTTCAACCAGATGAAGGCCTTAGGATTATTAGACAAGTGGATAATTGATCAATGAGCGAGTTTCCTCATTAAAATTGTAGGTAGGTACAGTCAGCGTCACGATGTGGTTACCACACGGGGGGTAACCACATCGTGACGCTGACTGTACATTGAAGATGTCTAGATAGGTACTTCTGAAAGATACTGGCCCTTTGTAAAAATAATAATAAAAAGAAAGCGGTTCTTCTGAACACGGCTCGTATTGATAAGAGGTTACTCTTTCTGGAGCCCTGACTGCTGGTAGCTTGAACCCTGTTCCTGATACCGGTGAGCTACTATTTTTTTTATGTTTCATATGTTTTTTTTTTACAAGAAATATTTAAAAATGTGTTTAATATTGTAAGAAAATCTATATAAATAAAAAGAGAAGTCCTGACTGACTGACTGATTGACTGACTATTATCAACGTCCAGCCCAAACCCTTGGATCTAGAAAGCTGAAATTTTGTACAGAGGTTCCCGTTATAATGTAGACAAGGAATTCCCGGTAGTACGTTCCCGTGGGATATTTTCCGACTACCACGCGGGCGCAGCCGCTGGCAAAAGCTAGTGAATAATAAAAAACGAGCGAGCCTTACAGTAGCCGCATATGATGTGTACATCTGACATCTCACCTTGGTACTTTCTAGGTCCTTACCAATATTTCAACCAACATTTTAATCTGTCACTCAAAACTTTTAGAAAAATATTTTCACTTCCTGTTACACACTTCCGTCCCTATTCACGAAATCACTCCCACGGATTGAAAGCGAAAGGAAAGATGTTTGTACTTAAAAAAATCTGAATGACGTAAAAAAATCTGAAACCCTGATTTCAGAGCCTGTATTTCAGGACCTTTGTAAGTCAGTAACCTGAAAATTGGCATTGTATTGAACACCTATATTTATGTCCCTTTACGCAAAACCCTAAAAGTAAAAAGTTTCATCCATACCTAATGAGTGTCCATTTGAAAAAATACAGTTTTAGCTTTAGTATTTTCGCAATACACTTAAACGTAATACAAAAGTGGATTCTGCCTGAGGTCATCCTTTATTTGCCCGACACCCAGAAAAAATATCTATAAGTCTATTCTTAGCCCGAAAACAAAAGACAAAAAATATCCTCTCTTTTTTAAGAACATATTTGAATTACGTAACAGAAGAGAGAAGTAATGTTGGGTCACAAAAACCGTTATTTTCGGAAAACTTTTCACTTTTATCGTCTTGTTTGCTTCTTTCTCTATTACTTATTGTGACAATGTTACGTAAGAAGACAAACAATTAAATAGAGCTATATAAGCTTGGTTTATCCAATGTCCGCCAGACAATGGTTGTCGTCTGTTATCATAACCCCTGTCGCTCAGACAGATTTATGAGCTATCTTTTTTATTGCATTGCGATTTATTGGTATAAGAATTATGGATAGTTCAGTGACCGAGTGGGAAAATAATTTAACAGGTAAGGTTTTAGGGTTCCGTACCTCAAAAGGAAAAAAACGGAACCCTTATAGGATCACTCGTGTGTCTGGCTGTCTGTCCGTCTGTCACAGCCAATTTGCTCCGAATCTAATGGACCGATTAAGTTGAAATTTGGTACACATATGGATTTCTGTGACCCAAACAGGTAAAGCTAAAGCAAATAAATGAATTTTGAATATGAGGGTCACTTTTAGGGGGCCAACTAGAAAATTAGTAAAAAAGTTTTGCAAAATGTACCGTGTGATATATCAAATGACAGGGCTTACTATGAAAGTCTCAAATATATTTTTTTATAATTTTAAAATAAATAGAGTTATTTAAGAAAATAGATGAAAATTGACCATTCCCCCCTTATCTCGGAAACTACTGAGCCTAAAATTTTGAAAAAAATACAGAAAATAGGTCTATACTTGTAGATTACAGGAAAACCTATGAGAAGTTTGTGGTCTTAAAATAACATGGTAAATAAATAAAAACAAAATAAATAAATATCCTTGGACATTTCACACAACGCCATCTAGTCCCAAGCTAAGCAACCTAATGCTTGTGTTGTGGTAACGAGATGGCTGATAAACTACTTATATACATTTTTTTTGTAAATACATACATATTATAGATAGAAAAACACCCAGACCCGGAACAAATACTCAATAAAAAAAAAATAAAAAAAATAAAAAAAAATAAAAAAAATCTCTCAATATTGTGAGTACAAACTTACATTTAGTGTTGAAATGTTTGGGAGAACATGTTTTTCAACTACAATGTTAAGTTTGTTCTTGTGATAATTTCATACCAACTACGGAACCCTTCATTGTGCGTAGTGCGACACGCACTTGACCGGTTTTTTAGTCCGTCGACGTCAATCATCTACAGGGTGTAAGTGTAAACAGTGGCAATCTTTTAATGGGTCATTGTACACATCATTATGGACAACTTTTTTTACGGGACCAAACCTGAAATTGCGAAAAAAAAATCAGCTGTACATTTGTGTTCGCATAATTTGTCAAAATGTAGGGAACAGCTAATTTTTTTTCGCAATTCTGGGTTTGGTTCCAAAGTAAAGGTTGTTCATAATGATGAGTACAATGACCCCTTAAAAGATTGCCACTGTTTACACTTACACCCTGTATAATTGGACAATATTTTTTTTTTTTTCTGGAAAAGAAATAAGATCATTTTCCTGGTGTCCTGTTCCAGCCTTACACCTAAAAGAAATCTATCTAAGTAAATGATTCATAATTAGGGATTAATCAGTCAACTATATATATAACCATATTTTGATTTAAAAGAGTGTCCGTGGAGTTTCTTGCCCGTTCTTCTCCATAGATCTACGTTTTGGAATGGGCAACTAGCTTCAACTTTCTGACTTACCTACTGACCGACTCTTTGACAATTCAAAAGTGCCTGTAATTGGTTTAATTGAAATAAATGCTTTGAGTTTGAGTTTGAGTTTATGTTTGTTAACTCTTTCTTCGAATCATCGTTCCAAAAGACTACGTATGTTAGTACCTTAGGTGACCTAAAAACATTAAGCTAAGTCTTCCCCTTCCAATTAACCGTTGGGCCTAAATGTCAGTAGTCAGGAAACGTCGCCTAGGCCAAGGGATCGTAACAAGGCTATCGGCTACTGATCGATATAATTAAACAGTCTCCGGTTGCCAACTTGGCCAGGCTGCCCGTGGCCGACTTGTCTTGTGAGAAATACGATTCTCTTTTTGCTTTTTTATGTGAACACAAGATGCATTGAGTTAAAGAAAGAAAAATAGGTTTATTTGTTACAGAAACACGTGCAATACAAGAGATATAAGTTAACTCGAATAAAAAAAAAGAAAACCGATCTATAATCACGAGTACGGAACAGAAATAGCTTCTACTTCACATACCACACCTTCACACAGAGAGACCTCGTGACTAAACAAAATATAGTTTAGACCAATTTAGACCAAATAATTTGAAAAAAGAAAAGTTACATCTACATAAATCCACTATTTGCTCTAAAATTAAGGGATTCGTAATATTAATGGCCGATAGACGAATAAAAGAGCCACTAAAACATCTTGAACGACAAGATTTATCAATAGTTAGTGCCTATTAAATTAATCGAGATATTTCGAGTGAATGGCTTTATTCAGTCTATTGGCGCGACTAGCCGAACATCTGATCGAGATGTCACCAATGCGCATTCTTTTACGCAGTGCGTAAGTATAGCGTCATTTGTTTTGGTGTTCAAAATTTAATTAATGATTTTGTTTTGTTTTCAATCACACAAATGGCCTTATGTAGCCTCACTATTAGGGACTGTTACAAATTCTGTTCCATTTTTTAATATATTCGGTGAGTAGTGGCTATTCGGACATCGTGAAATAGGCTCTTAGTGAATTTCAAACGCTTGGAGTTACATCTAATACATATTAGGAGGTAGGTACAGTTTAATTATGATATTTTCAAAACAATACAATCGAATTTAGATCCATAACATAACAAACGTAGCATCAAACCTGGTTTTCCGCGAAGTGTTAGGCAGAGGTGTACCTATAATACATTCGCGTATATTCAAGTCCCATATATAGTATAGGGGGCGAGCCTATTGCCATCAATTTAGATCCGCCTGTACCTAATGAAAAAACTTTCAGAATCAAAACATGATCAAATCAAATCAGATTTGTCTATTTTTATGGAAACCATAGATACTCCACAAAAAACGATACACTTTAATCAAAATTACTGCCACATAAACTTTTACAAGCCCAAATCTTGGACGTAACAATAGTTCGGGTCGTACCTACATCAAACGTGAAAGATGGCGCTCGTAAGCGCCGAGCCACATACTCGTAAGTTTGGAGGGCGCCATCCATACTAACCGTATGGGGCTTACTTACAGGTATTGAAGCACGAAGTATTGAAGGCGAGAAGTCTGAATCAATGATGTTGTTGAAAGGGTGTATCACAAAGGTGTGGTCAAATTAAAGTGTGTGGTACAAGCCATCAAACTGGACGACTTTCTCCATGGGACCAACATCGTAATCCAGAAAAAAATTACAGCTATCCCGTACCAAACTTCAATACATACTTGACGCAAATGTACGAGATGGCTGCATTGTAAATCTGCACGACGACGTACAGGATATACCTACAGATATACAGGGAGACAGGGACATCGACGCGGAACCTGTTACCATGGATTCAGTACACGATGTTGAAAATTTTCATCGTTTATTTAAAAAAAAACCGGGCAAGTGCGTATCGGACCACGCACAATGAAGGGTCCCGTAGTTGAAAAGAATTTACCCCAAGAACAAACATGAAGCTTGATTTTTTTAGAACTCTTAAGGGACCATAGACTTACGTATTTGATATTAATTTTAAATTAATATCTTCACGCGTCCCTGAAAAAAAGGGTCTTGACAAACTGACAGACTTGATTTTTTTTTTGTGTGATAGAATTACAAATTAACATTTTAGAGAATTTTCCCTTTAATTTTGCTGTGAGAACTTGCTTCTTGCCAAATTTCATTACTATATAGGTCAACGGGAAGGGTTTTGATTTATAGTTGCGAGTATCAAAATGTGTAGCAAAATGGTATTTTTATTTATTGCGTATTTTTTTATTGCATAGACTTAGAAGCTTGATTTTTTTAGAAGTCTAAAAGGGACTATAGACTTACGTATTTGATGTTAATTTCAACTTAATATCTCAAAAAGGGTCTTGATAGAAATACAAATTAACAATTTTTGGACTTTTTCCTTTATTTGTGCTGTGAGAAGGTCTCACAGCACAAATAAAGGAAAAAGACTTCTTGCCAAATTTCATGATTCTAGAACAACGGGAAGTACCCTGATTTACTTGCGAGTATTCAAAATATGTCACGTAAAATGTCGTATGTTTTTATTGCATTGATTTAGGAGCTTGAGTTTTTTAGGACTTCAAGAGACCATAATAATAAAAACAAAAAACAAAATAAATAAAAATAATAAAAAAAAAATATATTAATTTCAACTTAGTACCTCTACGCGTTCCTGAGAAAAAGGGTTTTGACAGACTGACAGACAGACAGACGGAAAACGAAGTGATCCTATAAGGGTTCCGTTTTTTCCTTTTGAGGCACGAAACCCTAAAAATAGCTATTCCCATACATTTTGACGCGTAGGTCATTTTTGTAGGACACAGAATCTGATTTTCCAGAATGGGGGTCCAGAATCATGTCCACAGGTTGTGCATCGATGTATTCTGAAACCCAGATCAATTAAACATACTAGTCTTCAAAAAGCAGATCACCGCACAATGGCACCCAGGCCTTCATTAGATTAAAGATTTCTCCTTTTAATTGCAGACAATTTCCTTTATAACGTCGCAAAGGAACAAATAAAATAAGATAAGGCTAGATTAATCTATTCAGATCACGAACGGACACTAGGAAAAAGGAAATATACCGGTCAACTGGGTTTCCATTCGAGTAAGCACAATTCCAGGAAACATTAAATGGAAGTTATAAGTAAAATTGCATCGCAAAGCAATAGCTTTTTACGTCACTTGAGGAGGAAATGGGAATGTCGTGTGATATTTTGTTCCTTTTATAAAAATCTAAAAGAATTATGTCAGATCTGATATTGCTTGAGTTGGGATGCCTGCCTAAATCTGGTGTTATCTATATGAGGCATTGCAAATTTATTCAGGTGATATAATTTTCAGAACGACCAAATTTTCTCGAAAATTGTAATACATTTCGCTCGTTCTACCTCAAATGGTACACACCTTTGAATGCATTGAGTGATATATGCTTATATCACAAGTCTCTATTATATCGGAAAGGTGTGGTACAAACCATCAAACTGAACAACTTTTTCCATAGGACCAACATCGTAATCGAGAGAAAAATTAGCAGCCGTCCCATACATTTGGGTGGAATTGAAGCTTTGTACGTGACAACTGTTATTTTTTTTCTCGATTACGATGTTGGACCCATGGAGAAGATGGTCTGTATGTACGACCACAGCTTTCTAATACGGCGTAGACACCTACATAATACTACTGTCATCAGTTATAAAAAAAATATCCATAGCTATGGTAAGCACATTCACTTTAAGCTCAGTCAGAGGGTCGCCTTGATCCTTCGTTTATATTTAGAATACCTAACCTATCACAATTTACTTTACCTATAACATACATAACCACACGCAACGGACCTGATAACCAAGAGCTAACACCATCACGAAATATAACTCGCTCCATGAGCTCCATGACACAGCTGATAACGCCGATCATTAATATCACATAGACACCTACTTACCTACACATATAACCCTTAAGAGGATAAATCGAAGCGTGGTTTAGCTCGGTTTGTAAGTGAAATGACGTTATGGCTGTCTAGTTTTACGCGCGAGATAGAAGACTCACGCACACCGTAATTTAAATGCGTTTCGTATAAATGTAGATTTATGACAAAATGCTAGTACCTACTTAAATTAATTTTTAGCTTAGTAAATTCTCAACATATTTAAATACCTTCGATTTAAAGCAAATATAAAATAGACGGTGCTACTTTGTATTTTTTTTCTATCGATTTTTTTTTTGGTTTTATTTATTTATATAAACTTTATTGTACACCACAAAAATACATAACTAAAGAAAACATATACCTACACTACAAAACATACAATGGGCGGCCTTATCGCTTTCTGCGATCTCTTCCAGGCAACCTGGGTTGCAGGGTTTTAGTACAACAGTAGAAAAATATAGACAAATAACACATAAGTATGGAAAAACAAAATGATTTAACCATAATACATTTGGTTTAATAGGAATCTTAAAAACACAACATTTTCGATGTATTCCCTTATGTTCATCCCTCACACACAGACATTTGAGAGTCATATTTACCCTCTTACCCCACAGTGCCACTGATATTTGCGGGACATAAAGCTTAATGTAAGACTCGTAAAGACGGGAGAAAGCTGGACCCTTTCTCACATAGTTATTGAGAGCGGGAGGTATTTTCTCACGGTATTTGTGAATATGGGAACAGTCAAAGGGTCAGAGGATCGGTGAAGGTAACGACGGTGTGTTGTTTCTACTTAATATGTCGTGTGACATGGCTAAATAATAACAGCCGTATGGGTCGATCGAAGGTTAAACTACACATGCCTCGGTTAGTTCGTGGATGGGTGACTTCCGTTACATATTGAGACTCCTCCGTGCCTCGGAAAGCACGTTATGCAGTTGGTCCCGGCTGTCATTCGTGGATCTTTGACAGTCGTCATGAAGTCCGAAAGTCTGAAAACTAGTCTTATCAAGGGGTATCGTCTAACCGAGTTACTGGGTTGTGGAGGTCAGATAGGCAGTCGTTCCATGTAAAATACTGGTGTTTAGCTGCATTCGATTAGACTGGAAGCCGACCGAGACTGTGTTGTCAGACTTTCGGGCTTCTGACGATCCGTAACTACTGTCAAAGATCCACCAATGACAGCCGGAACCCAAACGGCTTAACGTGCTTTCGAGGTACGGAGGAGTCTCGTTATGTAAAGATGGTTACCCATCCACGGACAACCCCGGCAAGCGTAGCTTAACCTGACGGATCGACCCGTGCTGCTGTTATTAGGTACTTAGCCACGAGCTCCTCTACAGGACCTACTAACTTAGATAATTATTGGTACTTAGCGTCTATTTTAAAACTGAAATGCCAGCTAACGTCGGCACAAATAGAAACAATAGCGTAGTGAAAGACGTTAATTGACACTGTAATGGATTCAAGTTAAGAGCTACTAGCCTGTAATGCTGATTGACAGACATAACCCTCCTTTTTGGAGCTGTAAAAGGCACTGCGTAACTTAATGTAACTGTTTTTTTCCTGTCCAGTTCTATTTTCACCCGACCGGTACAGTAATAAGCAAGAGATGAATTCAGAGAGAGAGAATTCCTTTTTTCTTTCATTTAGGTTTTTCCGTTGCCTAGTTTTTTTTTTGTAGGTAAAGTGGGCTGCATCAATTGGGTACGCCAGTTGTATTAAAATTTTAACACAATTTAATTTAATATTAATTTTATTTAATTTTAATACAAAGCGTGAATTTTTGACAAATTTTAATTTAACGTCAACCGCGAGATTAATGATACTTTTAAATAGTGCACTAGGGGGAGAGGCTTGCGGCAAAGTAAAACCTGTGGTAAAACAGCCGCACGGGTGATCGATCAAGTTAAGCTACGCTTGCCGCGGTTGTTCGGTGGATGGGTGACCATCTTTACATACCAAGACCGTGCCATAGAAAGCATGTTACGCCGTTGGTACCGGCTGTCATTCGTGGATCTTTGGTCGTCAGAAACCTTAAAGTCTGACAGCCAGTCTTACCAAGTGGTATCGTAATTACCCAGTTACTGGGCTGTGGAGGTCAGATAGGCAGTAGCTCCTTGTAAAATACTGGTATTCAGCTGCATCCGGTTAGACTGGAAGCCGACCCCAACATAGTTGGGAAAAGGCTAGGCAGATGATGATTCTTTAATGTACTCCTGTTCTCCGCAAATACATAACATGAAGTTTGGTTATGTGCACAGCAAGGTTTCAATATAGTTAATCGATGGTTACAACATAACTTATTGACATTAAATGCTGACAAAACTAAATATATACGCTTTTCCTTACGCAACTCAAAGCCATCTATAATAATTCCAGATATTCATGCACATGTTTGTAACACAGCTGCAAACTCGAAATGTAATTGCCCAATTATCCTTAATACGAAAACTATTAAATATCTTGGAGTAATTATAGATGCTACTCTTACATTTAAAAATCACATTGACCTATTATGCAGTAGAGTCCGTAAATTGATGTTCATTTTCAAGAAAATTCGTCCTTTTGCCGACTCTAAGGTGATAAAACAGGTATATTATGCTTTGTGTCAATCGATCATTACATATTGCATTACCTCATGGGGAGGAGCGGCTAAAACAGTTTTGCTACCATTGGAGCGCGCTCAAAGAGCTGTATTGAAAGTATCCACATTCCGGCCTATCCTATTCCCGACCCAACTTTTATATCAATCTTGCAATGTTCTGACAGTGCGGCAGTTATTTATTATGAATACTTTATTAAAACAGCACTCTAAATTGCCTTACAATAGAGTTGTCACTGATAAAAGACGTAAAGACATCTGTATGGATAATTATAGATTAAGGCATTCTTTTATGTATAGATTTTTTATATTCTTAGGACCATTTCTTTATAATAAAGTAAACGCAATTTTGTCTATGTCTGCATTAAACACGGTTCATTGCAAAAATGTAATTAAAACTTGGTTACAAAAATTGTCTTATGATGACACAGAAAAGTTACTGCTTGTTTTAAGTTAAATGTTATTTTTAATTCAATGTTTCCATTTCATTAGTCTGTTATGTTATTCATTTTATGTATTATCATCAATCTTAGGAAATATTTATGATACCTGAGATACAGGTTTATCCTAGTTCAGGTTAATCCCATTATTATATACCTACCATTTTAGTTTAAGCCTTAATATTGTAAATATGCATTATTTAAATGAATAAATGAATTTGAATTTGAAAAAAAAAAAAAAAAAAAAAAAAAAAAAAAAAAATGTACTATTAATATGTAATTTGTTATCTAAAGCTATCTCTCTACCTAGTAGTATTCCTAAGTACTAAACTACCTTAAATCTGTACTACACCACACCTAATTACTTATAGTATGAGTATATAGTCATTTGTCTACGTTATTTTAGGTACACTGTACGTGTACACCCATATAGAACTTCAACGCCCTTCAGTTTCTCAGGGAATACAACACATAACTCCATTATATACGTATATTTACATTCTAGTACATATACATTTACGTACATATGAACTAACAAGGTAAGTGGCAGTTGTCTCGGTTAATTTACCCCGACGGAACGAGTGCGGGTCGACGATTTATATTTATTTTATCGCTTAGTCGGCCACCGAGCGACGGAGCTTTTAAAAAGTTACACACAGGAAAATATGTGTTGGAGGGTCAATTAATTTCGGAATTACGCTAATAAGGAGTTAGATATACTGGCAAAAAATAATTATTTCTGACTTATTTTAACGTACTGTATTTTGATGAAAATTGAGTCGGATAAACTCAATTTTCATCTAAGTATTCAAAAGATACAAAAGAGTGGTTTTTGAAGTGAAGACTTCTTAGGCGCGTTGAGCGATTTGAAGTGAAATCTTCTTTAGGCGCGTTGAGCTATTTGAAATGATGACTTCTTTAGGCGCGTTGAGCAATTTGAAGTGAAAACTTCTTTAGGCGCGTTGAGCGATTTCATGTGAAAATTTTTTTAGGCACGTTGAGCGATTTGAAGTGAAAACTTCTTTAGGCGCGTTGAGCAATTAAAAGTGAAAACTTCTTTAGGCGCGTTGAGCTATTTGAAATGATGACTTCTTTAGGCGCGTTGAGCAATTTCAAGTGAAAACTTCTTTAGGCGCGTTGAGCAATTTGAAGTGAAAACTTCTTTAGGCGCGTTGAGCTATTTGAAATGATGACTTCTTTAGGCGCGTTGAGCAATTTGAAGTGAAAACTTCTTTAGGCGCGTTGAGCGATTTCAAGTGAAAATTTTTTTAGGCACGTTGAGCGATTTGAAGTGAAAACTTCTTTAGGCGCGTTGAGCGATTTGAAGTGAAAACTTCTTTAGGCGCGTTGAGCGATTTGAAGTGAAAACTTCTTTAGGCGCGTTGAGCGATTTTTGGTATATGGGGAAAACTTACGGGTTGGCGTCACCGCGTCACCGCGCATGCTATGCATAGTTTTATGCAGGCGCGTTGAGCGTGTTTTTGGTAGGGGGAAATCTTATGGGATCGCGTCACCGCGTCACCGTCACACCGCGACACCGTGTTTATGTTTGCACGTCTGTCGACAGTCCTCATGACTGCCTTTTTTTTTCAAAGTCATAGGTAATGGTTACAAAATTAGACCCCGAAAATGCTCACCCTTCATATTATCGTATAGTACGAAAAGCTAATTAGAAACGTACAGTCCCGCTTTAATTAACTAATAGAATAAAAGTTCTCTCCACAATAGAAGAAATCAGCGCAATCATAGGAACGTGACCGGTATTTCAATACGGAGAAACTTTTGCCAGCGTTGGACCACAGATAATCAAGCACACACAACACTGGCGAACCAAAAGGAAAAGTTTACGAGCTTATTACGAATGTATGTGCCTCTTCGTATTCTTTATATCTTTGGTATGTTGAAGTATTTTTACAAATGAGGTCTGAAGTTTCTGGTGATTATTTTTCCTGATCTCGAGATAATTCTCATGCAAAAATCCGGCCAAGTGCGAGCAGGAGTTGCGCAACAGGATGCCCCCGTACCACCAAAACTACTTTTCATCATCATCATCATCGCATTCTCTTGCCTATATCCCAATTTATTTGGGGTCGGCGCAACATGTCTCTTTCTTATTTCATACTTCTCTATTAGTCATCATATTATCATCGTTCACACAGTCTATCCATCGTTTCTTTGGTCTTCCCCTATTCGTATAACCGTTCACATTCGTACTTACTCAAAAATTTCCTGATGACATTTTCCTCATTGCTCCGCATCACATACCGTGACAACCGATTTCCACAACTTTTCCGTCACCGGTGTCACTTTCAGACTTCCTCGTATTCAACGTGTCGTTGTGCCTCGTCAAATTTAAGGGTTATAGACCATCAAACCGAATAACTTTTTCCATGGCACCAACATCGTAATCGCGAAAAAATAATCAGCCGTCCCATACATTTGCGTCGAGTAGGTATTGAAGTTTTCTGGGGCAGTTGAAAATTTACCTACTACTTAGAAATAAAAGAAAGAAAGAAAACTTGTTTATTCTGCATAAATAAAACGCACATTTATACTACTCATTTCTTGTTCTATCCATTCGCGTAAACCACATCAAAACTACTTTTATTACTTAGGTACAACTGAAGGGACACGGGTGGGTTTTAGTCAGTGAAAGTCTTCCGCCCAAAGCAGAAGAAGTTATTTGATGATTTCCCACCGAAAAAAAAAACTTGTTTCTTTAAAGTGGCCATAGTTATAGTGAGTAACTATACCTAACTGTACTAATGAGCCAAAAACCCATAGATATATGGGATGAACCCTAAACACGAAAGTAAAGAATCTCGAAGTAAGTTTTTAATTTACAAGATTATAATTATTCTAAAATGATTTCACAACCAGAATATTCACGTTCCAATGGTTTTACAAAGGGAGTTTACCGTTCCGTGTTCCTAAGGCTGCATATTAAATTCTAAACCCCTTTTCAAATTATTGTCTCTTGTTCCCATTAAAACCAGTAATAAATCGGTCGTCTATTGTAGACCCTGCTATCGCTTGACAAATGAGATTTCTCTCGATTCATCTCCATGTAGCGGGGGATAGGTGATAATAGAAAAAACATCGGTCATTTTCTTAGCTGGATCGGGGTATCCATTTTCTTGATTAAATCAAGATCCATAGGTAATATCAAGATCATAGGTATAGATGGTGGTGATTAATTACCATTAGAGCAATGTTACTGCAACATCCCCCGTTTAAGAGCGGTTTCGCACTACGTCCGATCCGAATCCGAATTCAAGATCCGAGTTCAATCCGAATTGGGAATATTCTAAATTCGGAGGAACAGAGTTCGGATCTAAGGGTCTACTCCCTAACTCCGTCCATCCGTCCATCCGTCCTTCAGTCCGTCAGTCCGTCCGTCTGACATTACGATCTATCAAAACAAGTATTTCGGACGGGCAAAAACACATCGGAAGTAGGGACAACTGTCAAATTTTGTTTTCATTCATACTTCGTTCGGGCCCCGAACCCATCAACCATCCGTAGGTCATACGGAGTAGGAAACGACCGTAACTAAGGCCGAAACTACGGGCTTCCTGCTTAGGGAGTAGACCCCCTAGTGCGCAACCCTTCATACAAATAGTACTGTGGCTACTTCCGACCGACATTTCTCGGATTCGGGTCGGACGTAGTACGAAACCGCTCTAACACTGTTTTTCCACCGCACCGGGAACGAGACATCAACGACAAAACAGATGAAGGCGCCATAGTAAAACTGTCACTACTTTGCGGCGCCGTCATCTGTTTTCTCGTTGACGTCCCGTTCCCGGTGCGGTGGACAAGCAGTCGGTAGGTACAATGTTACTGCAACGTCCCCGTAGAAAGTGCCACGTTAGGTACAGTTGTTTTATCTCACGAAAGAGGGCGAGCCATACTTGTATGTGTAAATGCACATTGTCTTTGTGTGCGTAAGCTCGCGAGCGCGCTACCTGCTAGTGATGGATTAATTAGCATTCGCATTCATTGTTAGCATGCGAATGCTTATTTAGCATTTAGCAAATGAAATGTAGTTGCGAATTTCTGTGAAATGTGAAATGAATTCTTATTCATCCCTTCGTACTTCATAAGTCGACAGCGCGTGCAGTGCGCGCTCTCTGTCGCACCCACGAAAAGTCGGAACCTCGTTCGCAAGTGAAATTATTAGCAATTTAGCAGGTGGTGCGAATAATGAAGTCAAGCAATTATTATCTTATTATCTTCGATTAGCTCGTACTTAGGATCGTATATTGAATGAATGCGTATGATTGTATTGTTAATAATAATTTTGTGATTTTGTGTGGCACGTGCGTGGCGCGCGATTACTTTTTTAATTGTTAAAAACACACGCGCTCTTTAATTCACATATTAACAAAATTCACATACTTGACTTATCGTCATATATTAATTATCGTCATATTAGCAAATAGCATAGCAATGGCATTTAGCATGCTAAGACTCAAGAATTCGCATGCTAATGAAATTTATTCTAAATCGCATTAATTGCCATCACTACTACCTGCAGGTACGCACACAAGAGCGCGTGTCGACCGCGTGTGTCTATACGCATTACATCTACAAGTATGGGTGACCCGCTTTTGTGAGATAAAACAACTATAGGTACCTACATACAATACAGGCTTATATAGGTGTACTTTCATATAAAGAAACCCTAAATTTCCTTAACAAGGGAAGGTTAAGGAAATTTAGGGTTTCTTCCTTTGTTATGGCTGCTATGTATACCTACGAATGTATATAATTATACATAGTAAGCTCACATTCAACACACCCTAATACAGGAAATTACTTGCTAAGTTTGGGTTAAAATCGTTCCGCCATCTTACATACAATGGCCGTACGTCATGAAATAAAATGTGTTACGTAGCAAAAGAAAGAGATTTTCTTCTTATTAACCGGCTTCGAAAAAAGGAGGAGGTTCTCAATTCAACTGTATGTTTTTGTACGTTTGTTACGCAGTTATGAATTGATTTTGATGATTCTTTTTTTGTTTGGTAAGTCATAAGTTTGGGTTAGTCACCAACTGGACACGAGAGACTGGACACACGTGTGTCCAGTTGGTGAAACTCAAAACCTACCTATCACTTATTATTTCGTCATCTGTACACGCAAGATTTTTACGAGTGTCCACATAGTGAAACTTAAATTAAATCACTTTTAAGTTTTCGCCAACTGGGCACACCCAGTTTTTTTTTTTTTGCAAAAAAGGGTAAGTACAGTCGGGTTAGTAATCGCCTCGTTAATTATTTTATACGTATTGAAACTTTAGTGTAACACGTTATTACCTACCTAATATTATTGAATAAATTTATTTCAGAAAAAACACATTTTACAGTTCAGAAAAACAATTTTCCAAGTAAAAGTTCTACCAGAAAGAAGTGTACTGTTGGTGTCTGTACTAATGAAAAAATCATTGTATCACACACACCAGCAGTTTTGGAATACCCGATTCAGTAACTCATCATAATGTTAATCAAGAAAACAATTAGCACGTCACAGTTACTCAGCTGGACGTAATTACATGTTCAACTATATTAAAGATACAAACATAGGTACAATAATTGCACACGACACGTGTATCTCACCTTACTAATGAACGAGGAACTAAGGGTCCCCGCACACAGGCCGCCGGCCACAACCACAAAACGACGCCTCCGGCATATTTCCTGTGTACAGGGTAAAATTTGAATGGTTGTTTTCCTCTTAAAGAGTCATTGCACTCATCATTATGAACAACTTTTACTACGGGACCAAACCTGAAATTGCGAAAAAAAATCAGCTGTTCAGTAGGTACTTACATCTATCTAAGTAGGTACATCAAAGTCGTCAAAATGTAGGGAGCAGCTGTTTTTTTTTTCGCGATTTCAGGTTTGGTCCTATAGTAAAAGTTATTCATAATGATGAGTACAATGACCCATGAACAACCATTAAAATTTCACTCTGTATATTTTCCTGTGTGTAGCGTTTAGTGGCCGGTGCAGGCCACAAGAAGCGAGCAGCTACGATTTGTAGCGTCATAGCGTGTGACGGCCATCGGCGTCACCTGTGTGCGGCAAGTCCGTATAAGATGTATGAAAACTACAGGAAATATGCCGGTGGCGTCGTTTTGTGGTTGTGGCCGGCGGCCCATGTGCGTGGGCCCTTATGATTTAAATTCTAAGAAATGGCACGCTTAGATCCATTCAAACTGAATTACCTAGCTCCTTTTCCTTCTCTCTTATTACAATAGAATCGGTTCTCTCCCTCTGGCTAGGGTATTTGAAGAATTTCCTATTGCGGACCACGTCCGTGCTCCACTATACCTACTGGTCCACGCCAAATCAATTAAAGTCTCACACTATATGCAGTTACACGCGCTCGGGAATCATAGAACGTTGATATCGATGTAATTGAAAAACGTAAAGCTGCTCATCGAAATTGCTCTGTTTGGGAATGTTTTGTACATTTCTTTATATCTTTGTAGAAATAGCTGCCTTCTTTTGGAAATAATTAAATAAGCAATGGCAGGTAGATCATTCATCCAGCTAAGTCTATACATCTACCATTACCTGCTGATGTGGACTATCATTTTCGTATTAAAAAAATCACCTTTAACTTTTAAAATATCACCTTTTTAGCCCCTGTTGTCTAAACTAGTAGGTATACTGGCCTTCAAAACTTTGGTACCACACTTTTAAAATTGGAAGGCCAGTGTATTATAAGAAAAAGAGAAAAGATCACGTTTGTTTGATACGCTTTCATGGATAAACGGCAGAACCAATTTTGATGGATATGTGGATACTTTGTACCCTGGGGAAGGACATAAACTACTTTTTATCGACATCCAGGGGGGCTAAGCTGCGGGCGCAAGCTAGTTTGAAATTAAATGAAAACCTTTCAGTTTCCAACCGAGAATACCACATAACCAATACGTCGACCAACTCTACTCTTTATGCCGACGTACGCACGGGCGTAAAAAAATCGCGGCGATTTTTTTTCGCGCACTGCATTTTCAACGCTATGCTTAGCGCTGGGAGTTGAAAATCCAACAGTGTGTTTTTCGTCGCGCTGGGATGCACTCTGTTTTTGTTAGGTTGGATTCTTGAAGCTCGGCTCAACACCGAGAGTTGAAAATCCAGTGCGCGATAAAATCCCGCCGCGATTTTTTTACGTCCGTGCGAACGTCGGCTAGATCACTCATTTAAAATCAAATAAAAAGACACGAAAGGTCAAACTCACGTGATCTCAAGTACATTGAACCACAAAAATGTAATTACGACATTCTTGCAACACACACAAAAGCAATCATATTTTTAATCGAACAGTAGGTGCTGTATTGCAGCCACCACGTGAGTCTTAAGGCGACGATAACCGACTTTAAATGATTTTAAAGTTAAGGTCACGTCTAAACGAGTAGTGTTAAGAGCGTTAACGCCGACCGGCATTTCATACAAACTTTGAAGTCCTGGTTTTTCAAAATGAATGAACCGATTTTAATGAAACTTCATACGTATAAGCAGGATACATAGGTCTAAAAAGTTAGTTAAGAACATTTTTGAAAAATAGTGTTACAGCTAAATGATGAATGAAACAGAGATTTCCAACTATCTTCTTTTAAATTAGACATTTTGAAAATGTTCTTAACTAACTTTTGAGACCTATGTATCTTGCTTATACGTATGAAGTTTCATTAAACTCGGTTAATTCATTTCGAAAAAAAATGACTTGAAAATTTGTATGAAATGCTGTAGGCGTTAACGCTCTTAATTATTTGTAAAAAAAAAACATATGATATAGAGCATTTTCTTAATTACTTAGGGCCGGTTTCTTGATCCGTAGTTTACTCAACCAATGGTTAATCATAGTAACTAATGGTTGAATTTTGGCTAAATGTGTTTGTCAAAATGCCATTAGTTACTATTTTTTACATGATTGTATGCATGCTAACTAGCTCATTCATGTTTAGCCTTCACATTTAGCCAAAATTCAACCATTGGTTACTATGTTTAACCATAGGCTGAGTTAACTACAGATCAAGAAACCGTCCCTTAATCTGTGAATATTTTAGATTATGTTTATATTACAATAGTGTAATTAATTTGTAAAGTTATGTCTAACGCGGATAAAAAACTGAGAATCACGCAAGAACTATCAAGCGTATTTTTATGAAACCTTCACCATTTTAAAGGTAATTTAATTATTTATCTTTTAGTATACGCGTTTTATTATAATACTTTTTGTTGTATGTATAATAAATTAATAATGCGTCTAATTTGGGACAGCGTTCCTTGATGGGCGAGTCCTATTACTGGCTGGACGTACGACGCGTTGCGTGAGCTCAGCACAGAACACGCAAGCTCAAGAGCACTCGGAGCACTCAGTCAAGGCCATTGGCACTTAACTGCGTCTTAAGGACACCTACAAACCACGTAAATGCATGACTGTACCTAGGTGATTTCACGATACTAATTTTAAATTGTTACAATGTATAAATACTATTAGGTATAGTATATTGGCTATTGTTGTTACATTGTGAGTGAAGTGAAAGTATTTCTTAATGTAAATAAAAAATGATCAATTCGCTATATAGGTAGGTACCTACGACAAAAGTAAGTAAGTACTTACCTTACACTTGTTTTTATTTTTGTGTATATAAACGTCATTGTGTGGAGCTTTTGGCATCTAATAACTATTTATGATATGTTAATTTTTTAGTTATTTCCGGATGTGTTTCTTTGTGGATGGTATTAATAGAATAGTACGTAATTACAATCATACGACCGCGACCGGTACGACTTTGTTTATTTACACATAAATATATCTATATACAAACGAGGAGCTCGTGGCTAAGTAATAACAGCCGCACGGGTCGATCCATCAGGTTAAGCTACGCTTGCCAGGGTTGGTCAGTGGATGGGTGACCATCTTTACATACCGAGACTCCTCCGTGCCTCGGAAAGCACGTTAAGCCGTTGGTCCCGGCTGTTATTCGTGGATCTTTGACAGTCGTTACGGGTCGTCAGAAGCCCGAAAGTCTGACAACCAGTCTTACCAAGAGGTATCTTATTACCCAGTTACTGGGTTGTGGAGGTCAGATAGGCAGTCGCTCCATGTAAAATACTGGTATTCAGCTGCATCCGGTTAGACTGGAAGCCGACCCCAACATAGTTGGGAAAAGGCTAGGCAGATTGATTGATATCTAAATACAAACGAAATGTAATGAAGCATATAACAAGTACCTACCTACAACTACATTGATAAATAACAAGCTAATTCAAAATTCTTAAAGGATTATATTAAACTAGCAGCGTCCCACGGTTTTACCCGCGTAAGTCGCGAACCCGTAAGAATATCGGTATAAAAAGTATTCTATGTGCTAATCAAGGTTATAAACAATCTGTGTGCTAAATTTCAACAAAATCAGTTCAGTATACTTTTTGCGAGAAAGAGTAAGAAACACCCATCCAACCTTACAAACGTTCGCGTTTATAATATTAGTAGGATTATAAATACGAAAAATATAAGGAAGGAAGGGGAAGCTAGATCCCGTAGAAAAAAAAACCCTTGCAATTTCTTAGAGTATAAAGTATTTCATAATTAACTTAAGGGGTCTACAGGACCTAAACGCAACTACAAGCAAGTTTTATAATAAGTACCTAAAAGTATATGATCTACTACAGTAAACAAAATCAGAAAAATGTATGATATTCTTCAGGATATATGCTACTTAGATAGTGTGTTGAAAACATAATACAACTAATTTAATACGATAGAAAAAAATCACGACGTTACCTCTAAAAATTCTTATAACGATTAAAAACCATACTAATTACATGAAATTGTTCTGATTTTTTGTCAGATTATTCTACAAGCAATATATTATCGTAAGTGTTTTAATTTTTTAGTCCAATCAATAGATTTTAATGTAAATAAATGATTGCTTATTAATTTGCAATAAATTACCAGCGCTGTGTCATCGCGCTTCTCTTTCTTTTCTATGCAGTCAGACAGTGACCGCGCTTTAGGTCCTGTAGTCCCCTTAAAATAAATCAAGACTACAAAAACTTGTAACAAAACCCGTAAAACATCTGCATACTGTATTACAAAGAAAAATTGTATCGATTTGAACCACGAATGCGCTCGTGGTTTGTGAACTGAATTGTGCTGGCTAATGCAGTGAGCCGGCCTGAACGAAGGTGGTTGGGTGGCCCATTGTTGTCCACTGACCGACCATCGATCGCACTGAAATTAAGGCTTGTCCGCCGTAAAAAGCGCGGTCACTGCCGGACTGCATAGAAAAGAAAGAGAAGCGCGATGACACAACGCTTGCAAAATATGAAGTAATTACCGATTTACAAAAAATCTAGGGATTGGACTAAAAAAGTAATCACATGAAATCATTCCTTATTATTTTGTAAAGAACTGTTTTTGAACACTTTTAATGAAAACTGTAGGAGTAATATGGTAAAAACTCGAAAAAATAGACTGAAATAGACCTGGGTTTAGCCTTTTTAGGGTTCCGTACCTCAAAAGGAAAAAACGGAACCCTTATAGGATCACTCGTGTGTCTGTTTGTCTGTCCGTCTGTCCGTCTGTCACAGTCAATTTGCTCCGAATCTAATGGACCGATTAAGTTAAAATTTGGTACACATATGGATTTCTGTGACCCAAACACGTACAGCTAAAGTAAATATATGAATTTTGAATATGAGAGTCACTTTTAGGGGGAAAATAAGAAAATTTAAAAAAAAAGTTTTGTAAACTGTACCGAGTGACATATCAAATGAAAGAGCTTACTATGAGGGTCTCAAATATATTTATTTTATAATTTTAAAATTTATTGTTTTAAAGTTATTTAAGAAAATAGACGAAAATTGACCATTCCCCCCCCCTTATCTCCGAAACTACTGAGCCTAAAATTTTTATAAAAATATAGAAATTAGTTCTATACCTGTAGATTACAGGAAAACCTATAAGAACTCTGTGGTCTTAAAATAACATGGTAAATCTATATATATAAAAAAATCAAAGTCCTGACTGAGTCACTGACTAATATACCAACGCACAGCCCAAACCAATAGACCTAGAGACTTGAAATTGTGCACATAGATACCTTATATAGTGTTAACATCCACTAAGGAAGGATTTTTGGAAATTCCATCCCTAAGGGGGTAAAACAGGGGATGAAAGTTTGTATGAAAAATCCTATCCCTTGAGTTAATAGACTTGAAACTTAGCACGAATATTCATCTAAGTAAATTATAAAGTTTATCATTTTTAGTTTTAACTACCCCTACTACTAAGGAAGGATTGGGGGTGTCAAAGTTTGTATGGAGGAACTTTAACACGCGGTCCGATTAACTCAAAACTCAGTTTTTATACTTGAGACCAAAAATTAAGAATAACGTATATCAGGGTTTTCCAAAAATCTACCCCTAAGGGGTGAAAAGTTAATTTTATAGCGGAGGATTTTATTGGGGGCTTGATTAACTCTAAAATTGGTGTAAATAATGTTTGAGTCAAGTTATGGAAACATACCAGACGATTTTTGAAATTCTTTGGTATCTGTGTTCGTGATAACAGAGATACAGTTTATATGAAAAATCTTATTAATTTGGTTAATGAACTTGAAACTTAGCACAAATACTTGCATAAGTAAGTAATAATGTTTGTCATTATTAGTTTTTCAAAACTACGCCTCAAATGAGGTTTAGGGATGTTAAAGTTTGTATAGAAGAATTTTAAAGCGCAGTCCGATTAAAAAAATGTGTACTTTGAGTCAAGTTAGGAAACTTGCCAAACGAATTTTCACCGATTTTGACGGCATATAGCTGATGTTTTAAGGAGTAACTTAGGCTATTTTTATTTTAGAAAAATAATTAGGGTTCCGCGCAAGAAAATTAAAATCCATGAAATCAGACAACCACGTACAGCCCAGTTCAAACTTACTAAGCCTCCGCTGTCTATTACGACTATAACAACAAATAATAAAAATAAAGCAAAGTTAAAAATATAAGGGGTCGGTCCCATACAATAAAATTTTCATTTGGAAAAAAAGTAAAAATTTTAATCTAGCATGTGGGGTGTCATGTCATTATTTCATCACCACTGCTCTCAAAACGGTGAAGGAAAACATCGTGAGGAAACCGGCATGTCCTAGAACCAAAAATTCGAAGACATGTGACATCTACCAACCCGCACTGGGCCCGCGTGGTTGATTACGGACTCCCTCTCACCGAGAGGAGGCCTGTGTCCCAGCAGTGGGAACAATATAGGCTGATTATGTGTTATGTGGGGTGTCATCGTCTAGAACTCATTGAGTAGAGGACAAACATATTTTTTTTAATCTTTTAAAATTAAGAAACAGGGGGCCGCAAAAGTTGTAAATTTTAGACCAATTTTGTACGAGCTCTAGCGCAACAATTCAACAAATTAGGAATTTGAAACTTCTTTATACCATGTAAGTACCATGAATACTGTATTTAATCAACAATACTGAAAACGGCGATTCATAAGGTATTTTGTTTAAACATGGGTGATTTTCTGCAACTGCAAAAAATAACCTTGTAATTCACAGTGTCATTATAAAATAAGTAAAAAGTTATCTTTGCGATTGTTAAACATATATGGTACGGAACCCTTCGTGCGCGAGTCCGACTCGCACTTGACCGGTTTTTTTTTCTTTAGTTCTACAAACCAAAATAGATTTCAGGACACATAAAATCACTTCTTATGTATTCTAGATTATTGTGTATTTTTTTCTATCAAAAAGGTGCTATAGTTACTGTAAAAAATTAAATTAAAAATTTAAAAAACCCCCAACGCAAAAAAGAAAAGAGAACATTTAAAAAGCCAAAAATAATACCTATCGTTGAGCCATCAAATTCGATTGAGTAATACCTATATATATTTTAATTACAGAAATTGATGGATGGCACGATAAGGTTTGCTCATTGAATTAGCGCTATAATTTCGCGGCGGGGTACCGCATATGTACATAGTCAATCAAGTGAAGGGTCTGACTTACTTATGCGGTACCCCGCCGTGACATTATAGCGCCATTTCAATGAGCAAACCTTATCGTGCCATCCATCAATTTCTGTAATTAAAATATATATAGGTATTACTCAATCGAATTTGATGGCTCAACGATAGGTATTATTTTTGGCTTTTTAAATGTTCTCTTTTCTTTTTTGCGTTGGGGGTTTTTTAAATTTTTAATTTAATTTTTATTTTAACTTTTTTAAACTTTTTAAACAATTTTGTTAAATTGTTTAAAAGGGTATTGTTATACAGAAATGCATTTTTATTACTGCAGAATGTTAAGTTTCTCTGCACATAACATTAACTTATAATGATGCCACCATTGTACTGCAAATAGAATTAAATACTGATAAAAAAAAAACCGGTCAAGTGCGAGTCGGACTCGCGCACGAAGGGTTCCGTACCATATTATATGTTTAACAATCTCAAAGATAACTTTTTACTTATTTTATAATGATACTGTGAATTACAAGGTTATTTTTTACGCAGTTGCAGAATCACCCATGTTTAAACAAAATATTGAATATATGAATCGCCGTTTTCAGTATTGTTGATTAAATACAGTATTCATGGTACCTACATGGTATAAAGAAGTTTCAAATTCCTAATTTGTTGAATTGTTGCGCTAGAGCTCGTACAAAAATGGTCTAAAATTTACAACTTTTGCGGCCCCCTATTTCTTAATTTTAAAAGATTAAAAAAAATATGTTTGTACTCTACTCAATGAGTTCTAGACGATGACACCCCACATGCTAGATTAAAATTTTTATTTTTTTTTTCAAAATGAAAAGTTTATTGTAAGGGGATCGACCCATTTTTAACTTTGCTTTATTTTTATTATTTGTTGTTATAGCCGTAATAGACAGCGGAGGCTTTGTAAGTTTGTAGTGGACTGTACGTGGTTGTCTGATTTCATGGATTTTAATTTTCTTGCGCGGAACCCTAATTATTTTTCTAAAATAAAAATAGCCTAAGTTACTCCTTAAAACATCAGCTATATGTCGTCAAAATCGGTGAAAATTCGTTTGGCAAGTTTCCTAACTTGACTCAAAGTACCATTTTTTTAATCGGACTGCGCTTTAAAATTCTTCTATACAAACTTTAACATCCCTAACATCATTTGAGGCGTAGTTTTGAAAAACTAATAATGACAAACATTATTAATTACTTATGCAAGTATTTGTGCTAAGTTTCAAGTTCATTAACCAAATTAATAAGATTTTTCATATAAACTGTATCTCTGTTTTCACGAACACAAATAAAGAATTTCAAAAATCGTCTGGTATGTTTCCATAACTTGACTCAAACATTATTTACACCAATTTTAGAGTTAATCAAGCCCCCAATAAAATCCTCCGCTATAAAATTAACTTTTCACCCCTTAGGGGTAGATTTTTGGAAAACCCTGATACACGTTAGTCTTAATTTTTGGTCTCAAGTATAAAAACTGAGTTTTGAGTTAATCGGACCGCGTGTTAAAGTTCTTCCATACAAACTTTGACACCCCCAATCCCTCCTTAAGGGGTAGTTTAGGAAAACTAAAAATGATAAACTTTATAATTTACTTATAGATGAATATTCGTGCTAAGTTTCAAGTCTATTAACTCAAGGGATAGGATTTTTCATACAAACTTTCATCCCCTATTTTACCTCCTTAGGGGTGGAATTTCCAAAAATTCTTCCTTAGTGGATGTTTACACTATATAAGGTATCTATGTGCAAAATTTCAAGTCTCTAGGTAAATTGGTTTGGGCTGTGCGTTGATATATTAGTCAGTGACTCAGTCAGGACTTTGATTTTTTTATATATACAGATTTACCATGTTATTTTAAGACCACAGACTTCTTATAGGTTTTCCTGTAATCTACAGGTATAGAACTATTTTCTAGATTTTTTTCAAAATTTTAGGCTCAGTAGTTTCGGAGATAAGGGGGGGGGAATGGTCAATTTTCGTCAATTTTCTTAAATAACTTTAAAACAATATATTTTACAATTATAAAAAAAATATATTTGAGACCCTCATAGTAAGCCCTTTCATTTGATATGTCACACGGTACAGTTTACAAAACTTTTTTATTTAAATTTTCTTATTTTCCCCCTAAAAGTGACTCTCATATTCAAAATTCATATATTTACTTTAGCTGTACGTGTTTGGGTCAAAGAAATCCATATGTGTACCAAATTTTAACTTAATCGGTCCATTAGATTCGGAGCAAATTGGCTGTGACAGACGGACAGACAGACAGACACACGAGTGATCCTATAAGGGTTCCGTTTTTTCCTTTTGAGGTACGGAACCCTAAAAACGAATACAAACACTACTATCTGCTATTTTTTTTTCAAGAGTGTACTAGTGTGCTGGATATCCTGACTGCAACATCAGCTCATCGTGTAGCCACCATTGCATTGTATGTAGAATCAAATACTGATCAAAACGATGGGTTCGTTTTGATCAGTATTTGATTCTACCATGTTATTTTAAGACCACAGACCTTATAGGTTTTCCTGTAATCTACAGGTATAGAACTATTTTCTAGATTTTTTTCAAAATTTTAGGCTCAGTAGTTTCGGAGATAAGGGGGGGGGAATGGTCAATTTTCGTCAATTTTCTTAAATAACTTTAAAACAATATATTTTACAATTATAAAAAAAATATATTTGAGACCCTCATAGTAAGCCCTTTCATTTGATATGTCACACGGTACAGTTTACAAAACTTTTTTTTTAAATTTTCTTATTTTCCCCCTAAAAGTGACTCTCATATTCAAAATTCATATATTTACTTTAGCTGTACGTGTTTGGGTCAAAGAAATCCATATGTGTACCAAATTTTAACTTAATCGGTCCATTAGATTCGGAGCAAATTGGCTGTGACAGACGGACAGACAGACAGACACACGAGTGATCCTATAAGGGTTCCGTTTTTTCCTTTTGAGGTACGGAACCCTAAAAACGAATACAAACACTACTATCTGCTATTTTTTTTTCAAGAGTGTACTAGTGTGCTGGATATCCTGACTGCAACATCAGCTCATCGTGTAGCCACCATTGCATTGTATGTAGAATCAAATACTGATCAAAACGAACCCAAACACGACATATCTGCTAAATTATTTTACCAAGAGTATTCTAGTGTGCTGGATATCGTGGCTGCAGCATCAGCTCATCGTGTTGCCACCATTGCATTGTATGTAGAATAAAATTCTGATCAAAACGAATCCAAACACGACATATCTGCTATTACTTTTTCAAGAGTGTTCTAGTGTGCTGGACATCCTGGCTGCAGCATCAGCTCATCCTGTTGCCACCATTGCATTGTATATAGAATCAAATACTGATGTAAATGAATCCAAATACGACATTTCTGCTATTAATTTTTCAAGAGTGTATCCAGCACACTAGTGCTGGGTATCCTGGCTGCAGCATCAGACCAAGAATTCCATAATCTTGCATAGATAGATAGCATACATGGATGTTTCAAATTTTAGGTCACACTAAGGTTTGAAAGTAAAGTAAATACCCATTACGCGTCTAAGATCCCTACCGCAGCTAACAAAAGAGCAAATAACTTTGAAACGGCTGAACCGATTTTGATAAAACATGTCTAAGAACCATCGCTGGAAAACCTGCTTTCAAATAAAAAAAACCGCATCCAAATCAGTCCACCCGTTTAAGCGCTACGGTGCCACAGACAGACACACAGACACACACACACACACACACACACACACACATAGCGGTCAAACTTATAACACCCCTCTTTTTGCGTCGGGGGTTAAAAAATAGAAACAAAGTTACTTATTTTCGCCGTATTTTAGGGAGGACAAGCCTTAAACGAAGAACCTTTTTAAAACGAAACGGATTACCATGAATAGGTATTATACCTATTGTTAGGTATACCTAGACATTTTTTGCATAATCGATCACACAAATAATTAGGCCCTGCGCGCACTGCCGTGCGTTTTTCTAACGCATAATCAGTGAAGTATGTTGTGTGGTGTGGTATGTATGTATGTATGGATGGTGTGTGTGTAGAGTGGTGTATGGTCTGGTGTGTAGTGTGTATGTATGGTGTGTGTGTATATGGTGTTTGAAGTGAGCGCACTGCGATGAGAAAAACGCATGCGTTTTAGTCGCCGTAGGCACCGCCGCCGGTGCGGCAGAACTAACGCAACGCATTCCACCTCACGGCAGTGCACGCAGGGCCTTAAAGGCGAAAGTTTGTGAGTGTGTGTGTTTGTATGTTTGTTACTTCTTCATGATCAAATGACTTGACCAATTTTGATAAAATTTGGTATGGAGGTAGCTGACACCCTGGATTTACCCACAGGTTAATCCCGATATTCTTACGGGTTCCATACTTACGCGGGTAAAACCGCGGGCACTGCTAATTAACTATGAATTTGTGAAATATTTAAGTATATCCTATGCATTTTTTTGCTTGATTATCATCCCAATTTTTACAGAATAAATATCCAATTTACCTGGAATTAACATGTTAGTGTTTTGACGGGACTTTGTCTTTCAATCTCACTTTTATTATTACCATTATTGTCTCGGTTACAACTTCCCTCTTTACTGATTAGCGGCTAATGTTTAGCGTAACCATACATTTTTAATGTTTATACAAGAGGGCTTGTGAATTAGATAGCATTAATTATTATTGTAAGTATCTATGTCTCAGCCAATTAGTTTACTTAATTAGTCGTTTAGTTAACTGCCTAGCCTTTGCGAACTAGTGCTAGCCGGCCGCTGCCACGTACCGTTCGCTTCGCTCGCTCGGCTCGCCTCGGTTGGTCACAGTTCTAACCTAACCTAATCTAAACCATTTGGTCGGGGAGCCCTGGCTTAGTTACTGCGACCTATTCGTCTCACACGTGACCACATTTCCACCGAACCTATAATCGAATATCATTCAGGCCGCTAGTTAGACGGCCGCCGTTTAGTTAAAAGGCTAGGCAGTTAACTAAACGGCTAATTAAACCAGTTGGCTGCGACATGTATATATAGGTGCGACATATTATTATATACCTACTTCATTGCGATGTGAAACTTTTTCGTTCTTATGTTGCGGTTGCATTTAGCTCATGTGCGAAAACTCTTGCCACTTTTCCACAGCAACTGAAAATAAAAAGGAACGTTTTATTTTTTATATTTCGTTGACACATGGTTGACACTCAATCCCCATTCATACAGCGATAGCTGACGCTTCAATTTCGTTCCAGTTTTTAATTAAACGTCGAACTTTTTATACTCGTAATAAAAAGGTATGATATAACATCATCACTAAACTAAATGAAATGCTGGTAGCAACAAAAATATAAGTAGATCATGGACGGAGTCACGTTCTAACGTAAGCGGCCATATATAAAATTCGTACGTAAGTAAACGACATTTTCCCGCGATTTAGGCCATAGGGTGTTTGTTTAGCGTGCTGCGAAAATTGAAATATCTGAATTGAGGCGGCGATGTTGCATGTAACTCTTGATTAGTCTAGTTCTTACTAGAATACCTAGCGGGGCTAAGTATAATATATAAGCGAACAAACAAACAGCTAGATACTGTTGACTGTATGACAACAATACCTACCTATAAATCCCTCTATATTTAGATGTAACTACCTAAGCTAGTCTAATTATTATAGTGTTATACTTAAACCAGGTCACAGTGTATTTAGGTGCTAAATACATAATGCCAAAACCTCAATGATGTATTATTTACACGTCATTGCAAAACCTCAAGAAAGTAATTTTTTTTGCAGAGTGTAACTGTGTGGTTTCTTTAGAAATTACGGCATTTAAAACCCTACAATCTACAAACTACGTAGGTACTTAGGAACAACAATTTATAATCTTCTCGCAAAGTAATCCGTCTAGAATATCATATTGAAGCTTTGTAGTGTAAATGAGTTATTTACATACTCCGGCTAAAAAGAAGGTTGAACTTTTACCGCATTGCGTTGCGGTCGCTTTGTTAGCATTTTATAAGGTTCCAATTTCAAAATAGTCATCGTTCTATTTTTAGTAACTCACTTTTTTAAACCTAAACAATCCTTCCTTCATTTTCACCAGCCAGAATGACTAATGGAAGCGTTCTTCATTTAAATGTCATTCACTGGGCAAAACTAAATGCCGTGCCAATTTATACTTTTTGCAATATCTCTCAATGGGGGAAAAGCTACGAGACTCCTAATTATAGGTCATGGAATTAGTATGTACTATTTACTCTTAGTTTCATAAAAAATTGAGGAAGAAATTATTTTTGTTGCTAGATTTCGCCCGTCCTGATATCGTAAAAATAATTATATATTACAAGCTACGAATAATAAAAGTATTCGTAGCTTACAAGGTAAAATTTGAAAAATTAAAACCAAAAGCTCAAAAAATAATTATAGCGTGTCCACGTGGCCAATTAGCTTCAACGTTGCGTTACTAAGTCGTTCTGTCTAATTGAGTCGCTTGAAAAATGTAGGTACACACATTCCCCGGAGGCTGTACGACGCAGGTATAATAGGTAAATGGGTAAGGTTGCTCATCAAGCACGAACCGCGCTCAAAGTGTTGCCAGCTAAATTATTCAACACATCTGTTCACACACATTCTCTAGGGAGCATCTACCTTTGCTTCTTGGAATCCTTTTTGACATGGAGTTTTAGTAGCTTACTTTTTGGAGGTGTGAGCGTGTTTCGTGTTTTATTGCAGAACTGGCCGAGAAATAATGTTATTTTATACCTACTTCTTTATTACGTTTCTACATTATTTCTGCTTTCAGTAGTTATAGAAGTACGTTTTGTTATTAACACACTAACTTTTTGTGACTTATGTTATTGTGATGTGATTATATAAGTATAAACTGTATGGAGATTTTATGAAAAAAAAAACCAAAGGAAAATTGCCAACTTCCAATTCGAATTTTCCAGATACTTTTATATAAAAACATCCGATTTGCATGCGAATGCGAATGCAAAAGTTATACTTTAAAAACATTTCCAGATATAAATTTTATTTTCCAATCCGCGGGTGTAGCCTGTGGGTGTACCTTATACAAACTTCTCTTGGCATTTAAACAGTAGCATTTTAATATGAAATGCGCCAAGGTAAAACGTTCGGGCTCATTACTTTTGTGAGCAAATAATCTTCAAAGTTGCAATGCCTGCTTCTTTTACCTTTGAATGCTGATTTCACAGAATTTTATATTGCCTTAGCTTTTAGTACAAAGCATTTTCCGATTAAATCTTTTTACAACAGAGTATTTTTACTAATAACCGCTGACGGATGAATCGGATTTTCCCTTGCAATGTAGAGCGTATTAAAAAAAATGTTATAGAGCTGTGGATTTTATGAATAAATAAATAAATAAAAGTAAGGTATGGGTTAAATGGTGTTACGCCCTTTGCATGTCTGTATTGGCGAATATTTCAGCGACAACAACACTAAAAAGTTGGAAAATTTATGGTTGGCGCGTTTGTGCATCGTATTTAAAATTATTATTAGTTTTTTATGACTTTCGCTATTATTTTCTAAACGTTATAATTTACTAATGCCCGAGCATTAGGAACCGGTTTCTAAAGAATTCTAAAACAGAATTTAAACCCTCAATAGCTATTGATTCGACAAAATTATCTATTTAAGCGAATTCCTTCGTTATGCTCGGTTTTTGAGGTACTCAGATAAGCCCTCGATAGTCTCGACTCGACTGCTAATTCTTCATTTTAACGAAGTGCTCAAAAACACGATATCGAACCAATAATCAGTATCGAATGGATAAACTCCGATTAAAAACCTCAGAAACCGGGCATTAACAATAGGTTTAATTTTGAGTAAATTCATTCTATGACGACACGGTTGGCGCAGTGGTTGAGCGATTGACTGCTGCGCAGCATGTCGCGGGTTCGATTCCCGCACGGAACAAATATTTGTACGACCTACAAGTATTGGTTCCGAGTCTGGGTGTATTTCTATCTATATTAAGTATGTATTTACAAAAAAAATGTATATAAGTAGTTTATCAGCCATCTCGTTACCATAACACAAGCATTAGGTTGCTTAGCTTGGGACTACATGGCGTTGTGTGAAATGTCCAAGGATATTATTATTATATATTAATAGACTGGGTCAAGATCTCACTTACTTTCCGTTAGAAGGAAAAATAATATTGTTAATAATCTCTTGGAAAGTAAAAATCTATACGGAATTCAGATTACGGAACAAACCAGAGGCAACGAAAGAGAGAACAGAAACCACACAACAGATCAGTCTTAAACATAGTAACTAATAAACCACACAACAGACCAGTCTTAAACATAGTAACTAATAAAATTTTATCTATACTTACAAAAAATATTATTTTTGGCATTTAGAATTTTAGATAGAAATAAAAAAAATATAAATGTTTAATTTATTTTTTCATCTATAAAAATGAGGAAGAGGAGATCAAAAGGAGCTCGTGGCTAAGTAATAACAGCCGCACGGGTCGATCCATGAGGTTAAGCTACGCTTGCCGGGGTTGGTCAGTGTCCATCTTTACATACCGAGACTCCTCCGTGCCTCGGAAAGCACGTTAAGCCGTTGGTCCCGGCTGTCACTCGTGGATCTTTGACAGTCGTTACGGGTCGTCAGAAGCCCGAAAGTCTGACAACCAGTTTTACCAAGGGGTATCGTATTACCCAGTTACTGGGTTGTGGAGGTCAGACAGGCAGTCGCTCCATGTAAAATACTGGTATTCAGCTGCATCCGGTTAGACTGGAAGCCGACCCCATAGTTGGGAAAAGGCTAGGCAGATTGATCTATAAAAATAAAAAGAGAATTCCTGACTGACTGACTCATCAACGCCCAGCCCAAACCCTTGGATGTAGAAAGCTGAAATTTTGCACAGAGATTCCTTTTATAATGTAGACAAGGAATAAGGAAGGAATTCCCGGTAGTATGTTCCCGTGGGATATTTTCCGACATACACGGGCAAAGCCACTGGCGAAAGCTAGTTTCATATAAATTGCATTTAGGGTTGAGGTACAATACTTCGGTTTGACATATTTTCTATACAAAAGCCATACAAAAGCTGTCAAAACGTCAAACACATTCCCCAGATAAAAGTTATCTGACGATTGAAAAATCGGCCCTTACAAACAAAGTATAAATTCTTCTTCTGTTAATTTCGTCGGTATATCTATGTTTCTCTTACTGTTTGGGCCCACTAGGTGGCCACTCTTATTGCGGCGTCAGACGCATTGATCAGGGGTGCACGTAAACAGACACTTGGCACACTCTAGCAGAGGAACATAGTCTGTTCATAGTAAGTATAGCATACACCTTAACCTCCTCTCTTCCAGAGGGGATGGGCTGTAATCCACCATGCGAACCCAGTGCGGGTTGGTAGATATCACATATCTTCGAATTTTTAGTTTTAGGACATGAAGGTTTCTACACGTTGTTTTCCTTCACCGTTTTGAGAGCACTGGTGATGAAATTATTTACACAAAGTGCGCTTGCTTATGTTCGAACCATAGAAATATAAAAAACCGGAGAAGTGGCAAGAAGGCGAATCTGTGTCCGCGCGACATGCGCAGTATGAGCCGTTCATAGTCAAATGGCCGTCTCCGCGAACTAGTGCGCGCGACAATTTTTATGAATGCCGTGTTGTTCATCAGTGGTTTCTTGTAAAAACCGAAGCCAAAATAAAAACTATGTGAATCATGGAATCACTTTCCATTATATGTAACTATCAAGTATTTTACCGTATTTGTCTTTAAAATCATGAAAGTGCCAAAGGGACAAAGTGGAGACACAGGGTTCCGATACATTTTAACATACTGGACATATCTCCTTGTTTCTTATGTATGGTTCGAACCCAGGACCCACCAGCACCACTGCTATTTGTTCTTAGTTTAATGCTGAAAGCAATTTCAGTCTATGCTAAGCGATGAGCTACACAACATCAGAAAAGCTAGCCACTAAACACGAGCGGTGGCTACAAGTGTGCTATCCAGTCAATATTAATTGATGCCCAATGAGACTTGAGACGGCTGAGTTAATTAATTTATCGTTTATCGCACAGAATCAAACAGGTTTTGGGACACCATCTTAAAGTTATAATTAATTTTATTGGATGTCAAGACAGTTCCGGTTTTAGATATACAATCTAAAACCGGAACTGTCTTGACACGAATCCTTGAAAATAATTATATAAGTAAATGTTTATTAATTATAATTTACATCCGGTACTCCATTGTTTTCTTCGGATTCTTCGTCTCATACACATTAAGGTCTATTTTTGTGTGTTACTATAGTCGGGCAATACCGATTTTTTTTTTTTAACAAGTTGAACCGACACATGTAGTCCTGCTCCTTCCTGCGTGTCCAAATTTCAATTCCTCGGAGCTAAACGAATATTTGAAAAAAAAAATTGCCGAATTGGTCCATACGTTCTCGAGTTTTGCGCTTAGTAACACATTTAGCCATTCATTTATATTTAAGTTTTTATTTAAAGATTTGTAAAGTATTCTGATAAACGCTGTAATCTTAATCGATACCATATAATTCAGTCGGCACATAGACACATGTACCTACTATCGGAAAAACGAATATTTATTTATGCACCGTAAGGAGAGTTCTCCTATTCACTACACTACCCTCCTTTCACTTGCTTCTCCTTCTTCTTTCTTACTTTCCCCCCTTTCCTTTCCCTTTCCTTCCTTCCTCATGTTCCTTTTTTTTGCACTATTCTTGCTTGCAGCGCTCGGCCGCTATAATAGTAATGCTTGCTGTTTCAGATGTGGTCATCGTATGCACGGAATTTTGTTTTCAATTTGGTCAGATGTAAGTTTCCTGATAGTACCTACCTCATGTCCTCCATGTAGGTAGCAACAAGGTAGCAACAGACTAGATTACTCTTGACTGCGTGGTGGACTTCAATTGACTGCACTCATGTCATGCAGGCACTTCAGTCAATTGAAGTCAACGTAAATTAAGTAAACTTGCGTGTTTTGCAGCTCTTTTATAATTACTGTATCATTGTCAAGAGGAGCTCGTGGCTAAGTAATAACAGCCGCACGGATCGATCCATTAGGTTAAGCTACGCTTGCCGGGGTTGGTCCATGGATGGGTGACCGTCTTTACATACCGGGTCTCCTCCGTGCCTCGGAAAGCAAGGAAGCCGAGCCCAACATAGTTGGGATAAGGCTAGGCAGGTTGACTTTTTTGTCAAGAGATTTATCTAAGTACCAAAATACCTGTTCAATCAGTTACATTGAAATAAAAATAAAACTTTATTACATTCAGACCACTATAAAATCAACGTAGCAATGTCAACAATTAATTCTGAAGTTACAACATAAAGGAACGATTTTGTATAACAATATAAATGCTTATAAACAGCCCTTATAAAGTCGAGCGGCAAGGCATGACCTTATCGAGTTGACTGCTGCTAAATGACTAATCGATTCCTGCTGGCACGAAACGTGTAAGGGTGTCTCCACACCGATCGATGGGAAAACGTCCGGAATAAATACCGCATTTAGCTACGTGCGGGCACGACACTGCACCTTCTACATTTACTACGAAAACAAAACATAATTCAATGATTCAGTGACAGACGACCCCAATCTAATAAGTCTCATATGAATGACTATAAACCCCAGTTTCCACGAGCGTAATAAAATCGCGGCGGGATTTTATCGCGCACTGGATTTTCAACTCTCTGCTTAGCGCCGGGAGTTGAAAATCCAACAGTGTGTTCTTCGTCGCGCTGGGATGCACTCTGTTTTTGTTAGGTTGGATTCTCAACGCTCGGCTCAACAACGAGAGTTGAAAATCCAGTGCGCGATAAAATCCCGCCGCGATTTTATTACGCTCGTGGAAAGTAGGGGTTAATAGAAACTAGAATTTAAAGCATACCATAGGAAATAAATAATAATTATACTGTAGCATTAAATACCTACATTGTAATGTTTTGCATGTCAAATGTCTGACTTTGTACTAGTAACTCAACCACTGACTTTAAGACCAACAATGTACCAGTACTTACGGCAAATAAAATGATTAATATGATTATGAATACCACTTAGATCGGGCCCTTTCTGTACAGACTCCTTTGTACCTACTTATCTTTTGTTATTATTCATGTTAAGTTAACGATGTATTTAAACAAGCAATATAATTTAAATATCCGCACTACGTTACGTTATAAACTGAACTCTTTTTTTGTATGGTTTATTTTCACAAACAAATCGTGAACACTGTTTTGAGTGGCAGTTGTAAGTAGGTACCTATGTCTTTTAGTACCAATGCTGTAAACTTTTTATAATTATAAAGAAACAATAAATAATATAATAAAACAACATCCGCCGTGATATGCGATAGATCGATTGAAAATAGCCGGGTAATACCATGTTCTCATACGCAGTCGGATCTCGCCAAGCCTACGTCGGTCAGCGTGGGAACACCTTAACTCGTCGCCGTACCGCTTTTATAGCAAAATAAGTCTAAAGTTGAATAAGCAATTTTATTTAAAATGTTATAATTTGTTAGGTCGACTGAGTAAAATTATTGGCAGTTTCAAAATGCGCGGCGTGTCAACAATCTGTGTTATTCGCAATGACATCGTCAAAACATAATTACTTAGGCTTATATTACATACAATCATATGGTGACATCTCCCAAAAATTACGAATAGCGTAGCCGTAATCCTGCTTTTGAGCACTAAATAATAGTCAAATAGAAGCTCAGCTACTCCACACAATAGCTCTTCATTCTCTGCGAACTGCGCCAAACTGACACAAACCAACTGCGATTACCTCGAACAGAGATCCAACCGAAAACTCTCTAACTAACGCATCACATTTAAGACAAATTCCCATTCAAATTGCGAACTATAATAATTATAATTCTACTAAACCTTGGACTTTCATAAATTTTACGAAACTTCGTCGCCGTAAAACATAAAACCGTTTTATCCTGATGAATACAAATGAGAGGGCGGGAGGGGTAAGTCGCGACTCGCGGCCGCTTGCTACCCCTCGCCGCGCTATAATATGCCTCGCTTCAGCCACTAATGCGTGTTATAACCGGCCTTGACATACATTTACTTGTCATACCTTCCTTGGATTTACATTTCGATGCTTTGGAACCTTTGGTAGGTCTCATGGCCAAATAATAACAGCCGCACGGTCGATCTTCAAGGTTAAGCAACGCTTGCCGAGGTTGGTCCGAGGATGGGTAGCAATACATTACATACCGAGACCGAGTGCCTCGGAAAGTACACTAGGCCGTTGGTCCCAGCAGTCATTTGTAGAACTTTCACAGTCGTTACGGGTAGTCAGAAGCATGAAAGTCTGACAACCAAAGGACAACGACAAGAGGTGTGTTGTGGAGGTATAATAGACAGTCCCCCAATGTAAAATACTGGTATTCAGCTGCATCCGGTAAGACTGGAAGCCAAGTCCAACGTAGTTGGGAAAAGACTTAGCAGTCCTTTGAAACCTTTGGAACGACCGTCACTGACAAGGAATTGGTTAGCTATACCATGGACAATATGACTTTAAAGCAAAAAAAAAAACTATCGCTTGCAAAAACGTTAGAAACCATGTTGTTTATCATTTGTACAAGCCAAAGGAAGAAAAAGGATTTCTTAGTTACTTTGGACACTTTGCCCGAAGGGATCCAAAATACCGGAAGAAAATTTGATCAAGAGCATCTTTCCGCAGCAGCTGTTCTAATCTAATAACAACGTCTGGTTTGTGTATCATACACGAGAAAGGGACAAGATAGGGTAGTGGTAAAAAAATGATCGAATGGATGGCTCGCAGACCTTACACAAAATAAGTATAATGAAGAAGTCGATAACAAGAGGAAAGAACAATGTAAAGGAGCATCGACATGAGACAATACGCCTACCTTGCGTACGTTGCAACCCGTCTATACTTAGCTATTACTGCACGCGTAGCTTGACCATTTCTATCATTACATTTCGTTTCTCCATTTTTGATATCGCACCGTAGAAATCCCTTCACAATCTTTAATTTTGTCTTGCGATTCAAGATTCATACGATCTTTGTCTAGGTCCTTTTCTATGTAGACTATTTCGGAAGAAAGTTTTCTATTCAAACTGGCAAAATCACAATGACAACTGACAATTGTTTAGGGTAGTGAAGACAGTTTGACTTTGTAATCTCCATGCTAAAGACAGTAGAAAACTTTCTACTTGACGGCCGCTAACTATATACGATTATCTACAAAATCATGCTTTTACAGGAGAGCGATTTGAACGCAAAACTGTGCTAAAGAACAGAGCTATCTCCTTCTATTTACGAAACGTCATTTTGTCTATTCTTCTGTCGACAAAATCCCTTTCTATGGTGGTCATGCTAGGCGTGCCGATTTGTCTACAGTCACACTCAAATCATGATCCAAATTTCGACCAGTAAACACACAATAAACCACTCATTGAATGATTTTGTCAGCCAGTGAGCCGACTAAACATCGACTGAACAACCAACATGACGCGATGTTGGTCGCCGTTGGCCAAACGTTGGCCACACGCGTTGTAGCGTGAACACAACCAATGAACACGGGTTACTAACAGTGAACCATTTACTGGGAAATGGGGACTGTGTCAGCATAATGTTTGTGTGAACGGAACTCAAATGACAGTCGCCATATTGCTTGAAATTGGTGATCATGTAGTCATAGATTATTGGTGATAGGAAATTACAAATTATGTGCCTGTATACATGAGCGATTCCCATTTGTTTTATTTGAATGCGTTTCTAGAGCGATCTTCGATATACGTGCGACCTTCTGAACAGGATCTACGTTTTACGTTTCCCTTTAACATTTTCAGAACCCTGCGTTGGGGATGCCCGCATGTTTTATTTGAAAACTTACAACCAGTAAGCGTTTAATGAGCGTTAATGATAACGTCCTGCTGAATAGGATCTAAGTTTTAAAGTTACTTTAAGATTTCACCCTACCAAAGATCGCTCAACGCGCCTAAAGTAGTTTTCACTTCAAAATAAAGTGTCACGGTGACGCGGTGACGCGAACCCGTAAAATTTCCTCCTACCAAAAATCGCTCAACGCTCCTAAAGAAGTTTTCACTTCAATAATAATATTTGATTATTACAAGTAGGTACCTGTTTACCTCGTAAAAAAGGAATATCGCGATAAGACCTGTTCTCGATGTTGTTATAAAATATTTGATTAGAGAGTGTCATGTTCTGTGTTTGTTTTTAACAATCACCACTGTACTGTTAGTTTTCCACAATTTCCTTAATCACACGACGTTATCGATATTCACTAACTACTACATGATGGATAGTTTCAAGTGGATCAACTGGTAAACAACAAATGCATTTCCCACCACTTCGACCTTGCAACTTAAACGCAAAATAAAATTCTTCACAAGGTCAAGGTACTTCATAAACACGCGATTACAATCTCACGCACACACGACCCTAAATGGAACATGGACTAAAAAAAGGGCGACCAATCGCGGCGGTTTTATGAAAATATTCCCTCAAGATTAGTTATAATTTTTAATACTACCTGACCCGACAAACGTTGTCCTGTCTTAGCTATGAATATTCTAATGTAAACACGAGAAATTAAGAAATTTTCCAATTTTCTGTGCTATTTTCTTAATTTTTCTTTCCGTAAGAACCTTCTACAAAGTTATAAAAAACTTAAAAAAAAAGAATAAACGAAATCAGTAAAGTCGTTCTCAAGTTATGGCAGTAATAAGTAAATAAAAATGAATCCCTATTTCCCTCTGGCACCCAAGAGAAATAGGGATTCATTTTTATTTAGATAGATTTATCGGGATCTTCTACAGCAATTATACGTAATGTCTGCCGATCTATTTTGTAAAAATCTCAAATATTTTTTGTGACATGAAAGTAACATTCAAGACGACAATGTCACAAAAAAAATGAAAAATACCCACTACAAAAAAAATATGAATTTTTGAAGCTCCACCGGCAGAAAACTGTAAACAATTACAAAAACGAAAATAAGTCGAAAACTATACAAAAAATCGCGGAACATACATTATAAAATACCCCATGGTATTTTCGATTATGAGGAATTCATATCTGTTTATGTATTAATTGTGTACTTATAGTGTTAAATAAAGTAATAAGAATGGTAACATATTCCGCCTGTTACTTTACCGGTACAAAAATATTTGATTTATACAGAACTAGCTTTTGCCCGCGGCTTCGCCCGCGTGGATGTCGGAAAATATCCCACGGATGTCGGAAAATATCCCACGGAAATAAAAACCCTTCCTTATTTCTTGTTTACATTATAAAGGGGACTTCTATGCAAAATTTCAGCTTGATAGGTGCAAGGGTTTGGGCTGGGCGTTGATTGCAGTCAGTCAGGACTTTTCTGTTTATTATAATGAGATTAGCGCGTTCAAAAAAACAAAAAAAAAGAGTGTGTCAGCTCCGACGCACAACTGGAGTTTACTCCTGTTTTTATGCCATTCTGATTTTCCAACTTTCTATTTTTCGGTCATTCCTGTCAGGCTGGCTTTCTTCAATGAATCAGTGCTATACAGCTAGCAACTTTAAGGTGTAAAGGCACTCGTCTCCCCGTCTCCCTCTTACCCTTCTCCACTCACTGTTACCCCCCTCTCACCCTCCTACCCTTCCCACTCCTCTCACCCTCCCCATCATCCCCTCACTGCTACCTCTTACCCCCTCACCCTTCCCAACCCCTCTCCCTCTCACACCCTCACCTTTTCGTCTTTCCCGCTATCCTCCCCCTCCCCGTCTCACCCTCTCTTACATCCCCATCACCATTTTCCCCATTCCCTCTACCCACACCAACTCCACCCCTCCCCCTTTTTCCTTCTCCATACCCTCCCCTTCACTACACCCTCTTCCCTCACTACACCCTCCTATCTCTCTTCCCTCCCCATCATCTTCCCCCTCTCCCTCCTCACCACCCCTCCCTTCCTCTACCACATCCCCTTCCCACTAACCTCCGCCTCCCCCTCTTACCTCTTCTTACCCGCCTTTACCGCTTTCCGCTCCCTCTCTACCCTCACCAACTCCTACCCTCCCCCTCTTCCCTTCTCCAAACCCTTCCCTCACCACATCCCCTTCCTACTAACCTCCCCTACCCCTCTTAACCCTTCTCACACCCCATTCAACGCTTTCCGCTCCTTCTCTCTCCAAACCCTCCCGGTTTGGAGAAGGGAAGAGGCTTAGGGGAGCTGGAGTTAGCGAGGGTAGAGAGGGAGCAGAAAGCGTTGAAGGGGTTGTGAGAAAGGGTAAGGTAGAAAGGGGGAGGGGGAGGTTAGTGGGAAGGGGATGTAGTACAACCTCCCCTTCCCCTTTTCCTCCTCATCAACCCCTCCCCTTCCCCTCACCTTCTTTCCCACCCACTCCCCTTCTCGCCTCCCCCTCTACCCTTCCCTCTAAGGGAAAAACTATTAATGACAAACTTTATTACTTGCTTAGCCAAATACTTGTGACAAGTTTCAAGTTAATTAACCAAATGAATAAAAATTTTCATATAAACTATATTTCCTGTTTTCCACAGGGATGGAATTTTAAAAAAACGTTTGGGATATTTCCGTAACTTGACTGAAAGATCATTTACACCAATTTTCGATTTAATCAAGCCACGCAGTAAAACCTGCCCTGTAAAATTGACTACTGACTACCTCTATCCTTTAGGGGTAGATTTTTGAAAAACCCTGATACACGTTGTTCTTCATTTTCGATCTTTAGTATATATACTGAGTTTCGAGTTAATCTGAACGCGCGTTAAAATTCCTCCATACAAACTTTGACACCCCCCAATCCCTCCTGAGGGGGTAGTTTAAGAAAACTAAAAATGACAAACTTTATAATTTACTTAGATAAATATTCATGCCAAGTTTCAAGTCTATTAACTCAAGGAATAAGAATTTTCATACAAATTTTCATCCCCTATTTGTACCTCTAAGGGATGGAATTTCCAAAAATCCTTCCTTAGTGGATGCCTACACTCTATAAGGTGCAAAATTTCAAGTCTCTAGGTCCAGCGGTTTGGGCTGTGCGTTGATATATCAGTCAGTCAATCAATCAGTCAGTCAATCAGTCAGTCAGGACTTTGAATTTTATATATATAGATAAATCAAATATTTTTGTCATGTTTTTCTCATGTCTCATCGTCATCATCATTTCAGTCGAAAGTCGTTCATTGCTGGACATAGGCCTCCCCAAGCACCACCACTTCGACCAGTTCCGTGCTTCCTGCATCCAGCGGATTCCTGCGGCCTTCACAAGGTCATCGGTCCATCTTGTGGGAGGCCTTTCAACGCTACGTCTTCCGATACGAGGTTGCCACTCTAAATCCTTTCTGACCTATCGGCCATCTGTTCTGCGAGCAATGTGCCTGCCCACTGCCACTTAAGTTTGGCAATTCTTCGAGCTACGTCGGTTACCTTGGTTCTCCTGCGGATCTCTTCATTTTTGATTCGATCACGTAGGAAATCTCCAAGCATAGGTCTCGCCATTGCTCTGTGAGTGCCTTCCAATAAAGCCCATTGTGAGCGACCACGTTTCTGTCCCGTAAATCATCACGGGCAACACGCACTGGTCAAAGACTTTCGTCTTGAGACACAGCGGTACCTATGTGAGACGAGAAGATATTGCGAAGCTTCCCGAACGCTACCCAGCCGAGTTGGATTCGACGATTGACCTCTTTCTCGAAGTTGGACCTACCTCTCTATGTCTAATTCATTATAAAGACACCATCTTCAACATTCCATCAAAATAATAAAATATGTTATCTATTTGTACACACGGCTACAGATCAAGCTATACATTTCCAGTGTAAGCCTGATCACGCATTGTATATAGGATTTCCTTACAGTGAGAAGTCAGTGTAAACTGGAAATGTATAGCTTGATGTGTAGCCGTGTGTACCTCGCAGTACCGCATTCTGTGGCCATCTTTATTTCGGTACTATTAATCTCACTAAAAGTACTTACTTACATCTTTTATCTCTTCATATTTCGTAGTTGCACAGCGTATAAATGTTTTCTTTTATTCTATTTTTAATTCATAAAACAGCACGCTAGAGAGAGATCTGTCTGTCCGTGCACTTTTAGCTCGCCCCGGGGAACTTGATACCAGAATAAGATAAAAAATGAACCAGCTAAATAAATGGCTTCTGACGTAAGAAGGAAAAGTAACTAAAGATTTATATGGTGCTACAAAGTACTTAAGAACGCAGTTTGTAGAAAATGTTAAAAGTGTAATGGAAGGTCCATTATCTTCTCGTAAGATAGAGAGAAATAATAGAAATTTCGTTCCGACTATACAATCACAGGTTGCCTGATGATAAACAAAGAACAGCAAAGAAAAATCGGACAAGTGCGTGTTGAACCACGCGCAATGAAGGGTTCAGTAGTTGAAAAGAATTTATCCTAAAAACAAACATAGCATTGTATTTGAAGAACTTGTTCTCCCATACACTTATATCCTACGTCGCGGTCAATTCTTCAACTGCAAAAAGTTTGTAACCCCAAAGAAATATTTGTATATGAAAAAATAACAAAAGCACAATTTTCGAACTTTTTCCTTTACTTGCGCTGTTAAGAGATCTTGCTTCTTACCAAATTTCATGATTCTAGGACCACGGGATCCTATAAGTGTTGATTTACTTGACTTAGAATCTTGATTTTTTTTAGAGCACCAAGGGACTTACCCGATTTACCACATTGGTGTAATTTTTTTTTACAAACTTGTATTATATAATCAGCCTATATTATTCCTAGTGCTGGGATACAGGCCTCCTCTCTGTGAGAGGCAGTGGGCCGTAATCCACCACACGTGCCCAGTGCGGGTTGGTGGATGTCACAAGTCTTCGAACTTTTGGTTCTAGGACATGCCGGTTTCCTCACGATGTTTTCCTTCACCGTTTTGAGAGCAGTGGTGATGAAATTATTTACACAAAGTAAAGCGCCCGTCGGGGTTTGAACTCAACTCGTAAGGCCACCACTGCTCTCACTACTTGCATTGTATTATAGAGTAAATTAAAAAGTTCAAGTATCACTACTTTTTAGCGCACCGTCCCACAATACACTATAAAATATACGCTAAAAACTTTATGTAGCCTTTGTTTTCAGTCCAAACAGGTCAATGTTTATGTTTGAAAGTGTAGGTACAGTATCTGAGTGAATCGCAGACGATCCAAACCCATTTCAACTAAAAGGCTTTCCCAACGCGCATAACTTTTTAGAATAACAAATGAAAACCGAAACAAAAGCGTAGTGCAGAAGCACCATCCTGTCTCACTCTCACAGTACACTGGTGAACTGTCACTATGGTATGAGTGAAAGAGAAACTCGTATTTTTCTAGTCTCATCTTTACTACAACCTAATGTTAACTATTGAATGGAACCATACGGAACTCTCCATCCAAAATCACATTTATTTCCATTTTAATACCGGGTCCAAAATTTTTTTCTTTTATTTTTTTTCAGCATGACTACTGTATCTACTTTGTGTGGGGACATTCCACTCACTTTTCATCCCATTTTAACATTTTACTGTGTTTTATACCGGTTGTAGATATTACAATATACCTTTGTACAAACATAATATTCGAAGTAGGGTTGTATTTAATAGCCGCTCTAATTTGTAAATAACGGGATTAGTATTTATTAATTTAGCAGGGAAAATCATATTTTCAATATTACGTAAATATTAAAATAGCTGTACAGTTATTATAATTTATTCCCAGTGAAAGTAGGTAGGTAAAATTTAATATATTTTAACCATTTGAACTCCACACACCCGACTACCACACAGAAAAGATAAGTAAACTGAGGGGCAATTCTCGTATTTTTAACAACATTCGCAATCTTATCTGTCTCAAGCTGTCAAAAATTGTATAGCGTTTACCTACATTTTTGACAATTGATTGACGCTGGCATGAGATTGTGAACGTTTTTAGGTACGAGAATTGGCCATCAGAAATGGGTCAGAAAAGATTGTGAAAAATAAACTTATTTAAACTATTTTCAAACTTCCAAACGCGTGACTACGAATCGCACGGTTCGCTACGCGACGTGCTACGCCGTAGCACACATGGTGCTAGGATCGCGTAGCCTTCAGGATGGAATATTTAACTTGCATTGTTGCGTGAGGAGGGAGGAGCTCATGGCTAAGTAATAACAGCCGCATGGGTCGATCCATCAGGTTAAGCTACGCTTGCCGGGGTTGGTCCGTGGATGGGTGACCATCTTTACATACCGAGACTCCTCCGTGCCTCGGAAAGCACGTTAAGACGTTGGTCCCGTCGTTACGGGTCGTCAGAAGCCCGAAAGTTTGACAACCCGTCTTACGAGTATACCAAGGGGTATCGGATTACCCAGTTATTGGGTTGTGGAGGTCAGATAGGCAGTCGCTCCATGCAAAATACTGGTATTCAGCTGCATCTGCTTAGAGTGGAAGCCGACCCCAACATAGTTGGGAAAAGGCTAGGCAGATTGATTGTTGCTTAACAAAAGTAAAACAATAAGATATTTCATTGTTTTTAACATTAACATATACATAAATTAATATATTTTATTTATAAACTTTCATATAATTCTCATATTTGAATTTTTTGTTTATTAAAAGTTCAAAATTAGTGCACCGTTTGGTACTCAACCAAGACTAGTCCCAAAGCATTATCCCCAAAAGTGTCAGACGTTTAATCATATCAGGTAGATCCAGCACATTGGAAACACCAAGTGACAGCTTGATTTCCCCAAGGGTTGGTGTCCATACGGCAGCCGTGCCGGTAAAACTGCTATAAATAGAACTGATCTTGCTAATAAACCGCACCAGGAAATAAACATTAGCAAATACGTGTATTCGTCGAAGATTTCAGATTTTTTTTGCAATCAAAATAGTGAAAAATATTTTATTTATATTTTTTTGTGACTTGCAATCATTTTCTAATATTTTAATTTTATTCTATTTTCATCTCGAGCGCGTTCCACTTCAGGAAACATTTTTATTAAAATTCCGATAATTTACGAACACATTTCGTCATATTTAAATGATCGGAATTTAAAAAAATATTTGCATTGTGCACCAGATGAAAACAAGATGAAAACAAATTTTAAATTAAATTATTTAATAATGTCGGCAAGGCCGCCAGCGTCGAGGGCTGTTCAAAAGAGATACCGTGGCCCTGGCACAGGCAACTGAAGGAACACGGGTGGGTTATAGTCAGTAAAACTCTGACACGCCCTCCCGCTCCGCCCAGAGCGGGAGAAGTCATTTGAAGATTTCCCATCCACAAAAAAAAAGCAGTAGTACCGATCAAATATTTTCCACTATTTTGATTACAAAAAATGTCTTCAATAAAAACAGGCCACAGGCTTGTACACTCATGCACAAAACCTACTAAAGACTTTCCTTCGACACGGTAAGCTCTAAGCAATCTGCCTGATGTATCCGTCCGGGCTGAGTGCCGATACAATGGATATTCAATAGAGAGGCGCTCGCCGCGCTCGTAACACGATGGCTGTATCACTGAGCAGTGAGCACATCACTGATATGTTCCGATGAATAGTGTTGTTGTGTTACAAGTTAAGAAAAGTGTTGAATGAAAGTGGAATGCAATGACGTATTAAACATAGGTCCGTTAAAAGATATTGATGAGGTCTTGGTTTTGAGTGAAAAATTAAAAAAAATCTTTTTTTTTGCCAAGAAAGGTGTTTTTAGGGTTCTGTACCTCAATATGAAAAAACGGAACCCTTATAGGATCACTTCGTTGTCCGTCTGTCTGTCTGTCAGTCTATCAAGACCCTTTTTCTGATGAACGAGTGAAGGTATCAAGCTGAAATTAATATCAAATACGTAGGTCTATAGTCCCTTGGATCTGTAAAGAAATCAAGCTTCTAAGTCAACGCAATAAAAAAAATACGTCCATTTATGCGAGATATTTTGATACTCGCAAGTAAATCAAAACCTATAGGGTACTTCCCGTTGACCTAGAATCATGAAATTTGGCAAAAAGCAAGGTATCACAGCAAAAGTAAAGGAAAAAAGTCCGAAAACTGTTAATTTATATTTTTATCAAATAAAAAAAAAATTGGGATAAATTGTGCGTGGTCCGACACGCACTTGGCGGTTTTTTTTAAGTGTTAATGGCACAGATTAATCATTTTTGTTTTATGAAACAAAACAAAACTTAATAAGCATTCAAAAGTAACCAAATATCACTTTCGTTAATTACTAACCCCGAATGTTAATGCCGAATGGCTTCATCAGATGTCAAATGGACAGATAGGGAAAAAAACCAGGAAAAAATATTCGCAATCAACACTCGTAAAGTGATATCTTGTAGGTATACATAGTGACGAATGTATCTAGTCGTTTTTGATCGATGGGCCTTTTTACAAGGCACTGCGGATGTAGTTAGGGTGGATAGCGGAAAGATCGCAACCTTTCGTGATTAATGTACCTCGGCGCGAAAATGAAGACATGCACACTATTCCTGGGAATAGGAAACGTTCTGATTTCATTTTATATGATGAGGGGCTTCCGTAACATGGGGGCCTTGGATTTATTGTTATTTTTATTATGATAGAGCAGCTATCTTTTTATAAACACAATATAAAGCGGTGTCTCAGTAAATAGAGATACGTTTTGAATCATAGAAAGTAGACGTTATTTAGCTCTTCAATTGTTTTTAGAGTTCCGTACCTCAAAAGGAAAAAACGGAACGAAACGGAACGGACAATAGGTATTATGAATCACATTTGAAATCGTAAAACGGTCACAAACTGACAATTCATAATTTATCTGCGAGCAATTCTTATCACGCAATTAATCTGTTTGACAAAATGGTCCACAAATTATGAAATGCTATATTGAAGTTTAATGTCAAATACGTCAAATAGCACAATTATAACAAACTAGCCGTTGCCCGCGGCTTCGCCCGCCTGGATGTCGGAAATTATCCCACGGGAACCTTCTACCGGGTTGAAAGTATTCTATGTCTTAATCCAGGTTATAAACTATCTGTACTTATACCAAATTTCATCTAAATTCGTTCGTCCATGTTTGCGTGATTGAGTAACAAACATCCAAACATACAAACTTTCACATTTATAATATTAGTAGGATTGCTGATGGGAATTTAGGAAATGAATCGCTTTTAGAGGAATTGCTTAATGTGGCCGTTTTAGGCCCCCTTATATTATTTTCATAAAATTTATCTATTTAGTTTAATTCAACCTCATTGAACATTGAGCCGTAAATTTAACATTACTCCTCTCCCATTGAGTACGTAAATGCACACCAAACAAACTTTTGTTTAATTTCATTACACGCAGGTAAGCCTCATCCCTGGGGCGTCGTAAGATTCTCAGGGATTACATCAAGTGGAAAACCACCGCTATTCACGTGAGCAGAGAAATAATACTGCGGGAATCCGGAATCTCTGAGGAAAGCGTGGAAACTAGAAACGTAACAAAACGTTCTAAGGAATAATACTTACTTGAAATAACAATAAATTATAAAATGTGTCTTGAAATAATAAGGAATGAAATGACGTTTTTTTTGAAGTTGGAATGAAGTTTGATTTTTCTTGCATTTGTTTCTTACTTTTTACTTCTGTTCCCTGTTTTAGCCATTTGAATTAGACAATTGAACTCGTACAGTCCACGAGGCCGAAGCTGAGCTTTACATTTGTGTGAGTGTACATATATAGTGTAGGTGTGACGTCCGGCATAGAGCGCGACGCGTTCTTTGCTTGGTTTAAAACCGGTTTATAAAATTGTTATTCGGTTATTACTATGTTATGTGTTACTATGTATGTTTATGTGTTATGTATGTGTTACACCTACACTACACCACTAAGGGTCAGCGCACACCAAGAGCAGAGCAGAGCCGAGCATTTTCTGAGACTATTGAAAAATTAATCTTATGACAATGCCACACATTGCAAAAACGTCTAAACTCATGCATGGTCGAGCATAGTCGAGCATCAAGTTTGGACGTGTATTTAATTTTGCAATGTATGGAATTGTCATAAGATTAATTTTTCAATAGTCTCTCTGGCTCTGCTCTTGGTGTGCGCTGCACTAAAGGCGGAGGACATCGTGGGGTGCATGCGCCAGATGATGAGGTACACGCCGAGGGTGCAATTACTGGAGACAACATCAACTTCAAGGCGTTCGTTGTGCGTGTCCCGAAACAACATGTCCTACGGCCAAAAGTCTTCATTCATGACTTTGGGCAGATAACAGTATCTGCCCCTCGTCATGAATGAAGACTTTTGGCCGCAGGACATGTTGTTTCGTCGCTTCCGCGGGCAAGTTCCACAGGGCAGCACAAAGTCAAGCTAGAGCAAAGTGCTAGTAACATAGTCTTATTAACCCTTATTTATTACAAGAAGTTTTGTTTATATTCAATGGGCCTGTGTCACCTGAAATAAATGTTTTATTATTATAACTACACTAGGCGAGGCGTCCGCTCTATGCTAATAACTACAAAAAGTGACCAATTTTGTGGTTATTAGCACACAAGCGAACGTTGTTGTTTGCTTAGTCGCCATTAACGACACCCATACTTAATTAGAAAAGGGCACTTACTCTTTTCACGCATTCATTCTATAAATAGATTCTAGTTATTCCTACCAGCTGTACTCTTTAAAGCATCCTTATGTTCTTCTATAACGTTTGAAGCTTTAAAAAATCTGTTAAAGAATCTCCATTAGGAACTTGTTAGCGAGTTGGAGCATTAGACTAGGTACTACAACCAGTGCTCATTAGTGGGTTCTACTAGATAACTCGTTAATGTACTCTTTAAAGCATCCTTATGTTCTTCTATAACGTTTGAAGCTTTAAAAAATCTGTTAAAGAATCTCCATTAGGAACTTGTTAGCGAGTTGGAGTATTAGACTAGGTACAACCAGTGCTCATTAGTGGGTTCTACTAGATAACTCGTTAATGAGAACACAGTCAGTAAGTACTCACAGACAGGAGATGAACGGTTGAACACACAAAGGTAAAAGAAAAAACTTTAACTGTAAACAAGAAAGCTACATAATAATTTACAGCAGTAAAAGTTTTTAAACTAAAGTAGTAAAGTACTAAAGTACTTTCTGCTGGTAGCATGGCTTTGAAGATTTTTGCTGTGAATCTGTTCGAAGCGTTATTTGGCTCGGTGTGTAAGTGAAATGGCATTCTGGCTGAGTTTGAAACGCGAGATAGAAGACTCACGCGCACCGTGTTATAGGAATTTTAAAAACACAAAGTTGTCCATGTACCATGGATGTACTTATCACCTTAAGCTTCCCGCGGAAACATTATCCATGGTTTCCTTTTCTCGCTCCCTCTTTTAAGGGTTGGGTTCCAGTGGGCTTTTTGCAGACAGCTTTCGCTTTTAGAGACAGACAATTTGTAAATACGTCACGACTCACGAACTATGTTGGACGGTTTCTTCGCTTTAATGTTATCGCTACATAAGTAATTCATAAGTCGTACAACTACGGATATCTTGGGCTTATAGTAAGTATGAAACGATACGACGTATGTCGTGGATATTATGAAACACAAAATACAGCACAAAAAACGTAAATTTTTAGGCTAGAAGTTCCACCTTGGCATGCAAAGAAGATGCTGTCATTGTTGGCATGGTAACTATGGGCATAGAGTTTATTGCATAATATTTGCGTCTATATACATACCCACAACGCAACAATAATGCGAATCGCCTGTTCTGCCTACTAAAAAGCCTTAGGGCCTATTTCACGATGTCCGAATAGCCAATACTTACCGAATAAATTCAAAAATGGAACAGAATTTGTATGAAATTATCTGCCAAGTAAGTTACTAGGATCTTTATCTTAGGTGGTGAAACAGAAGTGAGGAACAAAACAAAATCAGAAATTAAATTTCGAACACCACAACAAATGACTGCCGCTATAAATAAATAAATAAAATAAAAAATAAAAAAATAAAAAGCCTTTTATTCTACCATAAATACATATAACAATTTAAGCATAGTAATTATTTTATCATAACACATTGTTACATATTACACATTTCATTATCATTCTAATTATTGTTTATTATTATTAATTTTTCAAATCAAATACAGGTTAAAATATACATATAAGAATTAAAAATTATTATTAATGTTGGCATGCACGTGAAATTATGAATTTATGGAAGTCGCCTCTGCGGCGTAGGCCTCCCCCAACTTTCTCCATTTTTCCCTATCTCTGGCTTGTCTCCTCCAGTCTGGTCCACATCTTTCCTTAAATATATCTTCCCAGCGCTTTCGCGGCCTTCCTCGTTTTCTTTTCCCGTCTCTAAGTACCCACTCAATGATTTTCTTTGTCCATCTTTCGTTTTCCATTCTACAGATATGCCCAGCCCATTTCCACTTCAGACTTCTTATTCTCTCTACTACGTCAGTTATTTTAGTTTTCCTCCTAATTTCCTCATTAGTAATTCTGTCGGACAATTTAATACCCAACATGCTTCTCTCCATTTTCCTCTGCATAACTCCGAGTTTGTGTTCTTCTTTTACCCGTAGGGACCATGTCTGGCATCCATATGTAAGGCATGGAAGGATCGCTATCTCATATAACTTGCTTTTCAAATTTATGTTTATCTTGGTGTTCTTCATGATTTCTTTAAAACTCCAGTATTTTTTCCATGAAATTGCTATTCTCCTATTAATTTCATTTTCTGTTTGATCTTCAAATGAAATAGATTGTCCCAAATAGACGTATTCGTTAACATATTCTATTTCCTGTCCATCTATAATTATTGTTACTTCTGACCCGTTTGTTAAAATTTTGGTTTTTGCAGCATTCATAGTCAATGCTACCTTTTTACTTTCTTTCGTAAGCTCCTGCAACATGTTCTCTAATTGTGCGGATTCTCTTGAAAACACAACAATGTCGTCTGCGAATCGTAAATGACTTAGATATTCACCGTCAATTTTCAGGCCTTTTTTTTCCCAGTCTAGGTTTCTAAATATTGTCTCTAGAACCGACGAAAATATTTTTGGTGACAACGGGTCACCCTGTCTGACGCCTTTTCTTATGGGAAAAGGTGGTCCTTCCAATTCCAATTTTATTTTTGCGGAATTTTTGGAATAAATGCTATGGAGTAGCTGTACATATTTTATGTCTATTCCTTGTTCCACTAGTGTCTTCCATATTGCACTATGTTCCAAAGAATCGAATGCCTTGGAATAGTCGATGAAACATAAATACAGAGTCTTGCCATATTCTTTGACTTTCTCCACTATTTGTGTTACCACTTGGATGTGGTCAGTTGTTGAGTAGTGTTTACGGAATCCAGCTTGTTCACGCGGTTGATTTTCATCTAGTATCATTGTAAGTCTATTTAATAGTATTTTTGAGAAAATTTTACACAGGTTTGACATAAGGCTAATTGGTCTATAGTTACTGAGGTCCCATCTATCTCCTTTTTTGTGAAGAAGAGTTATCGACGATTCAGACCATTGCTTTGGAGTTTCCCTTTTTTGTAGAATGTTATTGAACATGATTTCCAGTGGGCGTTGTAATGGCTCTGATAGAGACTTCAATATTTCATTTGTTATATTATCTTCTCCGGGTGATTTGTCTTTTTTCTGAGTTTCTATAGAAAAACCAATCTCTGACCTTAGTATTTCGGGCAGTGGTTCGTCTACATAGACTTTGCCTCCTACGTGCTGCGTTAAACTGGACTTTTCCTGTGACGAGTAAAGATTCTGGTAAAAGTTAGTTGCTTCTGTTAATATATCTGATCGCTTCGAAATAATCTTCCCTTTCTTGTCCACCATGTTTGTTGCCCATTTTGTTGTAGTTTGAAGATCTTTGTTTGCCTTTTTAATGGCTCCCTTTTTCGACAAGTATTCCTCAAAAACATCTTACCTGTGTTTCTTTCTGTTATTAGAGATTTGTTTGTTTATTTCTTTACTTGTTTGAGTGATTTTCCTTTTTATTTCCTTTGTTCTTTTTTCTTTGTACAGTTGTTTTCTATCTTCTAGAAGTTGTCGTGTGTGAGCACTTATGGGGTATTTTTGTTTGTTCTTTTCGCATGGTATTTGTGTTAATAAATGTTTCATACCTTTTTGGAAGTTATCATACTGGGTTTGAACTTGTGAAGATGTTTTGATCAAGTCAACAAATTTATTTTCCCAATGCATCCCAGCTTCTCTTGTTAATATCGGCAAGTTTCTTGTACAATGTACGTTTATAGATTTGGTATAGCTTCTTCTTTTAGTGTTTTTCATTTTTATTTTGCACCTTACCATTCGGTGGTCAGTGTTAAAGTTAAGGTTTTTTATCGTGTCGAAAGCAAATATATCTGTACCTTTGTTTGTTAAGATGAAATCTATTTCGTTATGGTACTCTCCATTCGGTGATACCCATGTCCATTTTTTGTTTTCTTTTGCTTTAAACATACTGTTTACGAATTTAAGGTTCTTTTCTAAAGCAAACTCTATCAGCTACTGCCCGTGTTTTGACCTTTTGCCGTGCGAGTATCTACCGAATACAGTTTCTTCACCTTGTTGAGTTGTCCTAATCTGGGCATTGAAATCACCCATTATAATGAGGTTTCTTGCGTTTAAGCTCTCTATAGCGGTTTCTAAGGTTTCGTAGAACTCGCTCAACTCATCTTCATCACACAATTCGGTGGGTGCATAGGCCTGTACTATAGACCACAAGTTATTATCAGACATGTTTAGCTCAAGGGTCGCAATTCTATCTGAATAGCAGTTAAAACCAACTATGTTCTTTTTTACGTGTTTTTTTATAATAAACCCTACTCCACACCTTCCTTTTGTTGCCCTGCTATTGTAAAATATGAAATCAGGGTATTCTTCTATACTTTCTTCGTTTCTTCTTATTTCACATAATCCTATAACATCCCATAATAGTTTCTCAGTAGCATGATTCAGCTCTGTAATCCTTGTCTCAGAGAGTAACGTTCTAACGTTCAAAGTCGCAACACATAGGTGGCTAGATATTTCCTTTCTTCTAGGGTTATTGTTTGGGGGGTTTTGGTCGTAATCCTCCACGGGGACCAGCCGGCTTGGAGAATAAGTAGAGGGGGATATTAATTGTTAATCTTGAGTTGGTTTTGATAAGTAGTCGAGCATATTTCTAGTGTTTGTTTTTTTTGTACTTTGTTGTAAATCCACTGTATTTTCATTTACCTTGTGGTTTTGAGCCGTCGGAGAGAATGCATCTTTTCGCTTCCGTTTGCTATTTTCTTTCACTACTAGTTTGTCGTATTTTATGTATGCGATATGACCTTTCTCTCTTTCCTCTTTCAACTGATACTGTAGATTCTTTCGAGTCTCTAAAACCTCTTTTGAAAAATCTTCTTGAATATATATGTCTTTTGGCAGTTTCTTTTTGTTTTTAAGTACTTCATTTTTCTTCCAGTTTGTAGTTAGGCTTACCAAAATTGGACGCGCATTATTTTGCGTTTTCTTTCCCAGTCTATATGTTTTGTTTATTTCCTGTGGGTTAATTTGAATGCCCAAGTTTGATTGCAAAAGGTCTTCAACTACTGCTATAATATTTATTGTTGTTTCATTTTGTTGTTCCTGTATGCCAGATATTACTATATTATTTTTCTTCTTCTCTTGCTCCAAAAGTTTAATCTTTTCTTGCAGAGTTTTTATTTCAGTCTTCATAATTTTATTCTCTTCTATAACTGAAGTTAGTTTCTCATCAAGTTTTTCGAAAACGTTTTTTGTTACAGTTTCAGATATAATAAGCGTTTGTTGGTCTTCCGCTATACGCACTGCGTAAAAGAATGCGCATTGGTGACGTCTCGATCAGATGTTCGGCTAGTCGCGCCAATAGACTGAATAAAGACATTCACTCGACATGTTTCGACTAACACAGGGACTCACACTGTTGAGGCACACACACCACACACCTACTTGCTGAAACCTTCGACTTCCCTGGACTTATTTCTAACCTAGAACAACACAACTGTAATCAAAGAAACCGTACCATACATACAATTAAGGCCAAGTGACCGTGAATTTTAATAATTCACAATAATAACTAAGGACTCGGACCAGCTATTATTTTCTTTCAATTATATGTTTAGGCCGGGCCGCGTCGCCCCGGGCCGGATTTAACTGACTTATAAACAGCTGTTCAGTGTGTTGTGCTGTTCTTAATAAAAAGTTTCAATTACGAGTAGGTACCGAACATAAAGAGTCGTGTGGCTAAAGTTGTTATAATACAACTTATACTAGCTGACCCGACAGACGTTGCCCTGTCCAAATTTCATGTATGAGAAAATTAATTTTCTTCATATTTTATTATTTTTGTGAATTTTTCCTTTGTTGTAATAGTTATTCTGCTATTCGGGGCGGAGACAAATCCTAAATGATAAATGATAAATGATAAATGATTTATTTTCTGTAAGTAGGTTCCTACAAATCAAACATAGTAAAAATCGGTCCAGCCGTTCTTGAGTGAGAATAAAATTGAGATTGTTTTTTTTTTTTGATTGTTGAGTGTAAATAACCCGACTTTGTTTTATTATTACTGGAATTGTTAATTGGCAAGGATCGATTGATCAGTTTTAGCTACGCCGGACCACCTGCGGCAACGCAGTTTGTCCGTGGATGGGTGACACAACATACAACCAAGACGAGAACTCTTCCATTTTTTTTTTTTAGAGGAGCGACCCATGCAGCTGTCCGCATGGGTCGATCCATCAGATTAAGCTACGCTTACCGGGGTTGATCCGTGGGTGACCATCTTTACAGACCAAGGAAAACATTACATAACTCGAAAAGCATGTTAAGTCGTTGGTCCCGGCTATCATACGTGGATCTTTGATAGTCGTTACTTGTCGTCATAAACCCGAAGGTCTGACAACCAGTCTTACCAAAGGGTATCGTATTACCCAGTAATTGAATTGTGCAGGCCAGATAGGCAGTCGCTCCATGTAAAATACTGATAATCAGCTGAGACACCAACATAGTTAGGAAAAGGCTAGGCAGATGATGGAATCGTTAGTTACATTGTTAACTAAATAATCTTTATCAGTCCGTGCCAAATAATTATGATATCTGAAAACCCCAACTGTTGTCATCAACATCATTCTCTAGGCCTTATTTCAATTTATTTGGGCCGACCCCAAATGTTAACGACATGTTGTAAATGGACTTTATCAACATCCCATGACCACTCAAAGAAAAGTCATTATTGCGAAGCTAAGGAACATTTCACACAAAAGAGATGCCCAGGATCGCGTATATGCCCGCCATCCTTTCGGCCTCAGGTACTTATACGAGTATAGGGTGACTGGTAATTAGTGACCGATACTTACACACATGATTGTACTCATGACAACAAACAACTTTTACTATGGGACCAAACCTGAAATCGCGAAAATAAAAATCAGCTGTCCCCTACATTTATGTTCGCAGAACTCGTCTAAATGTAGGGAACACCAGATATTTTTTTAAACATTATTACCTTTTTGTTGTATTTTCACTACACAATTATGACCCGTTTATAGTTACGTTTACTACTTAAATTAAGCAATAATGTTCTCATATCCCAGTAATAAAATATTTTATTATTATGTGCAAGCATTCTGTGAACACTTGCTAATAGATACACTGAGCCGTCATATTTGATCTCGTAAAGCCGCTGAAGCGTGCAAAATATATTGCTTCCCGCGTTTGTTCACTGCTGAAACTCTTTATGTAACTTGTACGTGCTATAAATAAAGACACAATGTTACATAGTAACGTTACTTGTAAATAGCAGCTATTTTTCAGCAACAGAATCATAATAAAACTATAGAAAATATGTTATGTTTTTAAAATATTTAGCATCCATTTTTCTTTTACTCCTGTAGAACCTAGTTTTTTAGTAATTTAGATTTTCTGTGTTTCTATCCTACTTCTTGGTTGTGTTGTGTTTAAGATAGGCTGGGGCTCTCTAGAAAAAAAAAAAGTTGGTACACACGCTACATAATTAAGCTATACATTTTCAGTACCTATGTTCATCTCGCATTTTAAAAGATTTCCGTACAATGAGAGGTCACCTGGAAATGGAAATGTATAGCTTGATATGCAGCCGTGTGGACATAACCAGCATGTATGCCTCTGTTACTAACTGTTTCTTTGCTAAATTCCTTAATGACAATCGAATGAGGCTTTTGTTGAATCAGTGCGAAGCCTGAACGAACATTTTCGAGTTTCCCCCGAACGGTATGGTTTTTAAGTTCTGTTAGTAATTATTTCTGTAGAGGTACACTTTATTTAAGCTTCGACTAAGTCGACGTTCGCACCGAAAATATCGCGGCGATTTTGTTTCGCGCACTAGATTTTCAACGCTCTGCGAGAGTTGAAAATCCGACAGTGTGTATTTTCGACGCGCTACAATGCACTCTGTTGTTGTTAAGTTGGATTCTCAATGCTCGGCTCAACAACGAGAGTTGAAAATCCAGTGCGCGATAAAATCCCGCCGCGATATTTTTACGCCCGCGCGAACGTCGTCGGCTAACTGTAGTCATATGACAGTCCAGTTCTATATATGAAACGCTTCACAAGTTACAAACGGTTTTGAAATACCAAAAAAATTGCCCTGACTCAATTATTTTTTGTATACACAATAATTGTAACTGGAAAAAACACTTTCATAACGAAATCTCACAATAAACGAGTTGATGGACACTATAATAACAAACAATGTGGACAGTATAATAATGTGCGGCGTCAACGTGTATGACAAACGACGTCACTTCATGAATTTATAACGTCCTGTCAAGTCGGCTCTTTACACAAAAAATATTGTAATAATAACTGTATACAGTTGTAACTTCGCAAGTTGGCTGGTAGCAGCTGCATGAGAGTTGCCGAAAATCGAGTATAATGGCGCGCAATAGAGGAGAGTTATACAAGGTGTAAAATAAATAACCCACAACCTCTTAAGGGGTCATTGTACTCATCATTATGAACAACTTTTACTATGGGACCAAACCTGAAATCGCGAAAAAAAATCAGCTGTTCAGTACATTTTGACGAATTATGCGAACATAAATGTATTGAACAGCTGATTTTTTTTTACTAGTACATATTATTTCAAGTTTCTCTATTAATTACCGGACACCTGTATATAATAATGATGATAATGATACTTACCTACTACTTTACTATAGAGTTAAATAGTTTAAAAACCACATAAATATCCAATACTTAAAATAATACACTACTTTTGTATGCCCTTGCTAAATAGGTTTAAAAACCATATAAATATCCAATAGTTATACATATACATTATATACCTATATACATTTGTATGCATTTAATGCTCACTGACTGTAAAATTGTTTTATTGATAACCAGTAACCTACTATAGCATTAATGATATTTTAATGTTTGGTAGGGGTCAATCAGAAATGTGTACATCAGTTGTAAATCAGTTCCCGGCATGATAGTACTAAATCATACAAAATTTATTTGAAAATGAGATTTATTCTTGGTGTAATTATCGTCTTCCAACTCCAATCAATTGTCTCCTGCGTGAAGTACAAAATTATTTACCAAGGCTTAGAATACTGCTCGAATCCGGATCCACCGTACGACGAACATAGAAAAGTTAAAGTCAACATCGTCGCAGTCAACAATAGTGATACCTTCTACTACAAAGCTAACTTCAGTGTGTACGAGGACTTATCCGGATATTCATGGAGATTCAAAAATGGATACGAAAAATCCGGAAAGATTATCTATGAAAATGATTTTAAAGGATTGTCCTGCAAAACGTTTCTCCCAAAACTAATATATGGAATTTCGGCAATTAAGTATGATCATAAGACGTGCGATATATTCAAAGGGAATTATTCTTTTCATAAATTGGAAGTGACTAAGTTAGATCGAGCCGCTAACTTGATGCCAACGAGACACATTGGAGTAAATGTCTTCTTTTTAAGTTACTACAAACCTGAGGCCACATGTTTTTGTATGGAGTCACGTGTTTTGTTCATAAAAATATAAAGCTGCAAATTTCTGACTAGGTATTTTTTTTTGTACTGATTTGTTTTTTGTACTATTGGTTTTTTTTTCAGTGAATAAAACGAAAATTAACTACTTAATAACAAATAATAATAAATTATTTTGATTTGCTTAAAACACGGTATAAGAAGATGTTACAATACAAAATGTGATCATACATCTTTTGCTTATAATTAAAGCATGCAAAATTGTGCTGTCAACGTTAGTGTTCTAAAAACTCCTTAATACTAAGTATAGAAATTATTTTCATTTAACAAACTATACAATTTAATTTTAAATAGTCTACAATTCAATGCTTTTATTGTCTTAGGTAACTTATTAAATATGCGCACACACATAGTTACACAATTTTTATTATACTTTGCATACCTAGGCAGCTCGTCGTTAAACAATTTACAGTAAAAAAATATAAATACATTTTGTCTGACTACATAATGTTAGAAATAAATACGGTTTTGCTTCACACAACGGGATAAAAACTAAAAATAAATGTGCAGTTATTCAGTAAGCACTATACACCGGGTGTCACATTCAGTCTGGAGTGGCTGCTGGTAGTCTAACACCTCATTATACAGGGCGAGGTCATCACAAAAACATTAAAGAGAGGCTTGACTTTGTGACACGACGGAGACTTCATTTGTGCTGTCCCTGACATGAGCTAAATAGGGACACGCGATTGTTTTGTATTTTATTTTGATGCGCTAATTCTCACTCTTTTTGAAAAATAAAGATTTAAAGATTATTTTATCAGATTTGCATCATCAGTCATCGCCACCCCAAATTGTCAACAGTCAATTCTTAGTTAACAATTCTGTTTCTTTAATAAACAAATAATATATTTATGTCGTAATGGCCCACTTCTCGTGCATGAGGTTGTTCAAATCCGGGCAAGTACCAATGTGACTTTTTCAATTCATATGTACTATCAAAATCCGTTGCGCCTGCCCTTTTCTAAACTTTTTCGGTTGCACGTTGAAATCGTAGTTTGCAACGCCCTTTATAGTTTGACCAATGAATGAAGGATGAGCCTTTTTTTTTCAAAGTCAATTGTTTTTGTTTAACCAATGAACAATGAATGTCGCCTAAGAAGGATGACCCTAAAATAAACAATGTCCCTTTTCTTAAACGTTTCGTAACAAAACATGGTTCTAACGTTTTTTTATATAAGGTGCGCCGAAGCGCTATTGGTAGACGAAAACAATACAGGTCCGTGCATACGAAAAGCGCCCTTATGGGGGTGACGGACAAAAGTCGTTGACTGTACTTTCTGAGTTTATCTTTGACATTACTGACATCGGTGAAGGAAAACATCGTGAGAAAACCTAGACTTGTAGTTAATATAAGTCTGAAATCGCCAACCCGTCTTGAGCAAGCGTCGTGGTCAATGCTCGTGTCTACTCTGTATGAGAGAACTTTGTCCTGCAGTGGGACAGTAATATTATTTATTATTATTATTAAGTGTTTACAGTTTGGTTAAGAATTATAAGCTGTACCTATCTAAAGCTAACCCGATTTGAAATTGTATAAATACATTTTTTTTTCTATTTTGTCTTTATGTTGAAAACTGTGACATATATGATATTTTTAGGGTTTCGTACCTCAAACCATGTATGTTTGACAGTCGCAAAGATCACTTTGTGTTTCATAATGATACTGTGAATTACAAGATTATTTTTTGCAGTTGCAGAAAATCGCCTTAAATTAACACGGTAAATCTCTCAATATTGTACGTACAAGCTTACATTTGCAGCTGGAATATATGGGAGGACATGTTTTTCAACAAAAATGTTAAATTTGTTCATGGGATAAATTCATTCCAACCACGAAACCCTTCATTGTGCGTGATCCGACACACACTTGGCCGGCTTTTTATATTACGAGTACAGTCTATGTTTTTATACTGTGTTACGAGTATGTAGGTTTACACTTATAAATATGTAGTATCAGAAGCCAACCATGTCGTAACATATACTTTTACCGTGCTTATGGTAAGTTGTACCGGTTGGAACGAAGCCCATAAGGTATCAACGGATTTAGAATTCGGACCATAAACAAACGTACCTTCACACAAACATCATAAAAGAATATTTATGGATAAAAAAACACTGTGAAAATCCAACGTTGTCAAAATATTGTTTTATTTATCAACACAAACAAGATGATAGTAAAAGCTGTATTTATACAACGTGCCGCTGCAATGACGACATTAATTTGACACGCGTATACGGTTCTTCGTTTTCGTTTTATAAAGTTATTTTAATTTCATCAAACGTTATTATTTATTGATTTATTTACATTTTTGTAAAAAAGCATCTTGGAGCAACCTGTAGCGCAAAGATGAAATTAAAACAAACGAGAGAAAAAGGTTACGAACGAAAAACGATGAACAAAAAAAAAGGTGTCGATCAACGACTTTTTACCAGCTGACCTAGAACAATAGTTTCATGAGTGAGTCCTTTGCATACAGTGATTGAATTTTTTTTTTCAATTTGTTAATTATTTTATCTTAGTATAATTTTTATGATTGTGTCTTTAATTAATGTCGGCAATTGCGGCAGCACGTTGTATATTCCTTTGAAATATTTATTTAAATTCATCTACACAACAACGCCCACGCAATTTTCTTCGTCCTACATTCTGTTACATAATTTACATAAACAAACAAGGAACTAGTACTTTCTGCTTTTTTATATAATAGTACTTACAGTGGAAAATATAGTCACGCACATAATGTCAACTGTATAAATAATTTGATCACATATTCATATTTTTTTTAAGTAACAACAGGGCCAGTAACTGTGTGAGGTGCGTAGTACTCGCAACCGGCGTGCGTGTATGAACAGACGTAAACGAAGCTAAACGATTATGGTAAGGGTAGTAGCAGGTGGCGTTCCGTAGTTTCTGCCTAACCCCATGAGGAAGGCGTGAGCTTATGCATGGTATGTGTGTTTCACAAAGCCGTCAACTATGTATACTGTACATCTAACTAAGTAGCTTTGCGCAAAAAATATTGCTGGGAAACGATTTTTATGATTTTTTATTTTATTTGTAATATGCGCAGTGTAACGCGAACCCAGGCAAACAGAGTTAAGCGCCCCTTCGCTCGACGGTACGCGTAGGTATTTGTCGGAAAAAGTTTAGTATAATAAATAATAAATAAATATCCTTGGACATTTCACACAACGCCATCTAGTCCCAAGCTAAGCAACCTAATGCTTGTGTTATGGTAACGAAATGGCTGATGAACTACTTATATACATGTTTTTTTTGTTGTTTTTTGTTGATAATATTATAGATAGAAAAACACCCAGACTCGGAACAAATACTTGTAGGTCGTACAAATATTTGTTCCGTGCGGGAACCGAGCCCGCGACATGCTGCGCAGCAGTCAATCGCTCAACCACTGCGCCAACCGTGTCGTCGTATAAAGTAAGAACACTTGGAATTCGTTTTATTAAAAAAAAATGCTACTTTGACCTTCAATATCTCCAGTACCAGTGGATTCCCAGGTATGGTCTAGTGGAAAAAAACGATCCAAATAATACATAGAATATGTGGCTTTCGAATTCAGCAAGTTTCTTTTTACACCCGGTATAGGTAGTCATAATTTTGACTAACATGTGCCCGCATTCTACAACAGTCTATTTTGAGCTCTGAACGCTAACAAAAGTTTCAAGTCGAGGGCTCTCTGTTGTAAGAGAAAACGTCTGGTAAGTGGCCTCTCATCTTAAAGGGCTTGAGAGCCGTTGTGAAACTAGTGGTGACAAGAGTCTAACTGGCCTTTGTCTGAAGAATAAGAGACCGCCGTCTGCCAGAAGCATCCTCAAGATCTAATCAAATAAGTGGAGATACCTATACTAGAAAGGTTTAGGTAGTTAAATAAAGGTAAACAATCTTGATGTGTCTTTTATGTTTTTTTTTTTTTATTTTAAAACCTCAGTTTAAAAATAAAATGCAACTAAAAACCATTTTAAATACAACAACAATGATTAATAAATCAATCGAACCATTACTTTAGGCAGAAGTTTATTTATTCAATATGTGTTTGAGTAAAAAGTCACATCACGATTGTTTACCTTTATTTAACTACCTCTTTTCTAAAATGACGATACAAGATGCGATATTAGTAGCTAATATCGCATCTTGGATCGTCATTTGTTGTGCTGGTTTCAGCGGTTATCAAACAAATTGAATTTGCATATTTTTAATATGATGAGGTGATATTGGCTTGATCGGAACTGATCAATTTAAAGAAGAAAGATGTTTTTGTGCCGGGTGTAATTTTTACCACCATTATCATCTTAAGGGGTCATTGTACTCGTCATTATGAACAACTTTTGTTGAGCGATCAAACCTGAAATCGCGAAAAAAAAAACAGCTGTTCCCTACATTATGCTCGCGTAACTCATCAAAATGTAGGGACAGCTGATTTTTTTTTACGATTTCAGGTTTGGTCGCTTAACAAAAGTTGTTCATAATGATGACTACAATGACCCTATAAGAGGATAACGGTGATTAAAATAACAACCTGGTTTGAGAATGTTTTAACAGACGACCGTTTTGAAACTCTTGGAGCCATTGACGGCAAGTCAAGTTAATTAGCCTATTTCTGTCGCAGGATTGGTTTACATAGGTCTCCCCCTTTGTAAACCAATCCTGTGACAGAAATAGGACGGCAAAAACTAAATAATTTGACATCTTTATCTATATACAGGGTATTTCTTTTAAGATGTCAAGCCAGTGCGAGCTGATAGCAGAGTACCATACCTATCGATTTAACCCCCCCGTAACATGTTCTACGATTTTTTGTAGTTTTCGAATCGATAGGTATGGTCCTCTACTATCAGCTCGCACTGGCTTGACACCTTAAAAGAAACACCCTGTATATACTCATATCATATCTTCTAATCTATATACATATTATCTATCTATACTACTAATAATAATGTTAAGAGTTTTTATGTTTGAACGCGCTAATGTCTGTAACTACCAGTCGGATTTAAAAAAATCTTCTTGCATTGGAAAGCCCAATTCTTGAGGAAGGTTATAGGCTATTAACATTACGGTATGACCCTCAGGAGCCGAGCAAAAAGAAAAACAGTCGGAAAGAACGCTAAGCCAAAACGAAGTAATAGCACGGGCAGGCAATGCAATGCGACGGGGTGGGTCGGGGGAACAAGAAATTTCACGCAGACCAAGTCGCGGGCAAAAGCTAATTTTCTATAAAATATGAGGCCGCCCATCTTCAGATATCCTGCAACAGACACTAACAATCTTTCGCCATAAAATCTATGTGCCACGATTTTGTTTACCTTTACCAAAAGATAGCTGATGGGGAAAATTGCTGTACAAACTTATTTCACTAGAATGAGCACTCTTTGTTTTAGGCTGAGGAAAAGGTCACAAGGGAGCCATGTTACGAGTTACAATTTCATTGTTGGCTGTATTTTTTGTTGATAAAAAGAAAGTAACACGTTTTGAGAGGTCATTGACCTCAACGATCTTTGCTCGCATAAGATACATTGTGCTTTGGTGAAATATTTTTATGGGTTCATCTTTAAGATGTCTCGACGGTTATTATAGTCTAAATGTCGTGTTATTTTTGATAACAAATACATAAATAGCAAGGCCTCTTTGTATGTAAAAATACTCCTTAGGAGACGCTGAAAATAAACATAACATTACGCCAGTATTCCAAGAAGTGTATGGCAGAGGTGTAGGCCAATAGTACATCCACATTTTGCCAGATAAGTTTAATAATACAAAAATAAACATAACATTACGCCTGTATTCCAAGAAGTGTATGGCAGAGGTGTAGGCCAATAGTACATCCACATTTTGCCAGATAAGTTTAATAATACAAAAATAAACATAACATTACGCCTGTATTCCAAGAAGTGTATGGCAGAGGTGTAGGCCAATAGTAGGTCCACATTTTAGCAGTTATGTTTAATAATACAAAAATAATAATAAACCATTTATTTTCGGCTACAATGGCCCATAGACAGAAAAAAACTGCTGACGAGTTTGACGTAGCTAAATATAAGTACTGAATTTTTTTTCGCGATTTCAAGTTTGGTCGCATAGTAAAAGTTGTTCATAATGATGAGTACAGTGAGACCCCTTAAGAGGATATTGTTCAATAACCAATAGCCCTGTATACTTAGATTTTACAATTACTTAACCATTACTTTTATTAATTAACTAGCTGAGCTGTCAAACGTTGTCCTGTCAAAATTTCAATTTTTTTTTTCCTATTTTTTTAACCACACCTAAGTCAGAGCAAACAAAACAAAAAAAAAACATGCAAATCGATCAAACCGTTTTTGAGATTTAGCGAGACTAATGCGCGGCAGTTGATTTTATATTAAAAGAAGAAGATATATAAATAATAATATGCTATTTAAAATAAACAAATAAATTACCTAATCTAGGTATTATAGAAAAATAAACCGTATAATATTGGCAAGTTTACATTACAAAACAGAAAATACGAAAAATGTAATTGGACCACATAAGGCCTCAGGCAAACAACTACAGCAATCCAATATGGAAGCCAATCTCACTGACATTGACGTAAATGGTACGAAAATTGCAATTATCTCCGACCGCATAACCACACTCTGTACGTAATTCCCAGGACAAGCGAAAATAAAAGAAAGACAATCCCGGAGTTCACATAAAACGTGCTAAGCCTACATTGAGTGATGGGACGAATAAATATTTCTTGACGTTAAGAAACGACTCTGTAAGAAAATAAATGTACATACTTGTAAGGCTTTTTGTTTTTGTATTGATACAAATGTAGCCACTTGCCACCCGTTTGTATTTGTTAAAGTGAAGTGGTCCCTTTTTAGCTTCCTTACAAATGGTATGAGTTTACACTCTCCGGGATTTTTAGTTTTTTAACCGACTTCTAAAAAGAAGGAGGTCTATGTTCATCTGTATGTATTTTTTTATTCATCTATATTTTCAGATAAAACGAAAATACTTCCGAAATTATAGTATTTTTCACTTTTGTAGTGTTTTTTTTTTTGGAAGTCGGTTGTTTTATTTTTGTTGATAAATAACTTTAAAATTTACTTTGCTTTGACCTAAAAAACAATTTATTACCAAAATAACAACACCAACGATTGCTAAGTCAAATATTTACTTTTTTAAAACTATTTTCCTTTAAAATGAGCCAGCACCTCATCTTATATAGCCTCTTTTCTTTCAAAACCCAACCGTAACTCACACTTACCGCTTTCTAAGACTATTAAAAAGTCAGAATGTATCTCTGGTGCGTTACGTCTAAACTTGTGAGACAAGTCCAACGTTTCCCGACGTCAAAGGACTCGTTTAGTCGAGTTCTGCAGGAGTTCCAGTCACTCACTTCACACTTCACCTAGGCGTTGGATCGATAGCGAGCAGGTAGCTGTGACGTATAGCCAACTGAAGTTCTAGATACCATGAGGTCAGTGAACTTAGGACGGTATTGTGAACTGACCTCTAGGAGTGCCGTAGTTTTTTTACACGAATACAGCAAAGCCAAAAGGAAGGATTATGTTTTTAGCAGTCTATGTATGTTTGCATATACGTAAGTTCCATTCCACCGTAGCACCTCATCCGATTTTAATGAATGAGGTGTCAATCGATTCACTATTGTGGCCCGGGTGACATAGGCTACATTTTATGCGAACAACGACCTCTAGGAATGCCGTAGTTTTTTTACACGAATACAGCAAAGTCAAAAGGAAGGATTATGTTTTTAGCAGTCTAAGTATGTTTGCATTTACGTACGTTCCATTCCACCGTAGCACCTCATCCAATTTTAATGAATGAGGTGTCAATCGATTCATTATTGTGGCCCGGGTGACATAGGCTAGATTTTATGCGAACAAAATTAATATGAAGCTACAACTTTTTGCGAAATAATGTACCTATTGATTTTTGCTTTTGCTATTCTCGTAACTAATCATATAACTAAAGTGATGATTGTTTTCCTAATTAACACTGCCCTACGACATTGACTTTTTAATAAAGACAGACGGCGAAGTAACGCTAAGAGAAACCGTTAATGAGTGCTGTTTCGAGACTGATCAATTGGTGATGTCACACGCGTTATTAAAAGCGTCCTGATTGAAATATATGATCAGCGATAACGTTCCATATCACCAGGAAGTAAGGTTTAGTTTCGCATATGATGGAGATTATTTTTATTGTTCTGTATCACTGTATGAGCCTTGATTAAATGGTCTATATTTAGAACGGACGTGAGTATTTCTGAAAGAGATTCTCTAAAGAAAAAGGGAGCTTGTGGCTAAGTAATAACAGCCGGACGGGTCGATCGATTAGGTTAAGCTAAGCTTGCCGCGGTTGGTCCGTGGATGCGAAAGCACGGTGGATCTTTGACAGTCGTTACGGTTACGGGGTCGTCAGAAGCCCTAAAGTCTGGCAACACCGGTCTTACCAAGGGTTATCGTATTACGTATCGTAGATAGGCAGTCTCTCCATGTAAAATACTGGTATCCAGCTGCATCCGGTTAGACTGGAAGCCGACCCCAACATAGTTGGGAAAAGGCTAGGCAGATGATAATGATGATGTAAGTACTCTAAAGATAGAGAGACTTACGAATGTAGATAGTGCGCTCGAGGGAGAGGTAAGCTCAGATAATTCTCTCCCAAATGTGTACTAGCCTAATTATTTGGAAAGTTTGTACAAAAATATAACACTCGCTTTTCATAATGGTCCTGAAGAGACACTTGAGCCCGAAGTTTGTGATTAGATTTCTTTGTACACCTACTTTTAGGGGGGCTCTTAAAAGGTTCAGAAACTGAATTAAGATGCTTTTTTGTTGTTTCGGGTTTTCTTATGTATCTACAATTGCTTGGCATCAGATACCAGTTTTACCTAATAATAATAAATAATAATAAATATCCTTGGACATTTCACACAACGCCATCTAGTCCCAAGCTAAGCAACCTAATGCTTGTGTTATGTTAACGAGATGGCTGATAAACTACTTATATACATTTTTTTTTTGTAAATACATACATATTATAGATAGAAAAACACCCAGACTCGGAACAAATACTTGTAGGTCGTACAAATATTTGTTCCGTGCGGGAATCGAACCCGCGACATGATAGGTACGTTAACTGGTACATAATAAACATAAATGCAAATACTAGGCTTATGTCCGCGGCTTCGCTCGCGTGGCGTTCAGAAATTATCCCACGAGAACGAACTATACCGGGCTAAACAGTAACAGGATACTTTTTTTCATAACGCGGGTCTACCTGTGTGCTAAATTTCATCGAAATCTGTTTAGCATTAAGACGTGTAAGCGTAACAAACAAACACTCTTTTGCATTTATTAGTTAGGATTCGGATTATACAGGGTTATTGGTAAAACACCAGCAACCTCTTAAGGGGCCATTGTACTCATCACTGTGAACAACTTTTACTATGGACCAAACCTGAAATCGCGAAAAAAAAGCTGCTGTTCAGAACATTTATCTAGTTACCTACATCAAACTTGTCAAAATGTAGGGAGCAGCAGATTTTTTTTCGCGATTTCAGGTTTGGTCCCATAGTCAAAATTGTCCATTGTGATGAGTACAATGGCCCCTTAAGTGGTTGCTGGTGTTTTGCCAATAACCCTGTATAGTTAGGATTAGTCTAATATTTCTACTATTTCGGCCATGCTTAAAGATAGCCTACCTCTTTCTAAAACAATCCTTACCGGCTATTCGCACGAACATTATTTAAATACACCCATGTGCGTGCCTATCAATTCCTTAACTAATTGAATATGTATTTACAAAGAACTTAACAGACCGCTCGGCGCTCCTCCAATGCATATATTAATGCCGAAAATATCCAAGAACGCCAAACATGGCCCACAAATGGATACAGTCACGCAAACAATCATAGACCTTGCTTCTACTTGACGCCATTTAAGGCGACGATAACCGACTTTTAGTGATTTTAAACTGATGATCACGTCCAAACGAGTAGTGTTAATGATTTGAAAAAAAATATAGGTATGCTAAATTAGTGCATTTTCTAAATATCTTAATATGTCAATAGTTTACATTATGTTTATATTAGGTAATGTAATCAATGTAGGGATCGTTGTGAATTAAAAGACAAAAATGGAAGAGACTGATGAATGGGTATGAATATGTGAGCAGCTGGTGAGTGCATGACTGAGGACAGTCATGAATGTCAGAATGGCCGAATGTGGGAATGAATGGTAAAGTGGCAACACAGAGAGGATGACAACACTGTGCGAGCGGGACGGCATGAGAGGGAGACAAGATGGACGACGAATAAATGAAAGACGTGTGCGAAGGAACTGAGCTAAGAATATTTAAAATAAAAGAAAGTATAAAGAAGTTTTTGGCTTTTAATTCACAACGATCCCTACATTTGGGGGCTCGTCCGGGATCGAACAGTGATCAAATAATTAAAAATGGAAGAGACTGATGAATGGGTATGAATATGTGAGCAGCTGGTGAGTGCATGACTGAGGACAGTCATGAATGTCAGAATGGCCGATGTGGGAATGAATGGTAAAGTGGCAACACAGAGAGGATGACAACACTGTGCGAGCGGGACGGCATGAGAGGGAGACAAGATGGACGACGAATAAATGAAAGACGTGTGCGAAGGAACTGAGCTAAGAATATTTAAAATAAAAGGAAGTATAAAGAAGTTTTTGGCTTTTAATTCACAACGATCCCTACATCAATTTTTAAAGTTATAATATGTCTAACGCGGATAAAAAACTGAAAATCACGTAAAACTGTCAAGAGTTTTTTTATGAAACCTTCACCATTTTAAAGGTAATTTAATTTAATCAATCAATCAATCTTTTTTTGTGAACATAGGTACCTATATCGTTATTATTTAAATCAATCAATCTGCCTAGCCTTTTCCCAACTATGTTGGGGTTACCAACCAGTATACCAGTATTTTACATGGAGCGACTGCCTATCAGACCTCCACAACCCAGTTACTAGGTAATACGATACCTCTTGGTAAGACTGGTTGTCAGACTTTCGGGCTTCTGACTACCCGAAACGACTGTCAAAGATCCACGAATGACAACCGGGACCAACGGCTTAACGTGCTTTCCGAGGCACGGAGGAGTCTCGGTATGAAAAGATGGTCACCCATATATACCCAGTATATCGTTATTATTTATTGTTAACTAGCTTTTGCCCGCGGCTTCGCCCGCGTGGATGTCGGAAAATATCCCATGGGAACTTTCATGTGGAAAACATTGGGCCGTCCGATATAACTGTGCAAACTCAAATCGCTACGATATATCGTTACCGTGTATAGTAGGCATAAAGCTAACAATCGGCATGATTTTTTCCGACATCTTCAGCAGTCGTCGTCATATTTCAGCCAATTTACACAAAACCATAATGAATTACACTGAATCACTCCGTTCATTGGAGAAAACCGTATGAAAATCCGTTTGGTACTTTTTGACATTATTGCATTCAAACAGACAGACATACACGGCGGGGGGACTTTGTTAATTACTTAAAATTTATTATGCCAGTCACGCTCTAATAAAAAATAACTTTTGTCGGAGTGTCCACTCGTTCAAATAATTTCCTCGTAAAAACATCGAATGAAATAAAGACTTACCTCAAGATTCGAACTATGACTACATTTCCAATCCCTTAAATCTCTTAAAAAGAGGTAGGTACACAAACATTTGTCAACCCCTATTGTACCCCTTAGGGGAGGAGTTTTCAAAAACGCTGTACCATATATTTCTTTATTTCCTACCAAAAGCATAAATTTGAATTTTCATATCCCTAAACTTTCATCCCTTATTATCACCCCTTGTAGGATTATGTTTTAAGACAAAAAGTAGCCCATGTCCTTTCCCAGGATGCTATCTATATAGCCTAGCCAAATACTGGGTTTCCCTTACAAAGTTTCATCCCTAGTATTATTTTTGAAAAAAATAGTATCCTATGTCCTTTGATCCTTTCCCAGGATGCTATATAATGCTGCCGTGGGATCTGGAGGCAAAGGTCCTCGCGCACGTGTGGGAGTGGCGCGAGGAGGCGAAACGCCGGGGCGTAACTCCGCTGCCGCGAGAAATCACGGTACAGTGGACAGAGCTCCGGCGGAATCTCATGGCGACATGGAGAGCGCGACTGTCGCAACCCAGCGCTGGGCACGCCACAATCGCGGCGATAAGTCCCCTCTTTGAGGAGTGGTTAGAGCGGCGCCACGGCGTCCTCACCTTCCGCCTGACGCAGGTCCTCACCGGACACGGCTGTTTCGGGAGGTTGCTGTTTCGCATAAGGCGGAAGGAAACGCCCGGGTGTCACCATTGTGTGGATCGCCCGGAGGACACGGTGGAGCATACAGTGGAGGTCTGCCCGGCTTGGGCAGAGCACCGGCGTGTTCTCACGGAGGCGATCGGCGGCGGCGATCTCTCGCGTCCGAGCCTGGTTCAGACCATGGTGCGGAGCGAGAGTGCATGGGAGGCCGTCACCTCCTTCTGCGAAGCAGTAATGCTCGCGACGGAGGAGGCGGAACGCGTGAGGGAGAGGCAGCCTCACGCCCTCAGTCGCCGCAGGAGACGCCCTGGGCGGCGGGAATTGCGAGGCGATTTCCGCCCACCGTAGGCGCGGGCCTGCGGACTGTGAGTAGCGGGTAGCTCGCCGTCCGGTAAGGACCAGGCCCGAGTCGACGGCGCGTTGTGTTCCACGCGCGCCTCAAAGAGATGTCAGCAAGTGATGGGGTCCAATAGGGCCGACGCCGCTGGGGTCGCGGGTTGTTTTAAGAAGAATCCGCGGCCCTGGCATAGGCAACTGAAGGAACACGGGTGGGTTTTAGTCAGTAAAAGTCTGACACGCCCTTCCGCTCCACCCAGAGCGGGAGAAGTTATTTGATGATTTCCCACCCTCAAAAAAAAAAAAAAAGGATGCTATATAAAGCCTTGCCAAATTTTGTCGAAATCCGTGCAGTTTTGTAAATTTTAAAATCAACCCCAATTTACCCCTTTAGGGGATGATTTTTCAAAAACGCTGAACCGCAAATTTCTTAATTTCCTACCAATAGCATAAATTTGTTATCCCTAACATAAGAAATACTGGGTTTCCCTTACAAACTTTCATCCCCTATATCACCCCCTGTAGTATTGTTTTTGAAAGTATCCTTTGTCCTTTCTCAGGATGCTATATAAAGCCTTGCCAAATTGTGTCGAAATCTGTGCAGTTTTGTAAATTTTAAAATCAACCCCTATTTTAACTCCTTAGGGGATGATTTTTCAAAAACGCTGAACCGAATATTTCTTTATTTCCTATCAAAAGCATACATTTTAATTTTCACATCCCTAACTTAAGAAATACTGAGTTTCCCATACAAACTTTCATCCCCTATATCACCCCCTGTACGATTATTTTAGTATGGATAGTATGGACTAGTATGGATTATTTATCGTTTAAGTTTACCTTTTGCTTTATGTATAATAAATTAATAATACGTCTAATTTGGGACAGCGCTCCTAGACGGAGGAGTCCTATTGGCAGGACTGACGATGCCTTGCGTGAGCTCAGCACAGAACACGCAAGCTAACTACTCAAGGCCATTGGCATATGCCTGCGTCTTAACAACTAGCTGTTTTCGCCATTATTTGACATTGACCTACTATTGTTAAATACATTAATAGCATTTTAATTAGTAGATTTCCTTTGTGTCAAACAAATGTGTGTTTATAATTTGTGGTTATAAATTACCATTCAACTTTAATAGATTATATCCTGTTTTATTACCGTTTTTCCAGAAAAGAAAATTGCTAAAATTCTAATTGAATTAAAAGAAGAAAGTTTTGAAACAAATTGCCCGAAACTGGTAAGTGAAAAAACTTTTTTTTTAAAGATGAGAAGTACCAGGAAATAATACAATGTTAATAAATTTTCTTATTATTAAACAACTTTTGCGTTTTTAAGTCTTTATAATCCTTCAGACTGAATTTCGGAATAAACTCAGCAGAGACAAGCCATCGACGCGGGAGATAGAATAGTGGTTAAGTGTGTGTGCAAACACAGGTGCACTCATAGATATAAGAAAGAATGAGATGTGCCCAGTATGTTACAATGTATCGGAACCCTGTGTCTCCACTTTGTCCCTTTGTCACTTCATGATTTAAGGACAAATATGGTGAGGTAAAATACTTGTACTTACATAATTATGGAAAGTGATTCCATGATTTGTATACTTAGTTTTTGTTTTGGCTTCGGTTTTTACAAGAAACCACTGAACAACACAGCATTCTTATAAATTGTCACGGTCACAGTCGAAAGCGCACTAGTTTGCGGAGACGGCCATTTGACTATGAACGGCTCATACTGAGCATGTCGCGCGGACACAGATTCGCCCCCTTGCCACTTCTCCTGTTTTTGTATTTCTATGGGTGCACTGCATTCTCTCTTCCCTCACTGCAGCTGCAGCTGTTGGTTTTGCGCCAGATCTCCCTCTGTTCGTGTAGGATTACCACTCTTTATAACTTAGTAAAAGATTAACTACATAACACTATTTACCTTAGACATAAATAATCATTTCATTCTGTTCGAAGTTAATTTGTACTTAATTTCAAACTTTTCTAACCAAACATACCTCTTGTAAAAGTTAAAAGAACCACGGAGCCGCTGATAAATGAATTTTTAAAATTACTTTCAGGAATGGTTCAAAGTTACACTCTATACGAAGTTTTATCGGAAAGTTCCAATAAACATGAGCAATTCGAATGAAATAATTAACACACGTATGAATTACCTTTGGCTTCAATTTGTTTCATGTTTCATAATTGATTGATTTTAACGCGAATACCTACCTATTTATTAAACTTTACTCGTAAGTTCTTGAATTAATAAGTATTTTAAATGAAAGATTGAACCACCACAAGGAAAGTTGACGTGGTTTTTTAGACGATAGCAACATCAAGGATTTCCGATACGTTGCGGGTCTTTGACGTCTCATGTGCCTGTAAAATTACTCTTTAATCTGGGACACTGGACATTATGGAAGATACCTTAATGATTGAAAGTTCTTATTCCACGAACGACCACTTTTAAAAGCAGCATTACTTCTACTATATTTTTTTACTAGCTTTTTCCCGCGGTTTCGCCAGCGTGGAAGTTTCAAGTCTATTAACTCAAGGAATAACATTTTTCATACAAACTTTGGACCCCGTTTCACCCCTTTAGGTCGTGAATTTTGAAAAATCCTTTCTTAGTGCACCCCTAGACCTCATAAGAAACCTACATGCCAAATTTGGAATATCTAGACCAAGCAGTTTCATTAGAAACTTTTGACGCTATGTATAACAGTGATTTTTAACACGTTGCATTCAATACATTCATGATTTTCATTCAAACGTGTTGCCAGTTGATCGGAGTTTTTGAGTAGGTACTGTGTTAAAAATAAACACAAATAACTGATGAAATTACTAGCAATGCGATAAACCAGTCGGTAGGTTACTGACATAGTGGCGTGACAGACTGTTAGTTATCAAATATTCACAAGCACTTCGATTTACCATAACTACGAAAATATTTGACTCGCTATGAATTATTTAATCAATTCCACTGCGACGCTACTCCTATTAATGGGTTATAATTACTTTATGCAGAAAATTGGAGCAATTTCCGATTCAGAAATAATTAATCTGTTTCCGTATCGATGGCAAAAATAACTCGAAAAAAAATATGTAGTTTTTTATATTTGTTTGGCCCAAAATTCAGCAACGCGTACTTACCTTTCTCTGACGCAGCCGGGCATGCGATTCAAGATGAGAGGTGAGCCGTTGACTGTGGAGAGACGCCACATAAACACGGAAATCTGAGCCGGTCATGAACCCCACTTGTGGAGAATGTCCTTGCTGCGGCCGAACGAAGGCTTGGGAACGAAGTCTATTTAAGGTTTTCCAATTAGGCCACGGTAACTTGTGCCCGGATGGGAGGCTCTCCGATGGTTCAATAAAGAAATCAGGAGGTTTAAGCAGTTCTTGCCAAAGATCATATTTTTCTGTGGAGGGGTTGCCATCGGCTGGACTTACGCACCCAAAGGAATTTTTGCGGCTTTTAAGCCTCTGTGACACTGGGTTAAAGTTGTGCATTGAGTGGCGTGGGTCATCTTGAAGCTTCGCCCTCTCAATGCGGCTGGCTATAGTCCTGCGAATTTCTGAAGGCGAGATGCTAGTCAGCGGTACAACATTCAACAACGGGGTCGGTTTTAAGCAATCAGTAATAATGTCTCATTTAGAGCTGTATCTACTAACTTATTGTGGACAGACCGGCTCCATACTGGACAGGCATATTCACCTTGGAGAAATAAAGTGTAAGTTGAGGAGATGCTCCCCGCATCTCCTCAAGTCTGGTGGATGTTAGGCGACGGAGTAAATTGTTTCTGGTGCGCACTTTCAGTTTTACATTTTCGCAGTTTTTCCGGAAGTTAAGGAATCTATCCAAAGTGACGCCGAGATACTTTGGGTGAACACCAACTGTGGATGATTGGAACCCCTTGCCATGTGATATCGAGTGTTGGACACGCTTGTTTGTTACGAAGGTGGAAGGCGCATGACTGCGTTTTTGAGGGATTTGATTTTAGAGCGTTGTTAGCATAATAATGTCAAAGATCTGAGGTGGAAAGGTGGGCTTCCATCTCCTCAAAGTCAGTGGTTTGGCAACTTAATGCCAGGTCGTCTGCATACAGAAAGGGGCTCACCGTTTGATAATTGGTGTAGATGTTAAACAGCAGAGGGGCCAGTACACTGCCCTGAGGCAAACCGTTTTAATAGGAAAATTAAATTCTAGGTAGAATTTAATTTTCGGCATGAAAATTATTTCCAAATGGAAAGAGTGTGAAAAAATACGTCTGTTCCATCAGAATCTGTGTCATCACTAGGTACATGTCTGCATACAATATACTCTATGTAATAATATCTCTATGTATGTATATGTGTATAATATATCGCATACCTAGATCTAAACTGAGACAACTCAAAAAAGGACATTTTTCAGGAGACGATAGAAACGTAGGTATATCTTCATTTTTTGTTAGGGAAGTTATACAATTTAATTTAATTCTAGATAATAAATAGCTTGTAAAATGTCACTGTATACAAAGTGGGGCTAAAATTCAATAATTTTGATTGTTTTTCAAACATAACTCAAAATTAACGATTTTTGAGTTGTCTCAGTTTAGATCTAGGTGTGCGATATGTATTGGAATAATTCCTGAAAATATCGTTGCCGCGAACATAACGAAACTTGCATATTTTTTTTAGTTAATTGTATTGTCGTTTCATAGACCGAGCTTACATAATATTATTCCCATCGAATATTCCCATTCCCTTTTGTTTTCTTTCAATATAGAAAACAAGTACTCTCGATAAACGTACCTATTCTGAATATCAGGTTTCTCTTTATTGTATACGTGGAAGGATTACGAACTTAATAAGTTTGAGCACGCAATGCTCAAGTCAATGCTCGAAAGGTTATCGCCGTTTCTGAAAACGTTCAGAATAGTGCTTTTAATTAAGCTGAAACTGTAGCTTATGTTTTCATATTTTATTATTAAGTAGATTTGCTGATGACATTATTGTAGGTACTATGAGTCATGTATTAAAATTCTAGCCGTTCTAGTATTTTTTCTGGATTTAGTGCTGTTGGTAGATCGTCTAGTTTTTGAGTACATACTTAAGTTAATCACGGATCCTTTGTTGATTTGTAAAGCCAAGGAATTCATATTTTTTGCTACTATAAAACAAGTAAACAATTAAAACCATTAAAATTGATGGCCAAACCTTTCTTCTATCCGCCTTCTTTACTCGTTGCCAGTATTAACTATCCAGAAAGCAAGTGAACAGGATTTTCTTTTCCAATATTTTCGGGTTTTCAGTGCGATGCAGTTAAAATCACGTTCGTTTTATCCAAGGGATTTTTTCAGACGGAACGGACGTCATTTCTTGTTAGTATTCAATGCCAAAATTGGGAAAAGAGAACTCGCGTCGAATCAATGTCTGTCTGTTTGTTTCAACTTTCGTGCCCATTGCGAATTCTCAGTATCAGGATTTACTGAGAAGCTTTTGTTTAAGTCCATTACAACACTTTATTCAAATAAAATCTTCTTTATTATCGTGAGGAAACCGGCATGTTCTAGCAAAAATTCGAAGACATGTTTCATCCGCCAACCCGCACTGGTCCCGCGTGGTGGACTATGGTCCACTCACCCTCCCAGAGAGGAGACCTGTGTCCCAGCTGTAGGAACATTATAGGCTGATCATGTTTATGCTTGTAATACGATCATGTCTTATGGTTACATTCCCGCACGGAACAAATATTTGTACGACCTACAAGTATTTGTTCCGAGTCTGGGTGTATTTCTATCTATACTATGTATGTATTTACAAAAAAAAAATGTATATAGGTAAGTAGTTTATCAGCCATCTCGTTACCATAACACAAGCATTCGGTTGCTTAGCTTGGGACTAGATGGTGTTGTGTGAAATGTCCAAGGATAAGGATAACTACGTATTACGAAACACAGATTCAGCAATCTAATTCCCGAACTAATCATGCTGTCGAAATCAGCACACATAACAAATAGAAGCAGTTCAGTTGACGCTATCCCGTCAGTTTAATTACTGGCACAGTGTGAACAAGATTTGGAGCAATATTAACATTTTACTGCAGCAGCGGTACGTCGCGTCACAGAATAATAAAGACACAGTAGTCTTAGATGATTTGACAGCTAAGACGGCGAGGCCATCACGTCGCTGCGATGACGCTGTCAGTGGAGGGGGTGACACGCCATGAGCCGCTTGCTCACTCACCTCGGTCACTTTTGCTGCGGAGCTCGGATGGGACGAACACGTATTAGTGATCATATTGAACTATTTTCTTGTAACGGTTTTTCTAAATTTAAATAAATACTTGTACATTGTTTTGTGGTTTCTTTTTAAAAAAATAGTTAGGCTTCTGATCCTTAAGAGTAGTTTATCTGAGCAGTGACCTTGAATTAATTACCAATAAATTTAATAATAATACTGTTGCGTGCTGGAAGGTACTGACAGATTTAGAAGCGCGTCGTTTCGTTTTCTATGAAAATAAACTACTATATCATGATTATACTGTGGTCGCGTCGTGGCCATCCAACCGAATGTAATTAGTGTGGTGAGGCGACACAAAATTATGCAGCTACTATATTGTATAACTAGTGTGCCATGGAGTTATAATATGAAAAACAACTGCGCGAACTAAGAAACCGTAGCTAGGACTGCCAACTCAAATATAGTGGCGTAAATTCAAATCAAGTACCTAAGCAATTGGAAAACGTAACGCCAGTAATCTTCCAGTGAAGACAGTTTTCATATCCAGGCCTCACAACTACGCTGAGCGAGTTTTTTTTAAATTTATTTAGTAATACAACATGCTTTTGTTTATTTGATCCATTTACTGTTTATTCCACGTGTATACACTGGTACACACTGTCTACTCTCCCGCCATGTGTTGAAAACATTTTTCAATAACGAAATGGTTCTGCTGGGGCACGAACATAACTTCATTTGTTCTTATTAAATTGGATGGAGAGCCGCGCTGTTTGTGAACTTGCAGTAAATATTTCGTTGAACTTATTTTTATATCAGTAAAGTTTTTACGGTTATCGTATTTTTATATTTATTTTGTCTGTAAGCGCTGACAGATGGAGGAGGAGGAGCTCCTGGCTAAGTAATAACAGCCGCACGGGTCGATCCATCAGGTTAAGCTACGCTTGCCGGGGTTGGTCAGTGGATGGGTGACCATCTTTACTTACCGAGACTCCTCCGTGCCTCGGAAAGCACGTTAAGCCGTTGGTCCCGGCTGTCATTCGTGGATCTTTGACAGTCGTTACGGGTACCAAGAGGTATCGTATTACCCAGTTACTGGGTTGTGGAGGTCAGATAGGCAGTCGCTCCATGTAAAATACTGGTATTCAGCTGCATCCGGTTAGACTGGAAGCCGACCCCAACATAGTTGGGAAAAGGCTAGGCAGATTGATTGAAGCGCTGACAGATGAACGTGAGTAATACAGACTGCAGCCAAACAAAAATGACTGTTTATTTTTGTAGAAAACGCAAAGTTTGTTTAGAGGATTTTGATTTATAAGTATTGCAACTAACCAAACGCTGTTGGTATTTTTACCAGCCCCTTCTGTCATTAATAATCCATGTCATCAAGCGTATTAATGCCCAATTCATAATAAATAATTAACGACGAATTCGCGAGTATCACGCCAAGTAAGATATTGATTTCATGAATTAGTTTGCCTGTCGCGTTCGGGGTTTGCGGCGCCTGCCCTGAGCCCCTGAGCCCCTGAGCCCCTGCACGCGAACCGACATGCCTCCAGTCTGGTAAAATATATTACGATTAGAATACGTTCATGGCGTTTGTGATCCCTGAGAATGCAGAGGCACTACCTACCGCTTAAGGCGAAAGCGCCAGGGTAGCCCGCAAAATTCAAAATTTCTTACGTTTTTTGCAATTTGTAGGTCAGTGTGAGCTTGTATGTTGATTAAAATATGATTCGCGGCCGTAGCTAATTATGGTTTTACAGAATTATAATCATTAGAATCAGCAATACAACTCCATAAGTTAGCATTTAGCACTTTCATTTCATGCAATCGTTAGATTTGAGGTAAATGCTAACTTATGGAGTTGTATTGCTGATTCTAATGATTATAATTTTGTAAATTCATATTAGCTACGGCGGCGAATCATATTTTAATCAACATACAAGCTCACACTGACCTACAAATTGCAAAAAACGTAAGAAATTTTGAATTTCGCGGGCTACCCTGGCGCATCAACCTTAACTAGGATCCCACATAACAACACAAATTATCAAAGAAATCAAGGTTAGAAACAAAATGCAATCACTATTCTTTATTTTTTTGGGAATTTAATGACCTGGCTACCTGGCCTCAGGGTCCAATTTCACCAAACTGTTCATAATCGGACATTAGTAATTCAGGTATTAAAATAAACATCAATGTTAATGGTATTTACAATGCGTGCCATGGAAGCTGAGACTTGACACATCACATCACGTAGTTTGACTTGCGCAGTAGATTATAATTCACGATTCTGATTATTCTGATCTAAAGGTCTCTTTAGCGGTATGAGATCTGAGACGGGAAGGGACCGGGCGTCATCGGGTCGGCTGAAAGAGCGCGGAAGGCACGATACTGCGCTCGTCAAGTCTCATTTTTCGTGGCACGCATTGTACGTTCCACCAAATATAAGACATTTAATCGTGGATTAGCGCATGGTGAAACACTCGCTCTTAATGTCCCGTTAACATTTTAACAGAATATTAAACTAAGTAACATAGTAAGGTGAAACTAGTGGCTAAGTAATAACAGCCGCACGGGTCGATCGATCCGGTTAAGCTACCTACGCTTGCCGCGGTCGGTCCATAGATGGGTGACCATCTTTACATACCGAGACCTCTCCGTGCCTCGGAAAGCACGTTAAGCAGTTAGTCCCGGGTGCCATTCTTGGATCTTTGACAGTCGTTACGGGGTGTCGGAAGCCCGAAAGTCTGACAACCAGTTTTATCAAGGAGTGTCGTGTTACCCAGTAGCTATGGGTTGAGGAGATCAGATAGGCAGTCACTCCATATAAAATACTGATATTCAGCTGCATCCGGTTTGACTGGAAGTCGACCCCAACATAGTTGGGAAAAGGCTAGGCAGATTGATACAGCAGAATGCACTATTATCTCATTGAGATGGTTTTTCCCATTCTTTACTTTCTGCAAATGTCAGGATCAGGTTCCATCACCATCCCAAAACGAATTAAGTAGTGGCGGAAAAAAAACGAAATAATATTCTAGAGTTGGCCCTAAAAACAGTCCCGATAACAGTAGTAGTACCGAAAGATTAGCATTTACAGTGCTTGTTAGGTATAAGAAAGCCTATATGTGGCTTAACTTTTGTTCCAAATGAAATAAGTAAGCACATTAATAGCCGGCAATTCCTCCATTTTCATTTTCAGAAAGTAAAATAGCACCCCGAGTCACGAATCGAAGTAGTTTCGTCCGCGGCGCGATCTAGTTATTTATTGAATTTTGTAACAGCCGTGTTCAACAAACTTATTACATAACGGAGCTTTTGTTTTATACTAGCTGTAGCCCTAACTTTGCTTGTTCGCAAACAATGTTTTATCCTCGTTAATCCGATCAAAAGTTGATTTTTAAAAAGTTGTTTGTCTTCGGGGCGCCCTACAACCTAACATGTCTTGCAAAATAATGATATTAACGGTAAGTTGCACGAAACCAATATTACTTTAATGGAGACCTTAAATTGATGCTGTCACTTTATTTTTGATACAAAATGTGAGGGTTGGCATGAATTTAAAGTCTCCGTTAAACTAATGTCAGTTTTGTGCAACTTAACGTTAGGCTGAGTAACTAAGTGCGGATTTCACCAATGAAACTGAACGCGATCAGCACATCTAAACCGCGTTCAAGAGCTTCCATTGTAAATATTCCACAACAATGACAATATAACAGCTATTGAACGCGGTTTAGATGAGGATCACGTTCAGTTTCATTGGTGAAATTTGCCTTCAGTCACGGTTCAGACAGATAGGTTTTCACCTACAAAATATAGAAAAACATCCTCACCGAAATTTTGGGTTCGTAAGAAAATATTGTCCCTTTTTTACGAAACGTAATTATCCCGAAACCACTCTAACGTACGCCTTTTCGGTTTTTATATTTCGAAAATCCGTGTCAGTCTGTTTATGTGTGACCTGTAGGAAAACCGGTAAGTTCAAGCACCTACCGCTATAAGTTAGATTGAAATGGATGCCGAGTACTTACCTGACTGCATTTTATTACTATATAGCCGATGTTTACTGCAAGCCGTATTCTTTGAGAAGACGATTGTCCTTTGTCGAGACGTCGTGTATTAAAGAAAATGTCTATAATTCACAAACTTTGCACCGTTTCTTTAAAATATAATGCTGACACTCTCATGAAATAAGTATAAACATATGATTTGGTGTCTATTTCCATGAAAAATATTATACAATGCCACAGTAGCACTGGTTTTGAAGGTTCCGACATAATCGTATATAAATGAAGTTTTCAGTAGCTAAAGATAGTAAAAACACAGTACCTAACTTTATCCATTTCATTGTCCTTCTTCTGACTACTTAATTAGTCAGTCCCCGTCTGACGCAATATTAGTTTTTGTTCTTCATTTTAAAAGTCGCAGCGCCACAGAAAACATAGCATCTCTACTAGCTTTGACGTATATTGTCCGGACAAAACGCCCGCGGCTAGACTTGCACTCGGCCGGGTTTTATTACTGCTCTTTTTACGCCATGCTGAATCCCGGGATTATCTCGGAAACAACTGTGAAAATCCCGGGATTACATAAGAGGATTGGGTTTGTATTCTGACGGTAGTATTATTTGCCCTAACTTTAAACAGCGATCGCTTTGCTCCGGCTGCTTTGTTTTGTCATTTGGTGTTATAATTTGTTTGTTATCTAAAATGAAGCATTAGAACCTTTTTTTTTTTGTGGGTGGGAAATCATCAAATGACTTCTCCCGCTCTGGGTGAAGCGGAAGGGCGTGTCAGACTTTTACTGACTAAAACCCACCCGTGTTCCTTCAGTTCCCTATGCCCGGGCCACGGTATCTATTTCGAACAACCCGCGACTCCGGCGGCATCGGCCCTATCGGACCCCATCATTGCTGACATCTATTTAAGGCGCGCGTGGAACACATCGCGCCGTCGACCCGGGCCAGGGGGCTTACTCCCTAAGTCCGTCCATCTTTCCGTCCGTCCGTTCATCCGTCCGTCTGACATTACGATCCATCAAAACAAGTGTAAAAGTTAAATTTTTCGGACGGGCAATAACACATCGGGAGTAGGGACAACTGGTAAATCATGTTGTAATTCATACTTCGTTCGGCCCCCGAACCAATCATCCATCCGTAGGTGATACGGAGTAGGAAACGTCCGCAACGAAGTCCGAAACTACGAGCTTCGTGCTTAGGGAGTAGGCCCCCTGGTCCTTACCTAAGATTCGAACACATAGACATATTTGCTTATGTCTAAAAATATATTACTATAATCCAAGTGGATCGATTTGGTTTGTCTATTCTTAACCTCCAACTGTGAATCTTCAGAATGATAAAATATACCTACTAAGTATTTACGTACACTGAGGATCCAATACGTCCAATTATAAATGTGTAGGCGGTTGCCTTTGCCCATTCACCTGTTATAATTGGTTAATCGCGTTTTTACGCTTAGGAAGGCAAGTAAACCGGAATTACACGAATGACATCTTCCTAAGAAGGTTAAATCCATCGTTAAATCAAAATGTAGATTTTAATTGAACGTTGGATTTCACCTGCTTAACTTATAATGTTATTGGCATTATTGTTTTATGAATCTACGTTGAAAAAAGAATCAATAATGGATTAACATTTTTTTTATTTTAGTTATTGTTTACCAAAGCCGTTAAATAAGTGCTTAGCACGAGTCATATTAAAAAACATGGTATTATATAGAGCAGCCATACTCAAAGTATGCAAAGCCTCTGTGGGAGCTCCGCAAAAATATTAACCTATGGCCTATGTCCAACAGTGGACGTCATTGCTTTGTGGTTTTAGCTGCTTCAAAATCATCCTAATCTAGTACCTACAGATTGTTTACATTTTTTAATATTAAAACTGTTTTTATCTTCGCCATAATATTTAATTAAATCCAACGCAACAGTGCCAGCCCTAAGTGGGGAAAAAGTGAACTCAGGGTTTAATGCGAGTGTTATGTGCCCCACCAAAATCAATTAGTGGGACTCATTGGACGACAAAACTGTGAACAATCCACTTTGTGGAACAGATTGCCGGGGCAAAGTGGAATAATCTATAAAACGCAGTTTTTTATTATTTTAGGGCTCCGTCAAATATTTCTTTTTCCAAAAGGGTTCCGTCGCCAAAAAAGCTTGAGAACCGCGTATGTAGACGTATATAGGTACTACAATACACTTGGGCCGATCAGACTGCTCTATTTTCAGTACTATTTGACTAGCAAATAGCCTGTCAGTTTCACTTCTTTTCTAAAAGCCTATTTTTTTCACTTTTCTTTGTTTTAAAACAACTTGTCCCGGGAGGATTTAAAGTACTTAATTTAATATTTTACATAATTTAATATTACAAGTCCATTCCAACGTCGTATTTAAAAAGGAAACTGTGAACAAAATCTCAATGGAGGAACATTCTTTAGGAATACTTTTGCGAAGTATTAACCATTACTCTGAAGTAACTCATTCCGCTAGCTGGGATTATTGAACTGAACTTATTCCATTATTATTTTTCATTTATTTATGAAGTGGAGAGAGAGGAGCTCGTGGCTAAGTGCACAGCCGCATGGGTCGATCCATCAGGTTATACTACGCTTACCGTGGATGAGTGACCATCTTTACATACCTTGGAAAGCACGCTAAGCCGTTGCTACCGGCTGTCATTCGTGGATCTTTGACAGTCGTTACGGGTTGTCAGAAGCCCGAAAGTCTGACAACCAGTCTTACCAAGGGGCATCGTATTACCTAGAGTAAGTAGGTTGTGGAGGTCAGATAGGCAGTCACTCCATGTAAAATACTGATATGTAGCTGCATTTGGTTAGACTGGATGCCGACTCCAACATGTTGGGAAAAGGCTAGGCAGATGATGATTTACCTAGACACTTATCTATGTAGACACAAACCACTTTTTCATCATTCTAAGTACAGTACAACTATTTTCTTAATGTCCCTCGGCCACTATCGTATTTCCGAATACAAAGTTGTTTTTAATAATAATTAAGTACCTACAATTAAAAAAAACGAAAAAGATACTTTCTGTATAATTCTAAAACTCAACCTCGCCGAAAAATCTCTATAAAAACCCCGAAGATAATTTGACTGCCGAGGGACATTAAGAAAATAGTTGTACTGTACTATGTAGACGCTAGGAGCATGTGCTTTCGCTGAGCCTGCTGGGATGGCGGGCAAGTCGATATAGCCGAGGTATAGAAACTACAAATGTACGGATACTCGAGCTGTAGATCATTTTAACTATGTATGTACCTTCGTTTCTTTTCAATAAAACACTGAGCAGCTCGAGTATGTGTGAAGTTGGGTGTGGTGTGATGCGTACGTCTATGTAAGTAATAAAACTATGTGTCCCCTTACCTTTTACCTTTTATAATGATGCATTAGTGTTAAGAAAACTTAAGAGCTGTGTCCACGAGAACACTGCCGACAAACTGTCCTGCAGTTTGGCAGAAGATTTGTAAAATACTCTTGTGTAACTTTTGTTGAAATAAATAATAAAAAAATAAAAAAAATGTTGTTCAAAGCAAGTGCAATACCATTCGACCCTAACAAAGTTGTGAAAAGCATTTCACTGAAGAACATAAAACATGATTTTGTAGCGGAAACACAATAGAAAAATGTAGAGAGGAATCAATATAAATAACTTACAGTAGCAGTACAGTTTTAATAATTTAATTTGGCATGTGTATAATTTAATTTTAATTTGGACCAATGTTTTAATTTAATTTATTTGATTGTTAAGTCTATGACATGTGTTAATATTTCATTTGACAACTTTATTTTATTTTTAAATCTTTGACATTTGTATTACTTAATCCGAATTTATTTTATTTTATTTTTCTTTTTGTTTGAGTATAATAATTCTATAATGTTATTTTAATAGATATTAGAGGATGATCACAATAACAATAAACCTTTGCACACCTTATTAGGTAATGATACAGAGTACTTCCTATTTATTTGTAACATCTGTGTATACCTACCTGTATTATGCGAATAAATAATTTGATTTGATTTGATTTGAACAATGTTCATCATCGTTTATTTTCGGAAAAGCCGTAAGTACCCGTTCACTATCACCTCTGATGACCTAAATAACGTCACTGATGCTGCATTTGCCTTCTGGACTACGTGTTTTGATTTGTTAGCCATAAGCAAATTATTTTTAAAAGAGTACCTACCTAACCGTGGAGTTTCTTGCCAGCTCTTCTAAAGAGTCTAACAAATACAAATAAAATAAATTGTAGTGTCTGGTTGTAATGTTAAAATAACAGCTTTTTACTAAATTCATAATTATGAAAGTATATACATAAGGTACTTAGTTCTAACAAAAAGCCAATTTTTAAAATATTTAGTCTGTCTGTCTTTCTGTTTGTCCCGGTTAATCTCAGAAACGGCTGGACTGATTTTGACGGGACTCACTGTCATAGCTGATGTTGTAAGAAGTCACAAAAAGAAGAAAAAGAATTCAATAATAGCCCACAAGAAACAACGATCTCTTTAAATCCGTCATACTTATGTTGTGCAGCGGCGAGTGAACGATAAACCTCGTTATCTCCAGGGGTCCACTTCACTTACTTAGCTCGCAGCACACCGGCTAAAATTACTTACTAGACGATATCTATAAGTGCTCATACACTTTGAGTGGCTCTTCTTGCTTTGTAAAGAAAAAAATCTATAATAGGGATGATGCCTGGGTAAAAAAAAAGAAATTCTATTTAGTCCGTCAGTCAGATAATAAAAAAATATTAGACAAGTATTTTTTGCTTTATCATATTAATAAAAAAATACTTAGCTATCACGCATTACAGGGGAGTGGGGGCTCGCTACGTCACTTGTACGTATAAAACCTAGCTACGCGTGACGTCATGCCATATTTTAACTCAATGTATCGCGGTAATTTTTTGATAACGTAAAAAAAGAAAAAATACGTGTCCAATGTTTTTTAATAATCTCTATGACGGACAAAAAATAAATTTTTAGTCATCATCCCTATTCTTTTGTTTATTTTGAACTTTTAATCAATTTACTTAGAGCAAATTTCACCAATGATACCGAATGCGATGAATACATAAGTATTCTAAATCATATAGAATGGACTGAGCGTTCCGTATATTGTGCAGTGACAGACCGAAAGGTACGAGAAGACAAAGTGAATTTGCGGCCAGTAGTTGACCCTTTCTAGAATTCTGTTTGATCCAATGATGTTTTGACTTTAATGTACCTACCTAACATGTTTGTAAAATATCACACATAATCTTTAAAATTGAATCGATATATTTATCAATAATCATTTAATCAATTAAACAAAGCTATCAAAACTTAGTTCGCCTTAAAAGAGGAGAAATAAAAAAATAGTTTTCACTATTTTTAATTTTAATTGTCTCAATTTCTCTTGTAAAAAAATATTGATGAAAAGATTTTTTTCAGTCTCAAATTAAGCCAGTAAAAAAAAATATAAGTATACAGCGTGAAATTTTAATGGTTGTTTTTCTCTTAAAGGGTCATTGTACTCATCATTATGAACAACTTTTACTATGGAACCAAACGTGAAATCGCGGAAAAAAAATCAGCTGCTCTCTAAATTTTGACGAGTTTGATGCAGATAAATGAACTGAACAGCTGATTTTTTTTTCGCGATTTCAGGTTTGGTCCCATAGTAAAAGTTGTTCAAAATGATGAGTACAATGACCCCTTAAGAGGTTTAGTGTAAACAAAAACTAATGTTGTTTAAAGTGGCTGAAAATATTATATCATGTAAGTTTCTGAGAGTAATAAAAATACGACGTCCATGCACTTCCATTATTTATAGATATTATGCAGACACTGTCACACTGCACTAAAAATAGAACTCTTCTCGTCTCGTGGGAGACGGCGACAACTGTAACTCATGACATCTCATTATAATGATATCTACTTGTGTGTCGGACTGTATTCTTTAGTCAAAGCAGAGCTACATTTCCGTGTAAATAATGTTCCCAGTCAAAACTTACCAACAAACAATGGTCAATAAAAAATCGAATCATTACGTTATAGGTTCTAACTAACCGAATATTCCAAATATGGGTCACATGATGAATAGAAGAAAGAAAGAATAGAAAGAAAAAGTATTTATTGTGACTCGCACAGAACTAAAACTAAAAACACAATCTATAAGTTGAAAACATAGGTAGAGAAACAAAATTTTAAAAAAATTAAAAAATAAAAAAAATACAGAAAGTCCTGACGAGGCCAAAAGGTCCCTATCTCAGCATGATACACACTTATTTTAAATGTCGCAGCGCTGGTATTCTGATAGGGCCCGCTGTGATGTCACGGGAATATATTCCATCCATCCAGCAAAAAAAGTTCAATACAAATCACATCCAAAACTTTACTTGAATAGATATGAAATAGTTTTAACTATCCAAAAACATTGGGGCGTTTTGACGGTCTATGTCAATATCAACCTGCCTAGCCTTTTCCCAACTATATGTATTGGGGTCAGCTTTCAATCTAACCAGGTGCAGCTGAATACCAGTCTTTTACATGGAACGACTGCCTATCTGACCTCCACAACCCAGTAACTGGGTGATACGACACCCCTTGGTAAGACTGGTTGTCAGACATTTGGGGCTTCTGACGACCCGTAAAGACTGTCAAAGATCCAAGAATGACAGCCGGGACACGGAGGGGTCTCGGTATGTAAAGATGGACACCCATCTAAGGATCAACCGCGGCAAGCGTAGCTTAACTTAATTGATCGACAGGTGTGGCTGTTATTAGGTACTTAGCCACGAGCCATATACAAAGAGGTCTATGTACTTATACCTACTGCATTTCTGTTTACATAATGTCCAAACTTAATAAACGACAACAATCAAAACGGTTCCTTGTCGAACGGGCATCTCATAAAATTTTAACCCTTGATAAGAAAGGGCTGTATTAAACGGGTTGGAGTTTGAAATTGGAATGAAAGGGACTCGAAGTTTGAAGTTCTCGGTAGCTGCGAGGCGAATTGTATGTGTTTAGGCGCGACCTGACTTTCGACTTTCGGCCTAGTTGCTGGCAATTTAATTAAAACTGGTATTATATCATTGCTTAATTATTACAAACATTGAAAAGACAAAAAATTTAAAGAGTATGCTTAGATGGTTTGGTCATGTTGAGAGGATTGAATGAAAGGCGACTAAGAAAATGTATTTACAAGGCAGATGTGAGTGGAATCGCCGGGAGGGGACGCCCTAGTAGTCATTGCCCTAGGAAGACATAGGTATAGCTTATTGCTGATGTTCTTCAGAAAGGTCAGATGCGTAGTACTCGCAACCGGCGTGCGTGTATGACTAGATTTATAACCAGTAAAAGAGGTAAAAGGAGTATGTAAGAATCGCAGCAGGTGGCGTTCTGTTGTTTCTGCCTACCCCCGGGGCAAGAATGCCTGAGTTTATGTATGTACAAGTATTGCATTGCTCTTGTTATTGTCGATATTATGTTCTTTTATAAATGTATAGTGATTAACTGGATCACCATCGGCAATGTCATGAGGCAGTAAAGATAAAGATCGAGCATTAGTCAACTCGAAAAACCACCACCTAGAAATAACTCGTTCTATGCAACCGGTTGCCAAAGAAGACCTTTATTTCTTGTTTGACAAGTGGTTGCCAATTCAGAATTCCTTGAAAAGCGTGGTATCGATAGAAGAATTTTCATTCGTAGTCTACAACTATGACATAGACTGCTTTGTTGTATGCTTATAAGAGCCTAGCCAACAAGGTAAAAATGTGCTTAATAATACCCGTGACAATGGTCGACACAGTATGTACTGTCCTCTGAATCATGCCAGGGTTATTTTTCAGGTGATCAGTTGAAACCATGCTTGACCATTGTGTGAGCGATTTCAGTGTAAGTCCTTCACCGAATGCTTTCTTTTGCCATAATTCATCATTATAACCGAATTAAGGTAGCGTAAACTTGCGAGACAGATTTGATCTAAGTATTACGTCACAATTAACTCAAAAAGTTTTCCGAACAAGCGCAGTGTCCTTTATATAAATTTAACTAGATCCATTAGCGTCCCACTTAATTCGAGCAGCATAACATTCTTTTAGAAATTAGACTCCAAATAACAGACGATTTTTTTCTAACATAAAACCCTTTTCTATTTAAGTTTTATTCAGCAACCGACACCCAAAATCCTTGACCCAATTATCGTCCAATCAAAAAACTTAACACATTTTTGTCATTTAAAACTCGAAGGGAGTGGAGTCCTCATCCCACAATCTGGCCGGGTACCAACCAGCGAGCACGTCAGCACCAGGAGACAGCAGTAATTGCCTGCTACCAGCGCTAATAACAAAGTTTGTACGCAACTAGAATTCATGATGCGAACATTAAGAGCACTCTCAGACCATCAGACATCTTAAACACACGCCGCAATAAACAGATGTAGGTAATAGTTACTTATCTACTTACTTACTTTATGTACGGTTAGCAACAGAAGTCGTTTAACATTGCTAATTTTTGACATCATCTAAATTAACACAGAATGATTCGCTAGACTGATTTTTTTCGTATAACTGTTAAGAGTTAATGTTCTTAAAATTTTAAGTGCTTCTGTTCCGATTTGAATTGAATATTTCGCTTAAAAATTAAGATTAAAAAACTGCAAGTCTTAATCGACTTTTGTTGCTGACTGTACCATGTAGGTACAGTCGCCTTCATGCCTTATTGTAGTCTGTTGTACAGAAATGGTTAGTTTTCTTGTTAGAATAAAAACGAGATCATGTTTTTGAGGTTACCCCAACCATGGTGATTCAATCGGAATATAGTGCAATATGAAACTTCTGCACTCCGTGTAAAATATTGATAATCAGCTGCATCCGGTTAGACTGGAAGCTGACCCCGACATAGTTGCAAAAAGGATAGGCAGATGATGATGAAACTTTTGCATATAATGCACGGTTCCAACTGTTCGTTCTATTTATTTTGAGAAAATAATCATTTTAATAACAAAGTTTTTTCTTGTCAGCTCCGCCGGTCATTTCCGTGATTTATGCACAAAACTGATTCTCAGGTAACAAGAAGGTAAAGGTAAGGTAAGGTAGGTTAGGTAAGTCAGGTTTTGGTGTTTATTTCACACCAAAATGTCATGTAAATTACCTAATAGTTTTTTTCTCGCAACTTTTCATGTGAACCTCTTTATCAGAAACACATCAACCCAGTAAAATGTACTCAGTGTCATAAATTCATATTTTAAAGTAAGAATAAAGTATAATTTCCCGGAAGGAAAAACCGTTTAAAACACCCGTACATCTACTAAATAAATGTTTCACATAAATTTTATTTTGCAGAGAATATGCAAACAAAATGATTACCTTCAACATTTTATTATTTTTCAGCTGAAATTAATTTTGCATTATTTTCAAAGAGAACTCTTGAAAAAGCGTAAGCTTACATTATATTATTCCTTTAACCTTGTACTGTACAAACTAGTGTCAGAAGGGACATGTTAAAAATTCTAGGAAATAATTTCTTGTATTTTATTTAAGGGGAATGCGCTACGGTAGCCCGCGAAATTCAAATTTTCTTACGTTTTTTGCAATTTTGAGGTCAGTGGTAATATTTTGATCAAAATATGATTATTAAGACATAATGTATTTACAGAATAATAGTGATTAACTCTCTAGTTCAAATTAACCTATGTTATGATTTTTTCATATAAAAGACCAATTCTAACTAAGAGAGAGGTACTTATTGATGATTCTTATAGTTAAAATTATGTAAATACATATTTGTTATAATCGCGAATCATATTTTCATCAACCTGAAACTTACCTGCAATTGCAAAAAAAAAAAATTAAAAAAAATTATAATTTCGCGGGCTGCCTTTGCGCATCGACCTTAACATCACTCGCAGATGGAGGAGAAGCAGATTGATGGCAGTAATTAGTCAGATTGCATACTTTTATCATTTTAACCCTTTTTTCATTCCAACTGATGTACGTCAACTTAAGTAATATTAACAAGACAATATTAACGAGTAGTGGTTTATGAGATCACAACTACGTCTTGCAAGCACAGTAGCGCCAGCAGTAGCTGGGCATTAGGTCCTGGGTTCGATTCCCAGGTCGGGCAAAGTGTTATTGGGTTTTTCTATCAAGAATTTCTCAGAAGCAGCCCGGAATCTAGATTTGTGCCTCGTTGATGGCAATAGGCTCGCCCCCTATTTCATGGGACATAAGGATGATGCGCCAGGGTAGTCCGCGAAATTCAATATTTCTTATTTTTCTTCTTCTTATTATTTTACAGAATTATAATCATTAGAATCAGCAATACAACTCCATAATTAAGTTAGCATTTACCTCAAACCTCATGATTTCATGAAATCGCTAGATTTGAGGTAAATGTTAACTTATGGAGTTGTATTGCTGATTCTAATGATTATAATTTTGTAAAGTGTGTATTAATTTTGTTGCCGCGAATCATATTTTAATCAACATACAAGCTCACACTGACCTACAAATTGCAAATTTAAAATCATTAGAATCAGCAATACAACTCCATAAGTTAGCATTTAGCACTTTCATTTCATGCAATCGTTAGATTTGAGGTAAATGCTAACTTATGGAGTTGTATTGCTGATTCTAATGATTATAATTCTGTAAAGCCATATTAGCTACGGCCGTGAATCATATTTTAATCAATATACAAGCTCACACTGACCTACAAATTGCAAAAAACGTAAGAAATTTTGAATTTCGCGGGCTACCCTGGCGCTTTCGCCATATAACTGGTGAAATATGAGTGTACTATAAGTACCCTTCGAGGATTACAGGCGTGATGTTATGAAGCTACGTCTTTTTCCCAAAGGAGTCTTTCTTATAATGGAGGAAGTCACCCTGTCTTAAAATTGTTGATTTAACATACCCACATAAATTGGAGTAGATTCTATACCTCGCCTCATATCACAAAAAAAAACCGGTCAAGAGCGAGTTGGACTCGCGCACCGAGGGTTCCGTTCCCATTTCTGAAAAAGTGTGCTATTTAGAGACATCGTTTTCATAAACTAGAAGTTTATGTAAAGATTACAGGAAAAATAATTCACATAGAATAATTTCAGATTTTTCTCTATGCAAACTTCGGAGATAAGGGGGGCGGAACGGAATTTTTTTTCAAAAGTCGAAAGCTATGCGGCCTAAAAAAAAAGAAAAAATGTTTGAGAATGTGCAATCAGCGCTGTTTTATTCTATGATATGCCCTAGTAGCCCTTTCAGTCCCTGTTGCAAAAAAAAATATACTTATATATTTTTAGTTCTTTCTTATTTGTAAAATAGTTGGGCAAACGTCATCTAAAACCATCCCAAATTTCAAGTTGATAGCATTAGTAGTTCTCGAGATATCCAGCTGTGACAGACAGACAGACAAACAGACTGATTCGCACCGTAAGGGTTCCTTTTTATCATAATGGTACAGAACCCTAAAAATTAATACTATACGACAATAGAAATAACGAAGCCGTGACTTACACCAAAATCTTAGATTTTTAATAACGTTACGCGACGCCGCAGTCCTCTCAATAAAGAAAATATAGACCAATAAAAATACTGACATGTCATACAGAAATAATAACTGATATTTATTTGCTCGCGTGGTAACGAAATCGCTGACCATACGATAATGTTTATTCATTTGAAGGAAGATTGTATCTTTATAATTATGATTTATTTGCACCGATGACCGACTTCATTTACAATACTTATGGGATAAGAGAAAATCTTTTCATGCCCTAGGTGTACAAAAATTACTCTGATTTATGTAAAAGAAGTCAAAATATTATAAACTACCTTCTGCCCGCGCCTTCGCCCGCTTTTTATAGTCAAATATCACTCGGCTTTTTGCCAGTGAAAGAATTTCCAAAATCGGATCAGTACTTCCAGAATAATTCTTACATCCAAACTTACAAACTTTACCTATTTATAATATTATAGTCTACTGCACGGTGAAATTCATGGGCATCCTCTCATTGTACTCATCATTATGAACAACTTTTACTCTGGCCCCAAACCTGAAATCACGAAAAAAAATCTGCTGTACCCTACATTTATGTTCGCATAACTCGTCAAAATGTAGGGAACAACAGATTTTTTTTTCGCGATTTAATGTTTAGCCCCGTAATAGTTGTTCACAAGGATGAGTTCAATGACCCCTTAAGAGGATGCCCATGAATTCAATTTCACCCTGTATTATGACTAACGTGTCATGGTCAGAAATATGGGTAAGTAGGTAATAAACGTCTTGCAGTTATACTAAACCATAGTAGAATAGTGAAACCTTGTGCCACCGGTACCTAATCATTTTAGATCTATTTAAATAAAGAAGTTATTTAAAAAACCTGGGTTTTTTTTTACAAATCCCACCTTTTTCAAACACGCGATTCGTTTATGCATCAGTGAGTCATATTTCCACGACAGGTGCAGAAGGGTTTCATAACCTTGGGTAATAACAATATAGACCGACCTTTTTAGGGTCATATTGGCATCCTATGGATTTTGAATATAATACGGCTATATTGGAAAACTTGATAAAATCACGCTCCATTTTACGCCATGCAGTGAGGCTTGAGCATAATTGGGGCTATAAATAAATAGGTATAAGTTATTTTATTGTATGTTATTGTACTATATTGTATTGTATGCTTTTGTCTTATTTATGGTTATTACTTCGTCGATTGTATTGTGTTGATTGGAGAGGAATTTTCAGAGCTTTTATCCAACTAATTGCTTACTGAATTGAGTTAATTTTATACGATTACGTGATGAAAGTTGTAGCTGCGAAAATAAGTCATAATGTTATAATGAAAATAATTTTATACTATTGCTTTAAGTGGGTACCTACACTTCGTTAAATTAAGATCTACATGATCTTAATTTAACGAAGTGTATTTATAATTTTTATTTTCTACAGCTACGATAACCAAATTAAACGCACTTTCTAAACAAAAAACATACATGTTAGACAAGTGTTCTTTTTTAACTGGTTTTAGTCTGGATATCATCGAGGACCTTATCAAAAGATGAATCAAACGACCCCATACACGATAGGATTGCGTCGTTTTATTACTGAGTTCCTGCGGCCACCTTCCAGCTCCATCTTCAGATCAGCTCGATGTTACCAAAATATTGCATTGTCACCAATTTTACACACGCATGCTAAATTTCAGCTTAATCAAACACCGAGAAGTTGGTCAAATTTAACTCGCAAATTTTGAAAAGGACAACTTACGTGCATACGAACATTGCAAGTTAAATAAAGGCTTGTAAAAACAGTACCTACTCCAAAAATATATCGTAAATATGGCCTGCATTTACACATATACCTAGGTAACACCAAACGTCCTGCGGTTCTGTATAATTAGAAGTAATCCAACAACCTTTTAAGCATCTAAACACATCCACTACATTAGCTAGCATAAAACGTCATAAAACACACACACATACACACACCCTCTCACACTACAGTAAAAGCTTGACACGGGATAGGGGATCTAAATTCCCGCGTCCGGAAACGGCCATAAGCGATGCGGGCTGGGATTACGGTATGATGCGACCGGAACGGGCCTGAAGAGAACCGGATGCATCTCACAACTAAGGCTTAGTTGTGAGATGCCTCCGGTTCTCCGGTGACCCGGACCGAGTACCAGATCATACGGTATGGATGTAATCTTTCATTTTAAGAACAATTTTGGTTGCTTTGTCAGAGTTTAGCAGTGTATAAAGATATCCACACTATGATATTATTTTTCACTTTTTTTAGAAATTTTCTGAGCGTCTTAACAATTTACTTTTTTCCTGCAAGTAGTCTCAATTATGGCAATTTGTTTTAAAAGGTTTGCCCAATCCTATTGAATGACTATTTCATGAAATCTTGACATTTAAGGATTGTACTAACTTAAGGAGTTGTACTGATTTTAATAATTATAATTTTGTAAATACTAATTTACGTTACGTTACGGTCGCGAATCATACTTTAATCAACATACAACCTCAAGTTGCAAAAACTTAATAAAATTTTAATTTCGCGGGCTACACTGGCGAAGCGCCCCCTTAAGACGATGCCAACACCCAAATTGTCCTAACTTGTTTGTAATTTTCCCAAAATGTATACAGTTTACAGGATTGAAAATAATGCATGTTAATTTTGGTTGTATTTTCTTTCCAACTAAATATTTCAAAACACGTTTACAAAAAAAAATATCGATAAAAATAAATCGTGAAGAAAACCCCCTAAACAAAAGTTGTTACTACAAAGTTGTTACTTTAAACTAAGAAACCCTATTTAAATAAATAATAGCTAATAAGTTATGTTTCAATGAATCCAACCAGAGCTTTCATTTTTTTAGTCCAATCAATACATAACTAGATAATTGCTTCATAGTTTGCAATAAATTACAAGGGTAATGTCATCACGCTTCTCTTTCTTTTCTATGCAGTCCGAAAGTGACCGCGCTGTAGCTGTTGTACTGCTACGACACTTTACTATCGCTACGATATTTTCTACAGCGTAGCCACGTAGCCGCGACACCTGCTACGGCCTACGAGGCCTCGCCCTCTCCCGCAGATAATGACATTAGCAGCCAGAGCCGCTGTTAAACCGCGAAACAATAACCTTCATTTACACCAATGACGAACTCATTAAATGTGTAATTTTATTAGAACTTTATAATTAAAATTAACAGTCCGGGAATTAAAAGGAAGTAAATACGTTTTTGGGTTTTGTTATGATAGAACCGCATTTAGGTTATATTTTTAGAAAAGTGATTTGTAGCAGCTATTTTGGTTCTTTTGAAGTTTATCAAACCTTCAAGGGATATAAATCTATAGTTATTTATTTGTATTTGTAACTGACGAAAAAAAAGGAGGAGGTTCTCAAGTATACCTCAAAGTTGGTCCCATATATAAAATTTATTAACATTGCTTGGGTAGTTTTTGAGTTAGCTTCAATAATATCTACGTATTTTTTTCCCACCTTTTTATTTTGGATGTTGTTCTAATTTCTTTTGCAGGTAGTGGTATTAGAATTTGTGTGGGGTAGGTACCATAACTAAAAAGTGAAAATTAAAAACTTTTTTACAAAAAAATACAGTCGACATCCAGAAACAACACTACAAAGTGATAAGTAATTCAATTTCAGTTCAAGTCATTTAACCAGACACTGACATACGAAATTACAGTTATTTTTCACTTTGTAGTGTTGTTTTTAGAAGTCCATTGTATTTTTTTTGTAAAACAGTTTCTGTTCTTTAAATAAATAAATAAATAAAATAATGATAACAACAGAGATTGAAAAACATATTAATATTTTAGCATACACAAAGTTATTGGTAAAACACCAGCAGCCTTTTAAGGGGTCATTGTACTTATCATTATGAACAACTTTTACTATGAGACCAAAACCTGAAATCGCAAAAAAAAATCAGTTGCTCCCTACATTTTGACGAGTTTGATGTTTTGTTTGATGTAAGTACTGAATAGCTGATTTTTTTTTCGCGATTTCAGGTTTGGTCCCATAGTAAAAGTACCTGCCATTCAAACTTCAATGTAAAGTTCAACGAATCCTAATAATTCGACTAGGTACTTTAATACTTTGACAGGTAGGCACGTAAACCCAGTGAATCGAGTAATCTCGTTAATTAATTCAAATCTTGGAAACATGGAACAACTTTGTTTTACGTTACTCGCACGTGAAATAGGGTCATACTTAATACTCGCTGTAATTAACATGCACCCTATACCAACATTTAAGGGTATGTATATTCATGCATCTTTTTTAGGGACATACATGCATGTACGATCGCGGAAATTTGCGGTGAACCACTGTTCGACCTTATACTATGGTAAATAGGGTTCAAAAGTAGTTTACCGCAAATGTCCGCGATGGTACATGTGTGCTGACATTTTAGTAATCTGTCGTCTTTCTCTATAATAAACAAAATATTTATGTAGTTAGCGGGTTTTGTGTGCGGTACCTACGTAATATTTGTGCACAATATTATAATAATACGAACACAACCCTTAAACAATTATGCCCTTGTCATTAAACATCGTTTTACAATGACGAGTATTTCTATTACTGGAAATTTGAGAAGACTCACCTGCCCCTAACTTCTGACGTTTCATAAGTGGCAATGTAGCTTTATGTATTAATTTAACTGCTTTATTGAAGGTAAATTGGGAGTAGTAGCGTACAGCTATTCTTTGATATCGTCCACAGCTGTTCTTTTGAACCTGTATCTGATCCTGATCCATTTAGCTAAAACAACAAATGGTCCAAGACAAAAGCCGTTTCTTGGTCTTTTTACAGACCTGTAACTTGTAAAAAAAACCGGTCAAGAGCGAGTCGGACTCGCGCACCGAGGGTTCCGTTCCGATTTCTGAAAAAGTGTGCTATTTAGAGACATCGTTTTATTTTTCCTGTAATCTTTACATCAACTTCTATCACATAGAATAATTTCAGATTTTTCTCTTTGCAAACTTCGGATATAAGGGGGGGGGAACGGTATTTTTTTTTTACATTTTTCATCAAAACTCGAAAACTATGCGGCCTAAAAAAAATAAAAAATATGTTTGAGAATGTGCAAACAGCGTTCTTTCATATGATACCCCACGTGCCCTAGTAGCCCCACTTTGATTTTTTAAGAAACCCTTTCAGTCCCTGTTGCAAAAAAAATGTAAATATTTTTATCACTTTCTTATTTCCAAAATAGTTGAATAAACGTCATCTAAAACTGTTCCAAATTTCAAGTTGATAGCATTAGTAGTTCTTGAGATATCCAGCTGTGACAGACAGACAGACAGACAGACAGACTGAGTCACACCATAAGGGTTCCTTTTTTACCATTTTGGTACGGAACCCTAAAAACCAACTCAAATTAAAGAACGTGTAAATGAATGAAAAGAAACATCCAATTTGGGACAGAGCATCCTTTAACTTAAAAAATAATGCATGAAAAGTTTATTTTCTTAAGAAGGCGATTTAGTATCTTCCCCGGGATTTACGAACGAGACTGAAATTAGCATAAGTAATGTCGCACCACGAGACGGATTTAGGCATGAATGAATGACAGCGTTTTGTAAATGCAATGGTTCCCAACCTTTTTTAGGTCTTAGCCCTTAAAATCCCGGCCCACTGTGAAGTTTAATGATAGCTCCAGACAGCTTTCATTTCACTTTAGTTTTAATTTATATTATGATTTTTACATTTGCCAAACAATATTAAAATTTCGCACTCAACCTGAAGATAATACTCGTGGGTTGTTCGAAAGAGATGCCGTGGCCCTGGCACAGGCAACTGAAGGAACACGGGTGGGTTTTAGTCAGTAAAAGTTCATACGCCCTTCCGCTCCACCCAGAGCGGGAGAAGTCATTGATGATTTCCCATACAAAAAAAAAATACAAAAATTTACTGCCTGAACATAAACGTTGAGTACTTCTACACCGTACTGCTTCACCGTAATCTTTTGCGGTTAGTCCCGCTATGCTCTAGTCCCGCTATGCTCGACTCTTAAAATACCTAGTAAAAAGTTTCGCTATACACGAAATTCTTCGATTCTACGTAAACAATGGAAGGTACAGTTGGAAAGAAAAGTGTTTGAATTCAAGTTAAATTTTTTATAGCGCTATTCGTATAAGTGTAAGCGTCTGTAAGTTAAAATTTGTTTTGTCTCGCTCTGACAATCAATGACAGATGAATTTCAGAGCGAAATGTTTATTAATAGAGCTGTAAGTCAATACTGGACCCACAAAATTTAATGAACACACTAACAGTTTCCTTCATCACTGCCCGGGAATGTGATTTCGTGCATAGCAAAACTTTTTAGTAGGTATTTTAAGATTCGAGCATAGCGGGACTAGAGCATAGCGGGACTAACCGATCTTTTGACCACCACTTATTAGGGAACAATAAAAAGCAAATGCATAAATCAAAAGAAAAAGGAAACAAATGAATGAAGCCGAATGTCAATTTCCCTTTTTCATTCCCAAAACAAAAAACATTGCGGACCATCAATGGACTGCTAATGGCGGCAAAAACGCGTTTTTGTATGCCAGTTACTTGTGTCTGATAGGACGAATATATTTTTATTTCAGGGTTTATTTATAAAAACAAAACACAGTGAGTATTATTAAAATGTCCGCCAGTTGTTGACTTAATTAAACTGGGAGAGGGCGCCAATGAAAAAAGGGTTTTATACCGTCGGCAAATAGAAGAGTGGAAAATGTGGGAACCCTCAACATTTTTGAGGGTTCACAAAATTAAGATCTAAATTAAAAACCATATCATTCGAACTTATTTTCACAGAGATGAAGCCCGAGCATTTTGCAATATTGTCGCTGTGAATGAGAATATATTTTTATGTCAGCCATTATTCTTGCTATAATGTGAACCTTTCTCAAAAACCTTGTAACAAGTTTTACACAAACGGACGGGAGTCCTCGGACATAATTCGAATTTAAATTAGCTCGTAAATAGAAATGAATATGACCTGATAATGGCTCGTTTTCATTTTCATAATGTGACTTAGTTTTTCGTTGTTAAGACCGCAAGGTCGCAAGTGGTGCCATCTCGCGGTGGTACGACGTCACATTTAATGTTACGAGGAGAAACAAATTGGAGTAGGAAGTCGAGCTGTTTAATTTAATAGGAATTTTCACTCCTCCTCGAAGTATCAAATTCTAGCTCCAGGCCTCCCGAAATCAATAAGTGTACTGTTACATAACTTGATAGCATAAAAGAAAGTTTCTGGTCGCGGTGGTAACATTCTGCTCCAATTTATTGTTTCTACGTAATAAGTGGGAGCCCTACCGCTATTTTTCGAGCACGATTTATCTATATAAATCTAAAGGCGTATATTAGCTCAGCTTTCTCGGGGAACCTTACAATTTTTCTCGCATTTTTCGTATTTTCTTCGCGTTTGGGTGGTAAAATAATGTTGCTGTGGTAGAAATAGGTAATTCTATTGGAAATTCTCGTAAATTACATAACTAGGTGGTCATTAATAAAATCGCTGGATGTTATTGAGATCGTGATTCTATTCTGCTTTGTGTCTATTGCCAAATTGGTAGATTGTACCTTGAGGAAACTGTATCGATATCAATATTGAGTGTCGGGATTTGTATGCATTGTTTAGTTATAAAACGGTGAAGAGAAACGTCATCATCATTCTCCTGGCCTTATCCCAATGTATTGGGGGTCGGCGCACATGTCCCTGTTTTCTATACTTCTCTATTAGTAGTCATCTCTGTATTCACCCCCTTTCTAGCCATGTCATCTTTTACACAGTCCATCCATCGTTTCTTTGGTCTTCCCCTAGGTACTTTTATAACCATCGACATTCATACTCAGAACTTTCCTCTTAACATGGTGAATAAAAACATCATGAGGATATTACAAAAAATTCGAAGACATGAGACATCCACCAACCCGCACTGGGCCCGCCTGGTGGATTATGGCCCACTCAAGAGACGGGCCCGAGCCCTAGCATTGGGAGCATTATAGTCTGATTATGCATTATGCATGCATAGTAAAGATATCTCGTTTAATGTAAGTTTCTGGTTGTTGCAGGTATTCAGCGGCAGCGGACATGTTGTGGCGGGCGCAGCGGACGCGGGCAGGTTGATCCATCTCTCCACATGCCGACAAAGCTCTGCAGTCAGCAGAAAGGTATTTATTCATGACTCTTAAACTTATATTTCTTATAAGTAAGTCGGTTTTTTTTTTGTAAAACTTTTTACAAAAAAAAAAAACTCCCAAAAAAAACGTCGGAAGTCGGTTTCTTTGGTTTTTTAGTTTCGGTTTTTGCCACCGACTTCCGAAATGACTTCACTTCAAAAATATTTCTGAACAATAATTGTATTACATTGTCCAGTAATATTTTAACCTAATAACATCGAACCTCTCATGAACTCTAAATATCATCTCAGTCTACCGTAAATACCCTCCTATTTGTAGGTTATGAACAGCGGCGAGCTCTACAAAGAGCTTCGATCTAACGCTATCTCTAGAGAAAATGAATAGGACGATTCCGTACATTATGATTTTTCCAAGATTACCTACATAGCAGAATGTCAAATAAAATATATATTTCTCAGTACCTACGTACTTTCCCGAAAATAAAAATAAGTTTGACCATTGGGCAGCACAGACAATCACAAAGAAAATGTTGTCGGCATCTGGCCAAGTTTGAAAATGGAACGAGTATAAAATAGGCCTCGAGTCATAAATTTCGATATTTCCCCAGACACCGCATTACTAACTTCATACCTACGTCACAAGTATCGGGAGCAAGAAACCTTTTGTAAGTCCCTAACTGTTGTTGTCTCGATCGTTTCCTATAGTATAAATATTTGGGTAGGATACATTTGTTTCTTAAATAAATAACAACAATACATTTGTTTGGTAAATAAATAATAACGATACGGTAGATTGTCCAATATTTGTACAATTTTATTTCACATAAGTATTTTTTACCTTTGTAATAAATTGCTGAATCAGTATATCTTCCTAGACTTTTCCGAACTATGTTGGGGTCGGCATCCAGTCTAACCCAATGCAGCTGAATACCAGTATTTTGAGTAAACTTACTACTGAAATATTAGCCCTTAGATAATATGGATAAATAATACAAAGAAACAAACAGGTACAAATAAAAAAGATCATAACATTAAACAATATCCATCAAACCAACTGTAAAAATTAAAAAATCCAATTACCGAAAACATGAAATGTAACCACAACATTTTGCTAAAAGGCTTGTATAAAAATTACACATACAGTTAAACAATAATATAGGTAGGCGGTAGGCGTTGTCGCTCGCGCGAATGACTCGCGTGTCGACTCTTACTGACGTCATGAGCATAACCATAATACAACTTTTGAATGTAGGTCATGTGTTCTCTGCGCTTACAGCAAAAAAATAATATGTGATGGAGGAGGCCTTGCAACACGCTAGCAACAACACTGTGTGCGCATGACCCTACTCGTGTATGTATTTTGATATGTATTTGCAAATTAAGTATGTAAATTAAATAGGTACAATACGGATATTTGCTCGCGAACTTGCCAACTATGCTACTGATAATAATTTATGTAACTGTACTCTACTGAAGCAAACCTACGGAATAGGCTTTCATTGTAATATACGCGTAGCGTATAAGAAGTTCAAATATGAAATTCATGAATCACACCCTACGTAGGTACATGATTTCCAGATATATTAAGTCTGCTAAACTGTAAAGCATGGCAGTTTGTTGTTTGTCTATGGAATGTGTCCGTGATGGCGCAGTGGTCATAGTCCTCGCCTTCTTGGACATCCCAGACATCGGTGAAGGAAAACATCGTGTGGAAATCTGGATTAATAGTTATTATTAAGTTTAAAATCGTCATCGCCAAACCTTCTTGAGCAAGCGTGGTGATCATAGAAATATGTGGTAATCAATTTCTACTAGTCCAAATAGTAACGTCTAAACAAAAATCTGAAATCCTCATACCCAGGGGTATTCGAAAATACCCCATGTATGATCCGCGATTTTTTGCATTTTTCGAATTAAAAATAATTCGAAAAATACAAAAAATCGCGGATTTTTATACTTATTTAGAGTTTTCTGCCGGTGAAGCTTCAAAAATTCATATCTTTTTTGTTGTGAGTATTTTTATAATCTTTTTTTTTGACATTGATCGTCTTCAATGTTACTTTAATGTCACATAAAAAATCAGAAAAATACACACTACAAAAATACACACTACATTTTTGAAGCTCCGGTGGAGCTTCAAAAATGCATAAAACTCTAGAAACAGTTACAAAAACAAAAATAATTTGAAAAATACAAAAAATCACGGAACATACATGGGGTATTTTCGAATATCCCTGGGAAAAATGAAAAAGGGAAATCAGACTTTTCTTTTGGATGTCACTATTTGGACTATCCTGTATGAAAAGAGGTCTTTGCCCTGTAGTGGGAGAATGTCAGGCTGGTATTATTAACTATAGAACTGCAATCTAAATTTTCTTATAAACAAACATTGTTTGTACAGTTACCAATCTGAAAGGATGAGAATTATAGAGCACCGGAATGTCAAACCATCTTGATAGGGAAATTCCAGAAAACTATTTCCCCACACGGATACTTCAACTTATATTTTATTAACCTTCAGTAATCCGCTTTACTCCGCCGAGGGTTTGGTTTGTCCTTCTAACTAAACAACTGTCTTTGTTTTGAATACTGTCTACTAACGCATACACGCTATTTACATTGTTATATCAATGATAGTGGACATTTCTTCTACAATAAGCAGTTTTTTTTTTCTCGATTTGAAAATTCGGAACCAAATTATTATGAATGTTAAATGAAAAGATGCTTTTTTTAATGTAATCAATTATCGAACTAGTAAATAATATTAATGTAATAGGTATTTGGGTCATTGTCAAGCTTAGGCTTTTTTTTTGCAAAAAAAATAAACACGTGATTTATAAAAATCAAAGGTATATTATGACCCTTACTTTACCTTACAACAAAAGTGAGTATTAGTCTGAGATCAATAATTCGAAAAAGGCGATTTATAAAGAAATAACAATATTTCAGTTCCACCGAAAAGACTAATCTGTCCACCGAGTGGACTAAAATGTTAATTATTGACAAAAAACAAAACAAAGAGTGGTTAACCTCTTGAACAAAAATAACGTTAATGCTATTTTCACATAATCATAAACAAATCAGTCACTTAAAAGCATTCAAAAAGTAAGTAAAAAATGTTTTGTGTCTGTCTACCGAAAAGACAATTCATTTCGGTGGTCAAAATATGTCTTCGTCATCAGAAGACCAGAAGCGTTCAATCTGTTCAGCCAGAGAAAGGGGGATTGGTGGCTTCTCTGGTTTTAACGTTTTGACGTATCTATCAGAATATACGTCCGAAAATTTTATGCGCTTATGGACATTACCTCCAATCAGTGATGGACTGCGCTCGCCAATTTTCAATGGTTGCTGCATCGAGCCACTCGCAATTGGACTGGACCATCGGCTTGCCACTGGACTGTGCATAGGAGTCAAGGTTGGGCTCGGTGAATTCATACTCTCTGCAGGAGCTGATGTGTCATTCCGAGAAGGACTTTTCAGAGGAGTCGCCAGGACTGAACTTGATAGAGTTGGGACATTATTTTGAAATGGTCTGGGACATAGTGCTATGTCAAGTTTTTTGCTACCTAAACCGTAATGTATACAAGTATTTTATGGACTAAATTTCATACAACTTAACCTGCGAAGAAACCTACTGAAGCATCATCGGTTTACGGTGACTCCAAGTAACCTGATGGACTTTAATGGTTCCACGAACGGCGTAATATTACTGTTTTTCATTTTACTCTCTATAGACTCCAAATGCGTCTCATCTACTCTGATGACTTCAATGCCTTTACAGTTTTGAAGAACACACTCCATGAAGGCATCCAAACTATGGACATCGTTTCCTTGAGCGACGTGCTTATCAGTCGTTATTAGCCGATTTTGTTAGTAAAAAATTTTGCATAGGAGAAACGACGTGCTTATGAAAAAATATTATTTCCCATGCCGTTAGAAATGCATTACGGTACCAATCATTGTTAACTTAGAATATGTAGCTATGGATAACTACATTAACTACAAGTCGGCATGGTGTAGAAAGGTGTGAGGGAAGTGGTGGTTTAAAACATATTTACTCATAAAACTAAAGTGAAAATGAAGCAAAAATAGGTCATTAGTCCTTAACTGATAAAAACACCAATAATCAGAAGCAATTTTATAAGTTATAATAACTAAATACCCACATTCAAGTCCACTCGGTGGAAATCTGTTGTTTCGGTGGACGAAAGTTCCACCAAAAAGATATCCACCGAATGGACTTTTTTCGCAAAATCATTCACACCTTGCGCCGTTTATAAGTTATGTCAAAAGCCAAAGTATATTCATCAATTTTCATTGTTTAACTAGTTATTAAGAATGTTTGATGAATTTATAGTGATTTATTTACCAAAATACAGTAGTAACCGGAAAGACAACTCAACTTTGACACCACCAAATATTTTTCTTAGTACTACATCAACGTTTTCTGCATACGAGTCGCGGCAAAATGGCCTCTGACAGGGATATTACGATATTGGCTGCGTTCAATTTTACGTTCCGTTCCATCATTTGACATTTACTTCATTTTAGTCAGTATCGAAAGTAATGTCCACCGGAAAGACAAAAAATGTTGTGACAAGATTAAATGATGCAAAAAATGTGTTTTATTTCTATCAATTTTTTAAATATTTTTAACGTTAAATGGAAGACATACGTAGATTAGGAAAATATATCATTTTTGTAAAATAATAAAAACACTTATTTATTATTAACTACATTCTATTCAAAGGTAGAATCCGAACAGTCCACCGAAGTGGACAATTCGGTAACATAGTGGTATAAAGTAAAAAATAAATAAATTTATAGTAAATCCGTTACAGTTATGGTCTAGTACGTTTTGTTTACTTTATTATTATGATGTAAAATTAAGACGCAATTATTAAAAGTGTCTTAAGATTCGTATGAACAGTTTTTTTTTGGGTTATGACAATGACCCATTTATTAAAAACACATTTTTATTGTGGAATTTATTTAACTCATCTCAAAAACAGATAATAATACTATTTGAGCCGAGTTTATTAGATAACACAACAGAAATGTGTTTTTAATAATTACCTATTAAATTAATATTATTTACCTACTAGTTCGCTCATAGAATAAGAAATCAGAGTTCGCTAATTGAAAATGAAAATTGAAATGAAAAGATGCTTTTTTGAAAAATGTAATCACATTTTTCAAAAAAGCATCTTTTCATTTCATTATCTTAAAAATTTGGTTCCGTGTGAGCGAGAGAGGTGACAAAATGCGGCAACTTAAGGTTTCCGAATTTTCAAATCGAGAAAAAAAAACTGCTTATTGTAGAAGAAATTTCATGGCATTTATTTAACTCATCTCAAAAACAGATAATAACACTTTTTGAGCCGAGTTTATTAGATATCACAATAGAAATGTATTTTTAATAATTACCTTTGTAGGAGGTGTTGGCGATGACGTCACCGTTACCGGCACAATGAGAAGTCCAGGTGTGCAGACAAGGATTTATTCCAAGACGTGCGTTACAGTATATAATAATATAGGACAGGTCCCGACCACCTTTTCCCAGTAAGGACGAAGGCGGGGAACGGAAGTCCTCTAAACCAAAAATGACAATCTGTCTTAGCTTTTACAGTCTTAGTAGCAGGGTCCCGTGTAGCTATTCCAATTAGGACGTAACTCACGAATGCAATGCTAGGTCAGTCTTCACAAACGTCAATGTTCTACGGGTGGTCGTTAACTCGTGGAGAATCTTAACACCGCGATTCAGAAACGTGACGTAAATGCACAGCGCCATCTAGTATCGAGTGGCGGAACTTAATAGTTTATCCTTTGCATGAAGGGTGGTATTAGTGTACTATAAGTAGGTTTGTTACAATCTCCCCCTCAGTTCCCGAAGACGTCTCGGCGAGAGGAACTGGAGATTTGGTGCTTTCTAGGACGTCCATGTCCTTATGGTTTGGGTAACCATCTTCTTCGCAGGTTTCTGCTTATTCCTTCTCCCCCTGGACGGGAGCTGCTCCGAGTGCAAAACCAGTGGCATCTATCTGGCTTCGGGATGTACGGCTTGATTCCATCTGCTTGTTTCAGGACAGGCGCAGTTGTGAACCGTTGTTTCAGTGTGTTATATGCATGTTCTTGTTCCGTATTCCATTCCCAACCTGCCTTTTTCTTCGTAAGTTCAGTAAGTGGTTGAGTTATCGCCTGAAAGTTTTCAGTAAACCGACGATACCAGGAACACGTTTGCAGATATTATACTGAGTGTTTAAGGTTTGAGGTGTAGCGTAGGTGGTTCTTGAATGACTGCCATGTAGTAACATGTTTCTTCAAGCCTTGCCACCATATTACTGCTTCTCCTTTCAGCAGTAGTGGGATACGGGCATCAGCCTCCGTAATATTTTCTATTCGTTTGTAAATAGAAACAGCTGCCAGGAACGCTTCTAGGGCTTCAGAGCTCTTGGTTCGGTCATATTGGTCAATACAGGTCCTGAGGAGTCGGACAGGTTGACGGACATCGGTGTTGGTGAGGTCTTCGCAGTTGTCGTCGTTATTCTGCCTGAGCGCGTGACGTACTTCTGCTGATCCTGTTCGGGCCCACCGTTGGTCGCCAAATTGTAGGAAGGTGTTTTCGATGACGTCACCGTTTCCGGCACAATGAGAAGTCCCGATGTCCAAGACAAGGATTTATTCCAAGACGTGCGTTACAGTATATAATAATATAGGACAGGTCCCGACCACCTTTTCCCAGTAAGGACGAAGGCGGGGAACGGAAGTCCTCTAAACCAAAAATGACAATCTGTCTTAGCTTTTACAGTCTTAGTAGCAGGGTCCCGTGTAGCTATTCCAATTAGGACGTAACTCACGAATGCAATGCTAGGTCAGTCTTCACAAACGTCAATGTTCTACGGGTGGTCGTTAACTCGTGGAGAATCTTAACACCGCGATTCAGAAACGTGACGTAAATGCACAGCGCCATCTAGTATCGAGTGGCGGAACTTAATAGTTTATCCTTTGCATGAAGGGTGGTATTAGTGTACTATAAGTAGGTTAGTTACACCTTTTAAATTAATATTATTTACTAGTTCACTAATTGATTACATTTAAAAAAAAAACATCTTTTCATTTCATTATATTAAAAAATTGGTTTCGTGTGAGCGAGAGTGGTGGAAAATACGACAGCCCTCATAAGTCGGTGTCTTTGGATCTGTATTTTAGTTTTTTGCCACCGACTTCCGAAATTAAAGTTATTTTTCACTTTGTACTGTTTCTTTTGGAAGTCAGTTTTTTATTTTTCACTTTATAGCTTACCCCACACCAATTCGTATACCACTACTTGTTATGTAAACAACAGTGACAAGAACTATTAGAACATCATCAAGATACATACTAACTCAAAAACCACCAAAGCAAAGTAAATACAATTTATATGGGACCACGTCTGAAGTATGACCTACCAAACAAAAAAAGAATCATCAAAATCAATTTATAATTGGCGGAGTAATCGCGTAACAAACATACAGTTGAATTGAGAACCTCTCCTTTTTTGAAGTCGGTTAAAAAAGAAAGAAATTAATCAATTACTTAACTGAGTTAAAGCTAAACCTAAACCTATGATTTGGGTTTTATGTAAAAGTCAAACTTAATAAAAAAAATATTGTAATAAAAGACCTCTAATGTTCCTTAATTTAAAAAAAAAAATAAAGTTCTTAATTCAACTGAGTAACACCAATTAAATAATTAAGGATCCCTCAACGGGTATAGCCTCCTCCAGTAATTTTCAGCTTTTAATCAAACTTACCACGGGCATATTTTAAGGGTAATTCCGACAAGTTTTCAGGATTGCGCCGACTTAAAACTTCGCGAATACTGCGATGTTTTATGACTTCCTTTTAAGAATAATAAATAAAAATAATGCCCGTTAATTTTACAGGCAGTAAGAACGTGCAACAAAACAAGCAATTAGCCTTAATAATCCTAACTTTGCAAAATAGGTTAATTTGAGTGCTTACCTCGGTAAAAAGCTAAGTAAAAAAATAGGGTTAATCTTTTAATCATTTAAATATAGGTAAGACGGGGTTGTAATTATTTTGCAAATGTCCAAATTCGAGCTACTACAATGTACGGTCAGCAACAGAAGTCGGTTAACACTGCTACATTTTGACATCATCTAAATTAACACAAAATGATACGATAACCTGCATTTTAGCGCTGATGGTGGCGCGTGTGTTGGATCATTTAACGAATCCATACGTCAGGTTCGTCAACGGGCGCTGTTGGTGGAGGCTGGTCATACCTTAGCTGCCACGGCTTATTTTAATTTTAATTTTGAATTGTTTTTATTTTTTATTTTTTTAATACGGACGCTTTTAACGTTCATCGTTCTCACATGTATAATTTCAACATGAATGATGTAACCAATATTTTGTAACCATATTTTGATTTAAAAGAGTGTCCGTGGAGTTTCTTGCCCGTTCTTCTCCATAGATCTACGTTTTGGAATGGGCAACTAGCTTCAACTTTCTGACTTACCTACTGACCGACTCTTTGACAATTCAAAAGTGCCTGTAATTGGTTTAATTGAAATAAATGCTTTGAGTTTGAGTTTAGCATTTCATTTAATATTAGGTCTTTACCTATGAAATTGCCGTTCTGCAGCACTGGCCATTTCAAATCAAAATAATTTTTGTTTGGCTAAGAATTCTAATTTCAAATTAATTTTATTTTAAAAACATGGATTTTTTTTTCCAAAAGTAGTCATTTGTTTATTGATTAGTGTTACATTTTCATCGCATTTCAATCTTTTTCGTCATCATGAATACGTTAAAAATTCGAGTAATTATGGAATATTAGTACCGTCGTGGCAGCAACGCGGCACAAGCGGCACGCAACATCAACGACGTTTACGGAGCTAACACTACAAACCAACGTACCACCTGTTATTGGTTTGCTCGCTTCCGTTCTGGAAATTTCGACCTGAAAAATGAACCTCGCGGTCGTCCGAAGACTTTAGTCGACAATTACGAATTAAAGGCGATTGTGGAAGCTGATGATACACAATCTACGGCTGAATTAGCAGCAGCTTTCGACGTTAGCGTCAAAACAATATTGGTCCATTTGCGTCAAATTGGCAAGGTAAAAAAGCTTGACAAATGGGTGTTAAATTAATTACTTCGATTAATACAAATAAAAAATACATGAAAAAAATTCGTTTAAATTTTTTCATACAAAACGGCAATTTCATAGCTAAAGACCTATTAGATAAGAGGTAATTTTCTTTAAAATTTACATCTGTTCCAATCATAACAAAGTATTTTTCTCAATATTTAAGGTTTAGAAAACACAAGTGTTAATCGACTTTTGTTGCTGACTGTACTAGCGTAGGATGAAATTCATTAGAAGCTGCAAAAAAGGGTCTTGCAAATCAATCATAATTTGAATGATTTTGAAGCTAATGCATTACCTCCTAAGTTTGAAAAATTTGTCTGCTCAGCAACGTAAATAACGCAATGAATGTTGTTGAACTGTCAAAATGAAAACCATTCCTACTGTAAGTGTGTTACGCAATTACCCCGCTGTCTTATCTTTGTATTATTTTACCTCACTAGTAGATTCCAAAAGTGGATGGAGGGGCTCGAGGCTAAGTAATAACAGCTGCAAAGGTCGATCTTCAAGGTTAAGCAACGCTCGCCGAGGTCGCACCATCCATAACATACCGAGATTCCTCCTTGCCTATGGAAGCACGATAAGCCGTTGGTCACGGCTGTCATTCGTAGATCTTTGACAGTCGTTACGGATAATCAGAAGCCTAAAAGTCTGACAACCAGTCTTGCCGAGGGATATCGTGTTGCCCAGTAAGTAGGTTGTGGAGGTCAGATAGGCAGTTGCTCAAAAGGACTAAAGGTAGCAGCAGATCACCGTGTCATTTTAGTCAGTAAAAGTCTGACAGACCCCTCCACCCACCCCAGGGTGGAGCACATCCATGAGGATTTCCACACGATAAAAAAAAAGATAGGCAGTCGCTCCATGTAAAATACTGGTATTCAGCTACATCCGGATAGACTGGAAACCGACCCCAACATAGTTGGGGAAAGTTAGGCAGATTGATGACTAGTAGATTCCAAAAGTCATCTGAGTTTTGTTTTCAAGCTAAGATAAAATAAAATATTCAGCTCAACTGCTAAAGACTGAAAACCCGACTTCAATATTCTTAAGAAAAAAACCGGTCAAGAGCGAGTCAGATTCGCGCACCGAGGGTTCCGTTCCGATTTCTGAAAAAGTGTGGTATTTAGAGACATCGTTTTATTTTTGCTGTAATCTTTACATAAACTTCTATCACTTAAAATATTTTCAGATTTTCTCTTTGAAAACTTCGGATATAAGGGGGGAACGGTATTTTTTTACATTTTTCAACAAAAGTCGAAAACTATGCGGCCTAAAAAAATAAATAAAAAATATCTGAGAATGTGCAAACAGCGCTTTTTCATATGATACCCCACATGCCCTAGTCACTTTGAATTTTTAAGACCCCCTTTCACTCCCTGTTGCAAAAAAAAATATAAATATATATTTATTTATTTCATGTTTGCAAAATAGTTGGGCAAACGTCATCTAAAACTGTTCCAAATTATAAGTTGATAGCATTAGTAGTTCTTGAGATATCCAGCTGTGACAGACAGACAGACAGACGGAGTCGCACCATAAGGGTTCCTTTTTACCATTTTGGTACGGAACCCTAAAAAGTCGTGAACCAACAGAGGTTTAACCCGCTGACTGCTAACGCCAATCATTCATACCTCAGACACCAAGCCTTTTTTCCCACACACACGATTCGCCAGGGATATGAATGATAATATATGTTAAAGTCGTAACCGGCTGTCAAAGGGACACCTTGGCTGACCTGGGAATCGAACCCAGGGTCAGCAGCTTGCGACCTCTAGACGAACAAGGCAGTCAATTTATAGATATTTTATTAGGCAATAATTATTATAGATTGATTTTTAATATTATTGCAATAATTATAGATTGATTTTTAATATTAGAGCAATAATTATAGATTGATTTTTAATATTAGAGCAATAATTATAGATTGATTTTTAATATTAGAGCAATAATATATAGATTGATTTTTAATATTTCCAGATGTCCTAATATGGGTTGGTCATGCGTCGTGGCACGCGCTGTGGCCATCTTCCTCATGCTCAGTCGAGCATCAGCTCTCACATCAGACATGTAAGCTAAAACACCTTTACTTTACCTTATACAACTTATTTTTACACCTGTTCCTGAAAGTTAATCCGTTTTATTATAAAACAAGGTCTAAACCATGGAACCATTCAAATTTCGAACTTCATCTGACTCTAGTAAAGTTCAGAATACAAAACTGACTACCCTTAGTACCTGAAGGCCAATTCTCGTACTTAAAAAACGTTCAAATTCAAGTCGCAGTGTCATCTCAGTGACAATCAATGTCAAAAATGTAGGGAAATTAGAGGCTTTTTTGACAAATTGCGACTGAGATTAGAATGCGAACGTTCTTAAAATTACGAGAATGGCCCCTCTGACCTAAGTTGTCAGTTTTGATTGAAGAACTGTTTTTCAATGACAGTTATATTTTATCTTAGCATTTTATTACAAAAACTGGCACGATCAATGGTTTCATTAAATTATGTCAAAAAAAAACCTTGTTTTGTATGAAGACCGTACCTATAGGTACATCCACTGCAGGTCAAACAATAACCAACCATGTAAATGGACATGACATTTGACAACGAATAGAATTGCTATAAGGTGAGCGTCCACTGGTCCGCGCCGGACGCAACGCATGCACGGCATGCAACGTATTTCGGTTTGCTTTGTATGAATTCATATAGCCCTGCGTCCAGGGGATCTACTACTTACGCACGAAGTCCGTAGTTTTGGCCTTCGTTACGGGCGTTTCCTAATCGTATCACCTACGGACGTATGATTGGTTCGGGTCCCGAACGAAGTATGAATGACAACACGATTTGACAGCTGTCTCTATTACTCCCGATGTGTTTTTGCTGCCCGTCCGAAAAAATAACTTTTATACGCTTGTTTTGATGGATCGTTATGTCAGACGGACGGATGGATGGACGGACGGACTTAGGGAGTAGACCCCCAGTACCGGCACTGCCCGCATTTTCATTTCTTCATACAAACAAACCAAAATCCGTTGCGTGCCGTGCGTGCATTACGGCCGGCGCGGACCAGTGGACGCTCAGCTTTAGGAAACCATTCTTGATTTCATTCAACGTCTTACAACCAGTAGCAGTTAGGAGATATAATTCACTATTTGAACTTTGTATTGTTAATCTCTAAACAGTAGATTCTTTGTCAGATTTATTCAATGGTTTTTAAACCGGCAAAGCAGCGTTCTGTGGATTTATAGTAACGATAGATTTAGATGGTAATGAGTAGAGCATGGAAGGACACAAGGCGAGCGCAGGCGGCGAAGCGTATTTAACACGCCAGCAGGCCCACGCCAGCCAAGCGTGATGTTCCTCGCTCCATTAATACACCCTGCGGCACTATGCAAAACAAATTGTCTGTGGCGAGGGTTATACCTACCCCCAGTATGTTTATTATCCCGTCTACATTATCACTTTCCCTGGAATTGTGTAAACATAACTTGCTTCAGTTGCTTAGCCTCTACGTTGTGCTGATGTGATTATTTTGATTGCATACAGTCCTCTTGTATAACTTTGGACTAACTTTCAAATCAGTTTAGCACGAGTGAACAGCTCCATGCATCTCACAAAGCTTTTGTTTCCGCACAGTTACTTGTATATACCAAAAGTTAGCTTTGACGTGTGTTTCGATATGATTCAATTCTGGTTCAATGTTACCGAACTTCTCAAAGTAGTCAGTAAACACTGTTGTTCGATAATTTCTTTAATTTGTAGTTAGTTTATGGTTGTTTTGAAATAATGACTCAATTCACTTGTTTCCAATAGTAACACACTATTAAAAGTACCTACGATATTTATTATTAGAACGTGTCATTGCTCTGTTTATTAGCTTATTGAACGGCTTTTGTAGCAGCAAGGTAATAAGTGTTAATCTAAAATCAATACTAAGCGTACTGTTGTGCGTTTCCACACGCTTAATTTGCAATGATATATATTATGTTACGACGGCATAAATCTTCTCTGTACTCGCTTCCAGGCCATTATTTTGATTATTTAAAAGGTTCTTTAGACATGCAAAATTGCTTCACAGTAATTATATAAAAGTCTATTCACTATTCTCCAGATTTGCAGCGGGAAAGTCGGACAAAGAGATACTGGACAACCTTCTGAAAAACTCCCGCTATGACAAAAGACTGCTGCCACCAGTAGATGGTAAATGTCATCATTTTTAACTGTTATATCAAATATGACGAAGTTTTCAAATTATATCATAACATTTCATAGCATCATTGACTTGATATAATTTGAAGACTTGATGTTGTTGCGTATGAATAAAAGGGTCAAGTAGGTCATTGAAAATTGGTGTAAATTGCAGATCCAGAATTCTGTTGTGGTCTAACTTCGCCCAACGACTCTCTGGCACAAAATAATGTGGGGCTCCCGTCTCTGCGGCCACGCTCGCACAATCGTGGTGCGTTGTGTTCATGTTTATGAAAAGAGAAATCCTTCCACATGTATCTGGATCGTAGCAACTATAACCTTGTAATTAATTCCTTGCACGCAACTTCAATCTTTCTCTTACCTCACGCATCTGTAGATACCTGATCCTATGCTTTAGAATAATTTTATAAGTACCTATGTATATTATGAGTCACATATTATTTCTACCAGTATGGATGCACCTGATAACATTGATGTATTAGATTAGAACACACCCACTTTTATTATTGAATTTATTTCAACTGATTATTTCATAGTCGTCGGTAAGCTACATTAGTCATTACTTTCTATCTCATTAATAACAACACTGCGTTTAATGGTTCAGTCACTCAACATTGAATAACGAGTTTTCTTTTTACGCCATGCTTTTTGCCTAAAATGATTTTCTCTTTTCACAAACATCAAACACAAATGAATTCTTATCTGTCGTAAATTCATACTTCTTTTCCAATAGAAATCGGATCTGCCAACTTCTTATTTACAATTTTCGTTATTATTGCAACATGTGTAGCCTACGGTTAATTTTCGCAATTTAATTTTGTTATACTTATCTTCCAATCATTATTTCTACTACATTTTAACTTGTTTCGTTCACAAGATAATTCATAATCGAAATCTTAATACTAAGAAAGGTTATTAATTCTGTTAAGCGAAATAAAAAGAAAACTGCTAGATAAGTCAAGGTAGCCCTACTGAACTCCAGCACAATTGTTAGCAAGCATGTACTTTAAATGTATGTCGTTGTTGTGTCTTGTATCAATTAAGCTATAATCAAGTTGTGAATGTCATCAATTATGTTGTTTTCAGGTGTCCTCACCGTAAATGTAAGCGTACTACTTCTTAGCTTAGCCTCTCCGGACGAATCTAGTCTTGTAAGTATTTAGAAAACGAGCAACTTCCCTTCCTGTCTATCTTCCTTATCTAGTTTCAATTTCTGTCTAACTTGACCACTTCCAGAAATACGAAGTGGAGTTCTTACTTCAGCAGCAGTGGTACGACCCTCGCCTGCGCTATTCCAACCAGTCTCATTACGACTTCCTAAACGCCATCCACCATCACGAAGACATCTGGTTGCCGGATACGTACTTCATCATGCACGGTGACTTTAAGGTCCGTATCGAACTGTACCTAGATAAATTACATTTAAATTGTTATCTGAAGATACAGATTACAAAATTAATTTTCATCTAATTTTATACAAAATTATTTCCACCATGCTTTCTTCTGAAGGAGTTTTCCCAGCACTCATGGGTATTTATAACTACATACAATGCTTCATGAATCTAAAAGGACCATTATTTGTACATACAGAATTTTTATAGCTGACACTTCATGCTCGCCTCGATTTCTTTCTGGTTTTTAAAATGCAATCTAGAAGTTTGGAGTTGATTTTCGTAGATTTCATCGTAATATTTGGTCCGGTGGTTTTGGTGATAAGTAATATTTGTGAACACCATGTAGGAGTATTTAGGATAGGAGCGTAATTTTATAGTGCAAATGCTTTATTTTGATTACTTCTTACACCAGATGATATTCTTAACTGTGCTTATTTTTCAGGACCCGATAATACCAATGCATTTCGCTTTGCGTATCTATCGCAATGGTACTATTAACTATTTGATGCGGCGGCATCTCATCCTGTCGTGTCAGGGACGGCTCAACATCTTTCCTTTTGATGACCCATTGTGTTCATTTGCCTTAGAAAGTAGTAAGTTAATTGGTCCTATTATGCATCTATCCCTACAAAACACGCACTGTGCTGTTCAATTGATTGAGTAGTAAGCATATGTTTTTATTTTCACTTCCCAAATTCCTATGGATTCCACGAGTTTAAAGTTCTCAATGTTATAACACATTTTGTATTTGCCAGTATCGTACGAGCAGTCAGCGATCACTTACGTGTGGAAGAACGATGAGGACACGCTGCGCAAGTCACCGTCGCTTACGACGCTCAATGCGTACCTCATCCAGAACCAAACCATTCCCTGCCCTATCAAAGCCAGTTGGAGAGGTAAAATATAAGATTGTTCATACATACATATTACATACATACAACATACCAACATCGCTTCTAAAACGTTATATTAAAGAAAGATATCCTCTAAATCATATATTTTTTTCGCCCTATACGGTAGTTTAGTAACCAAAATTAGATAATTATTTTGTTAAAGCACATCTTATATTTTGCACAAGAGATGGTCAAAGGTTGCCTAAATATATTAAAATTCTGATTAACTCTTTTCAGCTTGGTCTTGATTTATGTAAAAGGTTAATTTTCATAATTTATTTATTTTGTGTGTTATTAAAAATATATATAGTAGTCGCTTGATAGTGTACGTTATGCGATCACACGTTGTCGAATACATTAGGTGTAACTCTAGCTAATCAGCATGTTCATCTAGGTTGTCCGTCTGATCATACAGTGTGATCACTAGTCTTTATTATACAGTGTGACTATGTAGTGTACAGTCATTGATACAAATTTTGCTATTCCTAACATCTAAATGTATTCATTAGTTTGTTGAGAATGTAGAGTGTAAGAGTTTGTTAACGTCTTTGCAAGCAGCTGAGGGTAATTCACTTTACGAGGAAGACGAAGAGATGACATGTAATCTTTGCCAGAGACGCTTTGAGGAGCAAGGTACATAAGTTGCACCGGACGAGGCACCGTTCTGTCCGGTGTCGTCGTATTTCAAATAATATTTTTGCTTATGTGTGAGTAAATGCGTAATTGTGTTATAATAATAAAGTGTTGTATAAAGTGTTGTATCCGCCGTGATGCTGGAAAGTCGAAGGTTTGCTCCTTACGATATATTTGTTATATTCACCAAGCATTCATGTTGTTTTAGTTAAGTGCTCATCACTTTTTCATTTTTCATGCATGCACAATAAATTCCATTCATGACTGTGAGAGCATGCGTTTGAAATAGTACGCTGTATCGTTTTTAATAAACGTCTTAATGCTACGATGTATGTTCATAAACATGATATGACACGACAACACAACACGCATTACTCATACATACAGAACAGTAGTTAGTATATTTAGATGATGTTTTGGCTGTTCATATGTACTTTAATTTCAACAAGGCCTCTGAATTGAGTTACTTGGAATTTTGTATCCTGGTTATTTTTATTTTGAAATTAAACGACAAACACTTCGCGTGATACGATGCTCCAATTGTACCTAATGATATTTACTCCACAGGTAACTACAGCTGTCTAAAGGTTGACTTAATATTTACTAGAGACCGAGCGTTCTACTTTACAACAGTATTTATCCCTGGAATAATTCTGGTGACCTCCTCATTCATCACGTTCTGGCTGGAATGGAACGCAGTACCAGCCCGTTCCATGATAGGTAAAAAGTGGCTGGTATCTGGAATGCTCTCGGTCTTGCGTACTGCATACATTTTACTCTTCGTAGATGTTGGCTGCGGCTGTTGATATAACACGCTATCTGTTGCAGGTTTCGCTTATCATAATTATGTAAATTAGTCGTATAGACAAAGCCGACGAAACATTCTCACCTGCCAATTTTATTTTTGTTTATTTTTAGATTATGCTTGACCTTTTTAGGTAATTACAGCTGCCTCAGAGTGGATCTTATCTTCACGAGGGATAGATCATTTTACTTCACCACTGTATTCATTCCGGGGATAATTTTGGTGACTTCATCGTTTATTACTTTTTGGCTGGAATGGAATGCAGTGCCTGCTAGAGTAATGATAGGTTGGTTAACTGTTTTATTTGCTCAATTCTGAATAAATTTAATCTCACTATGGATATTTAGAATTTCATAAAAATGAGCCCATTGACGGTTAACAAATTGACAGACTATTATTGTGAGTACCGGGGTCCTTTAAAAATTTAATCATTTTACGCAATACAAGCCTTGCTTAGAAAGATTGGCTATTCGTCTAAGTACTTTGGTAATTGCATGATCTTACTACATTTCTCTGTAGAGCTTTACAATAATTTACATTCTCAATGTTCTAGTAACTGTATCATATACACGCTTTCTTTTTCAACTATTATTGTTAACTGTAGGTAATTGTTATCTTTTAAATGTTAAATATGTATAACTGTGATTAGATTCTTATGTTGCTTTGCTTTTTACGCAGGTGTAACAACAATGTTGAATTTTTTCACTACATCGAATGGATTCAGATCGACACTGCCGGTCGTGTCGAACCTGACTGCGATGAACGTGTGGGACGGCGTGTGCATGTGTTTTATCTATGCGTCGTTACTAGAGTTCGTGTGTGTCAACTACGTGGGGAGGAAACGACCCCTACACAATGTTGTCTATCGACCCGGAGAAAATCCAGTCACACAGGTGAATACTCTTTTTTATCTCTCTCAATTTCAGTGTCTAGAGTGTCATCAGTGTTTCTTTCTATTTATTTATTTATCCTCCCAAATGGAACGCAATTACACCAATGGAGTAATTGCTGTATTTTACGTTACCTACGTCAAACGTTACACTGATGACGATCTATTTAGAAGATTGAGATTTTACGAGTATTTTTATTTTCACGTTTGTTACATATATGTTACAAAGTTTAATTTCGTAAAGTGATTTATTTTTATCAATGTGATTTGCCTTGTTTTATTTGTACAAAATTCAAAATCTGTTTATTAGTGTCTATTGATAGGCTTCGTGGGTATAGTGAAAAACATAAAATTCCAATACAACATTTGTCCAAAGTTTCAGTACCTATACCTACATACAATGTCTAAAGCCCTGTACATACACTCACTACATGTTTACGCTACTAAACGTTACCTGTCCTTACTGTGGTCCTTGTAGCCAGCAATTGGTATTAGATTCTTAAAAAAGCACTTTGATAATTTATGGTGGTAATAAGAGTATTTTATTAGAAAACCCACATTCCATTCACGAAGGAATTTAAAAGTTTCGCTAGTTCGAGATAGCAAACAACATGTTGTATTGATCCCTGACATAAATTAGCTTACCAGAATAACAAATAAGTTCCGTCGTGAATATTTTAAATTTTTTCTATCTTTACTCTTTGCAATGTTTTCTTTCAATCTTACAACAAGACATGGCTTGATAAACGAGTACGTACTTTATTTCATACGTAAAATGGCAATGTCGTGTTGTTTGTTTTCCTTCTACAGCATGCTTCACATATTTAACGTCTTTGCATGTATTTGGCTCATATATTTACTAAATTTAACGGGTAAGCAAGAATTCATCACATGTATCATTTGCGATCGTCACTTCACCAAAATAAGACTATTTTGTGTGGCCATACGTCATAACTTACAGTTCGTGTCTCTTATTCATCATTCCTTGCTTTTCATTATAAAATCCATAATTCTGTGTTGAAATTATGTATCTAACATATATTAGAAAACATTGCAAAGATGCATATTGACTTGTATTTTGTGATTTATTTTACGTTCATAAGGTTCATACTTTTACAAAGTGGGTACCGTATCTATTTCAAAGTGCATACTATCCATTATAAATGTGGCCACTACAACCTAGTCTACGTTCACGATTGCACATCGTTAGACCATCTGTCACGAGTGAACAAACTGTGTGTGTGATGTGTTCGCAGCGACTGCCTGCAGTCCTGAGCAGAATTGGCATTATACTGGCCAGCCCCTTGGTAAGAACATTCGCCACATTCATTGGCACTATCCAGACATTGTTCACGTATTTCTCTTTTACCTCTGTTCTGGAAGGCTGATTAGCTGTAGAAACTAGCTTATCAATAATTGCTTATTAAACTAGGATGACGCAGGTAAGTTGCAAAAATCAGTCTTCTTAGAACATTCTTTAAACTTTTGACGCAAGATTATCTTCATGATAAAATTCTGAATGTTGTTTCCGTAAGTTGAAGTAAAAAGGAAATATGCAGATCTCTAGTCATCATCTTGAAACACAAAGCGGTTATCGAAAATGCATGCTGTAATTCTATTAACAAGCTTCAGTAGAATTGCCCTAATCCAACACTTTTCTTCTATTTTTTTGTAATTATTTCGTTTCTTTTTCTGTAATTATTTAACTTTATTTTCATTTCCTTGAGGTCCTGAAGGTGAAAGGTCCACTTTAGATGCATGCACACCTATCTTACTATAACCTTCCTCTCTACCTATACATACTACGACAATGTCAAATACTTCACGTTGTTCAAACTAGAAATTTACGCCCTTCTTTATCAGGGTATTCTAACTTTATTTACTCAGATTCAAAAACTTAAAACGTATTTTTGGAAATCAATAGAACGCTTATAGTTACTTCTTTTACATTGACCACTTTGCTTGTATATACCTTGAGACTAGGTTGATTGCAGCTTCAGCGGTACTTTTGTACGTTTACTAAGTCATGCTTCGGCTAAACACTGGTTAAACATTTACGTAGGAGGCGTTGGCTTTACTCCAAAGGGCTCGACAAGAGACGCCCCAAGCGGAGAGTAGCGGCGCTGTAAGTGACGTCATTGAGAATGACACTAGTTAGCCCCACTTCACCAGCATCATCACCTCTGAGACTGATATCATGAAAACTAACGCATTCTTTTATTTAACGCTGCTTCGGAACACTACAGCCTGTGAGTATACTGTCATATCAGCTATATCCCTTCAAATATTACTGATTACTTTAATATGTAGCCTTAACACGTAGAGCTGTATTTAGTTTTGTGAGTCCTCATTTACTAACCAAACAGTGTGACTTTCTTTCGAAACTATAATTGTAACCAAGAAATATTTGTATGTAGGTAGTTTACTAATATTATGTAAGTTTCAGTAAGTACTTACCTTCTTGTACTCGTATATTGATAAAATTAAACAAAAAGTAATGTCTGAACTGTGATACAAGTGGATCTGGTATTTAAACCGCGCGTGATCAGCACGTATAGTTTATTATAATAAAAAGCTTGTAGTTTTAAGAAGTCATCAAATTTTTGTTCATAATTTTTCCTTTCAATGGGAACTTCATAATGCTAAAACACTAGTAACTTCTGGCAAACCTAATTATAATTTTTGGGTGTTGTTAAGAACTTCAATCCCAGTCCCAGTGCGGGTTGATGGGAATCCACCCCCCATGGTGTATTTAAGGGCATTATGGCCCATTAACGGAGAGAAAACCTGAGTCCAGGCAGTGGGATCATTATAGGCTGTCATGTGTTCTGCAAGTCTTTATCTAATATACCAGTGGTCATATTTGAGCAAGTAAAATAAAAGAAATCAACCAACTGGTGTTGCAGGGAGATAAAAAGCGCGAGTCGACAGGCGGCGCCGACCTCGTGTCTTGCACCGCGTGCACTGGTCCGGGGGCCTGTACACACACCGCCAACAATGGCGGAGTCTCGGAGGTAACTGTCCCTCCATCAGACGCTAACATAAACTTACCAATATTTTGCGTATGACCCTACATTCCCATTTATTTTAATACAACATTTCATTATAGTGAAAGCACTTCTTCAGTAATGGCTTCCGAGCAACAATTTGCAGCTTCCATGAGAATAGGGTTGAATACGCTACTTTTTATTTTCGCGCTGATGCGTAGATACATCACAGCGAATGCTACAAAACTTTAGTACTGTAACATTCATCTACCGTAGGGTTGGTGCGTAAATAACAGTGACACAGATTCACAGTTCCATTAGCCTGTTAAACACAGTAGCGGCTTTCGGTATCATCATTCATTTTGCATAATAATTTCTTTCAGCCATGTTTCGTCCAGGTTCGCAAAAAAGAACCGCCGCACCCGATCCGCGTGGCGAAGACCATCGACGTGATCGCGCGGATCACGTTCCCCACTGCCTACGCCGTGTTTCTCATCTTCTTCTTCATTCACTACAAGGCGTTCTCTTAATGCTGCCTTCACTTACCGCTGTCGCTGACCGCTTCGTGTGAACGGACATTTACTGTGTTTTTCTACTATTCTTTTACTGCGTCACAAATATGTATGAGATTAAGCTACTCACTCTATTATAATACATATTTGATGATTGTCAACGGCCGAGAATTGTGATTAAACCCGTTTATAGTGATCGTACTGTTAAGATAATTATACTTTAAGAGACTTGAAGCAGAAAGCTACCGTCGCAGCTTTCCATAATTTAACGTCAATAAATTGAAAGATGTGTGCGATTTTTCTACAGGTTTTGAAATAGTTTTCTACAAGTTCATAGACGGACGTTTATAATTATATCTACGCGTAAGATTTACTTTCTTGTGAATACACAAAAACTTATGATAGGATAAAGAGGGATCAACTTATGTAATTGTATGAAAATTCTTGTATCAACGTGGTTACATCGGATATTGTATGAATTTAGAGAGATCGTCAACTCTACATTATCGAACGGTGGAGTTTATAATACGGAGAGTTGCGTGCTGCCTCCGATGCGCAGGAGAAAGAAATCTATTTCAAACCTAAAGACAGAACTAGCGTTTTTTATTGCTTTTAAGTTATTACATATTACTAGTAAGATAGCAAAAGACATGATTACTTATTATATATTTATTATTAGATAATAATCACTATAGATAATAGTTTGTCCAACCAAACCAACACTTACATAATATGTTGTGATAATTATAATAATAATTACTTATTGCTTTGTGAAGGTGAGACGTAGGCAATATCGCTGTATCATTTGAACTAAAGTGATTAAGTTTCGAAGTAATATAATTCGGAGTAATGTAAAAAAAATAGCTGTAGATGCATAGATGAAGCTCAAGTCATTATTATCTTTAAATTCTAATATAAATATGTAATACCAATGAGTTCACGCTATTCCAGGGGTGTACTAGTGTGTGTATACCGATTGTGTTGATAATGTACCATGAACATGCCTTCCACATGTCAAAGAGTTATTTTTGCCTGATATAATATTAGTGGTTAATACAGAAATTGATCTTTTAGTACCCGTGGTCCTCTCGTAGTCCCTGGAAGAGACCACGGGGATTTTTACCCATGGTCCTCCGAGAAATACAATGCTGCCGAATTAAAATGATAGTCAATATTAGTTAATTATATGATACTATGTAAACATATATTTGTTGTGAATCATATTTTCGAGACTATCATTTTAATTCGGCAGCATTGTATTTCTCGGAGGGACCATGGGTAACAAAATTTCCTGTTGTTCCATCCAAGGACTATGCGGGAGGGATCACGGGTAATAAATAGAATTGATGAATATAATGCCGGCTGTAAATAATAATGAAATTAAATGACACCTATCAATACGTAAGGTATACTAACCTATTGAGATATTGTAATTAGATACTTGTGTATAAGTATCGTGATTATTGTGCTGTGAAACCGTACCGTCACCTTATTTGTTGCGTAAGTAGATAACTCACCACGTTAAGATATTTGTAACATTATTATAATATTGTCCTCTATCATCACACTAGATATTACGTAGTGACCACGAATGCTAGAAGCCGTTTGTATTTAGAAATAATTATATTGAAAAACGAAATTTTTGTCCAAAACCGCAACGCGCTTTAGTTCCCATAATGTCTGTAGGATGTGCGTTATCATTGATTACAATACCTACCTGTGCATGCTCGATAGAAAGCGCTACAAAATATTGTAAACTGACTTTTTTCACAAATTCAGCAACATATTATGGTTTTAAAAAAAACTGAAGTTTAATTGAACACCATTGAAATTATGCCTTTTGCTTGTTAAAAAGTGGACCAATGAGTCAACTGTTTTGAAACATAGATTTTATATCTAAATTATTATAAAACAATAAATTATAAGAAAAAGCGTTTTGGCTGTGCTTTGAAATCAAATTATATAATTGAAATGTAGGGATGCCTGATTGAATTAATTAATTATAATGTTATTATTTAACTTTCTTTTGAATCATTGTAACGGGTGGTCAAATGCTGAGTACCTGCGATTGAATAAAAAACAACGCTTTTGGCTGTGCGTAAAAATTATACCTATGCATCGATCAATTTCTATTGGAAAACGCGAGGTGTCCAAAAATTGTATAATAAATTATAGCTTGGATGCCTTATGTACCTATAAGTAAGTGTAATATTGTTAGACACTTCATTATTAAAGGCGTGTTAGGTAATACAACCAACTTATGAATACAGTCAACACGAAGTATTATAAGTAAAAACCTCAGCGGCAAACTTACATCATTTAATTTCAGTGTCATGGCTAACAAAGGTAATATTTTTATTATAGAATGTTTTGCTAATGATCTCTTTTTACCTGATATCTAATTATTACTGTTTTCCTATGTTAACAGTATTTTAAAGTTCAATAAAATATTTAATACAAATGAGACCATTCCCTTAATATTTGGATAGATACAAAGTGATACTATTTTAAATTCGCTACGTTTTTATAGGTACTATTTAAAATGTAAGATACAAGTTACATATCATTCGCTTTATAAGATTCAACCTTGTACCTATAATATTGTGCTATCCTGTAAAAAAAATATTATATAATATATTCTATGCTGCCTTTACATATATATACATGTATAAGTTATATATTTTATATGGGTAGGTATTATTTATTTATATTGTAAAGCACGACTTTGTTTTTGTAAATTACACGTCGAGAGAATGATATCATGCCAAACTTTTTAAATTGCTGATCATAATATATTTTGTACATTATTTAGTGCCAATTTTACCACTACAACTGAACGCGATCATCACATTTAAACTGCGTTCAAGAGCCGTCAGTGTCAATATTCTGCAATAATGATGAGACTGACAGCTAGCTATTGAACGCGGTTTAGATCATATAAGAGAGAATGGATTGAGCGTTCCGTACATATTCAGTAGGTAGTGTAGTGAATACCTACAGATCGAAAATTAAGGCAAACCGAATTTGCGGCTAGTAGTTGTCTCTTTAGTAGTAGGTACTACAGGTCAATCTGCCTAGCCTTTTCCCAACTATGTTGGGGTCGGCTTCCAGTCTAACCGGATGCAGCTGAATATAGTAGGTACTACAGGTATTGGCCGCAAATTCACTTTGTCTCTTTCTAAAGAGTGGTCACTTTTGTGAGGCTAACGCTCAGTCAAATTCTCTGTGTCTATGGTTTAGATGATTGTGCTGATCGCATTCCGTTTAATTGGTGAAATCCGCCCATATGGATATATCTGTAACACTCGGAACTGACTACTTACTGATATACTTATTTTAAGGCTCGCTTCCCTCCATTTGTCTCTATGCTTATGGTCACGCCCCTACACCTGGAAAATGTACCCTTTATATTTCCTACTTCGGTGCTTATTTCTGAAATATCTTGTTAATTTATATTACTTATTATTTGGGCCTAGTCCAAAATATAAAATGTTGATTTTATCTATTGAGTCTAAATTGTTCTTCTACTTACAATAAGCTGTTGACTTTGTTTCCCTGAAATATTTTAACAAAAGCTCTTGCTCTCATGAGTTGTTATTGTTATCGTAAAGAATTGTATAAAAAATGTTTATATTTCGTTTTAAAGTAAGTTTGCGTTAGGTACAAATTTAGAGACACCTGTTTGTTAAGTGGTTTACGAAATAAGTTTCAACACCCTACTGTTTAAATTAATAAAATATGATAATAAATATTTATGAACGTTTATTTTTCTAACATATATCACACTTTCTAGTCATTTTTGTCAATGAATATACCAAACTGAACCTAGTGAGGCTCGGTTGTGAAGCAATTAATAAAATGCTTCGCTGGATATGAGAGATTAGGCTTACATATAAGCCGCTTAATTATAAGTATAAAATAAGCAACTTTAATCATAATATAGGAACTTGTATGTACCTTGTATGCTGTACCATAAAAACAATAATATGAGTAGATACTTTGTTAATACCTGAAATTGTTATGGCGGTCGTGTGTTGCCTATATAATTTAGATTTACTTAGATGCATATAAAGCTCTACCTACGCAAGCTGAGGTAAATTTTGTGGATACCGACTACGGCCCAGGGACCCAATTCCGGGCTCGAGCTAGATATCACGACAATGGAGATCAATCTCTGTTTCAAATCTCCGCATCAATGTCCGGTTCAAATCTCGATACTATCAAAAAACCGTATCCTGGTAGACCATGGAGAAAGATTTACAACGGAGAAAATAATCTCGTCTAAAAGACGTTCCATTTTTATCGATTCACTTTGATTATAATCGATTAAGCTGCGTTTTTCTTTTTTTAGTATTAATAACGTATGTTTAATTTATTAAATCCAAGCAAACACACATAGACTTATAAAAAAAGATGGACTCCGCGCCACGAATATCGAAAGTGAAGCACCGTACCGATCTATGTGTGCATGATTTGAGTACCTGCAAAGACGCCGTCGCTCGTGTGACGTAATGGCGGCCGGTCGGCATACTATGATGTAAATGTGTGCGCGAGGCGTGTTTGTACAAACGGTCCGGCATACTTACTGTGCTTCACTTTCGATATGCGTGGCGCGGAGTCCATCTTTTTTATAAGTCTATGCAAACACATTATAAAAGATAATTTTAGTATATTGTATTTTAGTATTTTAGAGTGCTCTGTGATTTGTGTCCTTTTTCTGACGTAGGTAGGTTTTAATTTTCAAACTAAATAAAACTATTTTTAATCGCGATAAAGGTGTGGAATAAAATTAGTTGTCATGAACTAAAATTCACACCAACATAACACCTTGACTTCAAGTGCAAAAACCGTACTATATTTTTTTTTCTTTTGCTTATATCTCGAAAACGGTGTGTCCTATCGCAAAAATAATGAAAATTTGGCCCCCCTTTATGAAACCCATAAACCCCGAAGCCTCTACATGTAGGTACCAAAAAAAAAACGAATATAAACCTACGAATGTAAATTTTGACAGATGTTCCAACGGAGATTTCATATCTCCATACCTTATGACCAGCCGTGATATCTCGCTGGTTTGCGATCGAAAAATTTATGAATGGAGATCGTTAGAATAGCATTTTTTCGTTTTCGACGGAGATAAGCACTTTCTCGACTGATATTTCGACCATGGAGATAATTTCCATGCCACCGGAATTGGCCTCCAGGTTCTAATTTGAAATGCTAAGTGTCTAGTCAGTTTTTTTTTATTATTATTGTCGTAGGTAACTGGTTTTTTTTCGTTTTCAGCACATACTACCTAGGTAGGTACCTAAGTACCTACGTCCTATATCTTTCAGCAAGCATATTTATGCTGCAGCTATGTATTTACTAGGTAATTTATAGACATAAGATACTTAGCAATTAAAAGTTAAAAATTTCTTTCAGTTGCCTCTCGCGGGGTGCTGTTAACCGGTCTGGCACAAGATTTACCTCAGTTTGAACTATGAATAGTAATAAACACGAAACTAGAACCAACAATAATTTATTTACTTAACTGTGCATCAGAAAATATTTGCCATTATTTTATAGTTCATCCTGAATCTTGAATAAAAATTGTGTACGCGATTGCTACAGTAGAGTTTTATTTCAAATGCAGTACCTAGGTATTTTTTCTTCAGCTTTTACTGATTATTAAAAACATCACAATTAATATAATAAATTATAATTAGGTAATTAACCTCCATAATCAAAACGTACAAATTGTTAAATTAAGAGATTTTGAAACCATTAGATAAAAGCACACTTTTCTTGCAACTTATTTCATTAGAAAGTGATCAAAATAATAATTTGCAAATTATAGAATAAGCAACCTTTATGAAAAACCATAGCACCATGCGTTGCTGGTTTTTGCATCTTATAAATATTATATATAATTGTAGATACATTGTATAGCCTATTTTTAATTACCTAGAATAGAGTTAAGAATTGATTGTCAACATTTTGATGCATGAAAAGACATTAGTGAGATACCTAACAAATAACAATGAAACTTCTGTATTAAAAAGTGATAGTTTGTCATTGTTCTATTATTAATAAATTGTAAACATAATTACTAACTTGGGTGTCATTATTTTCACGTGATGCGACACAAAATTTGGCAAAAGTAGCTTTTGAAAAAAACGACTGACGATACTTAGTTGTTGAATATTGTTTTTTATTGTTATATAATAGCATCCACGTGTTCTAATATGGCAATGACTACGTCAAATTGTCGTCCTAGGTACATGAAAGCCATAAAAAAATATATTAATCTGAACATTTCTCAAATTACTGTAGCTAATTGATTATGCACAATTTTCGCGCATTTTGGCTGCAGCGTGTTTATATAAGTAGGTACCTAGGTACCTTAACTACTAAGCAGAGTGTTCTTTATACCACCACAAATTCGAGTGAGTGCAGAAAAATACACGTTAGCAAAATATTTGTCGAGCGCTAGATAGACGTAGCCTTCCCATTTACCAACGTATTGTTTCCATTTACCAACGTAATATTTCCATCTATCAAACTTATTTTTAAAATGGACATACGTTTTTATTTTCCATATTGTGCATTCTGATTGTTTAAAATTACGTATGACGATAAGTAGGTAGGTATATGAAAGTCTAAAGTTCATAAGCCAAGCTCGTCTCCATCCACTGCACTGTAACGTACAAGCTTAGGTAGTGTTGCAAGTAAACTGTGTAGACATTTGTTTTTTAATTTGTGAATGGCATCTCGCAGGCCAACGTAGGAGGTTGTCGGCTGCTTAACCGGACTTTCCTGTGGGTGCCTCAGTAAATTAAGGCCAGGGCATAAAACTTAAAAACTAAGCGACCACTCGCATAGGGACCCCGGACCTCGGCTTAGGGCGTCGCTGGGGGAGGACAGCAAGGGACAAGCTGGATCGGATTGATGTGTAGGTACTTACACAGATAACAAGTATGTATGAAGTAGAACAATAACCTGCCTTGTCAAAGAGAGCATAGAAAATCCAAATTTTAAATCTTCTTCGCCCGTCCTGCTGAATATAGGTAGACCTACCCTACCCCTATCTAAATAAGAAAGGCAATCAAGTAGGTACATAAGATTTTGGTTATTTATAATCTAGATAGATTTATTCATATTTATGACTACTTACTTAGGTATGTGTAAATACTGAAATTTCAGTCAGAGAGATCTAAACCTTTCGGAATTACTGGCTACTAGATTATCCCACATGCCTAAATGTTCTCTTATTTTGTTGGCTCTACGAACTTCTATCAACTTTTAGCTAGGATCTGAAAAATGTGCATCCCGGGACCAACATAATTCCGATTTTGTTTGAAACTTCTCTCAAAATCTCTTAGATTAAAAACCACGTTTTAAAAAAGCAAGAGGTATTATATATACTTAGTCAGATTGACTTTATAAAAATCTCTTGCAAAATCTCTACATAATTAATTATGATAACTGCATAATTTTTTTAAGTTAGAGACGACAAACAAAGATACAGAACTAAATATAATATTGCCTAAGATCGGGATAAAGGTCCTGATGAAAACAGTGGATCATCGGTATAGCAAATTCTGTTGGTAACAATGATTTTGCACATCTATCTTTCTTCCCACGAAAAGCTCAGCTACTCTATAATACCTAATGCTAATCGAAGTTGCTAATTATTACCTACTTACTTGCGTAGAACCTTATAGAACAAGAGTCCAAGAGAGTACCTTTAGGTACCTAATTTACGCCAAATATGAGTGCAATAAAAGTCATTAACCCCTGCACTTGTACTAAAAACATGTCACGTGCACGCACGCGTCAAGGACGCCTCTTACCGCGATACGTTTGTTTTGATCGTTTTGAAATATTAGAATACATTGGTAGAAGCAGTAGCAGTCGTCAACTACTTTTATTGCACGGTTATCTGGTGGAAGGTATATCTGTGTTCTCAAGCTTATTATAAACGTTCAATGTTAGATTGGTGAGAAAAGTAATGGCCTGAAAACCCGATTGGGTTTTCGTTCGGGCCACCACTTTTAAAAGCCCATGCTAGATTTGGCATGGGACCTTTTTAAAACATGAATTTGATTAAGAACCTAACAATAAACATTCAAATTCACAAGATTTTCCCATAAATCAGTAGCTGGTTTTTGCAAGTTCACCAGTTTAATTAAGTAAGTATATCTAATGATCCATCCAATTCCAAATATATAGTTATCCATTCAACATAATTATATTGGAAATGATACGCGACTTGCTTGTCACCAGCAATTGTTTAGAAGCAGCGTTACATAAGTTTTCCCTTTGCTTCGAATAGTTGGTATTTTGTATCAAGCAAATAATTAGATAATAAATTAGTTTAGTACCTATTCAATTAATATTTTCATATTAAAATCCGTTATGATGCAGTTCTTACGCATTTATTAAGAACAAAAATAAAACACGTAGTTTTGAGAAAGTGTAACTAATGATGAAGCATGATTAATAATAAAATTATTATTGTAAAAATGTCTTAGCTATCCAAGTCTTTAATGAAATTATGCATTAAGTATGCAAATAAATTTGAATAAGGGAAGGAGCTAAATAATATTTTTAGATAGGTTTGTAGTTACGTTTAGAATAGATTTGTACCTGCCACACATGCCTCACTATTGTTTGTACCTACCTATAGGAACCAACTTATTGCTGTTTCGGTCAATTTTCTTTAAAATAATTAAGTGCGGCTTTCCATTGAAACTGAACACGATTAGCACATCTAAACCGCGTTCAAGAGCTGTTAGTATCTGTCATTGCTGTGAAATATTAATACTGACAGCACTTGAACGCAGTCTGGATCTAAAGATCTGGATCTAAAGATCCAGACTGCGTTCAGTTTCATTCCTAACCACCTAAGTCCACAGTGTCACAGTTTTGTTATTAGATATAATTGCAGTCAATATAAACACCGTTTGCTTTTGTAAATAATAAGATGTCAGCGAGCTGACCGCCCGTTCGTGTTGTATTATGGCATTGTAAATAATTTTAATGTAAAATTTATGAATTACAATTTTCATCAAATAAAACACAAATTCTACTTACAAGTTTTATTTATTTAGTTAGTCTATTTCAGTTAGTTTTATCTATTTCAGTAGCACAGTTAGGTACCTACTTGTGCCACTGAAATAGAAAGGTATTTTTATGAATTATACAGGGTTACAGGTTAAGTCGACCTAAACCCTTTAAGAGGTGGTAGTTTCCATCATTCCTGACTGATTTGACTATGGAACCCCATACCCCAAACTTAACCGTTCTCAAGTTATGGGACTTTGAAGTTTTTTTTATAAAAATCCAGATTTTTTGTCTTTTGTCCCCTTTTTTTGTGTTTTGTACCTCTAATGTTTTTGTTTTTGTATTTTTTGTGTAGCAGATTAGTTGCTTCATTATTTTAAATACAAAAACTGCAAGTAACTGTACCAAATGAGTCGTATTAGACGACTAATTGTTAAAAAAAGAAATAAATTTGTGGAAAGTTTTTTATTCTTTGTAAGATATTTTTAAAAAAGTCTATGACAGTTATGCTGCAGATGTGCTTTAAAATATCTACGGTTCTTCAGCTTTCCGATAGGAAAGAGATTTGAGAAAATCTGGATTTTTATAAAAAAAACTTCAAAGTCCCATAACTTGAGAACGGTTAAGTTTGGGGTATGGGGTTTCACAGTCAAATCAGTCAGGAATGATGGAAACTACCACCTCTTAAAGGATTTAGGTCGACTTAACCTGTAACCCTGTATAAGTACTTACATACATATTTATTTATTTTTTCAATCTTTAAGAGCGTAGACGGGCTGCATTTTTCCATACAAATGTATTCCCCTATTCTCTTCCTGGATAATGCCTCTAGAGTAATCGTTTTTATTTATAAAAATCCAGGTCTATTGAAGGCATGCCCCTGTCATTTTTTTTTGTCAAAAAATTTATTACAAAAATAAATATGACTTACCAAAAACCTAAAAAAATACCCCGTTTTTACCTACGTAATCAGACGACTACCAAAGAAAATTAAAAAGTTTTTAAAATAAAAACAAGTAATAGGGGCATAGATCTATTCTTCCTTTAAATTTTGATACCAAATATAATTTAATTGGCTTAGGTTTCGAGGAGAAAACAGGAGAATACGAAACGTCGATCGGTCAAGGTTTTTTATAGGTAAATCGTTCTGAGCTGCAGTTGTCTCTATCGCACTCTACGGGGGGAGACGAGAGGTGAAGGAGGGTTAGACTAATACGTACACAATTAGGGAAGTGACTAGTGTCGAAGTTTATATCGAAATCATTTTTCAATTCCCGCGCAGCCCGTCTACGCTCTTAAAGAGGTGCTGTACTTTATCTACAATGCTGGGAGAAAGTTGGTCCGAATCTATCTTCTCCTTCTTCTTCTATCTTCTTCTATCAATATGCCTAGCCTAACTATGTTGGGGTCGGCTTCCAGTCTAACCAGATGCAGCTGACTACCAGTACCTATTTTAAATGGAGCGACTGCCAATCTGACCTCCACAACCCAGTAACTACGTAATATACGATACCCCTTGGTAAGACTGGTTGTCAGACTTTCGGGCTTCTGATGACCCGTAACGACTGTCAAAGATCTTCTTCTATACATACTTTTAATAATTCTGTAGGCGAAGCGGTTCTGTATCATTAAAAATTTTAAAAAAAACAGTTGGGGTTTTATAGAATAACCAACAGATTTTGGAATTTTTGTCTAGGCTGTGTGGATATGAGAGATTAAGTTGTTGAAGTATCACGTAAAAACAACGAATTAAGAATGATACGAAATTAATATGGTTAAATTTTATACTCAAATATTATGTGTAACTCTGAGATTTATTTAGTTTTTGTTTCGTCGCAATCGCTTCAAATATGAAAAGATATATGTAGTTTAATTCAATGTGTTCAAGAAGAAATCATCTAGTTATAAAATTTGATTGGCGTGCAAAAGTGTTTGTACAAACCTACTTACAGAAAATAAATCATTTATCAATTAACTTTTCATGAAGTAGGTAATGTGCATGCACGTAACGACATCTACTAACGCCAAATGGTACTAAAGAATATTCACGTTGAAACGTACCTCTTGATTGTACTTACTTACTCATCATTATGAACAACTTTTATTTACTATTAGCACAAAACACGAAATCGCGAACAAAAAATCAGCGGTTCCCTACATTTGGACTAGTAAATAAATGCGAACATAAATGTAGGGAACAGCCGATTTTTTTTTCACTATTTTTGAGGAGCCTTGGATTTTTACCCGACTGCGGCGAAGCCCAAAAGGAGGGTTATGTATTTGACCTGTATGTAAGTATGTATGTATGTCCGTTTCTTTGTTCCCTCGTAACTCCTAAACGAATGAACGGATTTGGATAAATTATATGTCTTTAGATTTGTCTTGGTGGCGCGAGTGTCACTGGCTACATTAACATCAAAAATAAAGTAAAATGGCAGATTTGGGGCGACATATTGTGGAGTTCGAAATTTTTTTGTCTTCTAATACCATCGAGTGGGATATCAAAATGAAGGGTTTTAAAAGGTGATTACAAAATTATATACAACTTACATGTTTAAAAATAATTCGAAGTGACAAATCGAATTTTGATAAAAAAAAATTGCTTTGAGCAGAGTTAGGATCAGCGTTGCAAAACTTCGCAAGTATTCGCAAGTATTCGGAATAATTGGGAAATATTCAAAGGAATACTTCGATTTGAAGGAATACTACTAGTAAGAATGTAGTAGGTAACCTACTTTTTATTACCTATTAAGAATTAAATTATTGCCTAGTTACGAATGTATGCGTACTTGCGTAGGTCGCTTGATGAGACTCGACTCGCCGAATATATTACATCATGCCGTTACTTGAATTAACGCCATCTAGTGGGCACTGGTAGAATTGAAAATGGAGTCGCTCGGCGACGCCAGCGCTCGCCTGGCATTGGCTTGATAGTAAAGTGGCACACCACCGAGCTTCGCAGCCATTCATTCATGAGTCAACGAAGTATTAGCGCTACTGTACACGTTTTTATGGCGAATCCAGTGCCGGACAAGTGGGGGTTCAAGGACAAAAATGCAGTGCGCCGACTATTCTATTGTTATCGCAAGAATCCGCAAGATGGTGCCACAGAAACGTAGCATTAACTAGCGTGATTAGTCGTGTTAATGCGACGCTTTCTGCTGCTGCAGTGACCAAGGTTTGCTGATTAGCTTATGAATGGTGGAAGATTGATTCGTGGGTATTAATGAATGCACTATCACCAATGCGGGACATAATATATGTAATTTGCAATGAGAACTGCGCCCCCATCTAGCGGTCAATAGTCGCATTTAAAAGATAATCCAATAAGTACCCGAAGTTGGTCGGCACGCGGTGCCAGCAGCGAGCCGGCGTTCACTTGCACTTGCACACGTGATTTATTTCGTGGTTCATTCATAAAATCAACGAGTATTATTCGATGCCTACGTACTAGCGCGAATATTTCCGCGTAAGTAGTTATCTACTAGCGGGAATAATTCCCTGTAAGTAGTTATCTACCAGTGACTCGGTACTTATTGTTTTATTTTTATATGGTTGAGTTTAAAATGTCTATTTTGTGCGGATATTAGTGCCGATTCTCTTGTACATGGAGGGGCGCTAGGAGGGGGCAGCTTCAACGTGTTCTTTATGGTTTTTTTTTGGTACCTACATGTAGAGGTTTAGGGGTTTATGGGTTTTATAAAGGGGGGCCAAATTTTCATTATTTTTGCGATAGGACACACCGTTTTCGAGATATAAGCAAAAGAAAAAAAAATGTACTGTATTTTATATCTCGAAAACGGTGTGTTTTTGCATTTGAAGTCAAACCTTGACTTCTGTCTTGATACTTACTTTAAACTATTTTATAAACTCAGTAATCTACCTATGTAATTACCTCTCTACCACTTTCACACCTAAACCGCATACAAAAACTTATTACGTAAGTACTTATCTAAGTAGATGTAAAGAAATATTCGGAAGTATTGCGAAGTTTTCAAATCGAATATTACTCGGAGTCATGAATGAACGCAACATACTCGTACGACAACAACACACACGACACACACACGACGTAATGTTAGTTTGACTATTGACCGCTAGATGGCGTTAATTAACGCCATCTAGCGGTCAATAGTCAAACTTTAATAGATAAACTTGCGTGACCGCACATGTACTTAGCTCGGCGAATAATTGCGAATACTACTCAAAACTTGCGAATACTTCCGAATACTTCCGAAGGGAATACTTCGGAATATTACTCTCCGGCAACGCTAGTTAGGATCTCGAAGGCTTGGCTATTTGTGCACTTATCCAAAAAAGCTTTTAAATAACCCTCACGGCCAAAACTCCTTGCAAAAAACTAAATCGTCTGCGAAATCTTTCACATTTGTAAACTAAAAAGCTGGAAATAAAAAAAGTAATTAAAAAAACTAAAAAACCCGACTGCAGTAAAAAACTAAAACTGAAAAGCTAAAAACAAGCCCATTTTAAATTTAATAAAAGTTGGAAGCGGGCGGAACCCATTCCATTTTTATATTTTCAAACTCAACGGGTCCCGCCTGCTTCCAACTTTTATTAAATTTAAAATGGGCTTGTTTTTAGCTTTTCAGTTTTAGTTTTTTACTGCAGTCGGGTTTTTTAGTTTTTTTAATTACTTTTTTTTATTTATTCTCAAAAATCAAAGTGACACTTCGTCACATTGGCATTTTAAACTCTGAAGACGCAGTGACTGCATTCGAAAGGGCTACTAGAGAACCCCGGGTAAAGCTTCCCACCAGGCAAGATCGGAAGATTCTGCGTTTTCAATGGAGGAATGGTACCTACACTACACCTCTAAGCGACACATTATTGTTTTCCGAAGCGAACGATGTCGCGAGCACAGCCTAGTGATTAATAAAATATGTAGTACCTATTCAATTATTACTGTCTGAAAACAGACAGATGACCATTACATTATCCACCTCTGAGTCTGTCGATCTGTACTACATCGGCTAAATCCATTCCACTTCCATTCGACCCACAGGTCCTATAATATTTATTTCAAGTTTGGTGTCTAGCCAGCCGGATATCCGTATATCTCATTACGGAGGATGCGGTAAGGTAGCCCGCGAAATTCAAATTTTTACCTCAAATCTAGCGATTGGAGTTTTAGAGTATTATTTAGCACCAGCAAATTGCAAAAAACGTTAGAAAATTTTAATTTCGCGGGCTACACTGGCGACTCCAAAATTAGTGATGCTTCATTTTGATCAAAGACTATCAAAATAACATTAATCGACTAAATGGATGTATTTTAATTTGTCACATTACTTCAGTGGTTGTAGTTTTGATCATTTTTAAAATGGGATTTTACTTATTACTAGATTCAGTAGGTACTCATGTTTTTTATACATAATGTGATTTAATTCGTTACGGTTAAGCTTATTTTAACCTAATCTATACTTATAATTATAATAATAATATTAAAGCTGAAAGATTGTTTGTTTTTTTGGCTGAACGAACTAATCTCTTGACCTCTTTGTTTCTGGGATTTGAAAAAATATTTTTGCAATTGATAGCCAAATTCTTGAGCGAAGCGTGATATTACATTATACTTTATCCTTAAAGTATAATGTAATATCACGCTTGGACCCTTAGGTGCTGAGAAAAAGAAAAAAAGTCAAAAGAACGCTAAGCGAAAACGAAGTAGTAGCTCGGATGCTCGATGCGATGCGACGCGGTGAGTTGTGGTCCGAAATTGCACGCGGACCAAGTCGTTTGCAGCCAGTAAAAACATATTCATGATTAGATACGATTTCAGATAAATTCAACTCTACTTACTAATATTCCGTAAAAATCGAGTATGCAAAAACCGTAATAGTCAACATTTTGACAGGAGGATTACTCAAGAAAGAAGGTACATCACTATTACGAATACGAATTATTTAAAAAAAATTGTGGTCATGACAACCGATGTGAAACCGGAACGATCGAAAAAATATAATTTTAAATTATCAAATACATGCAGTGTCGTATTAATAGTACAATAAAAAAAAATGATCATGTTTAACCTTTGGTCAGTGCTTCAGTGGTATCTGCGACCTTTCATCAAATGGTTTCTCAGAAAAACGACGAAACTGTGTGAACTCCAAAGAATCTGTTACGGTGACAAAGCTGGGGCAGAAAGAACGTGTAATGTGGAGAAATCATTGATGCTCTCTCGTACTCGAGATGTTAAAGAGGTCGTATCTTTTTTGGACAGCGTGGTTTATGAAAGGCGATTCGTCCCTCGTAATTTTCGTGAGTACCTGGACCCATCAATTGGAATCATATTAAGGGTAAAGAAAATAAACCCCAAGCTACATGGATCCTTTGTAGGATCTTTTCGACGATGCTTAGAACAGATTTGGAGCTATAGATGTTTGATAGACCAAGTTGAACACCTGCGACAGACTCAGTTTGATAACAATAGTAATGAACATGAGGACAAGTTACTGAAGTTGTGGTCCTTGTTGGTGCCTCATGCACCTCTTGAGGCGCGAGTCACGAAGCAATGGCAATACATAGGATTCCAGGTAAATTTCACCAGGTGTCTTTATCATTCTTAAAAGATTATTGAATTTTCTTGCTAGTAAATATAACTCAGCTAGTAATCACACAGTGTTCAATCTTATCATGTAGTCTTAATACTATTGTTTATATTATTTCAGGGTGATGATCCAAAAACAGATTTTCGTGGAATGGGTCTCCTTGGATTAGAAAATCTATTATATTTTGCTATGGAGTATCCTCAAGTTTCCAGCCATGTTTTAAGTCATTCACTACATCCTAAATATGGCTACACCTTTGCCATAGTAGGTATTAATATCACATCAATGGCTTTTTATTTACTGAAAGATGGTTCTGCCAAAACTTACATGTTTAATTCAAAACAGTATTTGCCAAATGTAAACTTATTTCATAAATTTTACTGCTATTTATTTTATGAGTTTGATAAAATGTGGATAGAATCGAAACCAGCAAATATGATGGAGTTTTCTGATATTTTCAAGAAATTTGAAAATGCAGTGCGTATTGAACTGGCAGACCCTGCTTCAGTTTTTAGAATAAATGTTGAAGTTGACAATGTATAATGGTATAACCAATGCTAGTATAATTCACAATATTAGTTAAAAAGATATTACACAAAAACATTAACATTTATTATGCTCAGCACAAGACTGAGTAATAGTAAAAATGATAATTTCGCCTTTTGAATAATTTGCTTAAAGGTTTGGAACCACTGTAAAAACGCACCCGGCAATTTTATATACCGTGAAACCTGCTTACTTTGCCACTTTTTCATGTGTCAAAAAGTTTGATTCACTTTAAAAAAATATAATTATATGAAAACATAATGAGTAACCTACTCCTAGACGTAGTAAATTTCATGAAAATTTATATTATTACTAAATATCTATCTTATTTTTGTAAATTAAAATATTAAAAGCATAAAAACAAATATGGCAAAGTCAGCTGTCACTTCTGGTAAATTTGCCATATGAAATTAAAAATGAAATTAGTGGAGTTTACGAGGTTAAAAAATAATATATTTGCACTCTTCCTTTAACCAGTAAAATAAAAGTGCAAACTTTATATTATTTAGCACTGGCAATATAACTCTTAAGAAGGTGGCAAATTCACCAACCTTTCCAAAATATTTCATAGTAAGAAGAAGTTAGGGTTAGGGTTGTCAAATAAAAATGTTTTCATAGTAGTTAGAAAAAAATAAAAGTAAAAAAATATAATCAGTTGTAATGCGATCAACACGCACTATTATTTGTTGGGACTAGGTATCCATTAATATAGGTTGTTAAGTAGGTAGGTACCTAATATTTTGTACACAAGGTGCTCATGAAATTAACAGAAAATCATTTTGGACCATTTACTGGACTTAAGAAAGTCAAAAGAAGTAATTACCACGATCTTAAATATTACCTATTTCCAATGGAAACAACATTTTAGATGGAAAAGGAAATAAAAAAAATGTAATAGAATATACAGTATTTGCGCAAATAACTAAATCACTTCACATGTTTAATTTGAAGAATCTTCCGATCTTGCCTGGTGAGAAGCCTGACCCAAAACAAAAAAATGCTTTTGAAATTACCAGCCACCCTGTGTACTTTTTGTAAAACAACCTTCATTTAAGCACATGCACTGTGTATTTCATATCTGGGTACCTACCTACTTATATTATAACTAGGTACTTACAACGATAATTTAATAAAAATATTCATAAGAAATTTTGTGGCAGCCCTAACCTCCAACAAAACATGGCAAAGTCACCATCACAGACGTTGTGTTTGGGGTTGTTGAATTTACCAACACCAATTGCGAACTACAGGTAGCTTGTAGCACAGTAAATCAAATTTTATTTAGATAAAGAGCATTATGCTAACATAATATCAAAAAAGTACTTCCGTAGGCAATGCCTTTCCCGTTTGTTTTTGTAAAAGTTCCGGGGCACTAAGTTTTCCGCCACCAACATTCGAAAAAAGTAACCGCCGAAAATTACATCTCAAAAGCAAGCTGGGTTGCCATATCTCATTCGATGTTGCCATTTAACTAATAAATTTTACCATAAAGGCATGAATACATGACAAAAAACTGTTATTAAGATGTAACTACACTTTTTCTCTCAGAAGTTGGCTATGGCAAACTCGGCAACCGTTGGCAAAGTTAGCAGGTTTCACGGTACCTAATAGCTATTTTTTTTTTGGTACACAGACCCTTTTTAGTGTATTATTGAAAACAACAAAGTGCGCAAAATAATAGACGCCGAAAAAAAAAATTACAGTACGAGTACCATTGACCTTGAAATCAAGGTCAATGACCCTGAGGCTTTCATCGTCTAATATACGAGACATTCACCGCCTCATCTAATCCAAATGATTCAACAAAAATAGAGGGGATATGGTGCTCGGCGGCCGCTGCTGCCGCGGCACCGCTCGCTTCGCTCGCTCGCCGTCGTGCGTTAAGGGTCGCTGTTCTAACCTAACCTAACCCAAATGATTCACCAGCCATGGAGGTAATGGTCACTATTCTAACCTAACCCAAATGATTCACCAATGTGAAGTTTCGGACGCGCGGGTGTGATAGTACAGTGGAGCCAAAGGTTTTTAAACAGGCTTACCTACACAATATTTTATTTTGCATTAGAAACTGATTCCAGTACCTAAGTAATAAGTGTTTATTATAAAATTAAAGTTGTTTTTACAGTTGAAGCCCAGTGTTACTTTGATGAATGTGTACCTAGGTATTTATATTTTTATGACATTTAGAATGACACTTCTACAATACTACAATAATTTTAATTACTCTTGTAAGAATGGTAGGTATATTTTGTGGACCATTAAGATTAACATATTATAATTATTATACTTTATGATCTCTCTGTTAACTAATACACATTGACATAAATATTGAAAATTAGTGCAATATTGTAGGACTATGTTAGTTACTTTATTTTTGTAGTAGGTACATTATGTATTGAGTACATAGTAATAGTTAAATCAATGCAATTTTACAGTTACTTATTATTTTATACTTGTTTACCTATTTGAACTACTGAAGTTACACAAACAAATATTTGATATTATTATACAATAGACAGGATCATCTTTAAGTCTGGTATATACACAAATGCTATGTGGTTGCACAAAAGCATGCTTTAGAGCAGATGCTACCTAGTAGTACGCATGGCTACAGATCAAGCAGATCAGATTTCCAGTATAAGCTGATCTTGCATGGTATAGGATTTCCTTACAATGAGAGGTCAGTGTAAACTGGAAATGTGTAGCCGTGTGTACAGAATATATATAGTGTGTATATGAAAAGAGTATGATCATTTTTCACACACAGAGAGCGTACTACTTGCTATAAACAAGCATGCTTTTTATTAGCATGTGTATTTCAGGCAGAAAAGCCAAAATCTGACAACCAATACCCAGGTGTATTGTATTACCCAGTTACTGGGTTGTGGAGGTCATAATAGGCGGTTGCTCCATGTAAAATACTGGGGTATTCAGCTGCATCCGGTTAGACTGGTAGCCAACCCAAACATAGTTGGGAAAAGGCTAAGCAGTTTGATTGTGTATTTCAGCTTGAATTAGCTTAATAATTTTCTTCTAGTGGCATATTTTATTATCCTTCCTGCACTGCTTGTTTGCATAGGTAGTGGTACCTAGTACCTACAGGTAATAACCTCTCGAATTTTACTGGATTTATCAAATTATGACAATTATCTTATTATTATTAAATAAAATAATTAGCTAGTTATTAATAATAAAATAACTTAGTTTCGTTGTAGGTAGGTATTTGACTTGTTTTTTTTTAATTAGAAACAATAAAAAAGTATCACAAAAATTAGAAGAATAAATTGTTTTTGGTTAGGATTGTAAATCAACAAAATTTACTAGAATAGATATTTTACTAGAAATCAAATGTTGCAATGTTTAGTGTATGTTGGGTGGATTTTAACTAAATATTAATGCAATACTTAATTAATTTATAATGTAACATGAATGTTGTATGTGGCTTTTGCTATTTATTTATTTATTAAGAAAAATGCACAGAAATAAAAAAGCATTAGACTCGGAAGTTCTTTATTTTAATGACCTAATTTTCCTCCACATAGTACTTAATAAGATAGCACTGTTAAAACAACAATAAAGTAGTTGATAGTGTTGTTTGAACTTTAAACAGTGTAACATGGGTTTTACTAATTGATGACCAAAGTCTATATCAACATTAAATTGCAGATAATGTTTGTATCAAGAAGACAAACGCAATTTCAAGCAAATAGGTACCTACTGAAAATTAAAGAAAACTCTTGTACGTAATCATGACCTTCACATTATTTATTATTTCTTTTATTCTAATATACACATAATAAATAAAATTATCTGCAACATTACTGATTTATAAATCTACAAACATCATTTTTCTCATGATTCAGACCCAATATCACAAAGTTTCTTATTCACAACACAAATTAAGTAAATGCAAAATTTTATTTAAAGTAAGTATAAAATAAATAAAAAGATAAATGCATAAAAAATAGGTTTTAAGTTACAAAACAAAGAAGTTTATTTACTCTTCTTATCTTTTTTGGGATCTTTGGAAGGCCTTGATCTGCCTGCCTTGAGAAGAGCTATGATGGCAGTAATAGCCACTAAGCCAAATCCTGCAACTCCTATTTGCCAAATCCAAGGATGTTGTGCAAGAATGTCCAGTCCAAATGCAACACTGATTTTGATCATTTGGACACTCCAGTCCACTAGATCATCGCTGGAACAAAATTATATATTTAATTATTCATAGAAATAATAATATAGGCACTTAAGCTACTTTTTTTTTTGCTTGTGTGCGCTTTCCCACTCCGGGGCAAAGGCCTCCCTCCACTCCTTCTATTGTTCGCGAGTCGTCCTGCTTCCAGTTTTATAAGGTCCATACATAATCAGCCTATAATGTTCCCACTGCTGGATCACAGGCCTCCTCTCCTTGAGAGGGAGTGGGCGGACCACTCTCTCGGTAGGTGAAAACGTTTTCACAAACCCTAAGTGACACAAACAAATCCCTAAATAAAACTGCACTGTTGGATTTTCAACGCTAGGCTAACATCAATCCACCACGCGGGCCCAGTGCGGTTTGGTAGATGTCACATGTCTACGATTTTTTGGTTCTAGGGCATGCCGGTTTCCTCACGATGTTTTCCTTTACGGTTTTGAGAGCAGTGGTGATGAAATAATTTACACAAAGTAAAGCGCTTGTCTGGATTCGAACCTACGATCTACAACTCGTAAGTCGCGGCCGTTACCACTGCTCCACCACCGCTCATAAGTTATAAGGTCCATTGTCTAGATACTCATTAAAAAAAATTAGTTTCATTAACTTACAATGGCGACGCCAGTAATGGCACAGGTTCTCCTTTGGAATTCTTATACCAGTCCTGAGCAAAAGTAACAAAAGATTTCACATCTTTCTTGGGCAAATCAAACCGGTACACCTTTCCGAGGCGGAAGCTGAAAGAAAGTTTTTATCATTACTATCCTAACTAATATTTTATACAATTGTGCAAAAGTGCCGAGTTGCGGATACCAAGCCAGTATTACCTAAATGCGAAAGTGAGTTTGTTTGTTACGCTTTCACGCTAAAACGGCTGAACGGATTTTGATGAAATTTGGCACGTGGGTAGACCATGACCTGGACCTGGGTAGACCATGACCTGGACCTGGGTAGACCATGACCGGGACGAAAATTATCCTGTCCTAATGGACAGGATAATTTTCATACCGGTAGTACGTTCCCACGGGATAATTCCAGACTTCACTACACTAATCCCTTTATTCGTAAACATTGCTTAAAGTTAAGTGACATTTAAATGTCAGAAATGTATGGTTAAACCTCAGAACAATAACAAAGCATAGAAGGAAGGCTAAAAACAGAATTCTGTAACTACCTTTATTCCCATTCTATCGTTCTATCGTATCGTTGTACGATAAAGGATGTGGGAAAGAGATGAATGTTTTACTCTTTGTTTTACTTTCTTGGCATGGTCACAAGATCAATTGTCATTTGGTTAAAAAAGTTATAGTATGACGCGGCCAAATTTGATAGTACTTTGTTTCAATATCTGACAGTTCGTTCATTGAACTACCTGACTTATTCGCGTGTTCATTGTTTAAGTGTTTGTCGTAATCTTCCATGGTTTTGCGATGTTTTAATAATATTTCTACTGTTAGATTGCATGAATTCTTTGTTTAACTACAAACAGTGAGTGTTTGGACGCTGTGGAGCAATTTCTTGTGTGGTTGGGGGCTGCCAGTCCCATTCATAGCGAAAATAAAATGAACAATAAATATTGACCTTCCATCGGTAAGTTTTTGCTCAATTTCTTGTTGCATATGATCTGATAAACGAATATAAATACATAACAAATATTGCTGTGTCACTATATAGCTGAAACCAGTGTGCGTTACCGCAGC